>OU343219.1:170958767-171198444 GCA_910596185.1 Chrysanthemum makinoi | reverse complement strand
TACATCGTTGAGGTTTCTTTCACTCTTCTCCTCACTTTTCTTTTCATAAATTCGAGCCAAGAAAAGACAACCTCCTCTATCGATGTACTTCTGGGCCTTAATACAAGAGATGATGCTCAATCAGGAAGGACTTCCACAGTCGCTCTGATCTCCTTGTATGCTCAGAACTTTTTCGCCATACGGTAAACGCACAATCTTCTCATCACAAATGATGTGTGCACCGTTCTTCGACAACCAATCCATTCCGATAATGACGTCAAAAATTCCTAAGGTAACCGGCAATAGGTCTATACTAAACGGACGGTCTAGGAAACTTAAGGTACAACCTCGAACTACGTGTCTATCTTCTCTCTATTCCCATTCGCTAATTCCACATCGTAACTAAACCCTAGAGGTGTTTGGGAGATTCCTAGTAATGGCATAAAATTGGTGGATACGAAACTTGATAACATCAAATAGTCCTGATTATTAAGTGTCAATTTCCCCCGTTAATGCTCATTATTTATATCATTTATATGGATTTACGCTTGTTTTCCATTGTTTTACACTTTCAGGTAAATTACGAGCATTGGAGCTAAAGAGACGCGGAAATGGGAACGTTACTAAAGATTTATCACAGTATGCTTATTTTGAAGAGGTTACGGCGTAACTCGTCTCTCACATTACGCCATAACTATTGCGTGACCCTGAAGTCCAACTTATCAAGAGGTTACGGCGTAACTCCTTTCAAAGATTACGACGTAACTCCATTAGGTCAAAAGAGGTTCCACGCCGTTGATACTTACGCCGTAACTCTCTTGCATCACTTACGGCGTAACGGGGTTTATTGAAGACTACGGCGTAACCACTTATAAGGTTACGCGTAACTAGCAGATCTAGTGCATTTACGGAAAAATAGAAGGTTATGGCGTAACTCATCTTTTGGTTACGCCGTAACCCAAACCTGGCCTATAAATACCCCACGAATTCCAGAATTTCTAATCATCCCATTCCACACACAATACTGAGCGTGGGAAAAAGCTCAGGAAGGTCTAGGGAAGCATACGAGCTTTTCCAAGGGAGAAGTCAATCCATTACGATAAGCTTTAGCGTTTATTATTTCTTTTACTTTCAATTCATGTATTTTGTACCTTTGAATATTGAATTGATGTGCATGATTAATATGAGCGGCTAAGCACCCTTTGGTGCTAGCCTAGTTATGATTCCTTAATTGTTTTGTTTGCGTTTACCTTTACTTCCGTACAATTATTTCTAAGTGTATGCATGCATAGTTCTTTGGTAGTCACCCCTGTTTCGGTAGTTTTGAATGGCGGTAGAGGCCAATTGTCTAGGAGATATGATCAACTGACCCTAGGTGAGCGGGGCTGAGACGGGAATGGTAAGATATGACCAACTGACGACCCTTTCTACTTGTGCGATTTGACCTCACCTATCGTTTGGATGAACTTAAGAATTGGGGGTGTAGTGTCAAAGTTCCTAACGGCCGGGCACTCACTATTTAGAATCTAGAATGTAGCGGTACTTAATGACTCGGCTTAGGGGACCAGGAACAACAGGACTTATGACGGTGCGCTGATTTCTCCTGTGATGGCATCTTTGCTGATAGGTTACGGCGAATTGACTAAATGTTGTCCTCTCGAATTTGACCCCACCTGAAGTAATTGGAAGTAAGTAGACGTAAACATTACTAGTTAGGAGGATTAACTAGGTTAGCACCACTATACCTCTATTGATTACCTTTCTACCATTTATTTGCTTTTATATTCTGCATTAGTAGTTTAATTAATTAAAACCCTATCAAACCATTTATATTCTGTGACAATTAGACTTAGTAATTATCTGACACACATAGCTCTTGGGACGACCTCGGCTTTACCATTTACTACACTGCCCGTTAGTGCATTAAGGTAGACCATAGGTATAGCGAGACACTATAAATATTAAGACACGGTGAGTAAAACACGCATCAAGTTTTTGGCGCATGCCGGGAGCTATATTAGGATTAATATTAAAGTCTTTCATTTCATATTTAAACTTTTCTCACGATCATATTTCAAGTTTTCAAGTACCATGGAAGTGGTTAACATCGATGACCTCACTCTTGAGGAATACTTGGCGTTGACTAGATCTGATCAAGGGTCGGTCTCGTAAGACCGGCAATCGGAGCGGATGTTCGTTTCGAGATTAAAGACCAATTTATGAGGTTGGCGCTAACCCGTTTTCAGGAAACAGGGACGAAGACGCATATGAGCACGTTGAAAATGTCCTATACATCGCTAGCCTTTTCAACTATCGAGTGTCTCATGATCTTTGTTATGCTCGGGGTCTTCCCTATGACTCTAACGGAGCGGCCGGAAGATGGATCGAAATATTGCCCGCCGGGGCAATTAATACTTGGGCGCTACTTAAGAAACACTTTATCCAAAGATATTGCCCACCATCAAAGATTTCTAATCAACTCTTGGAGATCCACAATTTCAAACAAGAAGACGATGAAACTCTGTATCAAGCTTGGGACGGATACAACGATCTTCTTTATAAGTGTCCTACCAATGATCTTAATAACCAGCGGAAGGTCAATATTTTCTACAAAGGAATAAATATAACTACAAGATAGATCTTTGGACTATCAAGGACCTATCCCAAACATGACTCCTACCCTTTCCCTTGAGACCATTCAGAGACTTCGTGACCACTCTCAAAAATGGCATGACGGAGTGCGACCTAAGCCCTAAGACAAAGACGATAAGCATTGCTTCCCTTTCGATGAAATTGGAAAACCTTGGAAGAGATATGAGGAACTCAGAGAGTGTTCGTGCTATTCGTTGCAGCAACAATGATGACTTGGATCTGCCCAAAAACTTTCCTATAAATAACTTAAAACCACGTGTCGAGAAGGTTAATTATGGGGAAGGGATATCGTTCTATAATGACCACTCCAATACAAGAAATTCTTCACTCGAAGAATCAATAAGAAATTATCTTTACGAAGATAACAAATGATGAGCAGACAGAAATGCACTATTCAAAAGATTCCAGGACTCCAGAAGCACTCTTCTACAGCATATGGAGGAAGACATGAAATTAATGGACGATGTCATCCCAAACGAGTCATTGGATGATAATTCCTGTAATGCCATTCACTCTAGCGATGGAAAACCTCTCTACACCCCTTTCAAATGCAATGAAGAGAAGCCCTCCGAATTACAAGAACGTAATGAAGCTTTATGCAATAAGACAATTTTTCCTGAGGACAAGACACAATCTAATGACGAAGAGCGAGGGCTGGAAAGAAGTTAAATTAAATGCTAGATGCTCCACAGTCATCCTTAATCAGATCCCTCTCAAAGAAAAAGACCCAGGAAGTTTCATTCTCCCTTGCTCTATTAATAATTTACATAATATAAATGCTTTAGCTGATTTAGGGGCTAGTATTAGTATTATGCCTTTTTCTATGTGTAATAGGTTGAATTTGGGACCCATCAAACCCCTTTGCATGACCATTGAAATGGCTGATAGGACAGTTAGTATACCTAGAGGAATTGTTGAGAATGTGCTTATCAAAATTAATAATTTCACTCTTCCCATTGACTTTGTCATTTTAGACATGGAAGAAGACCTCGACATTCCTTTAATTTTAGGAAGACCCCTTCTAGCTACTGCTCGTGCTAAGATTAATGTTTTCGAAAAAATCATCACTCTAAAAATTAATGATAGAAAACTTGCACTAAACATGGATGACTTGGGTAAATGTCACCCTGTCGAATCCGTTTGTGTTATCAAAAAAGTAAAAAACAAAATCACTCCTCCTTCCATCACGAATATGCATTGCGCTTCTAATCATCGTAACATGCAGGATAAGAAACCCAAGGAATTCACAATAAAGCACGGTACAACAACACTTCGGATAATCACGAAGGGCGGGTCCAACAAAACATGGCACGAAGTTCAAAAAGTAGATTATAAACACTTCCGAAAATTGAAATATCATTGGTACTGGGCCATCCCTATTGACCACGATAAAGGGTTTGATCTATGGGCTTCATGCAACCCTTATTCCGAAATCTGTGACGGGGGAACAGACAAGGAAAGGAAGAAAAACAACAAATACTTATGGTCTTCAACCAATGATAAGGAGATAACATTCGAAGTTTGGATAAGAATTCATTATGGAGAAGTTAGCAACAACGATAAAATAAAAATATGGACTGATCCTTGTTTCAACCAAACCTATGATCACAAATCAACAACAATTGGGCAGAGAATCGTTGGTTGAAAGCATTGGTGCGAAATGATTAAAACTTCTGACAATTCTTGGGCCTCTTGTGATCCTTACGAAAACTTACGTAATGGAGGAAGTAATGCTAAACGAGTGGGTGACAAGTTTCTCAGATTTCTACAACCGACCATAAACGCACAAGGTACAATGGACATGCAAATTAAGATTTAATGACTGGGTAAAGATCAAGTATGGGAGAATCGATTCGTCAACTAAAAACAAAATCTGGAAAGACTGCATAAAAGAAGATGATCATAAAGGTATTGGTAATGCGGGAATTGGTAACATACATTGCATAAAAAAAGACTGCAGTTACAGGATTGAAGACAATTCTTTCGAACCAAAAGACTATTGCATTAATAAAACCACGGACAATGAACCACGACTAGAGGTATGTAACATTGATGATGAAGAATATAAAAAACCTCCTCCTATTGTCACCAAAAGGTTCGTATTCACTAGGTACTCCTTAGGACCGGATGAAAAATTTTGCAAGGTTTCAAAGAAGGGAATCAAGGAATTCCACCGCACAGCCCCCGATGTCACCTGGATCCGGAATAACCTAATGAAGGATATTGAAGAAGTAGGGCAAGCTCAAAGGCCCCCATAGGAGCCCCGCGACTCTGAGTCTAACAAAGACTTCGTTAATAAAGAAAAAGTGCTCTTTCAGGAGACAACCCGAATTATCCCTTTCTTTTGTTTTTATTTATTTTCTGTTGGGTTTTGTGTTTTCTAACCATTTTTGCAGGAGACAATGAAGTAATTACTGCTGCAGCTTGCTGATCTCGAACGAGTTACTAACTCATCTTGGTGATTATGCGTAACCAACATTTTAGCGGAAATTCTTGGCGCATTACCAATTACGGCGTAATACCATCTCGATGGTTCTGCAGTAACTATTCGCTTCTCATCATACGGGTTTTGCAAGTTACTACAGGTAACTCTCTTATGGAGTTACGGCGTAACTCTCCTCTGCTTTAATTCTTTCATTTTAAAACACGGTAACCTTGTATTAGTTTTAAATGAACTTTGTGGGTGTGTTCCCTGTAAACCCTCACGAGACTTCACTTTTCCACTTGGGACACCAAGTGGTTTAAAAGGCTTGTTGCATTCGTTAAATTCAACCGTGATTCCTACGAAAGTGAGTTAGGTTTATTTTTCATTTTATATTTTCTTTTTTAGAATTATGCTTGTCGGTATTGTGATTTCAGGGATTGAAGTTTGCTCATGGCGCTTTATGAAGGCACGATCCTTTCTCGTGGGCCTTCTTCTTTTGGAGCAAATTTGGAGAAGTTCTCGCTCTAATTCTACCTTTCTCTTCACCTTTATTTTAATGCCTAGTACAAAAGGGTCTTTGTACAATTCAAGTGGGGGCGGGGTAGAATTATCTCTTGAACATTATTTCGCCCTCATTTTTCTAGTTTATTTTGAAAAAAAATGCCATTTATTATATTTTAACATGTTTTTCCGAACCTAACTAGATTAGACCTTAGCCGGGCACATACAACCCTTGATATTACATGGTGAGATTAGCCTTATCCGTTTCCTATATTTTACCCAAATCCACCAAATTATGAGGTGTCTTGTAGCTTGTAAACTTTAGAACTTGGCCTTTGCATCATTTCGAGACCATAGGCGAGGTATGTTGAGTTAGCTTGATGTATTTGGACTTTTAGGTTTTAGAAGCGTATTATAGGATTATCACCAAACAACCTACCATTGTGAGTCTATCGATTAGTCACCTCGACTTTTCGACCCCATGTGAAACCCTTTTGTTGCACTCCCCTTTAGTGCAAGATACCCCTAGATACACCCTTTTGAGCCATTCCTTTCATTTTGTCACCCTAATATATTGTTTCGCTACACCCTTACACCTTAGCCTACCATGTAGTCTTTATTTGTAATTGGGAAGTCATCATTTGCCTAAGTTCAAGGTTCAAGTGGAAAGGTTTGGAAATCACGCTTTCATCGACAACAATTATGAAGATCATTGAAGACCCCCCGAATTCCCATTGTTCATCTCAAGTGGGGGATGTTATGTTATCATGTATGTTCGAAAAAAAAAGTTGATTCGGTTATGATTTTGTAAAGTGCGATGTTATAAGCATTGTAGTATGAGCTTTATTGTTTAGTATCGAGGAGGCCAACTGAAGAAGAAAAGGTAGTGTGCCCATCACGACGTCCTCTAATGACACATCTACCTTGCATTTCATGATCCGGTCTCTAGACTTCTAAGCTTGAACTTTGGCGGACGGTAAGTGGTGATGACTTAATTATAGATATAGACTACCTGCTTGTTTTTTATTTTACACCAATTATATATCCCATGTCTTATCCTACCCTTTAGTCATGGAGCGTGTCTAGGTGATGCAGCGAGCAATCTTTGGTGTCTTGGCCATGGATTTGGTCATGTATCATTGATTTTTCCACCATGCGTGACATGTTAGTAATGACTTTTAGAGTCACCGTTAACCTTTATTAAGCGTGTCTACCCATATTGCCTTGAGGGAATTGTTTAGCCCTTAACTCAGGCGTGGTGGAGATTTGTGTAACCGCCAAGCTTATGATAGAATACATGCTATGACGTGCGATTGAGTGATCACCCCGAAATTGACACTTAGAATAGTTGAGAGATTTGAGTGTTTGTTCCCACTTAGGAGGTGTTACCACCCTTTGTTTTATTCTAGGATAAGGGATTTGTAAACTCATATTTTCCAGATTTTGGGAGATATCTTTTTAGGAATCTATCTAATAAGGTTTACTTGAGGGCAAGTAGAGTTCAAGTGGGGGATATTTGATAACATCAAATAGTCGTGATTATTAAGTGTCAATTTCCCCATTCTCGTTAGATTGCTTTCGTTATTTATATCATTTATATGGATTTACGCTTGTTTTCCATTGTTTTACACTTTCGGGTAAATTACGAGCATTGGAGCTAAAGAGGCAATGGAAGCGTTACTAAGGATTTATCATAGTATGCTTATTTTGAAGAGGTTCGCGGTAACTCGTTTTCTCACATTCTGTAGTAACTATTGCGTGACCACGAAGTCCAACTCATCAAGAGGTTGCACGTAGTAACTCCTTGAAAGATTACGGCGTAACTCTACTAGGTCAAAGAGGTTCCACGCCCGATACTTACGCCCGTAACTCTAACATACTACGGCGTAACAGGCGTTTATTGAAGACTACAGGTAACCACTTATAAGGTTATGCAGTAACTAGCAGATCTAAGCATTTCTGACGGAAAAATAGAAGGTTACGGTGTAAGTCATTTTTGGTTCAGCGTAACCTAGACACAACCTATAAATACCCCACAATTCGGCATTTCTAATCATCCCATTCTACACACAATACTCTGAGAACGTGGGAAAAAGCTCAAGGAAGGTCTAGGGAAGCATACGGAGCTGTTTCCAAGGGAGAAGTCACACCATTACGATAAGCTTTAGCGTTTATGTAGAATCTAAAGACCTTGATAGATCTTGAGCACTTGCAGATCGTTAGTATTACTTCTGTAAACACAAGAAAACTAATAGACAATCTCTACGACTTATATTCTTTAGCGGAAATCAAATATAAGCACAAACACAATAACTAAGAACACGTTGATCCTCTATGGATCTTTATATTACTAAAACTTTGTTTTTCAACTCGTTCCATCAATCATACTATTGTGTTCCTTTTATAGGCAAGGAACCCTAACTTATTTCCTAAGAAACGTATAATCATAAAACTAAATAAGATATACATAATCACTTCCTAATAAAGCTCATGCATATCTTAACTAACTATAGAAAACGGAATAACTATTTTAGCGAGAACTATCTACGAGACATTATACTACTTGACATATTCTCTTCTTATGAGAACATTGAACCCCAGAGAATCCTTCAAGATTAGTAACATCACAGTGAGAATTCTAACTTAGCAGAATTCCCAACAGTTTATTATTTCTTTTACTTTCAGTTCATGTATTTCGTACCTTTGAATATTGAATTGATGTGCATGATTAATATGAGCGGCTAAGCACCCTTTGGTGCTAGCCTAGTTATGATTCCTTAATTGTTTTGTTTGCGTTTACCTTTACTTCCGTACAATTATTTCTAAGTGTATGCACCACTATACCTCTATTGATTACCTTTCTACCATTTATTTGCTTTTATATTCTGCATTCGTAATTTAATTAATTAAAACCCTATCAAACCATTTATATTATGTGACAATTAGACTTAGTAATTATCCGACACACATAGCTCTTGGGACGACCTCGGCTTTACCATTTACTACACTACACACGGACCGGTTTTGCGCCCATTAGTGCATTAAGGTAGACCATAGGTATAGCGAGACACTATAAATATTAAGACCTGGTCAGTAAAACCTGCATCAAAACTCATATCCGCACCAGTATCAAACAGTATGGAAGCATAGCGGTTATTGAGAAGGAACGTACCCGTAACTACGTTAGGGTCCTCACCAGCTTCCTTCCCAATAGGGTAAACAGCTTGATGTTCCCATGTCTCTCTGGCGATTCCTAGCACCATGGTTTTCACGGTTTTCCACAACCTCCGCTTCACGGGGTTTAAGCCATTACCTCCTACACCTCGGTTAGCAAATCCTCCTACATTACCGGAATTTCCTCTCATCCACGGCTCTCGGCACTCATTCTTAAAGTTTACCTTCTTTCCACATCCAAAGCGGTGGCGGTAGCCTTCCAGTTAAGCTCCTTGCATGCGGTTTGAGCTGCGGCAAGTGGGCGAGACCTCTGATCTTTGGCTATGTGTCCTACCTTATAGCACTTCCTACATACATTGAACCAGATGCATTTAGGAATTAGAAATTCGGTATTAAAGAGTCGGTCACCTCAAGTATATGTAATCGTTAGAGCTTCGTAGTCACGGTACTTTTATGTTAAGTAGTATTTAGTTTAGTAACACCGTGGAGGACGGACGGGTCTTTACCCATGTATGCGATCCACCCCGTTGTGTGGCGTTTTATTGTAAGAAATACTCTCTACCTTCCAAGGTAGAGAGTTGGAGCTCATAATAAGAATTTTCTTTCTCTCACTAAAGTTCCCTAAACCTCTAACTTTCTCTCTAAAATTCCACTTATACGCCTACTTTGTGTTATGTTTTGATGTGTATGTGAAATCCAATATCCTACAATTGGTATCAAGAGCCATGGTTAGATCATATCTTACACATCTTTGGATTTCTAGTGGTTTTAGGTGGTTTTGAGTTTGAAAAAGTTTAGTGGTTTTTGCATCATTTGGTTGATTTCTTGTGTTAAAGCTTGGATTTTGTTAGTACTTTTGTGTTTAGAATCATCACAAGTGTTTAGGTTTTCATTTGGTAAGCTTGAATCATCTTGGTTGGGTTGTTTTTGGATTGAAAAGTGGTGTTTGTGAAGTTTTCTAGCTAGCGACTTGATCTACGGATAGCTTTTCTTGCTAGCGACTTGCTTTACATTTTGGTAGCGAGTTGCGGTTTGTAGAGTTAGCGACTTAGGCCTAGCGACTTGCCTAGTGAGACAAGACGACAAACAGTACAAGTAGTGGAATCTCTACTACGGGTAGCGACTTGGTGGAAGTTAGCGACTTGTACTTTATATTGTTAGCGACTTGGTGTTAGCAAGTTGGTACCTAGCGAGTTGCTATTTAGCGACTTGAATATTTAGCGACTTGGTGCTTAGCGAATGCCTTGCCAAAATTGTTAGCGACTTGGATTAGTAGCGGTTGTTACATAGCGACTTGGAACTTTAGCGACTTAGCATTAGCGACTTGGTTCTGAATTTTCTAGCTTACTTGAGTGATTTCCTTTAAATACGGTTTTCTCTTGATTCAGTAAAATCTCGTGAAAGAATCTATTTCCTGGTTTAATCATAGAGTTATAAAATCTCGTTTAACTTGTCATCATGTCTACCAACGCTCCTACAATCATCTCCATTTTGTCGAGGATGTTCAAGCAGCTGGTTCAGACACTCGTCCACCCATGCTTGATAGAACTGACTATGACTCTTGGGCTCAACGAATCAGATTATCTTGTATTGGAAAGAAAATGGGTTAACATTCTCAAATCCATTGATGAAGGACCTTACCGAGTTGAAACTACTAGAGATATACTTGATATCACGAAGATGGAACTTTGATTTACGGAATGGGCCGGACCAAAGATGTATGATGAGCTTGATGATAAGGAGAAAAGAGATTCGATGCGATATCGAGCTTCCAACATTGTTCTTCAAGGTCTTCCTAAAGACATCTACAAGCTGATCAATCACAACACCGAGGCAAAGGCAGGATGGGATAATGTCAAGATGCTTCTCTCAGTTCGAAGCTTAACTATGGAAGACCGAGAATCACAACTCTATGACGAATTTGAACACTTCAAGATGAAACCATGAGGAGTGTCTATGAGTACTATGTGAGATTTCATAAGTTGGTGAATGACATGAGGAACATCGGAATGACTATGCCTAACATTCAAATTAACTCAAAATTTGTGAACAACATGAATCCCGAATGGCACAAGTTTGTCACTTCCGTGAAGCTCACTAAAGGATTGAAGAATACAAACTATGAGCAACTCTATGCCTTCCTTCTTCGGAATGAGAGACATGCTATGTTTGAAAAAAGGATTCTTGAACAATTCAAAACCAACCAGGAGACAAGCTCGCCTAATGACTCAACTGCCTTCTACTCAAACATCGGAATCACAACCAAAGCCTCACAAGTCATACCCATGGGAAATGGTAATCACAAACTCATTCCCGATCCTATGTTCAAACAAGCCGAGCGTCGATGCACACGCTGGGTAATTTCATTATTCAACTAGCTCTTCTGATTAGTCAAAACATGAATTCTCTCCCACAAACCAACAACAACCTCGAATGCTCTAACCCACACAATCAAGCTACATGTTAAAGATGGGAGGATCGTGGTGCAACCAGCTCAGAAAGACAGGTATGATCAAGGAAGAGGTGGAGCTGGTAGAGGTTATGTTGTTAATCAGAATCGAGGAAGGAATGGTAATCAAGGTCAAGCTAAGCCGATCAAATGTTATAATTGTGGTGGTGAGGGACACATTGCAAGGAACTGCACATCTCCAAAGCGTCCCACGCACGTGATTACTTCGAGAGATAAGATGCTTGCTTGTACAAGCTCGGATAATGGTGCTACGTTGGATGAAGAGGAGTTATTGTTTCTTGCTGAGGGCAATGCCAAGACCTATGATGCAGATGTGGATGAGCAACCTATTCAGGAGATAGGTCACAATCATCAGAATGCCTTTCAAGTCGTTGATTGTGATGCATACGACTCTGATGTGGATGATGGACCTACTGCACACACACAATCTTTATGGCTAGCATTTCTCCAATGGTTTCTCCCAAGGTCTCTTCTTCACCACAAGCTGGCCCATCCAAAGACAAACTCATCTCGGAGGTATTAAAACTATACGATGATGCTGATGTGCAAAAGATGCATGACAAAGTACAATCAACTGAAACTTTTGTATCAAATATTGAAAATATGGGTAATATCAATGTTGTCCCATATGATCAATATGTGAAACAAAGTGAAAGTGAAGTTGTACCAAGTGATGCATCTCCCGTCTGCAATCAACAATGACTATATTTTGATGAATACACCGCGCTGCCCCTCGATGATGTCTGTATCTCTGTAATTAAATGCCTATAATGAACGTGTTGCTATTTATGAACAACGTGCTAAATTTGAGTTGACCACTCGTGAGCGGGAAATGGATGACCAAGTGCGCATAATTATTAGAAAAAAGCAATTTTAGAGAAGAAGTATTAAAACAAGAGTTAAACTCCTTACAAGAAAAACTTTCAAAACAGCTAAGCAAATACAAGAACTTCAAGAAAATGTGAAAATGCTTAAGCAAGAATTTAATGCAAAGGAATCAAAACTCTTGAAAGATTTTTCTAATCTAAAAACTTTGAAAAACAAACTTGAAAACAAGTTGTACATACAAGGGAACACCATTCAGACCGCTCACATGATCACTAAGCATAGAGTCCTAAGCGATAAGCATAGCATTCCCCTTGTTGAGGAACCAAATCCAGAGGTCATTAAAAGGGCTAGAAATGCTCATAAGGTTCTTTATGATGGCAATGAAATCCTTAAACCTAGACAGAAACCTAGTTTGCCTTTGAGTGCACCGAGGAAGATAAGAAATCAGATGAAGTCACTAGGGAAAAGATGAACAAGAAATTAGATGATCCTAAATGTAAAGAGAAGAAAAAAGTAAAGATCACACCCCATGATTACAAGAAGGAAAACTGGATTTCCTTGAACATGTTTAAACCTCGCACATTGTTGAACTCCTAACAAGTGTTTCTCGAAAATGGATTTAGATAAGCGTAAAGTCGAAAATATTGTTGAAACAAACCCTCCTCTTTGGAAAATGCCTAGAGCGAATGTGTATCCTCCTAATACACCAATGCATCTTGTTCCTAGAACAATTGCCACTAAAAGCAAGACCTTAATTAGCCAATATGTTATACTTCAACTATTTGTTGATTTTGAGAAAACTTGCAAGAAAAGGATCACACCCACGGTATTACGAAGGAGAAAGAGGTTTTGAGCAAATGAAAGAATGTTATTTAAATGAGGTCATGCCTTTCTTTAAACTTCTAAAAGATCACTTTGAGAGTCTTAAAAAGGGAATGAAACTGATATTAAGGAAATGGAAAAGGAATTTGATGCAATGATAGTTGAAGTTAGTGACTATGAGCGAGCACTAAAATATAATGAGATTGAGAGGAAGAACTTGCATACACTAAATGAGAACCTGATTGCTGAATGTATTGCTCAAGATGTGTTTTTCACTGCTACAAATTGTTCCATTAATGCTTCCAAATTTCATGAATTATCTTTGCCACCGAAAGTCTCCCATGATCGTGTCATTGAGCTTGAAAAACTAATTCTGAACTAAACGAGAAAATTGAACTGGATGATCACGACAATTTGGTTAAACATTTTTCTAAACTAGAAGTTGAGCATTTTAATTTACAACTAAAATATCAACATCTTAAAGAAAATGTCAAAACTTCAAATATCAAGACATCCTCGGATGCTCCAGAGTTTGATGCGCTTTTCAAATTAACAAACGCGGATGAACAGATTCAAGCTCAGCAACACGATCGTAAAGTTGAAAGCCCAAATCTCTCAATTAAAGGGTCAAACGAACAATATGACAAGCTCCCAAATGCCTCCTCCTTTAGATTCTCAGAATTCTCAAACTTTTCATCTTCAAAACTTAGTTGATGCCTTACAAAAGGAAAACGAGAGTTTTCTAGAAGAAAATGAAAAGTTAAACGACATTTTAAAGAGTTATATGATTCAATAAAAGTCACCCGTGACCAAAACAACTAAAAATAACGCCTTTACAAAAGGAAATTGAGAATCTGAGAAGTCGTGGAAATGGGAAACCGCCACTTGTTTTCAATAAGAATGTTGTCTCAAAGTCACCCTTAGATCGCAAATACACTCGTGACAGCTTAAATATATTCCTCCTCATCTTAGGAATAATGAACATGCTTTTCATGAATATTGTGCTCACCTTAAGGATAGTCTAGAATGTCTCCGTGAGATTGTCGAAGAGGATTTCATTAACAAACCTCTTGATAGTGAAATTAGGTTTGCTTGCCTCCGGGCCAAACGATCTCAAGAGTTGCTAGAATGTGTAATTGCAACATGTCCCAAATCCTTAACCTTAGGTGCAAAAGGCAAAGCCGTGATGCCTTGTTCTATGCCTAGTGCCAAGCAGAAACCGCTCTATGCCCAATTTTATGAAAGGAAACACTAATGTGCCTTCAAGTAGTTCAGATTCCAGATATGTTAGTGCTAAGAAAGTGAACGCGTGTGCCCTAGTTCAAAAGCTCAAATCACGCCTTAAGAAAGTATACACTAATGTGCCTTCTAGTACTTCAGATCCTTGCACATCAAGTTCAGGAATGCAAAAATTAGATCAACCAACTAATGTTCCCATTCCCTCTACAGAGTAATCATGACATTAAAGCGAAGTGTCAAAGTCTCAAGACAATACAAGGAATGATAGGACCTTGCAAGCTAAGAATGCGCATTGGAAGAGAGTAGAAGACCAATCTAGGAACTTTAAGCTTGAGTTGAATAAAACGAATCGTGTTGATTCTAGTATTAGCCTTAGGCGCATCGTAATTAATTCAATTCGATACTATTTGCAAACCTTGTAATGATGTCTGCTTGAATTCAGTTGCTAATCATGAATGTGGTGTGAATGCTTTGTCTAATGCTGTCAAATGCCCGGTTAAAATTGTTAATGCTAATAATCGTGCAAATAAGGCAAAAAGGCAAAACCGAAAGATTGTTAGAAAACAGTGGAAACCCACAGGTAGAACTTTTATAAAGATAGGTTATTATTGGATACCTTTTGGCCATAAGAATAATCAGCTTTGCTCTCAAACTGCTAAGATTATGCCCACTAGAAAATGGATGCCTATTGGTAGAACTATTCCCTTAAGAAGTGAACATACTTTGAATAGGTCAAATACGCACACCAAGATTGCATCTATTCCCAATGATTCCATTGCTTCTACTTCGATATGGATGTTTCTATTTCGATGTGGGTGTTCCACCATCGCACTAACCAAGTGGAACCCATTCTTGCATGGGGATCCCAATTATCCAGCTTATCCATTCTTGTCTCGTGTTCAACCGCATCGTTCAAATCGCTCTGTGGTACCGGACTCAGCCGCTCCAAGCATATGACCGAGACCGGCCGCTCATGAACTTCGTGGAGCAAATTCATCGGACAGCTTAGATTCGTAATGATCATTTCGGTGTAATTATGGGTTATGGTGATTATGTTGTTGGTGATAGTGTTATCTCTAGAGTATACTATGTGGAAGGTCTTGGTCATAACTGCTCTGTCCTGGCCTCAATTCGTGACTCGATCTAGAAGTAGCTGTCAGAAAACATACTTGTTTTGTTAGAGAACTTGATGGTAAGGAACTTTTAAGAGGAACTCGTGGTTCAAATCTTTACACCATCTCTATAGAAGATATGATGAAGTCTTCTCCAATTTGCTTGTCACAAAGGCTTCAAAACAAAGTCATGGTTATGGCATCGTCGTCTCAATCACTTGAACTTCGGCACCATCAATGATCTCTCCATAAAGGACTTAGTTGTAGGTTTACCTCGACTAAAGTATGAAAAGGATCATCTTTGTTCAAGATGTCAATTGGGAAAAAGCAAGAAGTATGCCCATAAACCCAAACCTACTAACTCTTACGTAAGTTCTTCATACAAATCATATGGATTTATGTGGACCAATGAGAGTGCAGAATATCTTTGGGAAGAAATATGTGTTAGTTATAGTTGATGATTACTCTAGATTCACTTGGGTCAAGTTCTTAAGGACAAAGGATGAAACTCCAGATATCATCATCAAACTCATCAAACAACTGCAGGTTCGACTTAACAAAACCGCCGTAATTATCCGGACATAATGGAACTGAAGTTTGTTAACAAACAACTTAGTGAATTTTATGAAATCATTGGAATCACCATCAAAGAAGTGTTCCACGAACTCCTCAACAGAACGGTGTAGTTGAAAGGCTAAATCGAACTCTTGTAGAAGCCGCTAGAACAATGCCGATTTACTCAAAGTTCCAATGTTTCTCCGGGTAAGCTATTGCCACCGCATGCTACACACAAAATCGCTCGATTCACAATCGCTCATGGAAAGACACCATATGAACTTGTCCACAATGTAAAACCTAATCTCTCTCTCCTTCGTGTGTTTGGAGCATTGTGCTATCCAACTAATGAGGGTCAAGACTTAGGCAAACTTAGAGCTAAAGGACATTGAGTATTTGTAGGGTATGCACCAAACAAAAAGGATACCGAATCTACAACAAAAGAACCCGAAACATCATGGAAACAATTCACGCTACGCTTGATGAGTCGACGGTCAAACGGCTCCCCGACAATTCACCCGCCTGACCCGCACTTCAAAAAAGTCCAATTGGTTCATCCCTTGTTCCAAACTCTTCTCAAGAAACTCCATATGTACCTCCATCCGAAGATGATTTAAAGAAATTGTTTGATCCTATGTTTGATGAACTTTATGATCCAAGTACTAATGAGGTGTTGATCCCTACAACAGAGGTTGCTCATATTCCAGTGAATGAAGTCAATCCCTCAGTCTCAATATCTTTAAGTCAAGAAGCCTCACGATCCTTCCGCCTCATCAACAAATCATCATTCTTCAAATGTACATCATGGAACTGTTTTTCGCATCAATGATGAAGTTAATCCCTTTGCTACTCCCGAAGATGCTCCATTTGAAAACATATTTGCTCCTCAATCTTCATCGAACCATCTTCTTCGTGAGACATCGACTATGCTACTTCAGCCCTCAACAACTACCACATGAACACCTTCGAAAATGGACTCACGATCATCCATTAGACAACATCATTGGAAATCCTCTCGCCCAAGATCCACACGAAACAACTTGCAACCGATGCCTTATGGTGCTTCTTCAACTCCGTACTCTAAGATCGAACCAAAAGATGTTAAAACCGCCATGAATGAAGATAGCTGGTTCAATGCTATGCAAGATGAAATTCATGAGTTTGATCGACTAGATGTATGGGAATTAGTACCGCCCGATTGTGCTATGATCAATGCTCTAAAATGGATCTTCAAAGTGAAACTTGATGAGCATGGTGATGTGTTGAAGAACAAGGCTCGATTAGTTGCTAAAGGATACCGCCAAGAGGAGGGTATAGACTTTGAAGAATCTTTTGCTCCTGTGGCTCGAATCGAGGCAATTAGAATCTTTTGGCTAATGCTGCAAGTAAGAACATGGTAGTCTATCAAATGGACGTGAAGACGGCATTCCCGAACGGAGATCTTAAAGAAGTCGCCTACGCCACCAACCCGGAAGGATTTGTAAATAAAGAGCATCCTACTCACGTTTATCGTTTGAAGAAGGCCCTTTATGGTTTAAAGCAAGCTCCAAGGGCATGGTATGATACGCTGTCAAAGTTTCTTCTATCAACCGGATTTAGCAAAGGAGCAGTTGATCCAACATTGTTCACCAGAAGTCGTGCAAACATTTAACTCATGTTCAAATTTATGTTGATGATATTATTTTTGCCTCGACCGACCCAATGGAATGTGATCGTTTTTCTAATGAAATGAGTTCAAAATTTCAAATGTCAATGATGGGACAAATGTCATTTTTCTTGGGATTACAAATTTCAAAGTCCCGAGGCATTTTCATAAAACAATCTAAATATGCAACTGAGATCTTAAAGAAATTTGGATTTGATTCAAGTGACCCTGCTGACACTCCCATGATTGATCGAACCAAACTAGATGAGGACCACTCATGGATCATGATTGACCAAACAAAATATCGTAGTATGATTGGATCCCCGATGTACCTCACGCCTAGTAGACCGCATATCTTGTTCGCTTTGCATGTGTGCTAGAACCGTGCTAAGCCTACTAAAAAGCACCTTGAAGCGTTAAACGGGTTTTCGGTATTCCAAGGAACCATCAATATGGGACTTTGGTACCCAAGGCGACACCGTATGTCACTAACAAATGACCTATGCGATGCCGATCATGCAGATGTCAAGATACTCGCCAAGCACGCCCGAGGTGCTGCTTTTGGGTGATAAGCTTGTGAGTTGGTATTCAAAGAAGCAAATGAGTACTTCTATTTCCTCTACAGAGGTGAATACATAGCCATGTCATCTTGTTGTGCTCAAATCTTATGGATGAGATCTCAATTATCCGACTATGGCTTTGAATTCAACAAAATCCTCTCAGATCAGGATAATAAAAGTGCTATTGCTCTCTCTTGCAACGACGCTCAACACTCAAGAGCAAAGCATATCGACATTCGACATCATTTCATCAGGAACAAGTGGAAAAGGTGTGGTGGAACTCTATTTTGTGAGATCTCAATATCGCTAGCGCACATCTTCACCAAAGCTCTTCCAAGAGAACGTTTTGAGTTTATTCTTCCACGCCTTGGCTTGAAAAGTCTTCAACCGTAAACACTCAAACGCCTTCGTGAGGAAGACGAGGAGTAAAAGTCTATCTTCATCTATCTCTTGTATATATCTATTCAAAAATCAAAATACAAAATTATAAAACCTTCAAAACCATAAAATCAAAAATTCAAAAATCTTCAAAAATATTGTCATTTTGTCATGCTTTCGATAATATCTACGATCTTTGTGATGTCATTCAAAGAATGACACGGGACTTTAGATGTTGTTCGAATGTTAAAAAAAAAAAAAAAATCAAAAATCAAAAAATATTTTTGGGAGAAAGAGAAACAATGGTTTATTGTCATTTCGTGCAAGAACCCGCTTTTCAAAGAAAGAACAGAGCCATACTTTATCATGTTTTCAAAATTCCATGCTCGATTCTTTAAAAACATTTATCTCTGAAAACTAATCGCTTTGAAAAATAACTCAGTCTCTATTTTTGATAATCATCTCGACTTATTTGTCAAAATATCAATCTCTCAATCAACAACCTATGTCATTGATTGAGGGGAGAATGATTTCAATTAAATTAAAAGGTTATTTGTCATTCAATTGTTTTCAAAAAGATATTCATGCATGTTTTATCAATGGAGTTTAAAGTCTTAAAATCCGATCATTATCAGCTAAAACGCTTTCATAATCAAGTCACAATTCTCCTTAAAAGCTTTCAAAATCAATTTAAATCTATAAGAGATCACAAATCTCAAATGATTTGATAATTGTGATCGGGGAGAATGTGTGATTTAAATTGATTTAAACCGATAATTGGTAAATGGTTTTATAAGGATGTACAAGCTCACCTTCCCACATGTGACAAACGATTTCAAATTTTCCATGCACATGTTGAGGGGAGCATCTATCTTAAACCTATGATTTGAAACGTGATAACTTATCTCAAGGTGCAAGTGTTCCTCTAGTATGTGCAAAACTCTTTTCAAATCTCGAGGCACATATTGAGGGGAGCAAAATCATGAAAACCTCATCCTTCCCCAAAATGCTTTATCTACTTGATTCGATTAGGGAAGTGATGTTGATATTTTTAAAATGGTAATCAAAGAAGTTAATTCTTTCTCTTGCCTCCGTGTGGAAAACTATTTCAAATACTTGATTCACATGTTGAGGGGAGTTCTTCTTCTAAAAATATCAAAACAATTCGTGTACAAAATGCTTTGATTAAATATCATAAGTATCCGGATTGATTTTCAAATGGTTTTCAATTGGTTCCTATGGCAGATGAACAATACCAAAAAGACCGACCAACTTTACATTATGTATGGTGATATAAGGACGATAAGGTTAGGTATGTGTTCCCATGATCCGCCAGAACCTGAGGGATCTACCCAGGGACTATCCACTAGTTAGTGTAGAGTTCTTAGGTATGATGATAAAAGGAGAAAAAGGAGATATGGGAAGAGTGCGGACTAAGACCGAGCTAGTAATCGAATAAACCCAACAAGGTTCTTGCTATGAAGTCTCTAGTAATCAAGGGGTTGAAGAATTTAAAAGAATTGAATGAGAAAAGGGTGAAAACAAATAGCCCTCCATTTATTCAACCTTAGGCGTAAAACCGGTTCAATTCATATGCTACTGATGGTAACATCGGTATTGAAGACAAGACGCCATGGACCCAAAGTGACGACCGACTTCAACTTTCCAAACCACTCAAGTTCCTCTTAAAAGGACTTGTTTCATTCTCACGGGAACCGACATTATCTATCGACTTTCTCTTAGAGATTGTTGATATTGAAGAGGAGACCTCTCCCTAGTCTCCGATATAGGATCCAAATATGCACAAATTGAGTCTAGAGCCACGAGATCATCAATAAATCTCATTAGGACACTTTCAATGAAGACTCTCTGTTTCACACAATGTGGAAAGAGAGATTATATCTTGAGTCCTACGCATTATCCTTGTGGTATTGCCGTAACATCCGAAAGTGATGTGTTTACACACTCACAATGAAGATGGAAAGCCTTCTGGAGCCAACATCTAACAAGCTCCCGGTAGGTGGCATGTGAGATCTATTATATAGATCAACCATGTGACAACCTAATGTAAACAATGGGGCTTATCAATCTTTGAATCAATCCGGTTCAAAGTTATGGATTGACGGACACCTTTGAAAAACCAGTCTTTGTGCTTTAAAACTCTTTTCATTAGCACGTCGATCGTGTACTAATTTTTCAAATCAAAAGGTGTTTTATGATTGATAATTGATTTTCATTAAAACCTTCGTATATTGCAAAACAATTTCTATTGAGCAATACACGATTGTTTTTCAAATCTCTTTTCATCAATCGTGGACGAATTACCGGGTTCACTCACCCGTTGTCTTCTTTGAGACGCTCCGTTTGAGAACAGCTAGAGCAATGCTAAAACCCCGCCAAGGAAATTCTTCGAATTATACCGATCACAGCAAGACTTGTACGATCAACGGGAACCGTGGGCCGTGTACCTCAATTCATCGAAAGTGATCAAAGACACTTTCGTGCGCTTTATTGCTAATTGTCTTATGCGTACACCCGACGCTTGGTACCGATCGTAATGAAGCGTCAATCCATAGCCACATGCTCACCTAACACATTCATCTCAAAAGAAATCATGATTAGTGCATCAATGACTCGGATATTTTCACTCCATGCTTCTCGCTACTGCCGCCAATATCATGAATCAACGAAAGCTTCCGCTACTCTGATGAGAATATATCATGATCCAGAATGTGAGCATGTCGGTCCGAATGTCACAACATCACATAATACCAACACCACAATGGATGTATCGAGATTTTCTATTAGATGATGATCTCAAAAGTCGGCTCAACATTATTATCACGGATCAAGAAAAGACCTCCACTTGGATTAACCAAACATGCAATGAGTGGAATCAATGACTACGAGCTTGGGAGCAAAGTACTACATCAAGAATGCAAGATCAATTGTTAATGTAATATCGGATTGTATTCAATGTCATTTTAGTATATGTTTGAGGTGACCTCCCTTAGGGAGATTGTTAGGAATTAGAAATTACATGTATTAAAGAGTCGGTCACCTCAAGTATATGTAATCGTTAGAATGCTCGTAGTCATAGTTATAGTTAGTTAAGTAGTATTTTGTTAAGTAACACCGTGGAGGACGGACGGTCTTTACCCATCTGATGCCCGATCCACGTACTGTGTGGGTGCTTATGTAAGACTATAACTACTCTCTACCTCCCAAGGTAGAGAGTTGGAGCTCATAATAATAGTTTTTCTTTCTCTCACTAAGTTCCCTAAACCTCTAACTTTCTCTCTCTAGAACTCACCATTATACTCCCACTTTGTGTTATGGTTTGATGTGTATGTGAAATCCAATATCCAACAAGAGGATGTTCCCTAGAAGGAATCCTCCACATAAAGTGATTAGTTCCCGCCAGAAGCCGCTCCTATTCCCGTGACGTAACCCGAATCAGCAAAGAAAGCTTGTGACCTAAAAGCTCAAGATATACAATCGACGTAAGAGATCTTCTAATTCAACTGCGAATCAAGAACCTCTTCAGCAGCTAAACCTCCAAGTCCACCAGCTGCCAAAGGAAAAGGAAGACTCTGCATTTTGTGCCTTATGAAGAAAGCCTTAAGAAGAAGAAGAGCAACCGGATATTTCATACAGAAGAAGTTCAAATTCTTAGACTCCAACACGGGTAAAAAGAATTTGCAAAGATCAAATGGGTGGCCCCGAGGGTCATGGTGCGTACCAACCTTCACTGTGTCCCGAGCGCGTTAATCAACCCGATAAGGATCAAATGCACCACTGGAGCAACAACAAAAGCCCGTGGAAGAAAACTATTGAGCATGAATTTGAGGAACCTCAAGTAAAGAAAAGTCCGAGAGAAGAGGGTGACAAAGAAAAAGACCGAGACGTAAAAGACCGAAAAAAGAAAGATAAGTCCGAGATGACACCGATATGATAAGTTTCTGCTAGACAAAGTCCCGCCGCTTCGTGAGGAGAAAACCTTCCGCACCTCCAAAGGATCCCGAGTCTCCTCACATCTCATCATCATCGGATTCTTCGCCTCTACTCTTCACCACCACCATCAAAGAAATCAACCAAATCATCATCCAGATCGGTGAAGAAGCCAACTCCATCTTGGATCTCTCAATCAAAGAATCAATCGTTAAAGCTGTGAAAAGAGTCGAAAGAAAGACATGCTCTATAGAAAGCTGAATTTCATTGCCGATCGATAACGATCTTCACGATGAGAATGACAAGATGAAAGTTGAAAGGGAGTATGTACTGTAAGCTTATGAAGGATGATCTTCAAGGAAGCATGGACGATATGATAAAAGGATATTCTCACAAGTTCCTAATGGAGGTCGCTCAAACCGACAAAGGAGATGTATATTGCATAATCAGATCCACATCCTTACACTTAGCCAAGCAAGCCATGAAATCAACTCCATGAATTTGAGCATCAATCCAGCTTGAACTACAATCTTCTCGTGATGATGAATTGGTGAACCGCCGTGTAGCGCAAATGTCAAACGCCTCGCAACGCTTTGTCTCCCATGAAGCTAAACTGCTTTGAAGCAATGCGGGAATACCAACTCAAATCATCATTCGTGAGAAGAGGCTAAGGCCCTTGCTCAAGAGATGATGAAGACAAAGATCGATAAGGATAAAGAGCACAAACGCGACAAAGAATTCCGTGAATCATCTTCCATTCAAGACGCAATGCAGCCTCCACCCCAAAGGACTCCACCAACAAAGATCTCCTCTCCCCGCTCTTCTCAGATAAACCTCGTGGATTCCGAGACACTTCACCAAGACTCAAAACCGTGATTACTTTGAGTATACGGTGGTGACGATGAAGAATACCCATGAGCCCCAACAACAACCTCAGCCTCCCGACAGTACGTAAAACCGATCCCCTATCTAGGCCTAAGAAATGAAGAAGAAGCGCCTAGGCTGACATCCTATCATGGCTAGATGAAGATACAACAGAAGAATTTGAATGGTTTTCTACACTTGTCAATTCCACTTCTACCTCAAGAAGGTCAAGATCTCAGACGGTAATACTTTGGAGCATGCTAAAATTCTACAAGAAAAGTTCAAAGTAAAGAAGATGACAACTGAAGTTGGGCGAATCAAGAATGAAGCTTTCATTGTGGAAAGATAGCTCGAAAGTGCCATGAGGTCGAATATCACCTTGATAACATTGCTCGAGCTATGTCTAATAACATGGATGGCTCAACCGTAGCAAACATCGACTTTTACGCTGGACACCCCTCCAACACCGACCGTCTAAACTACTCAACAATCGCCAACCAGATGAACCTAGAATTCCTTCCGATATTTCTTCAACAAAGACTTGAATTTCTTCTTCACGGGCGATGGTTCAAGGAAATACGCCATCCTTGACACTTCCATTCCCAGCACTGAATACTCAAACTACATAGCTATCGAGGAAAGAGCTAATCACTTGTTCTCCAACAAAGTGGAAGCATAAGACCGAGATGCAATGTAATGGATTCATCATTGGCCTAACGCCAAGAATCTACTACGTACGCCAGTACGTAAGTCTCAACATGCAGTGTTCAAGACTAAAAACATCGCCATCAAACACGCTTGATCTTTCGTCCAAACGGGACTACACGTATCTCAAGAATATTGTGGTCAAGAGACAAGACGAAAGGGACTATGCATTCTCTGAAGCTGACTTTGAGAATTTGTCGATCAACGACATCGAAGACATGTACCTTGCCAAAGTACAGTGGTCGTGATGAGACAATTCTCCAAGTACAACGTGAATTCATCAAGTCGTGCTCATCTTCATCGACGCATAGTTATCAAAGAACGGTAGAAGAGCTCCAGCTTGGCGCGTTGAATCTTATCGCATTGTCAACTTCACTCCACCGCAGCCATCTTCCCGACATTAACCGCCTCTCACAACTTACACTCATCAAGAAACCATTCGGCGTCTTTGCCATCATGCAGTTGAACTTCAAAGAAATTGCTTGATTGGGTGCAGAGATCTTCATAAGTTTGGAGATCACACTTTGAAGATGGTTAGGGACGGATTGGCTTACCGTTGAAGGATATACATCAAAAGATCGTCTCCTGCGATGGAATTCTCGTGATCGGGGATGTGAAGAGGATCATCACGATGATTGATGAACGGTTGTATGAAGGGATCACTTAGAAGATTGAAAGCTATAAGCAGGGTCCACCTGTGAGAAACATCATCGGTTTTCAACGCCCGATTCATACTCCCTCGCGACATCTCTCGGACTACCCCGTACCCCTTGAACCGCTTATTTCATTATAAATTTAGATGTATGATTTATTATATCGATGGCTTGTGCACACAATACAGCGTGTACAACCTGCCTCTTGTAAATAAAGGACCCCCGTGGTACGCTTCAGCTTCTCAATCCTTATAAAAGGAGCGAAAAGCCTACTTTGAGTAAAACCTATCAAACCTTTCACTTTCAAGGTTTTGTCAAAATAACA
Organism: Chrysanthemum makinoi; assembly: GCA_910596185.1. Classification (NCBI taxonomy): domain Eukaryota; kingdom Viridiplantae; phylum Streptophyta; class Magnoliopsida; order Asterales; family Asteraceae; genus Chrysanthemum; species Chrysanthemum makinoi. The sequence goes on along the minus strand of OU343219.1, from coordinate 171,173,606 downwards.
AGTATTTTCCCTTATGATTTTCAAAACCTCAACCGTTTATATCACTCGTTGAGGGGAGTACTTGACCTAAAACTTTGTTCAAATTGTTCACAAGGGTCATATTTATTCAAAATGGTCATATTTATTCTCAACTTTTCAAAAATAACATTTTATATGCCATTTGTGAGGGGGAGAAAATACGTGATAAGAAATATGTTGTGTTTTGCTATATGAACTCTCGTAAAAAGACTTTAACCCAAGAATTGACGAGATCTTAACTAAGTAGTAACCTAAAAGACTTGTCCGGGACGGGTAATAATTTCAAGCTAGTTCGCTAGTGATGTAAACGGTTCTCGCAAAAAGGACTTGTCGAGTAGAATGTACCATTCAAAACTCTTGGTAGATATGAACCTTGACGGGTTTGACAACCTTCTCGGGTTATCCACACCTTCAAGGTAGTTATTAGAGCTAGTTGTCACCTAAAAGCTGACAATGCAACTCTTAAACTATGCCACGTAACCGTCGTCTCATGGGGGGGAATGTCTATCTTGAGTTGATCAATTCAAAAAGTGCGTGTTCTTTCCTCACTGTGCATTTGTCAAAAAACTCTAAAGCACATGTGGAGGGGAGTATTTCTGCTAAAAGATAAAACTCTCATAGTGGTTCAAACATGTTTTCATTTACAAACCCTTTGAGAGATTTTCTTGAAAATGGTTTTATGGCAATGGAGTTATAAGGTGATTAAGGTTAGAATAACTATTCTATGATCCGCCAGAGTCGGGAGGGATCTACCCAAGGACACTACCAATAGTTAGAACTTAGAAGTCCTTAGGTATGATTGTAAAAAGGAGAATTGAGAATCGGAGAAAGAAGGAGTTGAAGAATTAAAAAGAAATGCAAAGAAAAGGGTGAAAAGAAATAGCCCTCCTATTACTCAACTTAGGCGCATAACCGGGTTCAATTCATATGCTACTTGTTGTCACTAGATGACACCGGTATTGAAGATTAAAAGTCATCATGGACCCAGTGACGCATTCACTAAACCTTCTTAGCCACTCAAGTTTCTCTCAACAGAAGCTTGTTTCATTCTCACAGGGAACCCTACGTAAACTATCGGCTTTCTCTTAGAGATTGCTGGTATTGAAGAAGGAGACCCTCTCCCTAGTCTCCGCTCAGGAAAACCAAAACGCACTATTGAGTCTAGAGCCACGAGATTCATCAAAAGATCTCTTAGGTACACTTGACACTTCATCACTTGACATTCAACAGTAAGAATTTCAGTGGTACATTATCGAGTCCTTCACATATCTTAGCAATCTGTCGAGAACATTTATGAGAGGTTCACATTTGTGATCCTCAGTGATTGAATGGAAAATCCTGCCAGGGTCAACATCAAACAGCCTCTCGACAGCAGGTCGCTCAAAGAACTCCCCGTGGATTACGCTTACTGTGCCTCAAACGGTCTACAGTCGTGAGGTGATGCTTCGGTGTACCTAGCGACTATTCAATCATTCAACCGTAGATGTACTTCGGTACATCGTGTTATCTCACTTGTGGGAATCCTGGTCAGAACGGCCTTTGTGAGAATTAGAGTTATGTTTTCACACTATGATGTTAACACTCTCGAAGTTCAAACTTGTAAGTGCCGGAATCCGCTTATTACTAACCATTTATATGTTTTCTTCTTATGGAAGCTCTGGAGCGGAATGATCGTGCAGATTCTTCTCATGCTCACGCAAACATCATCACTAATGAAAGTTCTATCCAAAAGCAACACAACAATCAGAATGATTCTTCGTCAAATCAAAGAATCTACCAAGTTAAAGACTTAAAGAGCGTGTGAGCATGTTGAAGAATGACGTGAAGACACTGAAGCAAAGAGACACTGAGGCATTTTATGCAGACAAACTACAATATACTATCACTTTCATCACAAAGAACAATGATCAAAGAACAAAGTTAAAGATGACGCCAAAGCATAACCGCTCAAAGAAAACTATCTCTACACTGGGAGATTGTTCGAATCAAGGCAACTCTTCTCACAAGAAAGAAGAATGTCAAGACGCCAAAGCTTCTATTACAACAACGCTTCACCGCTTTCATCACTAACACTTAGGGGGAGATTTTTGGAATCACTCCTAAACCATAATCAAGTGTTAGTAACTCATATGTAATGGTTAGCTTAATTATGGCCTTTATGTTTGTTATTAGCCTTAAGCTTATGTAGAAGGCCCATGAGCTTAGGCCCATGTCCACTAAGGTAAAGGGAAGGAGTGGGAGTGTTGCCCTAGCTCCTTGCCTATAAATACCCTTGTAAACCTTCATTTGAAGGTTGGTTGTTCATTTTATTCATTCTCTTTACACTCTACGCCTAACCGTATTATTATGTTCGTGCTGGGGTGTGTTTAACGTGTTCAACCGCCTCCATCTCTTTCTATTAAGCTTGTGTTGTAAATCTAGTGACCTAACAATACCCTTTAGCTACTGTAAACAAAAGCAATCACACCCCTTGGTGTTAACTGTTGTGAACCGAGAGCACAAACAAACACCAGGCGCACCTAAATTGGTCTTCTAGCTGAACCAAGACTCAAATATAAACTGAAAACAAACATAAACCCACTTCAGGTTCTATCTTTTGACCGAGAGAAAAACAAACAACAACAGCAAACAAGTGCCCTCTTGGGTGCTTCGTTGGTGGTCCAAGGCAATCAACACAAACACACCCTCTTCGGGCTGTGATATGCAGAAACAAACGCACTCCCGCTGGGTGGTCTGCGATGTTAGGCAGTACAAACAAACACCACCCACTTGGGTTGGTGTTTAACCGAGAACAACAAACACCCTTGCGGGTTTCTTGTCACACCAAAGCAAACAATCACCCCTTGCAGCTTAGTTTTAAACCGAAACACATAAACACCAAATAAACTACATCATACCAAAATCAATTAAAACCAAAAAGGAGTAAGCTTATCAATCCTAAGCTAAGACCCATACGGTTTTGTCCCGACCTAATCGTAGGCATACTCACTGACCCGAGACCACATCGATTAAACAAACACTCTTTGTGATTTATTTACCACACAATTAAATCAAAACATGTTTTAATTGTCGTTTTAATTCCACGAAAACTTTACAAACGTTTTGATAATTAGCTTAAAAATAAAGTGCAAGGATAGGTTGAGCGTGTCGATTTACCCCAAAGGCAAGAGAGGGAGGGACGATGGCGGCGCTTGGTGCGTCTGTGGTGGTGCTATGGCTGTGGTTGTTACACGAATTAGAATCAAGCCTATCAAACCTTTGCTCTCAACCGAGATCAAACAAACCCACACGCCCTTGTGGTGTTGATGTTGGTTATGGCAGCAGAGGTGGTACAGTGGTGGAGGTGTGAGGCGGTTGGTGTGGCGGTTATCAAGAGAGAAAAAGGAGAAGGGGAGGGGTTGCGGTGTAGTGAGAGATAGAAGATATGAATCTGGTTCCTCTCTCTTTTTATTTATTTTTATATATAGTAATATTGGCGGTTTGTATTATTGTTGTACCGTGTACCCGTGTCCCGTTGAGCTAAAGTGTAAACACGGTGTCATGGTCCGATATTTTAATTTATAATGTATAAAATATTTTTTCGTGATCTTTTTTATAAAAATAATATGAAAACAAAGTTATCAACTCTGAAAATTAATTATCGGACTTATGCCATTATTAATGGAATGTCAGCACACGACGCGTGTCGTTTTTTTGTTGAACATGAAACTCTGCTTGTTAAATAATCGCAGTGAACTTAATCGCTCGTGAGAGTAATTCTTCTAATCATAGCTAATTATTTAACTTGGAAAGTTACAGTTAATCGGTTGCCACAGATTGTCTTTTATGTTACGGTAAAAGTCAAATAGTCAAACATCAAAAGGTAAGATAGTCATGTTATCTTATGAAAATTTATGTCACATTAGGTAGTTTTTGTGATCGGGTAAACTGATAACGTTTAATGTTAAAGAAAATACATGTAGAAAATGGATATATATATTCTTTCATTAGGATATTCTATTAATTTAATACAAGGTGAAATTTACTGGTGGTTACAGTTGAGACATCTTGAAACTTGTGTTGATGATGGATCTTTGTAGTCGAATAAAACTTAGTTGATGAAGTAACCTTATGCGTAGAAAACCAGCTTAGGCGTAGAGAAAACCTTATGCGTAAAACCAATCCTTACGCGTAAAAAATGAAGTTACACGTAGTGATAGCTTAAGCGTAAACTTGAGGAAAACTTAGCTTATGCGTAAAAAAAGGCCTAAAAGTAGGATTCTTATGCGTAAGATTAGCTTATGCGTACGACTGCGGCTTAGGTATAGTAAGAAAATGCTTAGGCAGAGAGAATGCTACGCGTAAGAGCTTTGCTTAGGCGTAAAACTAGGTTTTTGCCCAAAAATCCTTTACACTTATACCAGTGTAAAAGATATCCAAAGTCGAAGTGTTTTCTGGCTTATCCAAGCAAGAAAAACACTGAGTAAACCAATAGCACTGAAGATCAAACCTTTTGGAGCTTACGCGTAAATTTAGGGTTTTGCTATGCGTAGAAATAACCAAAACTGAATTTTCTGCGCAAAAGTGTTTCTAAACCAGATTTTAATGATGAAAAAGCTTCAATATCACCAAAATAACACAAAAGTGTGAAACTTGATGATTCAACACTTGTTTTCACCTTACGCGTAGGAATGACCACACGATTAAAACCAAGCTCAAAAACAATGAAATACACGTAAAGTTTCAAACTTTTTGCCAAAAACTTAAATTTAACACCAAATAACCTTTAAAGTACAAGAATCTTGAGTTTTAAAGTGTAAAAAAAATTAAAGCGTATGAAGATTTGAATACCGAGACTTACGCGTAGACACAATACTTCAAAAATAAAACCGTTTCACCCAACTATTTGGCGAATGATACCATTGTTAGGTCACCATGTTTGTAACACAAGCATCAATATGAAGAAATATAGAAGAGATAGATCGGTTGAACACTTAACACACACACACGAATGAATATGAAAGTTTATGCGTAAATGAAATGTGATAAAATGAACAACCAACTCTCAAATGAGAGTTACAAAGGTATATATAGGAAAGGAGCTAGGGCAACACACAAGCTCCCTTCCTTTCCTTATTGGGCTTGGGCCAAGGCTTATGGGCTTTCTACATAAGCCTTGCCTTAAGTACTAACATAAAAGCCTTAATTAAGCTAACTATTACATATTGATTACTAACACTTGAGAAATGGTTTAGGAGTGATTCCAACAGAAAGGAAGTTTTTTTCAATTAACCATATAATTGAAATGAAGAAGTTGCTTAGCCTTTATAAACAAAGCCTAACCAACTTTCCTATGTAAATAAGTAATTAATTTTTAAACTACTCACATGTTTGACATGTGAGTACTCCTTTTTACTTAAACACATATCAGAGGTAGAGTGAAACTTTCTTTTCGCTTTGTTCTCGAGTCAGAATTTTAAAGAATGGAAGGGGGTGGAATGAGAAGGGCAAAATAAAGGATGATATTGTAAAGAAAGTGATTATTGCACTTTGTGTTCTTAAGTTTGTATTTTAAGCAGAAAGGAAAGAACATAAAAGCTAACAAAATTACGAATATATTCTTGAAACTATATAAATAATAGTTCTACATAATCGATTTCTTACAAATAAGATAACATTCAAATTAACCACTGATTTTAATACTCACAATACAATTACACAAAATAACACTATCAATCTAAAAAATAACATAAACATTTATATTCTACACATAACAAAAATAGCAAAACAAATACGCAATTAATTAATGAGATTATCATATTTACAGTTGGTTGCTTACGATTGTTTGCTGCAAATAATAAGAAGTCACAAACAAACACAAATCTGATACACGATAAAACATATTAATAAGATTATTATACTTACAGTCGGTTGCAATCCATTATGCATGACTATGCGATATACACATACATACATGACATATGATAACCATAAACAAATGAGGATGTAATTATAATTTAACAAAAGCTCATGTTGTTAGTTGGTCACTTCCCCTCTTAATCTCCTCAATTTTGGTAGGAAGACATATACACAAAAAGCTCATACATTCCCTCCCTCCCTCCTTTTCCGTACCTTACCTTTCCCTCTTATAAAAACTCAATATCACTTTTTTTTTTTTTATTTATTTATTTCCCTTCTCATTCCTTACCTTTCCATTAAAAAAAAAAAAAAAACGAAAAAAAAAAACTCGAGAACAGAGCGTAAAAATGTCTTCGATGGCTTTTTTTTATTCATCGAATCAATTACTTTTTTTGGCAATGACTTGTGGATTATCAAGTCACTCACATCAAACTCGTTATATAATGAAAATGATACTTTAAATAATACGGAGTAGCTTATAATTTTGATTATTTTCATTTGAGCATATTTGTGTCATATCTTTTGTTATTGAAAAACTTGACGCATTATAAATGGCTGGTAATATTTGTTCTAGTACATATTAGATTGATAAAACCTTGTAAGCGTTTGTATAACAACGAAACTATATATACGGTGCACATAACATGAAACTCTAATGGACTCAAACCCACAATCGAGCTTGGGCCATATTTATCGTCTAATAAATATGGCCAAGCCTGATTATGGGTTCGGGTCACATTAATAGTCTAATAGTACATTCTCAATAGTTTTGATGGTTAGTAACAATCAAAACTGTCCAAAAACATGTACGTAATTCTTTAATAGTTTTAATCAAAGTATCAACATAAATTATGAAGATTTTGAAACCTAAAACATGCAGGAATTTTGTTATACATGTAACACCCTTGAAAGACATCAACTCAAAGGACTCATAGCAATTCTTCATCTTTCTATTTTAGCAATTGTTTTTCTAACCAGAAACATAGTACAATATCAAACATTTCCTGGTTTAACTGTATTCATATCTTCCATTTAAAAGATAAAACCATCAAGTAATATGCAACTATTGTCATCCATTCACATCATATTTTGCTTGTTTTTTCACATCCTCACCCACAATTGCCTAAGTCTAAAAGTTTATATGAAATAAGCCTCTCTTTTCACTCATTTAACCAATTTCAAAGGCCTCATCATCACATTATCTTCATGATCCAATATCTCGCAAAAAAAAGTAAAAATGCATTATAAATAGTTGTATCATAAAATATGTGACAATGGGAATATATGTATGAGATAAGGAACTTACATGGCAATGGTAGACATAGCCCGGCTCCTAGCTTGCATCAAAGGGATACGATGCATTTGTATGAATGTAAGCAAACTTCACGATGATCTTTGTGAGAACTCCAGGTTGCATCTTATACACATTCTTCCACCCGTTTTCATATGGTTCCACACTTAGCTTTTTCCCAGTTGCAAATTTTTCAATATTACATTTTTCAAGATTGTTAAGTTTATTCATACAATCTCTAAACTCGTCGATATTGGTAATATTTGTCTGATCCAATACTTTGAACAGTCCGAGATGGATATGTAACGGGTGATTATCCTCTGTTAGATTGATCACGTTCCAAATCTCTGTAGTCCCCACCTTTGGTTTCGCGGTTACTGGATCATCATACGACAATGCATTTATATAGAGATGAAGTGGCTCGTCAATAGCACTTGCATACTCATACATAGCAATGTAACGTGTTTTAGATACTTCAAATAGATTTGGGGCCGGATATTTCAGCAACTTTTTTGGAACCCATGATGAGTCATACTCGCGCTTACCATTTATAATGAACTTCATGACCTTACCATTGTTCTCGTTCACCGGGTCTCCACCTGGAAACGGATACGCAGCCCCATTATGTAGAACAACTGAGTTTGACTCTGACTTTGAAAAGTCAACTACCACATCAGATATCTCAGATGGACCCATAAGTATCTCCTTAACCATTATTGATTCCTCGTTATAGACCGAGTCAGACGCCACATGGATAAATCTTAAACCGTTACTGAAAAAGAACTTAAAAACCTCGCATACTGAGAGTTGATGATACGGAACCTCACTTTCTTCTGCAACATTCATGTAAGGCCACGCTTTCCCGTAACAATGATAACATCACCAAAATACTCGTTGCTAATCGGATGGATGATGGGTTGTTTCTTTGGTGTCCATGTAAATCGACCCATTAGTTCTAAAGCTACGATCTACGACTATAAATGTTCTATCAAACTCATCTCCAGATGGAGTCCTAGTGGGCCTCAACTTTTATGACGATAATGTAGCCCCAAAGCCCGGCAAGAATGTTGACTCTAGTCAACCCCATGGCATGGTCATGGTAATACGACACGGGCTGTTGTTCGTTATGATAATGATAAGTCTCTTTGGACCACATAGGCCCAACTTCTTTAAAGTCCGAGGTGAACCATGAATGTGAGTTTCCATCACTTTGTGGTTCATCGATACCACCATGCAGGTGCACCACTGTGGGAACGCCTTGGTGTGTGCGAGGGATGGCCGTTGGGATGGTGTCGTCTATTGGGAGTATGTGTTGTGAAGGGAGATGATTTTTCCAAGTCACGTATGTGCTAACACCGTGCATGGCCTCAATCGTAGGACCAGGAACTGCTATGTGTTCTTCGCTTCTTTCGTATGCAAACACCTTAGTTGGTGGGAGGTCCTTGTGAAATTTCTATACATTGAAACAAAAGATTAAAAAAAAAAAAAAAAAACATAGTACATTATCAACACTTTAACAGTATCCTCATACATTTAAAATCTATCATCTCAATTTGGAAACTAAACTTCATCAACTTTGTCTTTCGTCGTGTCATTTTACATATGATTGTTAGAGCACTAGGTACTCATGGTGTAAAAAAAGCTATCCTCTTAGTTTTTTTTCCCTAAAACTTAGAACGTACGTATAGTTTAATCTAAAAACATTTTCCTTCAGTCACTCAAGTTATAAGACACCCTCTAGTCTCACACTTAATCTAATAAAACACACGCCACCCCCAAAAAAAAAAAAAAAGAGAGAGAGAAAAAAACGGTGGCTTGGCCGGTAAATTTGGCACCATACCCTATAACTTGAGGTCAGGTATGGTCTCGTGTCATAAGGCTATTACCCCTCAAATAACTTGGTGTAGTCAAGCTCTAAATATGATCATTTAAGGTAGCTATATCTTGTTGGTGCTAATAATTTAATTTTAATGAATATATTTTGTGGTAGCATATCATTTTCTCAAACGTGTTTATTTCTATCATTAATAGTATGTCGATGTATATACCCTTTTCAGGGATACATTATGCACAAAAGATATGGATTTAACTTTCGATTTTCCAAACGTATTACCAAAATCGATATAAGAAAACATATTTATGGTTTTGTTCAGTTCTCGTTTATTATTAGCACGAATAGATGGGTTTATTTATTTCAAAGCAAAAATAACAGAAGACTATAGCAAAAAACTTGAAGGTTATTAATTATGTGATAATAGAATAAACAAAATACTCAAAATGTCACATAAAAAACATAGTTGTCATGATTTTTTTTTATATGTATCGAACAATTTTTTTGCTATTCAACGTACTAAACTTTTTTTTGTTTTTGTTTTTTTTTATTTTATGACCATTTTACCATTAAATTTATTAACTCAAGGGCAAATGGTCATAAAATGCATAAAAAATACAAAAAATGCAAGTGTAGTACATAGAATAGCGAAAAAAATTGTTCAATACATATAAAAAGAAGTCATAACAATTACAATACACTTAGAAGGCATTAGCGCAAAAGTTACTTAACTAGTGGAATAAAAACTAACAATTGGCTATGTTTATAACTTGCCTAAAAGTGTGTTCCATTTATATGAAAACGAAAAAAATATTGCCAGATGAGTAAATTAATTTCCTTAACTTCACTTTAAATTAAATGTCATGTACGCTGCTGGCTACATCTGGAAAACACTCAATTTACATAGACAAACTTTAAAAGAGAAAAAAAAAAAAAAAAAAAAAAAAAAAAAAAATACAACCTTTAACTTTTGGGCAAATAATTGCCACAATTTTTTTTTTTTTTGGTAGCGAACAATTTTTTTTATTTTTTGAAGAGTATTTTCTTTCAAATTTATCCTTTTTGGGGTATTTTGCGAAATTTTTGGACATTTTTACCCTCTAGCTTTTAATAGAAATTTTTTTCTCAAAGGGCAAAAATGTCACATATTACCCTAAAAATGATGAATTTGAAAGAAGAGTACCCACAAAAGCAAAAAAATTTGTTCGCTACCCACAAAAGAAAATGGTGACAAGTATGATATTTTTTTCAATCATTTGCCCTTAACTTTTTAAGTAAAGATAATATACTGCGTAATGTAGAGCTGAGCAAATGACCCGAACGGACGGACCGATTGACCGAGACCGGACCGATCACATTGGGTCCGGTCTGCGGTCTCGGCTTTTGGTCTAATTCGGTCCTCAGTTCGGTTAGGTCCGGACCACAAAGGCAAAAACCGACTAATTTAGGCTAATTTGGCTTTGTTGGACCGGACCGACCGAAGGACCGATCGAACCGACATGGACCGAGACCGGACCGACCACATTCGGTCCGGTCTCGGTCTAAGATTTTTGCCGAAATCAGGTCTCGGTCCGGTCCGGACCACAAACCGACTAATTTAGGCTAATTTGGCCTTGTTGGACCGGACTGACATGGACCGAGACCGAGCCGACCACATTCGATCCGGTCTCGGTCTAAGATTTTTGCCGAAATCAGGTCCCGATCCGGTCCAGTCTTAGCCGGTCCGGTCCGGTTTTTAGACAGTGATCACCCCTAGACTATACAATAACTAACTGGTAAAGAATTTATGAAGGAATTTAATGATCATAAAGTAAGTTCCTTGACCTTTTGTACTCCGTATGAGAATATTTGCATTCAATACGAAAGTTATTGCAAATTTATTTATCAAAGTGAGTAGTACAAACAATAAAAAGAAAAGTACAAAAAAAACAATGCATGATATAACATCAAGAAAAATGAGATTTTAATACATACCCAATATTTTTGAAACATGGAGATTTTAAGTGTCTTTGAAACAGGAATACCATGAACAACATCATAGCCTTTGATTCGTGGCATATCCGGAATTTCATCAACAAACATTTCCAACTTAGATGGATTTACTAACCCAACATCACCATAAACAACCACAAAAAGACCCAAAATATGAGCTAGAACAATAGTATAAGTCATTTTTATTCCAATTCTACCCATCTTTGTTTCTGCATGCACACGAACACACACAATTCTAGTGTGTTGTGTTTTCAAGAAAGATGTGGAGAGAGAGAGTAGATGGATGTGTTTAATTTGTGTGTACTAATGGAATTAGATTCATATATATAATCAGTGTGAATGTGATAATGGTTGGGTGGTGCATGAAGTGTGAAGAGGGGGTTTTGTAATGTTTATAAAACAAAGAAAAGTAATTCCCATTTAATAAAAATGGGTAGAGAAATAACTTTTTGTTAATACTATTAAATAGGGAAGAGCAACAAAGCCGAAAAATCGAACCAAAAAACTAAACCAATTTTAAAACCGTTGGTGCGGTTTTGGTTTTAAAAAAAAACCGAAAGTTTTAGTTCGGTTTTTGGTAGTATATGAAAACCCAAACCGGAAAAACTGAACCGCCACATACTATTCATAAAACTAATCAAAAAAATGTATACATATTAGTTTTGATACAACTAACCACCAAATTCCAAAAATTAAGAGATTAGATATTCGTGTTAGGTGTTTATTTAGCTAACACTATAAATTCGTAAAGTTAGTTTTCTTTATTTTTTATATATTCACGCATCTCATCTTTATATACATGTTATGTAATCTTATTATAATACGGCAAAATATTCGACTTATATTCTACGATTTCTTGATTTAGGTTTTGGATGTTCAGAAAATATTCGTATTCGAATATCCGAAAAATTGATCAAAATTTAATAAAATATTGTGTTTTGTGAAATGTTATTTTTGGAACTCATATAAAGTTTTCTAAAAATTATAGATATTTGGATATTCGAATCTATAAAAATGTTATCCGAAATTTTGGATTTCCTAATTTAACTTAGCTAAATTAATAGGTTTAACATAAAACCATCAACTAAAATTTTGAATATCCGAAAACCAAAAAAACCAAAAACCGAACCGCAAAAAATCAAAAACCAAACCGAACTATTGGTGCGGGGTTCGGTTTTCAAGAACTTAAAACCGAATTTTCGGTTCGGGGTTTGATTTTAGCCAAAAACCGCCCCAAACTGTCCCATGCTCACCCATTAAACCACATAACTTTCTCTTGTTAATATACTTACATAAATATTTTTAAATCGTAACTGGTTGTATATATTACTTTGCATTAATATTGATCCTTAAAGTTTTATACTTTTCTTGTCAAAATGCTATAATATTTTCTTATTATAAAATATCAAATGACTTGTAAATGGTAGGTTTTGTTAGGTCTTTCTACTTTAATTGTTAGAGCATGGAGCGGGGTGGTTTGAGCCGTTTTACCACATGACCGTCATTTCAATGATTCATATTTCACATTTACACAATAAAACACTTTTTCACTAATGGCTCAAGCCATTTTCAGTTTTGAGACACAATTTTATTTTATTATCCATTTTTTCAAACAAACTAATTTTTCATCAGTCCTGTCTCCTGCTCAGATCTGTTACCATCCGGTCTCTTCTGCTCAGATCTGTTATGGTCCGTCATCGATAACTCGCTGCTACCTTGGGTTTTGACTTTAGATCTGTTTGGTTTAGGTCTGGCTCCTTTAAGGATGTTTAGTTTTATCTTCTATGTAAGTTTTATGTATTTTATGTACTTTTGTCAAGCTACATCTTCATATGGTTGTGTCTACCAAAAGCTCACTTTGGTGATTCCCCCCACCCTTGTATGGTGTTGCTGTAGTCTGTCACAACTATTATGGTGTATGTCTTGTTTTGGCTTAACTTGTTACCTCGTGTATTTTGTTTGGCAAGTCGGTTTCGATTTTGCCAATTATGTTCGATGTAACTTGTTGTGTTCAAATTTCCTCCATTTGTGAGGTGTGAAATAAAGTCTCTGTTCAAAAAAAATAAATAAATAAGTATATAAAGAGTAAAATACACCGGTCATCCTTGAACTTGTACCAAGACCTCATGCTGAGTCTAGCAGAGAATTTTTAGTCACCCAAGGCCCCTACTTCCTTGTTTTTCATCATCCAAGTCCCTTATTATCACTCAGTCAACTGCCGTTAACTTTCTAATGTCTCTTTTTAGGTGACGACATAATAGTCTTTTTACTGTAGCGTATTATTTACAGCCATTGTACTTTAAGATCATCAGATAAACATTGAAGAAACCAAGTCCGTGATTTTATGATTTTATGATTCTGCAAAAGCATAAGCTAGTGGGTATATACCATTGTTGCTATCAATTCTCACGGTTGTCAGAAGTTGATCATTAAAAAGACCATCAAATACAAACAACATTTAATCCCAACAACTCTCTTTGATAAGCTTTAAATCATGCCTTCAATGCACTTAAATAAACACAAATTCTCTTGAATACTCTTGTTGGAAGAGTATGATCTGCAACAGGTTCCACATCCATCGTAACTGTTGTATTAGGGTTTGTCTTCTGCAACTTTACAACATAATCTCTCAACATGGTAAATTGTATCTTATAATCACCCCAAATATCTTTATTTATTTTTTATTTTTTTTTATTTTTTTGCCCTTAAAACCTTCTGCATAGACACTTGAAGTTCAAATTGGTTGGTAAGTTGATTCTAAACAGCCTTGACTGGAATCTGTGGATTTACTTGGACTTGTTCTATTATTTGCTTTGAGAGAAAGTTATAGTCAAAAGTTGGGATCTCTTTGACTGCAAACACGTGTGTTCATCTTCATAAGTTCTGACAGTCCAAGTTTTTAAGCCACACTTTTTGCCGACATACAATATCCATGGGCACTGTGTTGGTGAAGAATCAGTTTTGGTTGCCATTAAATCCTTCCTTGTTATACATTTGGTTATTGGACCCTTACTTCTATTGTTTGGGCCTCTACCTAGTCTAACACTTTCACCTATGCCTGAAACTGGAACAATGCCCATACAACTAGCCCTTATTCTTTCTTTGTCATTCTTTACAAAATTCAATACCCTTTTAGTTTCTGTTGAATGCTCTCTTACCTTCTGTTTAATTTCTTTTGTAGAACTAAAGGCTTGACCATAGTAAAAGAATGTTTCATCCTAAAATAACTTACATCTGGCTTAGAACCACAATCAGCTTCAAAGACATTTTTATCTATGACATCTAACTCATTTTCCAAATTTATGTCATCAGGTATATGGCTAGATGTTCCTATATTGCCTATTTGTGTACTCTTACTCACTTGGAACAAAGAAAGTTATAAATCATTCTTATCACAAGTATTCTCTTCATTTGCCACAATTGAATCATCAACTATCTGGAAAAATGTTCCTACATTGCCTAAATGACTACTCTGGCCTACTTGGAACATATTAACATCAACATCAGGCTCCTCAAAAGTGTTATCCTCATCAATCATTGATCTTCCTACTTTCACTAATTGCCTACTTTGACTCACTTGGAACAGATTAACCTCAACATCAGGCTCATCAAAAGTATTATCCTCATCGATCAGTAATTTCTACGAGCATTGTTGTCACTAACATCAACTTCACGATCATATCCAGCATTCAACTCTTTAGCATTTTGACAGACCTCAACAAGTTTATCTTTTTGCATATGGTCAATAGGTTGGCTAGTAAATGACATGCCAAGAGTTGAAAACACAAGTTCAATATCTCGCAACTTACTAGATTTTCCAATACTATTGACGTCCAAAAAGAGTTGTGTTAGCTGCAGGAAAAGCTTTACTACATGCTCATTAGCAATGTCATTTAAATTAGTCATCTAAAACATGATTGAATAGCAGCACTAGCTACCTTTCTACTTTCTTCATCCATCTCCCTAAAAATTATCTTAATTGATTGTGGAGGCATTTCATCTATCTCTAATCTTGTCTTACCAATTTCAACATAAACATCTATCATCTTATGTTCACTGACAATGTCTTTCAGAAATTCAAGATTCATAGACTTACGAAAGCTAGACAAACCATCATCCATTGTACTACCAGGCTTAACAAAGTAATAGTAATTGGGTTTTCCAACATCATAAACAATTTGGACCATAAGAGCATCTATTTCATCAATAGACACCTTATTAATATCAACTAAATCAACAATAGTTTTCTTACCTCCTTCGTATATTCTACCTGACCAATTTCTAAAAACACCTTTGATATTAACCCTCATGCTAAACATACCAAATCTACCAGCTGTAGAAACCAAGCACAAAACACTGTTAAGATTATGTAACCAAAATGGCAAATACCTTAAGCAATCGTACGAACATATCCTTGAAAACGACTATAAGCAATAAAAGTTATCATATCTCCTCAATGCATAGTTTTGTTCTTCCATAGCATCATTAATAAAAGAGTGTTCTCCAACTTGACATAATGTAAAACCAAGGTTGGGGCTCGCTGATAACATCAAATAGTCCTGAATATTAAGTGTCAATTTCCCCCGTTAATGCTCGTTATTTATATCATTTATATGGATTTACGCTTGTTTTCCATTGTTTTACACTTTCAGGTAAATTGCGAGCATTGGAGCTAAAGAGACGCGGAAATGGAAACGTTACTAAGGATTTATCACAGTATGCTTATTTTGAAGAGGTTACGGCGTAAATGCTCTCTCACATTACACGTAACTATTATGCGTGACCCTGAAGTCCAACTCATTAAGAGGTTACGGCGTAACTCCTTCCAAAGATTACGACGTAACTCCATTACGTCAAAAGAGGTTCCACGCCGCTGATACTTACGCTGTAACTTCTGCATCACTTACGACGTAACCAGGTTTATTGAAGACTACGGCGTAACCACTTATAAGGTTACGCCGTAACTAGCAGATCTAGTGCTTTTACGACGGAATAGAAGGTTACGGCGAAACTCATCTATTGGTTACGCCGTAACCCAGACCTGGCCTATAAATACCCCACGAATTCCAGCATTTATAATCATCCCATTCCACACACAATACTCTGAGAACGTGGGAAAATACTCAAGGAAGGTCTAGGGAAGCATACGGAGCTGTTTCCAAGGGAGAAGTCTCACCATTACGATAAGCTTTAGCGTTTATTATTTCTTTTACTTTCAATTCATGTATTTCGTACCTTTGAATATTGAATTGATGTGCATGATTAATATAAGCGGCTAAGCACCCTTTGGTGCTAGCCTAGTTATGATTCCTTAATTGTTTTGTTTGCATTTACCTTTACTTCCGTACAATTATTTCTAAGTGTATGCATGCATAGTTCTTTGGTAGTCACCCCTGGTTCGGTAGTTTTGAATGGCGGTAGAGGCCAATTGCCTAGGAGATATGACCAACTAACCCTAGGTGAGCGGACTGAGACGGGAAGGGTAAGATATGACCAACTGACGACCCTTTCTACTTGTGCGATTTGACCAACTAATCACCTATCGTTTGGATGAACTTAAGAATTGGGGGGTGTAGTGTCTAAGTTCCTAATGGCCGGGCACTCACTATTTAGAATCTAGCATGTAGCGGTACTTAATGACTCGGCTTAGGGGACCAGGAACAACAGGACTTATGACGGTGCGCCTGATTTCTCATGTGGTGGCATCTTTGCTGATAGGTTAGGGCGAATTGACCAAATGCTGTCCTCTCGAATTTGACCCCACCTGAAGTAATTGGAAGTAGGTAGACGTAGACATAACTAGTTAGGAGGATTAACTAGGTTAGCACCACTATTCCTCTATTGATTTCCTTTCTACCATTTAATTGCTTTTATATTCTGCATTAGTAGTTTAATTAATTAAAACCCTATCAAACCATTTATATTCTGTGACAATTAGACTTAGTAATTTTCCGACACACATAGCTCTTGGGACGACCTCGGCTTTACCATTTACTACACTACACACGACCGGGTACACTGCCCGTTAGTGCATTAGGGTAGACCATAGGTATAGCGAGACACTATAAATATTAAGACACGGGTCAGGGTAAAACCGCATCAAGTTTTTGGCCGCTGCGGGGAGCTATATTATGATTAATATTAAGTCTTTCATTTCATATTTAAACTTTTCTCACGATCATATTTCAAGTTTTCAGGTACCATGGAAGTGGTTAACATCGATGACCTCACTCTTGAGGAATACTTGGCGTTGACTTGAGCTGATCAAGGGCCGGGTCTCGTAAGACCGGCAATCGGAGCGGATGTTCGTTTCGAGATTAAAGACCAATTTATGAGGGAGCTTCGTGCTAACCCTTTTTCAGGAAACAGGGACGAAGACGCATATGAGCATGTTGAAAATGTCCTATACATCGCTAGCCTTTTCAACATTCCGAGCGTGTCTCATGATGCTGTTATGCTCATGGTCTTCTCTATGACTCTAACTGGAGCAGCAAGAAGATGGATCGAAGATTGCCGGCAGTTAATACTTGGGTGCTACTTAAGAAACACTTTATCCAAAGATATTTCCCACCATCAAAGATTTCTAATCAACTCTTGGAGATCCACAGTTTCAAACAAGAGGACGAAGAAACTCTGTATCATGCTTGGGACAGATACAACGATCTTCTTTATAAGTGTCCTACCAATGATCTAAATAACTAGCAGAAGGTCAATATTTTCTACAAAGGAATAAATATAACTACAAGACAGATGCTGGACTATCAAGGACCTATCCCAAACATGACTCCTACCCTTGCCTTTGAGACCATTCAGAGACTCGCTGACCACTCTCAAAAATGGCATGACGGGGGGTGCAGCCTAAGCCCTAAGACAAAGACGATAAGCATTGCTTCCCTTTCCAGTAAATTGGAAAACCTTGGAAGAGATATGGGGAACTACGAGAGAGTGTTCGTGCTATTCGTTGCAGCAACAATGATGACTTGGATCTGCCCGAAAACTTTCCTATAAATAACATAAAACCACATATCGAGAAGGTTAATTATGGGGAAGGAATATCGTTCTATAATGACCACTCCAATACAAGAGTTTCTTCACTCGAAGAATCGATAAGCAATTATCTTTACGAAGATAACAAACGGCGAGCAGACAGAAATGCACTATTCAAAAGATTCCAGGACTCCAGAAGCACTCTTCTACAGCATATGGAGGACGACACGAAATTAATGGACGATGTCATCCCAAACGAGTCATTGGATGATAATTCCTGTAATGCCATTCACTCTAGCGATGGAAAACCTCTCTACACCCCTTTCCAATGCAATGAAGAGAAGCCCTCCGAATTACAAGCACGTAATGAAGCTTTAGGCAATAAGACAATTTTGCCTGAGGACAAAACACAATATAATGACGAAGCAGGAACTGGAAACGAAGTTAAATTAAATGCTATATGCTCTAAGTCATCCTTAATCAAATCCCTCTCAAGGAAAAAGACCCAGGAAGTTTCATTCTCCCTTGCTCTATTAATAATTTACATAATATAAATGCTTTAGCTGATTTAGGGGCTAGTATTAGTATTATGCCTTTCTCCATGTGTAATAGGTTGAATTTGGGACCCATCAAACCCCTTTGCATGACCATTGAGATGGCTGATAGGACAGTTAGTATACCTAGAGGAATTGTTGAGAATGTGCTTATCAAAATTAATAATTTCACTCTTCCCGTTGACTTTGTCATTTTAGACATGGAAGAAGACCTCGACATTCCTTTAATATTAGGAAAGCTCCTTCTAGCTACTGCTCGTGCTAAGATTAATGTTTTCGAAAAAATCATCACTCTAAAAATAAATGATAAAAAACTTACACTAAACATGGATGACTTGGGTAAATGTCACCGTGTAGAATCCGTTTGTGTTATCAAAAAAGGAAAAAACAAAATCACTCCTCCTTCCATCACAAATATGCACTGCGCTTCTAATCATCGTAACATGCAGGATAAGAAACCCAAGGAATTCAGCAATAAAGCACGGCGCAACAACACTTCGGATAATACGAAGGACGGGTCCAACAAAACATGGCACGAAGTTCAAAAAGTAGATTATAAACACTTCCCAAAATTGAAATATCATTGGTGCCGGGCCATCCTTATTGACCACGATAAAGGGTTTGATCTATGGGCTTCATGCAACCCTTATTCCGAAATCTGTGACGGGGGAACAGACAAGGAAAGGAAGAAAAACAACAAATACTTATGGTCTTCAACCAATGATAAGGAGATAACATTCGAAGTTTGGATAAGAATTCATTATGGAGAAGTTAGCAACAACGATAAAATAAAAATATGGACTAATCCTTGTCTCAACCAAACCTATAATCACAAATCAACAACAACTGGGCAGAGAATCGTTGGTCGAAAGCATTGGTGCGAAATGATTAAAACTTCTGACAATTCTTGGGCCTCTTGTGATCCTTATGAAAACTTCTGTAATGGAGGAAGTAATGCTAAACGAGTCGGGACTGACAAGTTTCTCTGGATTTCTACAACTGACCATAAACGCACCGAGGTACAATGGACAGGCAAATTAAGATTTAATGACTGGGTAAAGATCAAGTATGGGAGAATCGATTCGTCAACTAAAAACAAAATCTGGAAGGACTGCATAAAAGAAGATGATCATAAAGGTACTGGTAACGCGGGAATTGGTAACGTACATTGCATAAAAGAAGACTACAGGATTGAAGACAATTCTTTTGAACCAAAAGACTATCACATTAATGGAACCACGAACAATGAACCACGACTAGAGGTATGTAACATTGATGATGAAGAATATGAACGAAACAGATGCAAACTACTTGGGATCCAATATAAAAAACCTCCTCCTATTGTCACCGAAAGGTTCGTATTCACTAGGTACTCCTTAGGACCGGATGAAAAATTTTGCAAGGTTTCAAAGAAGGGAATCAAGGAATTCCGCCGCACAGCCCCCGATGTCACCTGGATCCGGAATAACTTAATAAAGGATATTGAAAAAGTAGGGAAAGCTAGACCCCCATAGGAGCCCCGCGGCTCTGAGTCTAACTTAAAGACTCGTTAATAAAGAAAAGTGTTGTTTCGGGAGACAACCTGAATTATCCCTTTCTTTTGTTTTTATTTCCTTTCTGTAGGGTTTTGTGTTTTCTAACCATTTTGCAGGAGACAATGAAGTAATTACTGCTGCAGTTGCTGATCTGAACAGAGTTACGGCGTAACTCATCTTGGTGATTACGCCGTAACCAACATTTTAGCAGCAGAATTCTTGACGCATTACCAATTACGGAGTAATACCATCTCAGTGGTTACGCCGTAACTATTCGCTTCTCTCTCATACCAGTTTTGCAAGTTACGGCGTAACTCTTATTGGAGTTACGACGTAACTCATCTACTTTAATTCTTTCATTTTAAAACACGTAACCTTGTATTAGTTTTTAAATGAACTTTGTGGGTGTGTTCCCTGTAAACCCTCACGAGACTTCACTCGTCCACTTGGGACACCAAGTGGTTTAAAAGCTTTGTTGCATTCGCTAAATGCAACCGTGATTCCTACAAAAGTGAGTTAGGTTTGTTTTTCATTTTATTTTTCTTTTTAGAATTATGCTTGTCGGTATTGTGATTTCAGAGATTGAAGTTTGCTCATGACGCTTTAACGAAGGCACGATCCTTTCTCGTGGGCCTTCTTCTTTTTGGAGCAAATTTCAGGGAAGTTCTCGCTCTAATTCTACCTTTCTCTTCACCTTTATTTTAATGCCTAGTACAAAAGGGACTTTGTACAATTCAAGTGGGGGGACGGAGTAGAATTATCTCTTGAACTTTATTTCGCCTCATTTTTCTAGTTTATTTTGAAAAATTATGCCATTTTTAATATTTTGACATGTTTTTCGGAACCTAACTAGATTAGACCTTAGCTGAGCACATACAACCCTTGATATTACATGGTGAGATTAGCCTTATCCGTTTCCTATATTTTACCCCAAATCCACCAAATTATGAGTGTGCTGGTAGCTTGTAAACTTTAGAACTTGGCCTTTGCATCATTTCGAGACCATAGACGAGGTATGTTGAGTTAGCTCGATGTATTTGGACTTTTCAGGCTTTTAGAAGGCGTATTATAGGATTATTACCCAAACAGCCTACCATTGTGAGTCTATCGATTAGTCACCTCGACTTTTCGACCCCATGTGAAACCCTTTTGTTGCACTCCCCTTTAGTGCAAGATACCCTAGATACACCCTTCTGAGCCATTCCTTTCATTTTGTCACCCCAATATATTGTTTCGCTACACCCTTACACCTTAGCCTACCCTATAGTCTTTATTTGTAATTGGGAAGTCATCATTTGCCTAAGTTCAAGGTTCTAGTGGAAAGGTTTGGAAATCACGCTTTCATCGACAACAATTATGAAGATCATTGAAGACCCCTCGAATTCCCTTTGTTCATCTCAAGTGGGGGGATGTTATGTTATCAGTTATGATAAAAAAAATAGTTGATTCAGTTATGATTTTTTAAAGTACAATGTTATAAGCACTATAGTATGAGCTTTATTGTTTAGTATCGATGAGGCCACCTCGGTCACATTTGAAGATTGGAGTTGGAGTAATACCAACTGAAGAAGAAAAGGTAGTGTGCCCATCACGACGTCCTCTAATGACACATCTACCTTGCATTTCATGATCCGGTCTCTAGACTTCTAAACTTGAACTTTGGGCGGACGGTAAGTGGTGATGACTTAGTTATAGATATAGACTACCTGCTTGTTTTTTTTTTTTTTCATTTTACACCATTTATACATCCCATGTCTTATCCTACCCTTTAGTCATGAAGCATGTCTAGGTGATGCAGCGAGCAAACTTTGGTGTCTTGGCCATGGATTTGGTCATGTATCATTGATTTTGTCCACTTCGCCGTGACATGTTAGTAATGACGAGTCACCCCTTAACCTTTGTCGTGTCTACCCATATTACCTTCGAGAATTGTTTAGCCCTTAACTCCAGCGGTGGAGATTTGTGTAACCGCCAAGCTTATGATAGAATACATGCTATGACTATGCGATTGAGTGATCACCCCAAAATTGACACTTAGAATAGTTGAGAGATTTGAGTGTTTGTTCCCCTTTCGCGAGGTGTTCGGCTTTGTTTTATTCTAGCACAAGGGATTTGTAAACTCATATTTTCCAGTTTTGGGAGATATCTTTTTAGGAAACTATCTAATAAGGTCTACTTGAGGGCAAGTAGAGTTCAAGTGGGGGGATATTTGATAACATCAAATAGTCCTGAATATTAAGTGTCAATTTCCCCCGTTAATGCTCGTTATTTATATCATGTATATGGATTTACGCTTGTTTTCCATTGTTTTACACTTTCAGGTAAATTGCGAGCATTGGAGCTAAAGAGACGCGGAAATGGAAACGTTACTAAGGATTTATCACAGTATGCTTATTTTGAAGAGGTTACGACGTAACTCGTCTCTCACATTACACCGTAACTATTGCGTGACCCTGAAGTCCAACTCATCAAGAGGTTACGGCGTAACTCCTTCCAAAGATTACGACGTAACTCCATTAGGTCGAAAGAGGTTCCACGCCACTGATACTTACGCCGTAACTACTGCATCACTACGGCGTAACGGGGTTTATTGAAGACTATGGCATAACCACTTATAAGGTTACGCCATAACTAGCAGATCTAGTGCTTTTACGACGGAATAGAAGGTTACGGCGTAACTCATCTATTGGTTACGCCGTAACCCAGACCTGGCCTAAAAATACCCCACGAATTCCAGCATTTCTAATCATCCCATTCCACACACAATACTCTGAGAACGTGGGAAAATACTCAAGGAAGGTCTAGGGAAGCATACGGAGCTGTTTCCAAGAGAGAAGTCACACCATTACGATAAGCTTTAGCGTTTATTATTTCTTTTACTTTCAATTCATGTATTTTGTACCTTTGAATATTGAATTGATGTGCATGATTAATATGAGCGGCTAAGCACCCTTTGGTGATAGCCTAGTTATGATTCCTTAATTGTTTTGTTTGCGTTTACCTTTACTTCCGTACAATTATTTCTAAGTGTATGCATGCATAGTTCTTTGGTAGTCACCCCTGGTTCGGTAGTTTTGAATGGCGGTAGAGGCCAATTGCCTAGGAGATATGACCAACTGACCCTAGGTGAGCGGACTGAGACGGGAAGGGTAAGATATGACCAACTGACGACCCTTTCTACTTGTGCGATTTGACTAACTGATCACCTATCGTTTGGATGAACTTAAGAATTAGGGGGTGTAGTGTCTAAGTTCCTAACGGCCGGGCACTCACTATTTAGAATCTAGCAAGTAGCGGTACTTAATGACTTGGCTTAGGGGACCAGGAACAACAGGACTTATGACGGTGCGCCTGATTTCTCCTGTGGTGGCATCTTTGCTGATAGGTTAGGGCGAATTGACCAAATGCTGTCCTCTCGAATTTGACCCCACCTGAAGTAATTGGAAATAGGTAGACGTAGACATAACTAGTTAGGAGGATTAACTAGGTTAGCACCACTATTCCTCTATTGATTTCCTTTCTACCATCTAATTGCTTTTATATTCTACATTAGTAGTTTAATTAATTAAAACCCTATCAAACCATTTATATTCTGTGACAATTAGACTTAGTAATTTTTCGACACACATAGCTCTTGGGACGACCTCGGCTTTACCATTTACTACACTACACACGACCGGGTACACTGCCCGTTAGTGCATTAGGGTAGACCATAGGTATAACGAGACACTATAAATATTAAGACCTGGTAAGTAAAACCTGCATCAAGTTTTTGGCTCCGCTGCCGGGGAGCTATATTAGGATTAATATTAAGTCTTTCATTTCATATTTAAACTTTTCTCACGATCATATTTCAAGTTTTCAGGTACCATGGAAGTGGTTAACATCGATGACCTCACTCTTGAGGAATACTTGGCGTTGACTAGAGCGATCAAGGGCGGTCTCGTAAGACCGCAATCGGAGCGGATGTTCGTTTCGAGATTAAAGACCAATTTGACGGGGAGCTTCGTGCTAACCCATTTTCAGGAAACAGGGACGAAGACGCATATGAGCACGTTGAAAATGTCCTATACATCGCTAGCCTTTTCAACATTCCGGGCGTGTCTCATGATGCACGTTATGCTCGGGGTCTTCCCTATGACTCTAACTGGAGCAGCAAGAAGATGGATTGAAAGATTGCCCGCCGGGGCAATTAATACTTGGGCGCTAGTTAAGAAACACTTTATCCAAAGATATTGCCCACCATCAAAGATTTCTAATCAACTCTTGGAGATCCACAATTTCAAACAAGAGGACGAAGAAACTTTGTATCATGCTTGGGACAGATACAACGATCTTCTTTATAAGTGTCCTACCAATGATCTTAATAACCAGCTGAAGGTCAATATTTT
This sequence comes from Chrysanthemum makinoi, assembly GCA_910596185.1. Lineage (NCBI taxonomy): Eukaryota > Viridiplantae > Streptophyta > Magnoliopsida > Asterales > Asteraceae > Chrysanthemum > Chrysanthemum makinoi. The sequence goes on along the minus strand of OU343219.1, from coordinate 171,149,109 downwards.
CTACAAAGGAATAAATATAACTACAAGACAGATGTTGGACTATCAAGGACCTATCCCAAACATGACTCCTACCCTTGCCTTTGAGACCATTCAGAGACTCGCGACCACTCTCAAAATGGCATGACGGAGGGTCGCACCAAGCCCTAAGACAAAGACGATAAGCATTGCTTCCCTTTCCAGTAATATGGAAAACCTTGGAAGAGATATGAGGGAACTCCGAGAGAGTGTTCGTGCTATTCGTTGCAGCAACAATGATGACTTGGATCTGCCCGAAAACTTTCCTATAAATAACATAAAACCACATATCGAGAAGGTTAATTATGGGGAAGGAATATCGTTCTATAATGACCACTCCAATACAAGAGTTTCTTCACTCGAAGAATCGATAAGCAATTATCTTTACGAAGATAACAAACGGCGAGCAGACAGAAATACACTATAAATATTAAGACCTGGTCAGTAAAACCTGCATCACTCGCTAATGTGTCACAAAGAAAATATAATTTTCGGTCTGACATTGCATTAGGGTTTTTTGGGTAAGCTTCCAAGACATGTTTGGGGATGAGTAATGAGTACAGGGATTTGTTATATTAGGCATCGTGGCGGGAAAATGGATGGGATGTGAAACAGAGGACATTAAATGAGAAAGAGAAAATTTTATCATAGGAAAAAGACCATTATGCTCTCACTTAAAAAGAGGGGTTAGGAAGTTAACAATAATTGACAAAGGGATAACGGTTAAAGGGACCTTGGATGATGAAAAACATGAAAGTAGGGACCTTGGATGACTAAAAATTCTCTGTCAGACTCGGCATGAGGGTTTGGTATAAATTCTTTTCTAACCATTCTCCACTTGTTTATGCTGTTCTTGGAGCTTTCTTTTTGCTGCTTCAAATTTGTCTTGACCCGATGCCCACTGGTTTTGTTCATCAATTGAAACTTAAATCGGTAGTCTATTACATACTGGAAAAATGTTCAATGCTAATAAGCTATGACTTTGTTTTTGTACATGACACCAAAAATGAAAATAGTAGCGCTGACAATATCGTTGTCAAGATCCGAGATGTTCATGACAGGTACCAGATCATGATGTTTAGTATTACCTAACCTTGTAAATGTCAAGTACGCTATCAAATTTAAATGTCTAAAGTTTCCTCTAATAAAGATAAAACAGTCAAAAAGTAAATTAGAGTTGTTTATGTAATTTAAATTTGTTGTCATATCAACGAAGCATTATATTTTGAGGTGGTTGCATAAGTTACTTTATAAACATAAACTTCAGTTTCATATTTTTAAATAAAAGAAAAAAAAAACCAATGGCAAAATAAACATTAGACAACATATGTAAGGAACTATAAGTACTTTGTGGGATTATGAGTGTTCAGGTAAGTTCAGTTTAATAACTTGTCATCTAACGGTCTTTGGTTCAACTAATAATCACTTTCGAGTATACATAATCATAATGCTTATCAACTTATTTATACTATTTTGATGCTTTTGGACAAAAGTAGTCATGGATTTATTGGGAATTATTGATATTCTGTTGATTAGGAATAAGCTGAGAGGTAATGTCAAAGAGACTCTCATGTATTAATTTGCTACAAAATAAGTTGATAAGTTGCTTCTATAAAAATCATAATTTGATTGAGTGTTAGGTATTTGCTTATTTTACATCCCTTATATACTTTGTAATAAGCACTTACCAAACACCACCTTTTTATTATAGCTACTCATATATAAGGTAATTTCTTAAGCACCAACTTTCTGTGATCTTGTGCCTATATCATTTTAAAGAAAATAACTCATGAAGCTTGTATCTAAAAAATATTTTTTCTAGCTTTGGTGTCCGTTATATCTATAGTAAAAAAATATGTGAAGTGGCATTTATGATTATTTTAGTAATTGGATAAACATAACTTATGCTATCTTTGTTTACTGGATATTGCATATATTATACCATAAATAAGGAGATTTATAGATGAAATTAGTAGTATCGCAAAGGCTTTTGTTTTCCAGAAACAATTGCATCAAAGTGATCATCATTCAACCCAAGATCACCATAGAAAGCATCGTAGAACCCCTGTGAGAACACCAATTCCAAAAGAAACTCCATATTTACAATGGTTTTAGTTATGATTATTCAAGTCCTGTGACCAAATCAAAAACTATGCAAAAGTATTTTTCTATTTATTGCGACTATAGAAAAAACGGCAATGTTGAAGATTCCATATACAATATCAAATCCTATTACAACCTTAACTAAAACTGAAGATATATCAAGTAATAGTAAAGTTTATTTAAGTGAGCCGAAAAATCCATGAATGTGTTATCTATACTACTTTATAATGCATTTAAGCCTTCTAAAATTAGAAGGCTTAAAAATTCAGACTTTTTTACTTGCTTATTATGGAAAGAGTTTTTCTAACCAAAAATTAAGATAAGGAGCTCCAATCATGAGATGACATGTGTCACTTCTTAACAAACTCGCCTAACTTCTAACAAACTCCAAACCTAACTCCTAACCACTAAAAATTAAGATAAATAGCTCCAATTATAAAATGACATGTGTCATTTCTCAACTAAAAATTCATCTTTATTTTTAAATTAAAATATCTTTTTATCTGCTTATTTTTTTTATAATCTAATTTCATTATATTTTCTAAAATTTTATGCTCTTTAATTCAACATCCATTTTGATATATTTTTATGAGTTTTTAGTTTTTATATTTTAATGGGTTTATTTTATTTTAATTCAAATTTTACAACTTTAACATTTATTTCATTTATTTCAATCAATATAATCTTGATTCGTCAAAATCATATACTTTTGGGGTAGTGTTTGACGCGTAAGAGATTGCGAGGGTATTTCTATATGCGGGAATAATGATGTCGCGGGAAAGTTACGGGTAACCCAAACAAACACTTACAACTAACACATATACATTCGAAGTGTTATGAAACGAATTCACTAAACGGGTAAGCAAACACATATAACTATACTTATCGCCGCCGCTGTGCGCGGGTAACCGGCTAGTGTGATTAATGTCATAATAATAATTATTAATTTTGATGTCTAAATAACACCTAAATTGAGTTTTTTTCTTTTCTTCTAAACAGCACCAAATATAGTTTGTTTTGTCCAAACAGTCCTTTAATGTAGTTTTCCTGTTTTCTGTCCAAACAGCCCTTACATATGTGCTGAAAATTGATGAAAGAAAGACTTGATGGCGTTTGGATGTGATACAGTGCAGTCTATTGAAGATAATTTGATCCATTCACTTATTAACACGTCCGTTTTGTGTTTTAGGTCAAACGAATTAAATGGGTCAAATAAATACTTCTAATAAAGACTTAACATGTAAAATGGGTCAAAAGGGTTAAAAGTCATGTAAATTCTACATTTAATGGATTGTATTTGCAGCATCTAAATTGTCAATTTTCATAGAACAGTTGGAGATGTAGTACTAATCATCAAATACATGTCTTTGTTTCTCACATGGCACAGTTTGCTCTATACAAAAGATATAAAAGCGAGTTCAAGAAGTGAAGAAACAATTAAACGTCATATCACATGACTTTCTAAAAGCATTGTGGGAAGAGGGGACACAAGAGTGAGAAAGGTGGTGACGTGTTTAGAGAACTACATTCAATCAAGCCAATTTCTCAAAGAACCTTAAGGGTGGTGGCTTTAGGATTGTTTGCTATAAAAAAATGTTTAATACTGATGAATTCGATCATCAAGATCGACATCAAAATTTATCTAGACGATACCAAATTTAAATTAACACTTATGATTGATTTGTTTCTTTTGAAAAATGCGATTGGATTTTATCAATTAGGGTTACAATTTTAGAGATGATGTCGGGGCTTTGATGTTCAGTTTCAAATGAGGGTTTTGTTTGTTTCAATTTTTACTTTAATGTTTTTTTATTATTCTTTTGTCACACAAATTTTTTTATACAATTTTTATGGAAAAACGAATACAAACAAATTTTTATAAATTTTGGTAAAATAAGGAAATATTTAGGGTATTTTAATTAAATATATATTTAGAAAAATAAAATAAAATATAAAGTTATTTCTCAATAAGGTATGAATTGATTTTTTTTAAATAAAAAATTCTCACTAAGAGTTTTGTTTTATTATATAAAATATAAGTATTATTAATGATGGTCATTTGCACAAGGGACATGTTTGATGGTGCTACCGGCTTCTTGTTTATTTCTGTACCCGTAACAATCTATCAGACATGCCCAAAACTTGTTAGTGGTTACTAGACATAGAATACAGGAATAATTGTTTGTAAATGTAATGAAGTTACCACTTTTTGCAAAGTTGTGTATGTATCTATTAATCCGTCTAAATAATACAAACATTTTACAAATCATACTATTATGTGTAAAGATTAAGGTTGCCTGTTTTTTTTTTTTTTTTTTTTTTTTTTTTTTGCTGACGTGGCATGGATTATCCTAATCTAATTGTTTATAAATTTATCGAAGTTTTCACTTTTTACTAAGTTGTGTATTGTGTCTATTTTTGTTAGAATTAATTACATAAATCGTCCTTGCGGTTAAGTCCAATTGCAAGTTTCGTCCGTCACTCCAAAACGCAAGAAACCAATCCTTACCTTTTCTTCTTCAACCAACATTTTTTTGGGCAAGCCACGACTACCCCTTCTTTTTCTCTTTTTCTTTTCTATCAAAAGGAAAATAAATAAATAAATAATCCAAATATCAATCAAGACACAAAAACCAATACACAACCAACAAATAAACCTTTTCCTCTTCATCCCCATTTTTTTCGGCTACCACCAATGATTTCCGACCATCACCATTTTTAATCCGAAGTGAATCGATCACCTTTTTTAATCGCCAAGCAAACTAACAATCCAAACCCCTCTTTGTTCTTTAATAATCCACCGTCACTTTCAACATAATCTTTCCCCATTTCTTATTGCATTATTTCAGTTTTAATACATTTTTTCATAATAAGAAAAAAAAAATTGATAAAAAAAAACACACATTCAACAATAGTAACTTTTTGTTGGGAATTATATTTAAGTTGATATGACAAAATACATGAAAGATAAAGGACTATTGAAGACAAGGGACCTAAAGTTAAAATAGTTATTTATTATTTAGTCCCTAGTAGTATTTGTAACCCTAACTCTCTAGTTTATAAAGAGAGGCATGGATAAAGAGAGGCATGGAACAGGTTTTTAGTAGATCTAGAAAACATAGAACTCTCCCAATGAGAGTCTAGTCACATAAGAAATCGTGTGTATATTAGTAGTAGTTAGTTTATGTATTAGTTTTTTTGTAGTGAATAAAAGAAAACCTTTGAAGTAACTTTGATTCTTGTTCTTACTATTCCATAGTGCAAATCATTGTTACAATATCCAAGATGGGCTTAAACGATATTTCACAATTGCTATCAGAGCGGGTGGCTCTTGATATCTAGGATCTACAAGGTTTTTATTGGAGAGAAGCAGTTTTGATGAAGATCAGATACAATTTTAAGGTATCGAATTTTATCAGATATTAGTATGTTTATAGAATGGTATAATGTTGACCTTGTACCATTAATCAACCCTAATTGTAAATTCAAGACCTCGTACTATTTGAAGGGTTGTTTGTCGTCTTCTCGCTTATTAGGCTGGGCACAGTCGAGGAGTTAACATCGGTCGGTCAACCAAATTTTGTGTCGATGACCGATATACACATCGGTCATATCGACTGTGAACCCAAGGTCATCAAATCGGTCGAGGGGCAATATTTTTGGTATCGGTTGAAATTTCAACCGATATTAATGTGTCCATATTCTCCCATTTCCCATTTTAAAAATTCTAACCGTTGCTATGTATAAAAAAAAACATTAAAGAAAAAAAAACTTTAACTTTTCCTATAAATACTAACTCAAACACATTTCTAAAACACACAATTTCAATCAACAACTCTATCTCAATACCTTCAAACACATTCTTTAATATGTCGTTCGAGCTTTTATTCGGTTCTTCTTCGACTTCCGACGATGAAGAAGTTTTCAGTGAGTTTGTGGAGTTTGTGTATTTTGCTTGGAAGGCTTACAAAGTATCACAGCCAAAAGTTAGACGAAGGTACATACGTAGGGATCATGAGGGTGCTCATAATCGTTTAGTGGCGGCGTACTTCTCCAAAAACCCGTAGTTCGACGCAAGAACATTCCGTCGGCGGTTCCGAATGAGCCGAGAACTATTCACAGAAATTGTTCGAGAGGTAACCGATCATTCTCCTTATTTTCAACAAACTCTTGATGCTAGGGGCATACCTAGTATTAGCCCATTGGTCAAGTGTACTGCGGCCATTCGTCAATTGAGATACGCGGCTGTTCCTGATTCTCTTGACAAGAATCTGGCAGTGGCCGCAACAACATCCCGTGAATGTCTCCGTAAGTTTTGCAAGGTTATCATGGAGTTATATGGTGCTGAGTATTTGCGAAAGCCCACGTATTCTGACCTTGAAAGATTATATGCTCATCACGAGCATAATCATGGCTTTCCTGGGATCTTTGGGAAGCATTGATTGTACAAGTTGGGAGTGGGAGAATTGCCCGAATAGTGTGAGAGCTCAACATTCTACGGGTGATCACGAGCCACATCCATTCATTTTATTGGAAGCGATCGCTTCTCAAGATTTATGGATTTGGCATGCGTTATTTGGTGTCTCCGGAATGAATAACGACGTAAACGTTTTACGTCGTTCCCCTGTTTTCAATGATATCAAATCTGGGAGAGCACCAGACCTTGAATTCGAGGCTAACGATGTGGCTTATAAAAGGGGATAGTATCTTAGTGACGGGATATATCCACAATGGTCCGTTCTTATGAAGTCCATTTCAAATCCTCCCACGGGTGATCATAAAAGAATATTGTACAAGAGGAGGCACGAAGCAGCAAGGAAAGATGTAGAACGGGCTTTTGGTGTGTTGAAGAAGAAGTGAAAAATGCTTAAAGTTCCTGCTCGAGGGTTGTATAAAGAGGATATCCAAGATATTATGTATACATGTATCATATTACATAATATGATCGTTCGACACAAGCAGCGAGCGATATATCCTACATGGTTCAAAGATGAGGGACACCAAGATCATGATCCCTTAAGAACGCATGAAGAATCGTTAGTAGTTACTCAAGAGCTAATGGACTCATCAACTCATCAAAACTTAAAATCTGATTTGGTCGAACACATTTGGAGAAATCGTCGAGATCATGTCAATGAAGTGAATGAAGTCGATAGTGACGATGACGATGAGGAAGACGATGAAGACTTTTTGTAATGTTTTTAACGTTATTTGAATAAGTTACGTAATGTTTTTAATGTTTATTTGAATTTCGTACTGTAATGTTTACTTTAATTTTAATGAATTTAAATTTCTTGTTTAAAATGTTTGAATTAAAAAAAATAAGGTCGGTCATCGACTGTGGCATTCTGGTCATGTCTGATCGCCGGAGAAAGAAAGCTGATGTGGCGCTGGTGACCTGGGTCACGACTGTGCCCAGCCTTATAATATCATGAAATTAACGAATCTTGAGAAAATGATTGATTGTCAACAAGGGGTGAGATCAATAAAGATCACATAAAATCTAAAGATCAAATGGATCAATCTCAACCATTCATTTTTGATCAAATTAATTAAATTCATTTTCACCATTATATTTAAAATTTAAATATCTCACAAACCGTTAATAGTCAGATAAAACTAATTATACAATTGCAACAAGAAATAAAATTATCTTTCTATAGAGATCTAATATTGTATATTTTCGACGAACTTATTTTTTATCGTTTTTTGCGGGTTTCAATATATTACACTATAAATGAAAATTTTAAAAATACTCTTCTGTGTTAACACAACCCCTAAACGCTAAAAACCCTAACCCCTAAACCTAAACACCCTAACCCCTAAACCCTGAACACCCTAACCATAAACCCTAAAAACCCTAAAACCCTGAACATCTAAAACCTTAAACCCCTAAAAACCCTAAACCCCTAAAACCCTTACCGCTAAATCAAAAAACCTAAACCCTATCCGCTAAACCGTAAGAAACCTAAACCATTAACCCCTAAAAAGCTTAACCAAAAAAAGTCAAACCCCTAAACCCTAAACACCTAAACCCTAACCGTAAACCCTAAACCCACAAAAAAAAGTCAGAAAAAAAAGTTCGTCGAAAGTATATGATGTGGGATATCAAATTAAATGTCATTTTATGCTTGTTGTGATGGTATGATTAGTTTCGTCTAACGATCAATTGTTTGTGAGATATTTAGTTTTTAAAAATGAATGTGAAAGTTTATTTTATTGTTTTGATGAAAAATTGAGTGGCTGAGAATGGTTTATTTGATCTTTATTGAACCAAACTATTGTCAACAATTCATTTGTGTTTTGATGTGGGGCCTGACGATTATAACACAGGACGGTTGATGTAGGGCACATGGGACGGTGGAAGTTCTTTTATTTGTTTTGATTGGTTATATTCTATTACTGCTCGTTGGGTAATATGTTAATACTGGTGGCCATGTACAAGTTAATTATGGTCTCATGCAACTTAGTACTGGTATGCTTGGTTTAAAATTGCGTTTTGCGATATGATGCGTTAAAGGTCTCAGAGGCCGATGCGTGATGCGCGTTGCAAATGCGCGCGCATTTTGGACGCGATGCGTTTTGTATTAAAAAATACAATAATTATTTATACATAGTATATTAAAAAAATTATCAAGTAAATGCTATAAATTTACAAATAAGTCACTAAGATATAAAAGATAGGCGAATAGTTTATTTGTAAAACAAATATGTCACTAAGTCATGACATAAAATACTTTGAAACAACATTATAAGCTCCAACTAACTGTTATTTTAAACGAAACTCTCCTCCTTTAATCACTTTTTAACACGATGAACATGTAACTTTATTTTTAATTTTTAGATCTTAAATTCCATAATTTCTGCAAGGATCCTTGTTATTGTTAGCAGTCAATGCGGTTGAACATGATTGATTAAAGTCTATTCTATACATACATGATGACATGATGTTATAATGTATCAATAAGGTATACTGAGTGCTTAGCAAATTCATTCATTATTAAATCAATAGCAAAATTCAAAACTAAAAGTTTTAGTCAAATTTGAATAACACATATGATTTCCAGCTCAATTATTTAACATACTAGACGAGTACCCGCGCCTAGCGGCAGCGATGTCTAATTTTTTGCAAAGTTCCGACGACCCATAAGTTTCTTTCAACAAACTGTATTTGTAGCATTAGAGAATCGTTTTCGAATAACTACAATTCTGATGCGTGGTTGCATAGTAGCATAAATATATAGTTTTTTAAAAAATTATGTGGAGTCGATCTAAGTGTGTGAGTATATTTTCTAATAGGATTGTTTTAAGTTATTAAGATTTTTAGTAATAATAGATTCAAGCATTACAAAAAGCAACGGTATTGTGTAGTTGGCAATATTATATTGTAGTTTAGAGGTATAGCCAACATCTGTGACCGCTTTTTCTTGTTTTGTCAGTAATTTAGGCAGTGATAACTATTTTTTTTACATGTGTAACGTGTATCATTTGGTGTGTGGCTTTTAAAATTGTAACTTTGCAAATTGGATATCACCATATAAGATTATTTTGTACTATCAATTTGTATAGATATTTATGCATTGTTCAAAGCTATTTATTTGAGGTACAAATAATTATCGCTAAAGATAACAATACTATTTATTTTTTGTGATTTTAATAAACTTATATAACATTATTGATAAACTGGACAAAGGGCTATATAATATATATTAACTTTTAAACGACGATTCATATATGCTAGTCTCTTAAATAGTGCAAGAGCAACATTTTTTAAAATAACATTATACAAATGACAAATTACATGTGTCAAAGCAAAATAAACCAAAAACTACAATTACTTGGTCTCTCCTTTCAAAAAAATTGTCACGGGTTCCACAACTACTTCATCATTTCTCATATAATTTTGTCAAATTTGAAACCGATTTCACCGGGTGGTTCAACTGGTTGAACCGTTCCGATAAAAAAACAGGTCGATTTAAACCGAGTCAAACCGATAGGTTGGGTCGAAAAAATGTCAAATTAAACCGGGTCAGCCCTCCGGGTTTGAAGCGTCCTGGGTCAACCCGGTATTGGTTTCAACAGGTCAACCCGGTATCGGTTTCAACGGGTCAACCCGGTATCGGTTTCAATTGGTTGTTTATAATTTGGTAGATGTGCTTTTAATTGGGTGTACAATGTGAATAAATTATTGTACTTTTAAGTAATGGGGTGTTTTAATAAGAGTATTAATTATATTATTTATTTCTCTCTCCATTAACCATGTTTTCAACATTCAACTTTCAACATTTTTCACTTTTCCACTTTGACCATTTTTCCATTTTATATAGTATAGATATATATATATATATATATATATAAAATTTGTTAAGCTTTCAAAAACTTACACACACACATATATATATATATATATATATATTTATATCTATATTAAATATAGATATATGCTTAAAGTATGATATAATATATATTAGAATCTAGTAGATTAAATAAGATCATGCTTAAAGTTGTTAAAATGAGATCCAACTAAAATTTGACAAGCAACACTCTCCTAACAACAAAAATAATTTTTTTATTAACTACAACTAAAATTGTTAAAGTTTTGATAGATTTCTTTTTCAAATTTACGAAATCTAGGTGATACACTTTGATTAGAAGTGTAATGTGTATCAGGTTATTGTATATGTATCAGATTTTGGAATACTTATTAGTGTAATGTGTATCAGGTGTATCACTAATCCAAACTCATGTATCATTAAGTTATTAGTTGCTAAAATGTTATTTTGTATTAAAATATTATTTTTATGATTATTATTGCTTAAATTGTTATTTATAAATGTTTTAGTGGTTTTTTAGACTTGATCTTATTTTACAACTTTAAGCTTGATCTCACGTTAACTCTCCCATATATATATATATATATATATATATATATATATATATATATATATATATATATATATATATATATATATATATATATATATATATATATATATATATATATATATATATATATCTAATATATTAAGATTACAGGGAGGAAGGAGCATAACATCTCTCTGTTGGCATCCTGATGGTAAATCAATTCTTTGTTGGCCTTCAAGATGGGACTATTTCTTTATATGATGTTGAAGTTAGTTCTTACTTCTTTTTTCTATTACGGAGTATTGCTTTCTTATTTGCTTCACTATTATTAACTCTATTTCATCTATACAAATGGCAAGCCTTTACGAACCATCAAATCCCATTCCGTTGCTGTTGTATGCCTCAACTGGGAGGACCACCATGATGTATCATTTCTACCAACATTTTTTACAAATTCTATTTTTTAAATTACTGTCATCTACATCTACGCGTGTTTGTCTTTCACGACCATATTTCTAAATATGAAGATAGAACCTCTCGTTTCTTTCCTCCTCCTCCAAGACTTCCTCTCCTGCCTCAACTTGTTACTGGAGAGACCGGTTCCATGGATGAAACCGATAATCTATCACAACAATTATCAAATTCTTCTCATCAACGTTTTAACATCTTATGCAGTGCAGATAAACATGGAATCATAAGCTTTAGCATATTTGGCATATTTCCAATTGCGAAAATTGTAACCTTTCATATTCATATAACCCACAATATGATTGCCATGTAGCCTTGATCTGACGGATTTTTACATGCTTGGATTGCAGGATATACACGAGTATTCTATGGTTTATCTCGCGTCTCGCTTTACATCCCTAAACTTTTTTTGGCACAAAACCATCCCTCCATTAGTAAAGTTGGCACAAATACATCCCTCTGTTAGTAAAATCAGTTAATGAGGACTAACGGTGCAAATATTTCTCCGTTATCTCCTAACGGAAGAGAAAATATTTGCACTGTTAGTCCTTAGGACTAACGATGCAATAAAATAAATTGCATTTTTAGTACTAAGGACTAACGGTGCACTCCACCGCAACCTCCACCCACCACCGCTGCCACCACACACCACCTCCACACACCACCTCCACCCACATGTATGTATTTTGTTACTCTACACATAGTTCTATCCCATTTACTTTCACATTTCTCTCACACACTATCAAAAACACACACCAATTCTATGAAACAACAAAAACCTAGAAACAAAACACATAACCCTCTTCTATCATTTCTTCATATCTCACATCATACACACACAACTCCACCACCCGGTCTCACCACCACGCCACCCCACCACCACCGGACCCCACCCCGAAGTCTTACCGCCGCCGTAGAACACGACCACCAACCGCCTAATCACCACAGAACACCATCACCGCAACTCACGGACATCACATAACAATATTTTAAGATTACGTGGTATCTTTCAGGCTTTTTAATAGATCTCTGTTATTAATAAAGTTTAAAGATTTAAAAAAAAATAGATTTATACATTTTATTTCTAGATCTATAAAATTTATTTTTAGATCTATTAGTTTTTTTTATATAGATCTATGTTTATAAATATTTTTGATGGTTTTTTCGTCACAGCCGCGGAAATCATTGCCGCCGTCGCCGGAATCGGTGTTACCGCCATCGGAAATGTCGCCGGAATCATTGCCGCCGTCGCCGGAAAGTGTTACCGCCATCGGAAATGTCGCCGGAAAGTGTGTTACTGCCGCCGTAAATCGCCGCTGGACTTTGTCACCGCCGCCCGCTCGCCGGAAATAGTTTTTTCCGCAGTTGTCCCGTTGATGTTTCGTCATAAATTGTCACTGCCGACGCCGTTGCTGCCCCCGTGTTTACTCCACCGCCACTGTAATATTTTTGTAAACTCATGTGAATTGTTTTGTAAGTAATTTTTTTGTGGAGTCAATAGATCATTGTATGGTGTTGTGTGAAAAAGATGTAAATGTGTGGGAAAGTAATTTTATTGTTGTGAATTGCTGTGAAAAAGATGGAAATGTATGGTTTTGTAAGCTCATGTGAATTGTTGTGTAAGTAATTTTATTGCATCGTTAGTCACGATGCAAATATTTTTTCTTCCATTAGGAGATAACGAAGAAATATTTGCACCGTTAGTACTCATTAACTGATTTTACTAACAGAGGGATGTATTTGTGCCAACTTTACTAACGGGGGATGGTTTTGTGCCAAAAAAAAGTTTAGGGATGTAAAGCGAGACGCGAGACAAACCACAGGGATGTATTTTGGACTTTACTCTATTTATCAAACAAAAACTAATCTAACAAAAATTAAACCCAATGGATTCTATATGCGAGTGTGAACTTGTCATTTGAATTTTTGTTTAACGGAATTTTGATGTATGTATTGTCTACTTATTTATATTGTTTTATTAATTTTTAATGCTTAAAAATTTGTGACTACCAAACCTAACCTTGACATGAACATTTTGGAATTTTGATCCGCGTCCTCCCCTGATTCAGAAAAAAGAGAAAGAAAGAAATAGAGATATGATGATGGGAGATGTAGAAGAAAAATTGTCCCTTTTCAACTTCAGTTCGATAAACCACTTGCTGCTTCACAGGTAATTTTTTTTTACTTTAGGGATTTGATTCAATTGTTTTAAATTTGTATTTAATGTTGAAATTGAATTGAATGTTGAAGGTTAAAATAGCGGAATGGAACCCGGAAAAGGATTTTTTAGCAATGGTTACCTAGGATTCCAAGATTTTCTTGCATCGCTTTAACTGGCAGAGGCTATTGAATATCTCTAGAGGTATTTTTTTTCTTTTATATATATATATATATATATATATATATATATATATATATATATATATATATAGAGTCAGGATCAAATAGGAAGAATAATAAAAATAAGAAGGGTAAGAAGAAATCACAACCACACATTTCAGATGCACCTACAAAAATAGATGCATCTCCCCTTAAAAATCTCCCCCTTATTTGAAATGTGTGGCTAGAAATCCTTCTTATTCTTCTCATTTTAACTTTTCTTCTACTGGATCCTTCCCTATATATATATATATCTATATATATATATATATATATATATATATATATATATATATATATACTAGTGGCAAAACCCGTCCGATGGACGGGTATAACTTGTGGTTTTTATTTTTAGGATTTAGTAGAACGAATATATACTAAAAAGTAATTGAAAGTTAAATGAAACGGTTAAGATCTATATTTGATGTTAACATAATCCATAAAACGGCTAAAAGCAGGTAAGTACTTTGATTTGTGGTTTTTATTTTTAGAATTTAGTTGAACAAATATATAATGTATTTTAGTTTATTATGTTCTTTTTAACAATAAATTTACGGATATCAAGAATTTCGTATAGCCCGTGCGCATTCTGGCTCGAACCCGTTGGCCCATGTCTGCTCGGGCTTGAGCCCGTTTGGTCTGCGCCCGTTTAGGCTCAAGCCCATTTGGCCCGTTGCCCGTTCGGGCATGAATATTTGTATAATGTGCTTTATTATTTGTAATAGTGAAATTTAATGCAGAAATTGTGTTTAATTTGGCTGTACAATATGCTTGATAATTTGTATTTCTTATGTATGGGGTGTTTTAATAACTGTATTAATTGTATTAATTGACTACATTAAATAGCATTGAGGTGGTGTTTTGTTGTACACTATGCTTCTTGTCTTGTACGTCTGAAAATTATGTGCATTAAAGTGTTGTGTACTGTTTATTTTCTTGTAAGTAGTAGATATTAATAACATTGACCACTTTAATAGCATTAATGTTGTAAGTATGAAAATTACATCATGCTTATTCTGTTGTACACTATGCTTATTCTGTTGTAATCTGAAAATTGGTTGCAGCTATTGTACATTGTGCTTAAATGGTTGTAATTTTTGGTGAAGGGTGTTTTTAATAGCATTAATGTTGTTTGATAGAATTTTGGTCTTAAAATGACACCACGCTTTATTTTGTTGTACAATATGCTTACTTTGTTGTAATTTTGAAAATTAGATGCATTAAAGTGTTGTAAACCATACTTAATTTCTTGTACGTCTTAAAATTAAGAGTGAGGTGCCTTCGTGCATTATAAGTAGTATAAATTAAAAATGTTAACAAATATAACACAAATCCTCATCGCATTAGGTTTATCTAATTCATCACTTAACCATAACGTCTCTTATATTTAATGAAAATTGAACATTAAAATTTAAATATATTGACTCAAGTAGGCTGGGAAAAAATAAACGTAATGATGTTTGTAATCATAAACCTCTTTTTGGTAATTTCATTTTTGTTAAATTAATTTATTTATTAAAATAGCTCAATTTTATTATTATGACAATGTAACATTTAGGACTACTAAATCCATTCTAAACTTTGACATAACTGGTTAGTCTAGTTTGGCTTGAAAGCTATCATGTTGTTTTATCACGTCAAAGAAATTGAAACTCTATAGAGATGGTTTGGTTAGTTAACATTGATGTACGCGGTCACAACGAGTGAAGTCTCCAATGATTCCTAAACATGAAGATAATTGGAGATCGAGTTTGTCTAATGAAAATGGTGAAAACTCATTAAAGAAGAATGATAACGTACCTCGCTGCTATAATTTAGGTCAAACTTCTAAATCATTCCAGAAATCAAGACTACAATGAACATTAATAATAGTAAAGTATGTGTTGGGTGGCTTTCAAGTTCCAACTCAGTTGACCCATTCAACCCGATCACCTATTAGCTGAATCTTTAAACTTGACCCATTTGAAATAAATCATAACCCAATTCAACCCATTAATAAGAAAGTGGTAGATTCCATCTCTAAAAATACGAACTACTGTATGAGTTGTACACTTATACTTCCAGATACCTTGTCAAGATCAAGTTTTAGTGAATCAGTAATACAAATAGTTTTCCTGCCGCTTTATGCAATGAAAATATAGAGCATTAGATGCAAATAGCATAATACAACCTGCAAAAAATGTGTACCATGACCGTTCTCTGCTCCACTTCTTCCCAATACTCTTAGGTCCATGTCAATGTATGACTTTGCCGTCCTGATCTTCGATTCTCAGTGGTTCGGCTTCTCTATCAGGCTATAAAAGCAACAATAAAGTAGATGGCATGTACCACATACTAAGTCAAAATCCAAAAGTTGGCTGAATCTAAACTTATGATATCGTTGAAAAAAATTAGTTAAACGAATCATAATGATAGTTACTCTCAAGTGAATTTTTATAAAATCTAATTCAATCAGTCACAATTTTTTTAAATTAAATTGACACACAGCGGAATAATATCTATCTATCCATATTCTATCATTTAAATTTAGACAACTGATTATAAATAATTAATAATTGTATTTCTTGTTGTAAATTATTACAACGAAGAAGACATTACTACTGGTAAAAAACAAAGATAGAAAAATGGAGTTCACTTTATCTTTACCTACGGATGCTACTTTCTCGTCATTAGGACTTCAATGCTAAACAACATAAGATCGAAAAAAATCCAACACATCTATGTAAACAAAAATCACATGTCATGTCATTAGTCAATATTCAAACAAAAACGTTGGCGAGAATGCTATTGTTCAAACTTTCAACAAAAAAGCTTTAAATGCATTACGCATTGCATATAGTTTCTCATTATAGCATAAAGAAAACTCAGTTTATCGATACGAAGATCGACTATAGTTTACCGGTGATAATAATTGGTGCCAACAAACAGGCAAAAATGGACGCAATCTAGAGGATCAGTCTGTATTAATTATGTATGTATTACTTTACCATAACAATCTTGATGATGGAGGCGGTTCCAACATGATGTAGAGCAACAATTGCATCATCAGTCTTGCATAGTCCTTTTTCTTTAGCATGTTGCAAAGCAAATTCCATAGCTTCTTCAATAGACTCATTATGGGAAGCTCTAGCAGACCCTGCAATTAAAACTGAAACCAAACCCCTAACAATTATACTATGCCTAGCTGGTGATTCATCGTTGCATGACCAATCAAAAGAATCTATCCTTACATGTCATAATAAGCAATATCATATTCTTATAATAGTTACTTATAAGTTGCAATATTAAACTCAACAGTTTTTGAAATAACATTTCTTATAAGATCATACCAGGAAAAATGGGAAGAAATAGTATAGTTTCAAGCGGTTCAGCATTTGCAGCCATTAATACGAATTTACATGTGAAAAATAAGTGAAGCATATAGCATAAATGTATAATCAAAAGAACAATTTTTTACCTTTTTTTATAGCATGTGGTCTTTATTCCAATCAATAACTTGGATGATTCCTTTGGAGAAATAGCACTTATCTTGCATCCATCAGCAGAATCTCTAGCGGTTCTCCCACCTTTATGCACATAAACCTAACGTACAATTAAATCCAAATGTAAATACCTGGTTCATTTTGTAATCTGTAAAACACATGATACATTAGTAATTAGATCGATTGTTAATCACATAACTTATGAGTACACATTTAATGATTAGAATGATAAAAAGATG
The DNA here is from genome assembly GCA_910596185.1 of Chrysanthemum makinoi. NCBI lineage: Eukaryota > Viridiplantae > Streptophyta > Magnoliopsida > Asterales > Asteraceae > Chrysanthemum > Chrysanthemum makinoi. The sequence goes on along the minus strand of OU343219.1, from coordinate 171,131,558 downwards.
TGTTCGTGTCACAATAGTAGCACCTTCTAGATATGTCATCCACGATAGGGCTGATTTCTTTGATAGGCTTAATCTTTTGATACATCTTCAGTCCTGACAATAGCAACATAATCTGTTTACAATACTGGTAGTGTTACATTTCCCCCATCTAACTTGTTGTCCATATTTTTATTATTACAATCATTTGGAAGGTATTATCAACTGACAATACACTTGGAGCGACTTCCACCCGTTACCTGTTTATTTGGCGTCTTTTATTTTACTCATTCAGATGGTAGATGTGAAAAGTAACCCGAAATCATTCAAGAGTATATGATTTGAATAGCCTCGTCTAACAAACATTTAGGATAAATGCAATCTTTCATACCTGTTAGGTATCAACTTGATCAGCCTTGTTCAAGACCACGCGTATTTTATCATCATTTCCTCTTACGGACGATGTAACACGTTTGAACTCATCACTGATATCAAGCTTATGAGGATCAAAGAGAAGCAATATTAGATCACACTTTCTAGCAAACCAGGAAGTGACACCTGTGAAGTCATAGCTTCTTTGTGTTCTTTGCTTTTCACCTGATAATACTCCCGGAGTGTCCACAAATGTAATATGCTCCAGCAGCTGTAAAAAGAAAACATAACATACAATTAGCATCAAAGAAAATCATGATATATCTAAGAGAAGTTTTGAGGAAAATCAGAAATTTAACACTTCTTTAAGGAATCAGTTACAAAATATACCAATTTCTCGAGTTTGTCCCAGAATGACCTAATAGCAAACACATAAGATTTTCAAGCTCCCAAAATCGTTAAAACTTTAACTTTTTTTTATACATTCTCCGAGTAATTTCACAAACTAAGACAAGAATTTCAAAAAAAAGAACAAAGCAATGAATAACATCGCATAATCATGAACAGAATGTTATACTTACTAATTAATATGATAGCGATTAATAGTTAACTCTGACTACATATCTGATGTAAGCAAGCATCACTTGATCCCTAGGTATATTAATATCCAACTTTCTACTACACGGATCAGTGATGATAGCACGGTTAGCCAAACCATATTTCTAAAATGGGCCGTAATGGATACGGTTGATACAGGTCATTGGTTTACTTTTACAGCCAAATATGGATTATGAAAGAGTTAAAATCTACTGCCATAATCATAATCCAAAATTATAATCCTACAAAAACTAAAAAATGAAAATTCTCAGAGATAATGTAATTCGGCTTGCTAATTTTACAAAACGATTGACATATGTTATATGGATGCTTATAATCGAATAGAGAAAGTTAAGGTTAAGTTTTTACTTGCATTAGTTGGTCATGAACCCTCTCTACCCATGCAGTTGGTCGCGGTCGTCCGGTATGTGAAGTGTAACAACCTGAAAGAACCATGAGTGTTCAGAAAAAGTGTTTAACTGTTTCTGTTTTTCTGACCTAAAATCAATCACTTCAGAGCTATCGCAAGACCCCACTTTGGTGAAACTTCACTTCTTATAATGTCGTATTCTGCTGAAAGTGTTATGAATGACTTTGGTTGCCATTCATGTTGAGACATCATTGACACTTTTCCATTGTTCGAAAACTTGGTTTTCACTGTATTGTAATGATCAATTATAGGAGAACTTCTCACTGTAATAATGTTTTCTGCTGAAAAGAAACGATGTGTCAATTCAGCGGTTATTTGATTTTTGTCCGAGCCATTTATAGAGTGTACATTTGTTGCCTTTAATAATTTCCCTTTGTCCATCCTGCCACTTGCCATATCATGGTTTGGTGGAATTATTTATTCGCTCAATCGGAAAAGGGTTTATGCCATAATCGAATAGCCATGAACTTTTGTTCATGTCTCACATGAGTGACTTAACTAAAAAATGTCTCATATTGTTACGAACTCTCTCTTTTTTTGTTCTCCTATATATGCATATTTAAACTATTTTCACCCGATAAGAGTCTTACTTTGATTTACCCATCCAGTGTCCAGTACTTTATAAACGATGTTATAAACAATGGAATGTGTGGTTTACTGAGTAGCTGACTGTAAATATGTAAACTACAGTTATTTTGGGGGTAAAAAAATTTAAATGTGCAATGAGAACAAAATTAAATTTGAAAGTTCCAAACAATAAGTATGACACTTATTAGTTCAGCTACTTATGTAAGACATGAATGTAAGTATATGGCTATTTTATAGCATAAACCCATTGAGAAAAAAATCAAAATTAGCTGGTTATACATACATTAAAAGAGTAGCACCAAACTTGGGCAAGCCTATGGCAGCTGTGTATTTGGTGAAAGAAGCAGAGGCGGCATCGAATCCAACTTCGCCACCAAGAGCTACATCCTTGTAGTCGACCTGCCTTAAAATTTAAAAATGGGGATCGGTTCAGGCCTATAATCGCATCAATGTAAACACGGGGATGACGATACTGAACATCAATCTGAGGGTAAATAAAAACAGCTCATGTTAGTATTGTTTGTATGACCAATAACTAAAAAGCAACATAAAATCAACTCAAAGCCGTACATCATTTGTTTTTTTTTTTTTTTTTTTAAATAGAAAATATAGCATATAATCTTATGGAAGAGGTATTCTATGTTCAGTACCCGATTACCGAGGACGCCGAGTCTTTAGTATGTAATCTTATGGATCTAATTTGGTAAATCTTAATGAACCTTTTAATATGATCTAAATAGCATAGGAAACGTTTTGCATAGTGAACACAAATCTAAACTATGATTCTGTTTTATCTTATTTTGCAATCATTTAGAAACCTAGCTTATGAAAGTGATTTTAGAGGTCCATACTTGCAACACAAAAAAGACTACTAACCTGTCCGGATCAAAGATTAGGAACTTGAAAGCTTACTACTGCTTTTGTATGTGGCATTACTTCATCAAAAGTTAATCTTCTCGACACCTGCAAAAAGAAAAGTCGCAACTGTATATCCTAACAAGACATCTAATTCTATGAGCAAATGCCTTAAAAATATTACCGTGGTATTCTGACCTGTAACCACACCATTAATCAATTTTCTTGCTATCATCACTGATTCACTGCAGGTACACAACATTATCAGTACCTCCATTTACAACTTCTAGTCTCTCCTTTAATTAATACTCCACCCTTTCCAAATTATAGAATTACTTTCCCATGTACTAAAGTGGGTTAGAAATAGGAAAGTGCTGATGTTATTTAGAGCAGATGGAATATATCATCTCATGAATCATTATTTGGAACAACTGAAATGACACGCTCACTCATAATTGAGTATTTAATTTGATGGAATATCACTCACTCGCTCACTCACAATCAAGTATATAGAACATATTGAATATCACTCTCACTCGCTCACTCAAATCACTACCACTGCAATTCTCACATGACAATGGTTTCTCAAATTTATCTACTGGCCCTTATTGTATAACAGCCATATGAGATACTTGTCAAACAAAACAAAGCACTTGTTTTCATTTAAAATTCATTAAGCATTCCCCTGCACGTGAATGCAGGGGTGTATGAAGCACATAATTAGAGCAAACACGTAAAACTTGAATTTTACATAGCAACCAAGACACGTTATAAAAGCTTTAATGAGAAGATAGGGAGGAAGTTAACCATGGACATCTTAATCAGCACCTGGTACACCATAATAGCTCAACAACTTCGGCAGATAGTAATCAATTAGAATGTCTGCTGGGAATGCTTTAAACGGTATATCGTACTTTATAATGAGACCCACCTGCTCAGAAATACAATTATACTGTGAGGGTACCTCTAACGAATCTTTGTATTGAGCAAGCAGCTTATGTTCGGTATCTATCATTGTAAGAATCCCTGGCTCCATATGAGTACCATATTATAATAAATCATGGTCATCACCTGGCCGAATCCCTAACCAGATTAAATCCACCCCATTCCTGATAATCAAGTCTAACATTATCTTAATAAAGTGTGTACTACAATCAAAAAGGGCATACACCTTCAAGTTTGACATCTTTTGCAGCTTGTACACAAAGTTTATTGTAGGACCTTCAAGTGACTTCCTTATGGTTGCCACAATTATACAACGATAACCATGGTGAAACAATACATGGTATAAATCTTTAGCAGCGGATCTTTTTTTAACCACCATTATAAACATTGGATTATCAGAATCAATCACATCAATACTATCCACATAAAATGGTATCTATTTACCTCTAGTTCCAAGTTTAATGCGTTTGAACTTAACACTCCCTACAACATATGGCCCTGAACACCTGGCTTTTCTAAATTGACCCCATGAAATTAATCCTCCAGACATCTCATTTGATCCTTTGGTCGCATTCAATCCTTCCGAATCACGTTAAATCTGAGACTCATCGGTAGAATCCATATCACATTCTGATTTCAAAACTTGAAACTTTATCTGTCCATCTTCTTCGTGATGTTTAACTTCATAGATAGGACCTGGATCCCAGTCTGATTTCAAAACTTGATAAGTTATTTCAACCCGTTATTCCGGCATAATTAGCATCAGATAACGATTGTGTCAATTGTAAGAGTGTTTGACCTTTTGTCAAAATGTCAAAGTGATCGAGTTTTTTTTGGCTAAATGCATAAGTTAAGCTTTCAATAACCGCATAATATGGAAACCTTGTGGAATGTAATTACCTCACTAATTGCAGCCCCATAGTTAATGTATTTCATGGCCATAAACTCGGGTATAAAATCCACAGTTGCTGATAAATAAAGCAACTGAGAAGCGGCATGCATAAACACCTTAAAAGGAAAAAAAATGTAAAATGGGTCACCGGAAATGTACTTTTAAACCTTTCTAAATCATTCTTTCTAAAAGTTAACCCAAATTGATTCATCTGATCCTTCCCCTTAATTCCTACTAAAGATCAGGATGTTTATGTTTGATTTGGCAGTCGATATGGGATATGTTTTACGGTGACCACTATTATGTGAAATAAATCTAAAGCGACCGATTTGACCATTAGTATTGCATCAGCCTCATAAAATGTTACCCATTTTGACCCACCCATTGTGATCCATTACCCAAATCCAGATTAGCTCATCACGTAAAAAGATCAATACAGCGCAATACTAAATCATCTACTCGATTCCTATATAAAACTAACACAAATAATCAGTTATGCTTGTAAAATGCTATAATGATAGAATTTATACTCAAACCTCATACTAAACTTTCATGTCTTATTCTAAAATGAATCTGAAGTACCTTTCTTATTTATTATAACAGTAAATTCCACCAAGGTTACCTTGGATGCAAGTTTCAAACTGCCAAGCTCCCTGGAAAAATCGAGGAGTTCAGGTAGTCTGTCTCGCACCTAAGATATCCAGCATAAACACGATGGCTAAAAGTAGAAGATTTATTCTCCTGTTCATATAAATTCTTCCCTTTTGGTCCTGTGGTTTACGGCAGTAAAGGGAGGAAGCAAGGGAGTATTTGTTTGACTTTGGAACTTGAAACGACCAGTGACCCGTGACCTGTTTTGCTCTGGTCCTATACCTGCTTTTCCAATAGAATGCACAACAATGTAAATTCCTGGTTCAATTTGTAATTCTAAAATGTATAAAATATAACCTGATAAAGATAATAACCTGTTTTGCACGACCCGTTGCCTGACCAATTGACCAAACAGTCCTTTGGAACTTGACGACCAGTGACCCATGACCTACATTTGTTGTTACATTTTCGGTAACGTGCAAGAGTATTGTTTCTTCGGTTGGTTGAGCAATGACGAAGTAGAAACTCTTACTTATTTCACGAAATCTGCAACAAACAAAGTAGAATAATAATGATCGGATGATAGGTACTATGACATGGAATAAAAGTAACCCACCCGTCCGCCACTGGAAACACCCACTAACAGGTTTCATGAATTTTATGTCACCGGGATGTGATCCTGTGGTGTCTTCATAAAGGGAAATGGTGTGGAGCCCCTGACGGCTTAATAGATCAGGTTTGGCTTATACTTGGCTTCATCATCAGATGCCTCATGTTCCATTATCCTCGTATATGATACTCTGTTGAATTCATTAGGAAACTCCATAAGTATATATATTAGACGTACGTGATGGGCTTGACAAAATAATAAAATTATAACTTACCATATCAAAGCTGCAAGAAAGATCAATGAAAAGCTATTCCAACCAATAGAACACTTCAATTTACTCCTACATTCAAGAATTGTTTAACCATGCATAAATTAAAGTCCTCATAACAACACTGTGTTAAATACATAAAATCTTACGTAACAAACCAAAGAGAATAACATTTAATATTAACGAACACTATGAATACAAAAAGAGAATATAAAAGTGCATGAAGAATATGTAAGACAGCCATATTGAAAAATCTGATACAAAATCAATTTATTACCTTTGCTACAGGTACCAAACTGCTAAGATCATTGGAAAAATCAAGGACTTCGGATATTTTGTTAGCAAGCATCTATGAATATCCAGCAAAAACAAAGACCTTAAGCACTACCAACCACTATAATAGTATAATAGCATAATAGCAAGAATACTAAACTAAAAAAATGAAGCCATTAGCTCTTACCCCTTGTAGTATCTTGGTTCAATGCATCACTAATATGATAACCATATGTTACCAATCTTGTTTTCTACCCACGTAGGTATCTCACATTCAGTAGGTATACTCTAATATAACCATAATCACATTCAGTAGGTATCTCAGTAACACATTCTTTTGCATTAACTAATTGAACATTTATAGCACATAGAGAACATCGCTAATACCAATATCATCCAATACAGTATTGGTATCGGTATCCATTATCTTATTGTTAATCTGCTCAATATGTAAAGGCTGTAAAGTCCGCAACTTCTGTGGAAGTCGACCATCCGGAGCACGTAGCTTATCCACGCTGTAATCATTTAAAGAATCCATGGTTTCATAATAACATACACATTATTAAATCTTCAAGCTTCAGCTTGAATCCTTACTGCTAATCTCACAAACACAGGCTATAATTACCACATTCTATGTACCAAAAACATAAAACACATAAAAGCAATTGATATACAAAATCAAACTATAAATCATTAAGGGCCGAATTATTTTAAAAAAAAAATACAATTTACAATCGTGGTGGATAGATGGGGTTGGCATCAAATCATACCTTATATTAGCTTATGATGATGATTATGGCGTCTACTCCTTAGAATTGATGGGCTTGGCTTCAAATCACACCCTTGCATGGAATCGTCTCTTATCTGCAATAACTTAGGTTTAGGTTTTTTTTTAATGATAAGTATAAACGAAGATGAAGATAGAGATCGGTGCCATGAAGATTTTTTGTTATTGAGAGAGTGATACGAATTAGGTTTTTGCATTGTGTTTATTGAATATGCATTCAGTTTATTAAACTGGTTACTGGATTTTCGTTCCACATGTTTATCAATTTTGACTTAGAAAACAGAATAAGAAAAGTTGGGTTGCCCCGGTGGTTGAGATGTTTGCTAATATTATCAGACATCTCAAGTTCGATCCTTGCCACTGTTATTTTTACAAACATGAAATCCGATTTTTAATACAAATTTATGTAATGAGGTGGCATTGAATGTGATGACTGGGAATGAATGATGACATGGAAATATGACTTGGCATTATGGGATGCCAAGTGGCATTTTATGTGGCATGCCTCCTCTTATATATAATGTATAGATATATAGGGAAGGGATCCAGTAAGAAGAAAAACTAAACTAAGAAGAAAATAAGAAGAATTTTTAGCTACACATTTCAAATAGGAGGAAGAAATTTAAGGGGAGATGCATCTATTTTTGTAGGTGTATCTGAAATGAGTGGTTGTGATTTCTTCTTATCATTCTTATTTTAATTTTTCTTTCTTATTTGATCATAACTCTCTCTGTTTATATATATATATATATATATATATATATTTATATATATATATATATATATATATATATATATATATATATATATATTATATATATATATATATATATATATATATATATATATATATATATATATATATATATATATATATTTTTACAGAGGAGGAGCATAACACTCTCTGTTGGCACCTGATGGTAAATTAATTGTTGTGGCCTTCAAGATGGGACTATTTCTTTTACATGATGTTGAAGTTAGTTCTTACTTCTTTTTCTATTACGAGTATTGCTTTCTTATTTGCTTCACTATTATTAACTCTATTTCATCTATACAGAATGGCAAGCTTTTACGAACCATCAAATCCCATTTCGTTGCTGTTGTATGCCTCAACTGGGAGGACCACCATGATGTATCATTTCTACCAACATTTTTTACAAATTCTATTTTTTGAATTACTATCATCTACATCTACGCGTGTTTGTCTTTCAGGACCATATTTCTAAATATGAAGATAGAACCTCTTGTTTCTTTCCTCCTCCTCCAAGACTTCCTCGCCTGCCTCAACTTGTTACTGGAGAGACCGGTTCCATGGATGAAACCGATAATCTATCACAACAATTATCAAATTCTTCTCATCAACGTTTTAACATCTTATCCAGTGCAGATAAACATGGAATCATAAGCTTTAGCATATTTAGCATATTTCCAATATCGAAAATTGTAACCTTTCATATTCATATAACCCACAATATGATTGCTATGTAGCCTTGATCTGACGGATTTTTACATGCTTGGATTGCAGGATATACACGAGTTTTCTGTGGTTTATCTCGCGTCTCGCTTTACATCCCTAAACTTTTTTTTGGCACAAAACCATCCCTCCATTAGTAAAGTTGGCACAAATACATCCCTCTGTTAGTAAAATCAGTTAATGAGGACTAACGGTGCAAATATTTCTCCGTTATCTCCTAACGGAAGAGAAAATATTTGCACTGTTAGTCCTTAGGACTAACGATGCAATAAAATAAATTGCATCGTTAGTACTAAGGACTAACGGTGCACTCCACCGCCACCTCCACCCACCACCGCTGCCACCACACGCCACCTCCACACACCACCTCCACCCACATGTATGTATTTTGTTACTCTACACATAGTTCTATCCCATTTACTTTCACATTTCTCTCACACACTATCAAAAACACACACCAATTCTATGAAACAACAAAAACCTAGAAACAAAACACATAACCCTCTTCTCTCATTTCTTCATATCTCACATCATACACACACAACTCCACCACTCGGTCTCACCACCCGCCACCACCCCACCACCGACCCCACCCCAAGTCTTACCGCCGCCGTAGAAACACGACCACCACCCGCCTAATCACCAAGAACACCATCACCGCAACTCACGGACATCACATAACAATATTTTAAGATTCGTGGTATCTTTGGGCTTTTAATAGATCTCTGTTATTAATAAAGTTTAAGATTTAAAAAATAGATTTATACATTTTATTTCTAGATCTATAAAATTTATTTTTAGATCCCCATTAGTTTTTATATAGATCTATGTTTATAAATATTTTTGATGGTTTTTAAGTCCTGGCCATGAAATCATTCTTCGCCGTCCTTGAGGAATCGGTGTTGTCTAAAGCAGAGAATATTCTATATCGGAAATATCGCGGAAAGTGTATTCTTGCGGCAAATGCATCGCCCATTTGGACTTTATCCTTGCCTTCCTTGGGAAATAGTTTCGCTGATTGTCCCGTTGATGTTTCGTCATAAATAGTCCTTGCCGATGCCGTTCTTTGCCCGATGTCTACTCCACCGCCAATGTAATATTTTGTAAGCTCATGTGAATTGTTTTGTAAGTAATTATTTTGTGGAGTCAATAGATCATTGTATGGTGTTGTGTGAAAAAGATGTAAATGTGTGTGAAAGTAATTTTATTGTTGTGAATTCTTTGTGAAAAAGATGGAAATGTATGGTTTAGTAAGCTCATGTGAATTGTTGTGTAAGTAATTTTATTGCATCGGTAGTCAGGTGCAAATATTTTCTCTTCCATTAGGAGAAAAGAAATATTTGCACCGTTAGTCCTCATTAAGCGATTTTACTAGAGAGGGATGTATTTGTGCCAACTTTACTAACGGAAGGATGGTTTTGTGCCAAAAAAAAGTTTAGGGATGTAGCGAGGCCTTGAGACAAAACACAGGGGATGTATTTTGGACTTTACTCTATTTATCAAAACAAATCTAAACAAAATTAAACCCAATGGATTCTATATGCAGTGTGAATCTTGCATTTTTGTTTTACGGAATTTTGATGTATGTATTGTCTACTTATTTATATTGTTTTATTAATTTTTAATGCTTAAAAATTTGTGACTACTAAACCTAACCTTGACATGAGCATTTGGAATTTTTATCCGCGTCCACCTGATTGAGAAAAAAGAAAGAAAAGAAAGAAAGAAAGAAAGAAATAGAGATATGATGATGGGAGATGTAGAAGAAAAATTGACCCTTTTCAACTTCACTTCGATAAACCACTTGCTGCTTCACAGGTAATTTTTTTTTTACTTTAGGGATTTGATTCAATTGTTTTAAATTTGTATTTAATGTTGAAATTGAATTGAATGTTGAAGGTTAAAATAGCGAGAATGGAACCGGAAAAGGTTTTTTAACAATGGTTACCCAGGATTCCAAGATTTTCTTGCATCGCTTTAACTGCGAGAGGCTATGGAATATCTCTCCGTATTTTTCTTTTATATATATATATATATATATATATATATATATATATATATATATATATATATATATATATATATATATATATATATATATATGGGAAATATCTAGTAAGAAGAAAACTAAAATAAGAAGAAAATAAGAAGAATTTTTATACACATTTAAATAGGAGGGAGAATTTAAGGGGAGATGCATCATTTTTTTTGTAGGTGTATAGAAATGAGTGGTTGTGGTTTATCACATAGATTCTTATTTTAATTTTTCTTCTTATTTAATCCCAACTCTACAGGATCAAATAAGAAGAAAATTAAAATAAGAATGATTAAGAAAGCACAACCATCATTCAGATCTTGGCTATAAAATAGATGCATCCCGCTTAAATTCTATTCCTATTAATATTTAAAATACTAACTATATATTTTTTAATTTTTATGATTCTTCCCTATTTATATTATATATATATATATATATATATATGTATATATATATATATATGTATATATATATATATATATATATATATATATATATATATATATATATATATATATATATATATATATATATATATATATATATATTTTGTTATAAAAACATATATATATATATATATATATATATATATATATATATATATATATATATATATATATATATATATATATTTTAGGGAGGAAGGAGCATAACATCATTGTGTTGGCATCTGATGGTAAATCAATTGTTGTTGGCCTTCAAGATGGGACTATTTCTTTACATGATGTTGAAGTTAGTTCTTACTTGCTTTTTCTATTACAATTATTGATTTCTTATTTGCTTCACTATTATTAACTCTATTTATCTATACTGAGAATGGCAAGCTTTTGAACCATCAAATCCCATTCCGTTCTTTGTTGTATCAACCGTAGGGAGGACCACCATGATGTATCATTTCTACCAACATTTTTTAATTTCTATTTTTGAATTACTATCAATCTACATCTACGCGTGTTTGTCTTCGGGACCATATTTCACAAATATGAAGATAGAACCTCTCGTTTCTTTCCTCCTCCTCCAAGACTTCTTACCGCACTGCCTCAACTTGTTGACTGGAGAGACCGGTTCCATGGATGAAACCGATAATCTATCACAACAATTATCAAATTCTTCTCATCAACGTTTTAACATCTTATGCAGTGCAGATAAACATGGAATCATAAGCTTTAGCATATTTGGCATATTTCCAATTGCGAAAATTGTAACCTTTCATATTCATATAACCCACAATATGATTGCCATGTAGCCTTGATCTGACGGATTTTTACATGCTTGGATTGCAGGATATACACGAGTTTTCTGTGGTTTATCTCGCGTCTCGCTTTACATCCCTAAACTTTTTTTGGCACAAAACCATCCCTCCATTAGTAAAGTTGGCACAAATACATCCCTCTATTAGTAAAATCAGTTAATGAGGACTAACGGTGCAAATATTTCTCCGTTATCTCTTAAAGGAAGAGAAAATATTTAGACCTGTTAGTCCTAGGACAAACGATGCAATAAAATAAATTGCATCGTTAGTCCTAAGGACTAACGGTGCACTCCACCGCCACTCCACCCACCACCGCTGCCACCACAAAAAAACGCCACCTCCACACACTACCTCCACCCACATGTATGTATTTTGTTACTCTACACATAGTTCTATCCCATTTACTTACACATTTCTCTCACACACTATCAAAAACACACACCAATTCTATGAAACAACAAAAACCTAGAAACAAAACACATAACCCACTTCTCTCATTTCTTCATATCTCACATCATACACACACAACTTCACCACCCGGTCTCACCACCATGCCACCCCACCACCACCGGACCCCACCCCCAAGTCTTACCGCCGCCGTAGAACACGACCACCAACCGCCTAATCACCACAGAACACCATCACCGCAACTCACGGACATCACATAACAATATTTTAAGATTACGAGGTATCTTTCAGGCTTTCTAATTAACAATTGCGATATTGTGGTAAGTGTTTCGTAACATGCGATAATTCAACTGAAGAAAAAATTCTTAACATGTATCAAAGAACAAATAAAAGTATTTATTGAAACTGAAAATGAAACATTACATCAATTATGAGATAACTAACAATGCACGTTACTCGTCATGTAAAATTTCTTATTACACGGCATATGAGGTGTTGAATCCTCTTTGACCGAACTCTTTGATTGGCTTCACTTTGTAGTTATCATCCATCAAGACATGGTATTTGACCCAATCAAACCTAAGAAACTTAACAAAAATATATACACCGGTTGTATAATTATTTTGACCAAATTATTTCAGAAAACTTTGTATACATTTGAAATTAATGCGCCGGAACAATCAACAATTAAAGCGCCAATCAATCACCATCATTATAGCAATATTTGGAACACAAATTTGTATTTAACGTATTTAATGCGCAAGAACGAGAACAAAAAAATGAACCCCGTGACTATATAATAAATCGATACAATGTTTTGTGATTGTAAACATTCAAGTTATTCACAACAATATCTCTGCAATTTCAACTATATATAAATGTCAAAACAATATTTTTAAAAATCATATGGTCATTGCACACATTTCAATATTTAATAACTGAGATCGCATATGATACACACACTATAAAGTAACATAACAATAAATAATAAGTATTAATATGGTGCCTTATAAAATAAAAGATATTGATAAACTTTTAGAAATTATTAGTGTTAAGATTAAATAAATTAAAAAATATATACTTTTTTTGGGAAAATTACAATAGTAAAAGTTGTCAAAATTTGTCATACATTTCTTTCAAATTTTAGGTGTGAATTGTTATGGTAGCTATTTCATTAAGGGCAAATTTTTTGAATTTTTATGTAGAAATTTTAGTTTTAAAGGAATTTTAGAAATTTAACATTACTCACTTTTTAAGTTTTAAAAACATGGATACATGCTTTGTATGTATAATAAAATAAAATAAAAAAAACTTGTATTGACTTTCCAACATTGAATATGCCAAATCAGTTTTCATTTAATATTAGTTTGAATTTTAAATGGTAATTATATATACATATAGTTAAAGACGAGTACCCTGTATAGCAGCGAGATTTTATAGCGACATGTCGTTTAGTGATAAAAAATGTTTATGGTTATAAACGAAATATAATAAAAGTTTGAAGATTTGGGTATTAAACATAATGTTTTGAAACCCGGGTCGACCGGTGGTTCAACCTGTTGAACCGTTTTGGTCGAAAAACGGATCGATTTAAACTGGGTCAACCCGACGGGTTTGGTTGAACACGGGTGAAATTAAACCGGGTCAACCCGTCGGGTTTGAAGCGTTCCGTGTTAACCCGGTTTTCGATGTGTATTAATAGTTTACTTTTGAAATATATGTTTTCAAAGTTTCTATTTTTAGTTTCAAAATTTCACTTTTTGTGTTTTCCTTTATATATAGTATCTGCGGTACCCTGTGACGATTAACCGGAGAAACAAATTTCGATGAGGCCTGATTTACCAGTTTGTATCGGTTTCAACGGGTCCTCTCTGGTTCATTTTCGGATGACTTTTATCGGTTAGTCGAACCAGTGGCGAAACCGGTTCCCGATTGAACCCGTTGGTCCTGTCTGGTCCAGTTTTCAAAATTATATGTACCATCAACTTGTTAGCTTGTATGAAACTTTGTGTGTTTTATTAATTTGTATAATGTGTATAATAGCATGTACTTTTTATTTTAGGGTGTTTTAAAAATAACAAATTAGTGTGTGTAATTATTTTATATTCTGGATTTTGTTAAAACTTGTTTAAATTGTATATTGTGAAAATTTTATTGTACTTTTTAGTATGAGGTGTTTTAATTGTTTGTATTTAATTTGGTGGACATGCTTTTAGTTAGTTGTACAATATGAATAAATCAATGTACTTTTAAGTAATGGGGTGTTTTAATAAGAGTATTAATTACATTATACACTTCTCTCACCTTTGACTTTCAACTTTCAACTTTCAATTTTCACTTTCACCTTTGACCATTTTTCTATTTTATGTAGTAAAGATATGGTTATGTATGATCAAAGAAAAATATGAACTCTTGCACAACATGAAGCTCGAATAAGATGATTGTTTGTAGGATTTCAAATCATGTTAATTGTGCATGATCATGAACCAAAGGATAATTTAGATGTCGTTATTATGTTTGTTATAGATGTCTTTAAACAACTTTTATTTTTCAAAGTCCATTAAAAGATTCTATCTTTTTCTAAATGGTTTATTTTTTTTCTTCCAAACTGACCTAATATCCATATTGCGACAATTGCAACCGTTGCTAGCATTACACAATGAAAAAAATTGCAGTCTAATGCCAGTGCATTTTGGGATGGCCTCGCATTAGACACTATGATGCGAAATCCTAAAAGCAATGCAATGATGCACGCAATTTACGCAATGATGCGTGCATTTTTAAACCAAGATGGTATGCTCATTAAGTCTGTTAACCAGTATTTACACTAGGGCTGATCATCGGGTGAAAACCGGACCGGACCGAGAAAAACCAGACCGGACCAAGACCGAATCCGGCAAAAAACCTAGACCGAGACCGAATGTGGTCGGTCCAATCCGGTCTCGGTCGGTCCGGTCCAACAAGGCTAAATTTTCGGTTTGTGGTCCGGACCGAACCGAGACCGAATTTGCCAAAAATGTTAGACCGAGACCGAACCGCCGGTCCTTCGGTCCGGTCGATTTCGGTTCGGTCCGGTCGGTTTTGTCATTATCAACTATGGGAAGAGTGTTGGGAATTATATTTAAGTTGATATGACAAAATACATGAAAGATAAAGGACTATTGAAGACAAGGGACCTAAAGTTAAAATAGTTATTTATTATTTAATCCTAGTAGTATCTGTAACCCTAGCTCTCTAGTTTATAAAGAGAGGCAGATAATAGGTTTTTAGTAGATCTAGAAAACATAGAAATCTCCAATGGGAGTCTAGACACACAAGAAATCGTGTGTATATTAGTAATAGTTAGTTTATGTATTAGTTTTTTATAGTGAATAAAAGAAAACCTTTGAAGTAACTTTGATTCTTGTTCTTACTATTCCGTTGTGCAAATCATTGTTACGATATCCTAGATGGGCTTAAATGATCTATCACACCTTTGTTAACAATCATTCTTATTTTCTCCAAAAATAAAACTCACATTAATCAACAATTTCAACATCTCAAAACCCACCATTTTCAACATAATCTTTCCCTATTTCTTATTGCATTATTTCAGTTTTAATACATTTTTTCATAATAAGAAAAAAAACATTGATAAAAAAAACACAAATTCAACAATAGTGACCTTTGTTAACAATCATTATTATTTTCTCCAAAAGTAAAACTCGCATTAATCAACAATTGCAACATCTCAAAACCAACCATTTTCGAAATCAACACCATCTTAAAAGTTACAACATATCATCTTCTTAAAACAACCCCCAGAACAGCAGTGGCTGGCCATTGATTCCGGCGAGCAACATCAGTGGTGGATCTTGTGGTTGCAGGTTAGATGGTAATAGTGGATCTGATGTTGACGGGTAGTGGTGGATCGGAATCTAATTTAGGTAAGAATCATAGAGAGAATGTTGGTGATAGTGATTGTGTATGATGTTGGATTCATTCTTTTTTATTAAAACTCTTAATTAAAAAAACTAATCATATTAATAGGAGTTTTAATAAAAAATAATGAATCTCGAATTAATCAGACAAATGATATGTTATTAATAGAACTAGTTATAATACCCGTGCACGCACGAGGTTTGCACATGTGTATTTTTAAGTATTGATTTGTAATTTGTTTTGTCCATTCTTAGCTTCTGAATTATGGACACTAAACCCATGGAATTATAATAATCCAACTAAGTCTCCCTAGCAATTTATAAGAAAAAGGAGTTATAAGAAAGAAACATAGACGCACACATGAATTGTAAGCCATTTTTATGTTGGCCTTTAATTTGTCAGTTGCGAGCTTATAGATTCGACAAATGAGATGGAAGAACTATAAACCACTTCAAAAAGCGGTTTAGGGGGAATGAAATTCAACGTGTAAGTTTTACCGGGGTAACCTTTTTACCCAAAAAAAAATTCAACTCGTAAAAATAACATTTATATCTTTTAGTTCAGCTTCTGAATTTTTAAGCTAAGACTGATATTGTAATATATACTACCAAGTATGTCAATCCCACCTAAAATCTTTGATGTCGTGAGACATACATTTACTTCAACCCTTGCAATCTGATATTCTGCTACCCAATGGCAATATGCATTTCTTCTGAAGTTCCTTAAATCTTTCAACATCAAAATTGTGGCTTTTTATATAAGCTTTGACAAAAACAGCCTCTTCATAAGATATTGGTAAGAAGGGTCCTTTGAAGTGTTAAAAGAGGGAATCTTGTGCAAGCAACAGCCCGAGCCCACCCTAGAGGATGTTCCGGACTTGCTTGTGCGCGAGCACGTCAGTTTCTTCCTGTTTTGCTTGTAGCTTCCTCAGTTCCTCCTTCTGCAGGTCATCTTCATGCATCAAAGCTAGAGGATCGGCTCTTCTAACCATATCCAATACCCGATTAGCAAAATTAAATACATTAAAGTGGATGGAATCTATCATTAATTGGGGTCTAGCTTTATCTAAACCAACATTGACCATGAAAATATTGGGCCTAGCAGGTGCATGTTCTTATAATGATTTCCTGAAAATTTCTTTAACAATTGCCATTAAATCCACATGGCAATCATACTATAGATCAACTAAAGGTTTCAATGAATTTGTACTCATCATTTGTTTACTAAAACATATGGAATAGATTAAATTGGATTCTCATACTATTAGACAATGAAAACTGTAAAAGGACTTAAATGAACATATCGGTATTCAAGCTTATTTCAAAATAAAATATCAAAGAATTTGTGGAAAACAAGAAGGGGGGGTTGAATAGTTTTACCAATTTAAAACTTTCTTTTAAATATTTAGATCGACTTATGTCAATCTATTTAATTGTTTATCTTGGACGTTGATAGATAGATATATAAAGCGTGTAATGAAAGATAAAGAGTAAGAAGCACATCACCACGACACAAGTTATTTATAGTGGTTCGGCTACAAGGACACCTTCCTTGCCCTACTCCACTCCCCGAGTCACCTACTCGAGAGTTCGTAAGCACTACACCAATCTCCTTATGGCGGAGAAGCCTTCACAACATCGCTTAACCTTTTTCCGGTACAAAGCTAAATACCGAGTTCTTTCACACCAAGGCGAACCACACCTAACACAACGTCGCCTAACCTTTATACGGTGCTAGGCTAACCACCGAGTTCTTTCACACCAAGGAGAACTAATCCTATCACAACGTCGCCTACCCTTTATTAGGTACTAGGCTAAGCACCTAGTTCCATTAATATGGAGGAACTACTACCCTTCACAACACAACACCTAATATCAAGGAGATCAATTCCTTGTTACACCATCATCAAGGATATCACCATCCTTGGAAACAAATAAATACTTATATGTATAACGATGCACCTTATCGATTATACAACCTAGACATTCTTCCCAAATGTGGCTTGATTTGATTCATCGGCATCCTTCACTAATGCCTTTGACACAACGCTTGGCACCCTTCACTAATGCCTTCGTCTTGACACATTTAGCATTCTTCACTAATGCTTTGACACGGATGATGAGCACCTTTCACTAATGCTTTCATCTTGACACTTTCGGCATTCTTCACTAATGCCGTTAACCCAACATCTATGGAGAAAGGAAGAACTATCAACAAGAGAACCTTAGTTGTCTTGATGATGACGAAGCATGACAACTCATGGACTTGAGCTTGCACGTCTTCAAGAAGTGGTGATCTCGCCTTTAAGAGGAACCTAGAAGATCACACAAAAACAAAAGACAATCTACATAGATCACTTGGATCTGAGGTTAGAGGGTTATAATACTTGTGGGAAGTATGTGTGTGAAATCATTAATAGAAAGAGGGAAATAGCTCTCTATTTATAGAGAAAATTCTCTACTGTTCCCCGGATCCCACGGATCCCTTCCACTTGGGATCCGGCTAGCACAAAGCTAGGGATCCGTGGAACGCTCCTCTTTGCCCATGGGTATTTTTGGTTATGGGTCATGGGTTATGGGTTGATCCATGGTTTTTTTCTAGATACAATGAACTTGGTTAAGTGGTATATATAAAACCATGGGTTATGGGTCAATACCATTTGCTAGTTTTTACCCATTTAGTATATACTTGTTTTTACCCATTTTAGTATACTTTGTTTAAGCATATGCTAACCAAATATGTAAACACTAGTTGTTGTACATATGTATCTAAATCATAAAATCACTTATACGTGTTTTAGTGTTTTATGTGAAAACGTAAATGTGTTAGGAAACTATTAACTCAAACTATTTACTTATTCTATTTGTTTCGTTAAAATGATTTTACGTTTGTTATCGACAAAACATTAGAAGATCGTAAAATATAAATAAACGTTTTTACGGCTTATTTGTATTAACAACCCCCCCCCCTTTTTGTTGATGACAAAACATGAAATTATTTTAAGGAAAAGCTAAAATTCGTAAAAGTTTGAATTTGTAGTTTTACTTTCTTCTCCCCTTTTTGTCGAAACAAAAAGTGTTAAAAGAAACTAACACATTTTTTATAAGAAAAGGTGTGTAAAAAAAATGTAAAGAGAGCAAGTGACGGGAATGGTACTCGTCTTAACTCCCCCTTGACGAGTCCATCCCTTAAAGGGCGTCAAGGACATGATGTAAAGTAAGCTAATTTTGTTTGCAATTTTGTTTGCAAATGGTTCGTCTAAGTGACGAAAACGTGCTCCCCCTTGAAGATTGCAAAGTTGCAATGGGGTGTCATGAAGTATAGTCCAATCATCGGATTAAGTTGCAAATGATTTTGCAATTTCGTTTGACACAAAGCTCCCCTAGCTTTATGGTGTCAAAATCTTCATGTGTATTTTGAAAATCTACAAAGTAGAGGTTAGAAAACAAGAGTATAGTGCAAAATTTCCTGCAAATAAAACTCAAGTTAGTAGAAATTTGTGCTTCTGTACCACGGATCCCACGGTTCCCTTTATGGAGGGATCCGTCTAGGCGTTTCGGAGGGATCCGGCTATCTGGTGACACTTTCTTCAGCAGTGAAGAAATGTCAAGCAATGCTAATGAGAAAATGATATATATGTCCAATGTAACAGGTACAACACACAAAATAATCATAGCATTTAAGTATTCATTCAATAAAACAGGAGATAAACAACCAAATCTCTAAAACTAAGTGAATGAACTTAGCCATGCAAATACTACTAATGCTAATAAGTTATCCAAACTTTAGATTGCAACTAAAAGCTTAATGATGATCAAGGATGTGATGAGTTTTTCCTAAACATTCTAAGTTTGAGCTTGTGGTTATGATGCTCATTGTAGTTTAGGCTTGTTGACCTCTTCGAAACGTTCGAGGAGGTGATAAAACATGAAACGTTGTTCTTCACGTATTTCATGTATTAACCTTTCAACATGTTTACAATGATAGCAATCCTTGTCATGGTTTTGAATTTCTTGAAGTGGAAGTGGAGTGGATTGAGGATCTTCAAATGAAGGAGGAATTGGTGGAGGCTCATTAGGTGATGGCTCTACAATGGTTGAGGGTGGAGGTAAAGAAGCATCAACTTCCATGTGGTTGGGTGGTTGCCTTTGATGTCTTCTCATAATCCAAAATGAACTATTAGGTGGAATGAGAGAGTTTGCTATTGGAGCAAGTGTTGATTCAACACTTTGATTTTGTTTCTCAATATTTTCAAGTGAATTTGTTGGTAATGGTGAAAGGTGAGATGGCCAAGAAGGTAAATCTTCTACATTGTGAGAATGTGGAGATGATTGTGAGGTGGCTCTAGGCACTTATGATGTTGGTTGAGTTGTGGAGAGTATGTTTGGTATAGTAGAGTTTGGTGATGGAATCCTAGTGGGAACACTCTTCTTGGGGATTAGTTTGATTGGTTTCCTAGGTGTAGGGGAAATTATAGCATTGGTGGACTTAACCGGAGATGATCCGGTTGAGGAAACTTCGTGTATGATTCTAGCAAGTTTCTTGGGTGGTTCTTGAGTGGATGAGTTAGCACTAGGAGCCTTTCTCATGATGAAATGACTAAGGGAGATGGTTGTAATTGCTGATAATTGTGTTTGTGTTTGGTGACTAAAGTGTTCTTAGCAACATGGCTTATAAAGGGAAGAACTTGGCAATTGCATTTAATACTTAACCCACTAATGTTCTTGGAAATGTGATGATTAACATGCACAAGGTTGAGGTTCAGAGTTTCACTGATCTAGGAACTCATTTAAGATGAGATGGAGTGTTTGAGTTAGGAAGATGAGTTGAAATGATTGTTTTAGCAATGTTTGGCATAAACTGTCACCCGGATCCCACGGTTCCCTCCTTGAAGGGATCCGACTAGGCTAATCCTGGGGATCCGGCTCTCAGCAGTTATGACAGGTTTGAAATGAGGTTTCTAGGAGCTAGAGCCTATCTCATTTTGAGACTTTCAGTTCTCCTAAGTGTTTTAAGATGAGATGATACTTAAGTGATCAAGGGTAATAAGTGTTATAGTAAATGATTGCTTCTCATGGAAAGGAGATGGGACAAGATGACTACCAATGGATGTTCAAAATTAACACTAAAGTTTTTGGTGGTGTCAAGTCATAATAAATGATCATAGTGATCAGATTTAATCTTTAGGTGAATTTAGAAAAATTCTTAAAAATCACAAGAATTGAAAGACTAATTTTTGTCTCACTTTGAGATAAAATGTTTAGAGACAAATTCCTAAAATTGTTTAATTTGTCCACTTAAGTATTTTAAAAGGTAAGCGGTTTGTGAGTATTGAAGCCGAAATATGGTGAGTTTTGATGTGTTGATAAATCTAGAGGCATTTTGACTAAGATTTTAAGTAATCTTTTGGTGAATCTAAACCTTTCTTATCCTTGAATTTGTTCTAGTTAGATTCTAAAATCATATGCTTAGCTAATGAGATGTTATCTAGAAAGTTATCTTGATGCAAGTAATGCTGTATTGTTGTTCTGATGTCATGGATCCCACGGTTCCTTCAAAGGAGGGATCCGGCTAGGCTAATCCTAGGGATCCGGCATCTGCAGATCAGAATCTGTACATAAATGATGTGTAGATTTTGCATACTAATAAATCTAAAATAAAGCAATAGAAGCAAGCATGTCATCACAAAAACACTACTTATAAAAGCATGATAAAGTAACAATATCCAAGTTACCATAAACCAAAAGTGCTAAAATGTAATCATCCAAACATAAGATAAACATATTCCTATTGTCTCTTTCGTCATTCCTTTCTTTTCCTTTTTGACGGCTTAGTGAGGTTGTAAGCGAGGTTTTGAATCATGCCCCTCAATTGTTTAAATTCCGCGGTCTCGTTTGGGATGGTTGGAAGTTTTTCGTGGTATTCAAGGATTTCCAATTTGATGTTGGCTACGGGGTCCACATCTTCTTCATCTTCTTCTTCTTCACCGGCCGAGGAGTCCGAGAGAGCTTCAGGTTTCTCTCCATTGACCATGAACCGTTTAGGGGGTTGTTTGGTAAGAGGTACCATGACGTGATCGGAAAGGTAATGATCATCGTTAATAGGAGATGGTTGTAATGCACCAACATACTTACAAAGTCGTGTTAGGAGCATACCATACGGAAGTACCATGTTGGAAGCTTTGAATACCCCAGTGTTAGGATCGTATGTATGGATGATATGGTGATTCGGGAGGTCTTGGAAGATGGAAGAAACCCATCTTCAAGTTAGAGAGAGAGACTAGAGAGAGAAGGGAAATACTATGTGTTTATTGATAAGAAAGGTGAAGTTTACACAAAGAGATCTCACCCCTCCATGGAAGTATGGAGGGGTTTATATATCCAAACACATACATCTATGCCTAAATGACATAACAAGCCCTTGTGTTTGAGGTAACAAAGATAGAAATGTAATCCCGTCAATGTCGTTCCATTTACGAGTTAGGAGCGATTCCAACAATCTTCCCCAATGGGACGACATAAGGGATTACTTACAACATTTACTACAAATATAGAAAACAAATAAAGAAAGGTCTTCATAAGCTCTTCAAGTGCCGAGGATGATGAAAGTTTACGCTCTTTGTCTTCTTCTGGTACCTTGACTTGAGAACCGTTTTCTTCACTTGTAGACAAATGATGTAATATGCATAAATTGGATTAACTTCCCTCAATTCATGCCGCATATCTTTAGCGACTTCTCCGTACACTCCTTTTTGGCGAAGTTTCTGAATCACTTCCCCAAACTGACAACAGTCTTTAGCAGATTCGAAACTTTGATGTAGTGAACATTTCCTCTAACTTTTGACGTTTTGACGCAGCGGCGGAATTTGTAGATGAGCATAAACCACACAAGGTAAATCGACTTATTGCGAAAAATCCGTTCGGGGGTAACATGCAAGAAATCAACAAGATCTTCTCACATATATAGATGCTTCACACCAAACAAACCACGAAAGACGAAATGAAACGACTTCCCCCCGAATATTGCGGTCTATCGGAATTGTAGTTACCAGTGAATCTGCAATTACTCGATAAAATGACCGTGTGTGAGGCATCACAACATCATATTTAGGTAACTTCACGCACGATAACTCTGTGAAAGTGAGGCGATGACACCAAAGTGAGACGTTTAGACCACGAGATCATCTCATTTCTTCCCCGATTGTAGAAATTCATGAAAGGAGAGGGTTTTCGCAAAAAAATACAAAAACAACAAAGGAAGCAGACACCACCTATACTCTCTTCCCCCCGATGTTTTCAATGAATCAGAATCATACACCACGTATGTTGATGATGAAATTGGAGACATCGAAACCATGTATGTTCAATTAATCGAACAAGTGTGAAGTACCATAAATATCTTGCGAGAATCAATTGCTGATTAGACTTCTCTATTCGTGTATACTCTTCTCAGCTAACTCTTTACCGACCCCATTATCATTCTGACGGCTTTTTGTAGTGACTACTGATAGAGAGAACCCAATATGACGAACTTGAGACTGAAGTAGTATAACCCGAACTTGTGACTTAAACTTGCACTATTGTCAGACGAAGAACCCTTTTTTCTTAACACCATCGAGAAAAAGGTAAACTTAAAGTTTCTCAAATTATCCACACCTTAGTGTGACACTTGAGTACAACAACGTAACTCCTTAAAAGTGATAGTTATAAGCTGTGAGCACAACAACGTAACTCCTTACATCAGGTTCAACTAGATAACTCAAGTCTTTGTCATTCGTGACGGTTAAAAGCTCGAACAAGGATCTCGAAGAATCATGCATCCAACCAACCCCGATATCTTCAGATACTAAGTACACGCACCCGTGATATCCCACTTCAACCTCAAATAAATAATAATGAATTATCGTCGTAGTCACATCTTACGGTTAAATGCCCAAAACTAGCCTTTGTTAAAGGTTTAAATGAACTTTAATAATGGTTTCCCGATCTTGTCAAAATGTATCCTCCCGTGAAAATTTGTCATAACCAAAATACCACTCAATATCAAATATTATCAAAACACCAAATTTCGTGGCAAAAATAATTTCAACAAAATTTGGCAAGTCCCACGTTCAATACTTATTACACACGACCCATTCAAAAGTTATTACCAATGTTTAGGCCCAATGTTATAGTCTTGAATGAAAGAAGAAAACCCATGCCACTCATTAAGCCCAAAATCAATTAAACCCGGGCCTATAACAAATTAATACAACCGATCCAATCTTAGTCCAAACACTAACCCTAATATGATTACGGGTATAAAAGTGCTCCAATAACTCTCCATTTAACCCTAATCACACACAAAAATGTGTCCGCCCCCATACTTACCAACATATTCCATATACTCCAAATCCATCACAGATCAATCAAACACGTACCATATCTCAGTTTCATCAGCAATTCAATTTAAATCATGAAGCCATCTAAACCGATTCATCACCACAAAAACGAGCATAAAACAAAATGAATGCAAACCCATAACCTATTATTTGCTGCAAGTTTCTCAAGTGTTAATCAAGAATAAACCTTCAAGGTCCATTTAAGTGGGTCTCGGGTAGGTTACCTTTTTGTTTTTGTATTCGAGTTAGTGTTTGTTTCAAAACGAAGCAAGGACAATTATAAAAGAGTTGTTATTAATTGTATCTTGATGTTTCGGATATTAATAGAAGTTCAATCTTCTCACTGATCGATGATGTTAAATGACTCCTTTTGGCTTATGTCTTTTGATGATTAGTTGATACCAAATAAAAAGGAGTCCAACTGAGATCTTGCATTACCTTTTTTTTTATTCAAGTTCATGTATTGGTTTGTGTTTAATAGAGTTGTGGTTAGGCTGAGATTATTTATGGAAATATGAATAGGATAGTGATGGTGCTGAAGTGATACGAGAGTCTGTTAAAGTCAGGAATATTTGGCTGATGATGTTTAATACTGAAGTCAACTTTTGGTTTTGTTTGTGGTCGAGGTCCTTCTTTTACGCATAAGTTTCTTTAACTTTTCTCGCTCGTAAAAAACTTCTTAAGCGTAACTTATGCGTAAGCCAGCTTCTTATGCGTAGTCCTTACGCGTAAGAAAAACTTACGCTTAAAAAAATCTTAGTCGTAACCCAACATTCTTATGCGTAAATGATTTTACTCGTAAGGTTACGCGTAAAAATGGGGTCTTACGAGTAAGCTTACTCGTAAACTTAAGGCTTACGCGTAGGCTTATGCGTAACCATACTTTCTTACGAGTAACTTCACAGTTACTCGTAACCGATCTGAAGATGAGGTCTTAGGCGTAAAAAACTAGGGTTTTGACCCTGGTTTGACTTTTTCTGACCATGTTTTCCGACCAACAAATACGACCAGCATCATAAACCCAGAAAAGAAACATAAAAATATCACTTGAAGACCCTTTTTGACCAAGAATGGTGACAAAAGACTGACCAGTTTGACAATATTTTCACAAGAATGGTGACAAAAAATCCTAAGTACTGTTTGGACAGAATACCACAAAGACTTTTTCACCAAAAAAGATACAATATCATAGTAAAACTGTTAAACCCGAAAGAATTAATAAAAAGGTTAAAAACTTGGTAAAAAACAGATTTGCAAGACATGAATTTGACAAGAAAAAAGATCACCAAAGTCAACCACAAATAAAAATATGACCTTGCTCTCTGATACCAATGTTAGGATCGTATGTATGGATGATATGGTGATTCGGGAGGTCTTGGAAGATGGAATAAACCCATCTTCAAGTTAGAGAGAGAGACTAGAGAGAGAAGGGAAATACTATGTGTTTATTGATAAGAAAGGTGAAGTTTACACAAAGAGATCTCACCCCTCCATGGAAGTATGGAGGGGTTTATATACCCAAACAAATACATCTATGCCTAAATGACATAACAAGCCCTTGTGTTTGAGGTAACAAAGATAGAAATGTAATCCCTTCAATGTCGTTCCATTTACGAGTTAGGAGCGATTCCAACACCCAGCCATTCTCCTTACCATGTAATAGGCAAGATTAAATGGCCTTTGGTGAGTAAGACAATAGATCATTTGCACAAGACATGCGTTTGGATGATCTTTGTTTCCAACTAGGCTAATGACATTTTCCCTAAGGATTTCTTCCCATTTTCTAAACATAGGATGCATTTCAAAAAGTTCCATTTTGAAGGGATCACGGTGAATGAGCTTTTTGTTACGGTTGTAACGAGATTGGTCGGTCCTAACTTTGAAGATAGTATCTCTAATGGTTTCGGGATTGTCGAGAGGAGTGTTATAGAGAGGTTTAGGATCAAGTGCAAGGTTTTGAGCGTTAATTGCCCAATCTTGAGAGTACATACAAATTCCTTCACAAGGGATGCGAAGAATTTGAGCAAAGGTGTTGAGAGGAAGAATAAAGTTTTGTTTGTTGATGATGAAGGCGATTGAGATGCTATCGTCGGTGTTTCTAATGATCCTAAAGCTTTTGTAAAATTCAAAAATGAAGATTGGACAAATTTGTTCATCTATGTCAAGGAGACAATCAAAGTTGATTGTTGAGAAAACTTGACGAATGTTGGTATCTTCAAGGAAACATTCCTTGACTACACGACCTTCGTGGATAAGTCGTTTTACAAGGCTTTTGAATATTTTACGATCGTTTTTGGTCAATCCCTTTTTACGATAGTAATGAGTAAGGTAATGAACGGTGTCATGATGATCTTGTTGAGTGGCTTTGGGCATGATTGGTCCTAAAAATACAAATTTTCCAATTAGGTAAAATTAGTTGAGATGGGTTAATGGTTTTGATTTGTATTAACAATGTTGTGAACACAATGTGATTTTGTTAAAAGCCCCTTTACATGATTAATTTGAAGAACCCTAATTAAATTAATTGATTAGAAATTAAGAAACCATAAACCATAGGATGAGGATGAATGAAAATTAGAACAAGTTAATGTAATTACTTACAATGGTGTTCTAGGAAGGATTACTTGAGAGTATGGAAGCCAATGGGGATGAATTCAGTAGCTTAGTCGTTTTTGTGTTATGTGAATAGAGGGAAAAAGATCAGTGGTGATTTTTGAAATCGTGTAGCTGAGTTCTGTTCCACGGTTCCCCCGGATCCTTTGTATTTGGGATCCGGCTACTGTGGACAGAAAAAGAGTTGTTTGGCATTATTTTTGTAGTAGGATTATAAATTAGCTTACTAAAAAATAGTTCGGAGATATTAGATGAGGATTGTTTTTGGATGACGGCTTTTGATGAATCCCATATCGAGTGTTCATATGTGATGACGGCGTTAGTTTGACGAATCAAAAGGAATACCATTCCGGATGATGAAAGAGATGGAAAAAGTGACGAGAGAGACTTCTAACGATGCTAGTGATTAATAAACAAGGAGAACTTATGAGATAAATTAAACTCATGTAACCTATCTAATGAAAAGTAAAACATACCTCTATGCTTCTTGGTTTGGTATAATGCCAAAAATACTTCATGAGCTTTTAAAGTAATCCTTTGTACTTGGTGTACGTAAGTTGTGATTACTTTTTAGATCCTCCCTTAAATATCGACTTCATTATTCTTTGAATGAAGATTTTTGGAGAGATTCTAGCATGAAGATTTCTTGAGAGCAAAAGTTGTTAGAATCGTCTATCAATGTCCAACAAAATGATTTAAAAGAAAATATGACATTTTTTTAAAAGAATCCTTCTTTGTAGTTTTCAAACATACACGGATCGTATCAAGTCTTTAAAGTACAACATACTTTAAGAAACTTGGTAACGAAGCTCTGATGCCAATTGTGGAAAACTAGAAGGGGGGGTTGAATAGTTTTACCAATTTAAAACTTCCTTTTAAATATATAGATCGACTTATGTCAATCTATTTAATTGTTTATGTTGGACGTTGATAGATAGATATATAAAGTGTGTAATGAAAGATAAAGAGTAAGAAGCACATCACCACGACACAAGTTATTTATAGTGGTTCGGCTACAAGGACACCTTCCTTGCCCTACTCCACTCCCCGAGTCACCTACTCGAGAGTTCGTAAGCACTACACCAATCTCCTTATGGCGGAGAAGCCTTCACAACGTCGCTTAACCTTTTTTCGGTACAAAGCTAAATACCGAGTTCTTTCACACCAAGGCGAACCACACCTAACACAACGTCGCCTACCCTTTATACGGTGCTAGGCTAACCACCGAGTTCTTTCACACCAAGGAGAACTAATCCTATCACAACGTCGCCTACCCTTTATTAGGTACTAGGCTAAGCACCTAGTTCCATTAATATGGAGGAACTACTACCCTTCACAACACAACACCTAATATCAAGGAGATCAATTCCTTGTTACACCATCATCAAGGATATCACCATCCTTGGAAACAAATAAATACTTATATGTATAACGATGCACCTTATCGATTATACAACCTAGACATTCTTCCCAAATGTGGCTTGATTTGATTCATCGGCATCCTTCACTAATGCCTTTGACACAACGCTTGACACCCTTCACTAATGCCTTCGTCTTGACACATTTAGCATTCTTCACTAATGCTTTGACACGGATGATGAGCACCTTTCACTAATGCTTTCATCTTGACACTTTCGGCATTCTTCACTAATGCCGTTAACCCAACATCTATGGAGAAAGGAAGAACTATCAACAAGAGAACCTTAGTTGTCTTGATGATGACGAAGCATGACAACTCATGGACTTGAGCTTGCACGTCTTCAAGAAGTGGTGATCTCGCCTTTAAGAGGAACCTAGAAGATCACACAAAAACAAAAGACAATCTACATAGATCACTTGGATCTGAGGTTAGAGGGTTATAATACTTGTGGGAAGTATGTGTGTGAAATCATTAATAGAAAGAGGGAAATAGCTCTCTATTTATAGAGAAAATTCTCTACTGTTCCCCGGATCCCACGGATCCCTTCCACTTGGGATCCGGCTAGCACAAAGCTAGGGATCCGTGGAACGCTCCTCTTTGCCCATGGGTATTTTTGGTTATGGGTCATGGGTTATGGGTTGATCCATGGTTTTTTTTCTAGATACAATGAACTTGGTTAAGTGGTATATATAAAACCATGGGTTATGGTTCAATACCATTTGCTAGTTTTTACCCATTTAGTATATACTTGTTTTTACCCATTTTAGTATACTTAGTTTAAGCATATGCTAACCCAATATGTAAACACTAGTTGTTGTACATATGTATCTAAATTATAAAATCACTTATACTTGTTTTAGTGTTTTATGTGAAAACGTAAATGTGTTAGGAAACTATTAACTCAAACTATTTACTTATTCTATTTGTTTCGTTAAAATGATTTTACGTTTGTTATTGACAAAACATTAGAAGATCGTAAAATATAAATAAACGTTTTTACGGCTTATTTGTATTAACAATCCCCCCCCCCCTTTTTGTTGATGACAAAACATGAAATTATTTTAAGGAAAAGCTAAAATTCGTAAAAGTTTGAATTTGTAGTTTTTACTTTCTTCTCCCCTTTTTGTCGAAACAAAAAGTGTTAAAAAAAACTAACACATTTTTTATAAGAAAAGGTGTGTAAAAAAAATGTAAAGAGAGCAAGTGACGGGAATGGTACTCGTCTTAACTCCCCCTTGACGAGTCCATCCCTTAAAGGGCGTCAAGGACATGATGTAAAGTAAGCTAATTGTGTTTGCAATTTTGTTTGCAAATGGTTCGTCTAAGTGACGAAAACGTGCTCCCCCATGAAGATTGCAAAGTTGCAATGGGGTGTCATGAAGTATAGTCCAATCATCGGATTAAGTTGCAAATGATTTTGCAATTTCGTTTGACACAAAGCTCCCCTAGCTTTATGGTGTCAAAATCTTCATGTGTATTTTGAAAATCTACAAAGTAGAGGTTAGAAAACAAGAGTATAGTGCAAAATTTCCTGCAAATAAAACTCAAGTTAGTTGAAATTTGTGCTTCTGTACCACGGATCCCACGGTTCCCTTTATGGAGGGATCCGTCTAGGCGTTTCGGAGGGATCCAGCTATCTGGTGACAGTTTCTTCAACAGTGAAGAAATGTCAAGCAATGCTAATGAGGAAATGAGATATATGTCCAATGTAACAGGTACAACACACAAAATAATCATAGCATTTAAGTATTAATTCAATAAAACAGGAGATAAACAACCAAATCTCTAAAACTAAGAGAATGAACTTATCCATGCAAATACTACTAATGCTAATAAGTTATCCAAACTTTAGATTGCAACTAAAAGCTTAATGATGATCAAGGATGTGATGAGTTTTTCCTAAACATTCTAAGTTTGAGCTTGTGGTTATGATGCTCATTGTAGTTTAGGCTTGTTGACCTCTTCGAAACGTTCGAGGAGGTGATAAAACATGAAACGTTGTTCTTCACGTAGTTCATGTATTAACCTTTCAACATGTTTACAATGATAGCAATCCTTGTCATGGTTTTGAATTTCTTGAAGTGGAAATGGAGTGGATTGAGGATTTTCAAATGAAGGAGGAATTGTCAGAGGCTCATTAGGTGATGGCTCTACAATTTTTGAGGGTGGAGGTAAAGAAGCATCAACTTCCATGTGGTTGGGTGGTTGCCTTTGATGTCTTCTCATAATCCAAAATGGACTATTGCGTGGAATGAGAGAGTTTGCTATTGGAGCAAGTGTTGATTCAACACTTTGATTTTGTTGCTCAATCTTTTCAAGTGAATTTGTTGGTAATGGTGAAAGGTGAGATGGCCAAGAAGGTAAATCTTCTACATTGTGAGAATGTGGAGATGATTGTGAGGTGGCTCTAGGCACTAATGATGTTGGTTGAGTTGTGGAGAGTATGTTTGGTATAGTAGAGTTTGGTGATGGAATCCTAGTGGGAACACTCTTCTTGGGGATTAGTTTGATTGGTTTCCTAGGTGTAGGGGAAATTATAGCATTGGTGGACTTAACCGGAGATGATTCGGTTGAGGAAACTTCGTGTATGATTCTAGCAAGTTTCTTGGGTGGTTCTTGAGTGGATGAGTTAGCACTAGGAGTCTTTCTCATGATGAAATGACTAAGGGAGATGGTTGTAATTGCTGATAATTGTGTTTGTGTTTGGTGACTAAAGTGTTCTTAGCAACATGGCTTATAAAGGGAAGAACTTGGCAATTGCATTTAATACTTAACCCACTAATGTTCTTGGAAATGTGATGATTAACATGCACAAGGTTGAGGTTCAGAGTTTCACTGATCTAGGAACTCATTTAAGATGAGATGGAGTGTTTGAGTTAGGAAGATGAGTTGAAATGATTGTTTTAGCAATGTTTGGCATAAACTGTCACCCGGATCCCACGGTTCCCTCCTTGAAGGGATCCGGCTAGGCTAATCCTGGGGATCCGGCTCTCAGCAGTTATGACAGGTTTGAAATGAGGTTTCTAGGAGCTAGATCCTATCTCATTTTGAGTGTTTCAGTTCTCCTAAGTGTTTTAAGATGAGATGATACTTAAGTGATCAAGGGTAATAAGTGTTATAGCAAATGATTGCTTCTCATGGAAAGGAGATGGGACAAGAAGACTACCAATGGATGTTCAAGATTAACACTAAAGTTTTTGGTGGTGTCAAGTCATAATAAATGATCATAGTGATCAGATTTAAGCTTTAGGTGAATTTAGAAAAATTCTTAAAAATCACAAGAATTGAAAGACTAATTTTTGTCTCACTTTGAGATAAAATGTTTAGAGACAAATTCCTAAAATTGTTTAATTTGTCCACTTAAGTATTTTAAAAGGTAAGAAGCAGTTTGTGAGTATTGAAGCGGAAATATGGTGAGTTTTGATGTGTTGATAAATCTAGAGGCATTTTGACTAAGATTTTAAGTAATCTTTTGGTGAATCTAAACCTTTCTTATCCTTGAAGTTGTTCTAGTTGGATTCTAAAATCATATGCTTAGCTAATGAGATGTTATCTAGAAAGTTATCTTGATGCAAGTAATGCTGTATTGCTGTTCTGATGTCACGGATCCCACAGTTCCCTCAAAGGAGGGATTCGGCTAGGCTAATCCTAGGGATCCAGCATCTGCAGATCAGAATCTGTACAGAAATGATGTGCAGATTTTGCATACTAATAAATCTAAAATAAAGCAATAGAAGCAAGCATGTCATCACAAAAACACTACTTATAAAAGCATGATAAAGTAACAATATCCAAGTTACCATAAACCAAAAGTGCTAAAATGTAATCATCCAAACATAAGATAAACATATTCCTATTGTCTCTTTCGTCAATCATTTCTTTTCCTTTTTGACGGCTTAGTGAGGTTGTAAGCGAGGTTTTGAATCATGCCCCTCAATTGTTTAAATTCCGCGGTCTCGTTTGGGATGGTTGGAAGTTGTTCGTGGTATTCAAGGATTTCCAATTTGATGTTGGCTACGGGGTCCACATCTTCTTCATCTTCTTCTTCTTTACCGGCCGAGGAGTCCGAGAGAGCTTCAGGTTTCTCTCCATTGACCGTGAACCGTTTAGAGGGTTGTTTGGTAAGAGATGACCAACTCTCTTTGTTATTTTTTTTGGTTTTCCCAAATGTATAGTTTGAATCATGTACAGTTGTGATTTAGTTCAATACCAATCCTTTTACAGGTGGAATATCTTTATAATTGTTATAGGTAGAAGCTTCGGTTATAGGCTAGGTTGTCAAAGTGTTCAAAGGATTTAAGGCCAGGTTGGCGAGATTTTGTGAGAACTCAAGACTGCTGATGATTTCAAAATTATGATTAAAGGTAATTATCCTTATTTCATTTTACGATATATATAAATACAATGATTTGCATAGTATATTGGATTAATGATTATGAGGTTGTTTGGGATTGCGCTTTGGACGTGACTATGTCTTTACTGTGTCTGTAAACCTGTAATCCTTAAATAATCAAAAACAACTATTTGATAAATTGGTGATCTACGTTTTTTCCCGGCCGTGACACACCTTTAAAGGCAAGTTACAGTTTTACAAATACACGATCGGTTTATTATACATTTCAGAGAATGACATTTCCAATTCGTTAGAACAATAATAAGAATTGAGGTAAAACCTTAAATTCACTCATCATTAATAAGACATCAACATAATCACTTGAATGAATCTACACATGAAAAATGTTTACATTAGTGAGATAGTAGGTGACTGATCCAGGTTGCCTATGTGGGATTATTTTTAGCATGTGAAATGATCATTTTAAGGTCTGCGATAATTAGCTTTTATTGTGATCTGTCTGATTGTTGGCATGGTTTCATTTCTTATTGGTTGTGTTCTTTAGTTATGGTCTGTCCTATTGTCGAGTGCTTTGCTGATGAAGTGATCTTGGAATAATTGCGAAAAACTAATGCATTTTAATTCTATATAGGAATCTGTATTCAAATATCTTTTAGCTTATAAAGTGGATAATGGTTTGTACATAAAAGTAACTCACACGTTAAAATTTGTCAAGTCATTTTTTTTTTTAAATTGCAGATTTCATTGTTGTGGCACACAGAGCTATTGGAGGTCAACTTGTTATAAGATCGAGTGGGTTACCTTGGTTAGTCTGCTTGATGTTGTTTCACGATATGGTGCTAATAGTAATTTCCACCTCGAGGAAGAATATCAACTTTCGGGTATACATAATCATTTTGTCGTGTAGGTTACTTTCATGTCGTTAATTGTTATCTTTATATTGGGCTCAAATGGGTACAGGCTGATGCGTTAACAAACCGATGTTTAGTATAGTGATATAGATTGGGTCAGTTTCGTTGACCGACACTATTGTCAGTTCTTTTTACCTTTCTTTACAACAAAAAGAATGTATTAAAATGATACTTACGATTAAAAAAACAATATTGCGAATGTTTGATGTGTAGGAATGGCCGATAACAAGTAAACTCGGCCCTCAGGTATATGGTCTGCCTAGATTGGCAATAACCAATGAGATAATTTATAAGATTGTCATAAGTCGTTTTATAGAACGTACCAATACCTCTTTACTGTTTCACACAATGATCCAATTTATTAGAAGACTTCACCTGTAAAATATGATACTCCATTGTTACCACACTTATAACAATTGTCTTTTGAGTTGGATCATGTCTCACCACTATATGCCTTCATTGAACAGGTTGCTTCAACTTATACAAAATCCTGAAACCAAGAAAAGATCAGTTGCAGAAAGTAGTAGCAGCACCAGCAGTTGGCAGATGGATCTGCCTATGACTACTTCTGATAGTAAAGGGAAGGCCGTTACATCATCGTCTTTGTTGGTTTTCGGGTAGTAACCAAAATGAACATGGGGTGATTGATAACCGAGATGGTGTGAACATGCCACCATGGTAGATTATTAGTAGACTTTTTACAGCCTTTGTGTTACTTCTTACATCTTTTGTGTAATTTGTTTGACACTTTGACTCCATAAAAAAGGCGCATTTTGGTTTTGAAATTTGATATTTATAATGTTAATCTAAAGACAGCATGATACAAAGCCATTTTGACTAGATAATTGAAAACCCAATGTAGTAGTAAGATTAAGCAATCAAGAGGGAGATCAATAGCGAGATTGGTTGCGGTGAAGCAAATGAAAATACCAGGATAGCAACTCGATTGCAATACATGGCATCATGTTAACTTCCTCAACGGACTCTGAATATACCAGGATAGCAACTCGATTGCAATACATGGCATCATATTAACTTCCTCATTGGACTCTGAATAAATTGAATTTATTTGAAACATTGGAAAATAATCTGACTACAAGTACCAACTCATCCAAATTACTATGCTTACAAAGTTGACTGCAAATCTCATACAGATCTAACAATACAACAAACATTTCCATTATTTCATACGATACACATGATAAAGACCTTCAAAGGTACAACCCACAAAGGCAAAAGCACAACTAAGAAACACCACTAAAAACTCATTATTCTCATAAACAAAAACACGGCCGCCCCGCAGCAACGCGCGGGCTTACCTAGTTATATAAAAGATTATAATTGTGTTTACAAGAGAGGAAAGGAAGTTTTATGTACAATTAACGGTATAATTCGAAATGAAGAAGTTGGTTAGCTTTTATAAAGGAAGTCTAACCAACTTTTTTGCTTAAGCAACAACAATAACATACCAAATCCAGTTGAGGCGGGGTAAGAGGAGATAAAATGCAGACAGGTCCTATCCTTACCCCATAATAGACCCGAGAGTAAGGAGACTGCTTCCGGTCTAAACAAGTAACTAGTTTTTAAAGTAAACACATGCATGGCACGTGTTTGCTCTTTTTTACTTAAACACATATAATAAGTAGAGTGAAACCTTCTTTTTTCTAAAAAAAGTCATTCGATGGCTTTGTTTTTTCTTCGAATCAATTACATTTTTTTGGCATGACTTGTGGATTATCAAGTCACTCACATCAAACTCGTTATATAATGAAAATGAACTTTAAATAATAGCTTATAATTTTAATTATTTACATTTGAACACATTTGTGTCATAACTTTTGTTATTGGAAAACTTGATGCATTATGAATGGCTGTTAATATTTGATCTTATAAATATGGCCCAAGCCCGATTATAGGATCGGGTCATATTAATCGGTCTAATAGTACATTCTCAATAGTTTTGATGGTTAGTAACGATCAAAACTGTCCAAAAACATGTAATTCTTTAATGGCAATAATCAAAGTATCAACATAAGTTACGAAGACTTGAAACCTAAAACATGCAGGAATTTTATTATATATGTAACACCCTTGAAAGACATCAACACAAAGGACTCATAGCAATTCTTCATCACTCTATATTAGCATTTGTTTTTCTAACTGGAAGCATAGTACAATATCAAACATTCCCTGGTTTAACTGTATTCATATCTACCATTCCAAAGATAAAACCATCAAGTAATATGCAACTATTGTCATTCTTTAACATCACATTTTGCTTGTTTTTTTACTTCCTCACCCACAATTGCCTAAAGTCTAAAAGTTTATATGGCATAAGTCTCTCTCTTTTCACTTATTTGACCAATTTCAAAGGCCTCATCATCACATTATCTTCATGATCCAATATCTGCAACACAAAAGTAAAAATGCATTATAAATAATTGTATCATAAAATATGTAACAATAGGAAGATGTATGAGATAAGGAACTTACATGGCAATGGTAGACATAGCCAGGCTCTGCAGTCGCATCAAAGGGATACGATGCATTTGTATGAATGTAAGCAAACTTGACGATGATCTTTGTGAGGACTCCGGGTTGCATCTTATACACATTCTTCCACCCCTTTTCATATGGTTCCACACTTAGCTTTTTCCCAGTTGCATATTTTTCAATATTACATTTTTCAGCATTGTTAAGTTTATTCATACAATCTCTAAACTCGTCGATATTTGTTATATTTGTTTGATCCAATACCTTGAACAGTCCAAGATGGATATGTAACGGGTGATTATCCTCTGTTAGATTGATCACGTTCCAAATCTCTGTAGCCCCCACCTTAGGTTTCTCTGTTACTGGATCGTCATACGACAATGCATTTATATAGAGATGAAGTGGCTCGTCAATAGCACTTGTATACTCATACATAGCAATGTAACGCGTTTTAGATACTTCAGATAGATTTGGGGCCGGATATTTCAGCAACTTTTTTGGAACCCGTGATGAGTCATACTCGCGCTTACCATTTATAATGAACTTCATGACCTTACCATTGTTCTCGTTCACCGATTCTCCACCTGGAAACGGATACGCAGCCCCATTATGTAGAACAACTGAGTTTGACTTTGACTTTGAAAAGTCAACTACCACATCAGATATCTCAGATGGGCCCATAAGTATCTCCTTAACCGTTACTGATTCCTCGTTATAGACCGAGTCAGACGCCACATGGATAAATCTTAAACCGTTACTGAAAAAGAACTTAAAAAACCTCGCGTTACTAGAGTTGATGATACGGAACCTGTACTTTCTTCTTCGAACATTCATGTAAGGCCAAGCTTTCCCGTTAACAATGATAACATCACCAAAATACTCTGGCTGCCACACTGGATGTATGGATGGGTTATTTCCTTTGGTGTCCATGTAAATCGACCCATTAGTTCTAAAGCTACGATCAACGACAATTAAAGTTCTATCAAACTCATCTCCGCTTGGGAGTCCAAGTGGGGCCTCAACTTTATTATCGCGTATAATGTAGGCCCCAAACAGCCCGGCAAGAATGTTGACTCTAGTCAACCCCATGGCATGGTCATGGTAATACAGATTGCCGGGCTGTTGTTTGTT
This sequence comes from Chrysanthemum makinoi, assembly GCA_910596185.1. NCBI lineage: Eukaryota > Viridiplantae > Streptophyta > Magnoliopsida > Asterales > Asteraceae > Chrysanthemum > Chrysanthemum makinoi. Next base: position 171,093,979 of record OU343219.1, on the reverse strand, counting down.
ATGATAATGGTAAGTCTTTTTGGACCACATAGACCCAACTTCTTTAAAGCCCGAGGTGAACCATGAATGTGAGTTTCCATCACTTTGTGGTTCATCGATACCACCATGCAGGTGCACTACTGTGGGAATGCCTTTGTGTTTAGGAATGGCCGTTGGGATGGTCTCGTCTATTGGGAGTATGTGTTGTGAAGGGAGATGATTTTTCCAAGTCACGTATGTGCTAACATCGTGCATGGCCTCGATCGTAGGACCAGGAACTGTTGCAGTCTGCTTCGTTTCACCGTATGCAAACACCTTAGTTGGTGGGAGGTCCTTGTGAAATTTCTGTACAATGAAACAAAAGATTTAAAAATTCATAGTACATTTTAAGGTTATCATGTGATCCTAGATTTACAATGATACTGAAAAGGAACATAAAAAGTTACTTTAACTAACGGAATAAAAACTAACAATTGGCTAAGTTTATAAATTGCCTAAAAGTGTGTTCCATTGTAGATGTAAATGTAAACGAAACATGGCCAAATGAGTGAATTAATTTCCTTAACTTCACTTTGAATTAAATATCACGTTTGCTACATCTGGAAAACACTAGTTACATAGAAAATACAACCTTTAACTTTTTAAGTAAAAATATATATAATGGTCTCCACATTCATCCAAAATCCAATAGTATTTCATATCGATTTGTAAAAAACGTACAAGCAGTAGCAATAAAGAATCACAAGAAATGCTTAACTTTTGAAAAGGGGTATGAAACGACAAAAGTGGGGCTAAGGAAAAAACGGTTAGTGTCTTGTTCTTGCAGAGGTATGTATGAGTTGTATGTCACCCCAAAAAGTGAGTATTCTCCACGTATAAGTTAGTTTAATACACCTATCTTATATTTAACACAGTAAATAAAATGTTTATGTTCCTAATAATTGTCTTTAAAAGATACTACTAGGCATTTCATCTTTTGCGTGTGTTATCTAACTTCTTACAAACATGAAAAGTGTTCTCTAGATGATTTTAAAGAATTGGTAGAAGCTTTAAGATATAATTTTTTTAAGAAGGGCAAATCATTAAACTAGGATTCATCTTAATTTAAGGTGGAACACTATATTTACTAAAAAGTTACTATTTCCGTTTCAAAATGATTTTCTTCCGATAATAAACATACAGTTTAATAAAATCATAATTATTATTTGTAAACATAATAATTTTACCTTTAATTAATTAATTAATTCTTTTCTAAAACTTGTAATCATAATTTTATGCATGTGTAATATAGTAAACTCGATCAAATATTTGTATCTATTTTTAGTAGTAAATTATTATTTGAAATATTCCAAAAAAGAAAAAAAAAAACGTGAACTATTAAATTTGGGTACTATATTTTCTTCAAACTCAAGTTAGACTATACAATAAATAACTGGTAAAGAATATATGAAGGACTTTAATGATCATAAATAAGTTCCTTGACAATTTTGTATGAGAATGTTTGCATTCAATACGAAAGTTATTGCAAATTTATTTATCAAAGTGAGTAGTACAAACAGTAAAAAGACAGAGTACAAAAAAACAATGCTTGATAACATCAAGAAAAATGAGATTATAATACGTACCCAATATTTTTGAAACATGGAGATTTTAAGAGTCTTTGAAACAGGAACACCATGAACAACATCATAGCCTTTGATTCGTGGCATATCCGGAATTTCATCAACAAACATTTCCAACTTAGATGGATTTACTAACCCAACATCACCATAAACAACCACAAAAAGACCCAAAATATGAGCTAGAACAATAGTATAAGTCATTTTTATTCCAATTCTACCCATCTTAATTTGTTTCTGCATGAACATGAACACACACAATTCTAGTGTTGTGTGTGCAAGAAAGTTGTGGAGAGAGTAGATGGATGTGTTTGTTTGTGTGTACTAAAGGAATTAGATTCATATATATAATCAGTGTGAATGTGATCATGATTGGGTGGTGTATGAAGTGTGAAGAGGGGGTTTTTTAATGTTTATAAAACAAAGAAAAGTAATTCCCTTTTAATAAAAATGTGTAGAGAAATAACTTTTTGTTTATACTATTAAACCACATAACTTGTTGTGACTTCACTCTCGGCACCCCAGTAATTCACATTTAACATTCACATAACAAAATACTTTTTCACTAATGGTTCAAGCTAATTGCGTTCATTCCATGTTACAATACGAAAATAAAAACAAATACGAAATTTAAAAAACAAACGAAAATTAAAAAAATACGAAAAAAATAACAAAGACGACTAATTGCGTTCATTCCATATTTTTTGTGCATTTCCTCTTATTGCATGTTGATAAAGTAGGGATCAGTATCCGACATATCCTTGGTGCTAACCGTGAGAAACTTCTTTTCTTCAAATTTCATTATTGTCTGGTTTTTCTCCTTCGCTACCTCGTACGCTGATCGGGCGGCTTCCCGTTTGAGTCGAAAAACATTTTGCATAGCATCCTCAAATTCCGTCTGGTACTTCCCGCAATGCTAGACGAGGTTTTCGATCTGGTTTTTTCGAGGGACATGGTCTCGCGTCATCGCCGAATAGTTCGGCATGTTCAGCGAGATCAACCGGATTAACGGGGTCGGCCGAATCTCATTTGACGTATTTTTTTTCAATATTTCCCACACCTCGTCTTCTAAAAACGCTTTTCTCGTTTTTGACTCCTCACGATATGCTTGCCTAATACGGGTCAGAAGATCAACCTCGTTTCCTCACTTCTACTCAAACGTTTTAAACGTTTGTAGATAGCGTTGAACATTTGGCAATTAGAATTCAACGTTTCCCACTTCCCCGTCAACAAATCCTTGGTACGTTTGTGGTGGGAACTTTTGTTGAACTCGAAAAGAACCTTGTACCAAAATGATTCGTCCTTTGGTCATTTCCGAGTTTGTTATCCTCAAAAACGCCAACATAACACTCGGCTAACGTTTCCTCCATCGGCGTCCAACAACTATGCGATCGTGTCGGTTCATCAATTTCGTCGGGTATGTTGATTGTGGTACGTTTTGCGGCTCATTTTCCTTTTCTCCGTTTCCTTTCTTCGTGGGACTTGGTTTCTTGTGGTGGTGGCATCTATTGTGTCTGTTGTGATTGTTCGAATTGTGGTGGATTTGTTGAAGATTTTAAGATTGGTGGTTAAGTAGGTGGTGTTGTTGAAATCATAGCTGTCAAGATCGCGAGTTTACACGTAAGATCGTACGATCTTACGTGCCCACCAGTCAAAATCGTGTAGGATCGTGGTAGGATCGCATCTGAAGTAGGATCGTAAGTAAGATCGTAGGATCGCATGTAGGATCGTAAGATCGACACGCGATCCGAGTTCACTTTTTTTTTTTTTAAATCTTTTAAGTCCATCTCACTTGCTTAGGCAAAAAAATACATGTGTTTTACTAATGTCTAATAAGTAAACCATTATTGTCTCATTGTCTAAATAGATTATAGTTTATACATAGTTTTTTACTTTTCTAAATAGATTATAGTCTAAAAGTGTTCAATAGTTTAATTTATTTACTTCACTGTGATTAAACTAATCAAATGGTATGTTTTGAAATTCCACTTATGAAACGTTTGTTTTCTTGAAATCATGTAGATGGCTAGTATGTTTTGAGAAATTTAGGACTTATGTTATGTAATATTATTTCCACTAAAGCGTTAATGTAACGATGGAAACTTTACTTTTTTGTGTTTTACTATTACTTTGGTGTTTGAAATTTGAACTTTGTCATTTTCAAGAGGATATTATATAAATTTACCTTTGATGTTGAGTAGAAATGTAAAACAGTCTGACTTGGATATCATTTGTTTACAAAATATGACTAATTGGTAGGATCGTAGGATCGCGATCCGATCCTACGATCTCGATCTTGCAAAGACAAAAACGATCCTGCGCGGGATCGCGATCTTGACAGCCTTGGTTGAAATAGTTGTTGATGAAATAGTTGTTCGGGGTGTTTGACGGCATAGAGTATTGGCTACCAAACGGATGAAAATTGGGATGTTGTGAGGAAGATATAAAGTGTTCGGATGAAGGTGTAGGAGAGTTTGACGAGGATGATCTTGAAAAATGGATTGTTGGGTTGTTGAGAAATTTTTTTAGAGTGGAAATGGAAGTAAATATTAGTTTGCGTAAAGTGGGGATGGAAGAAATTGTATGTAAAAAAATGTTGTATATATGGGTATATAGTGTGGAAAATGGTTGTGCTTTAGTTTAAAATAAAATAAAATATATGGTCGTTAACTAGCAGTTGGACTACATACGGGCAAAATAAAATGAAAGAAATGCAATTGGCGTTGCGCCAATTTACACAAGCCGTTAATGCCGTCGGGGAAAGGGTGTGGCGGCACCAGAATAACGGCGTCGTTTGTCTATCTACGTGTGAATGGCGCGATTCATGCGTTTGGGCGCAGTTCGACCAACTATGGATCGACTGGGCGATCGATCGCCCTTATTGTAGGGTGTCGATAGCACATTAATCGATTTTTTTTTTGTTTTGTTTTTTAGTCCTCTGGCCGATCGACTCAAACACACACATACAAACAAAAATCCCACTTTCCTATTTATTTCTTATAATTGAGATGCATTTATTGTAGTGTGTGTGTTTTTTCAGTGTATGTGTGGAAGCGTTGAAGATGGAGAAGGTTTTTTTTTTTGTAAATTTGGTCTTTTATAAAAGAAGGAAAAGAAAACAATAAAAACATGCAATGAAATTAAATTTTGTTATAAGTTGAAAAAAAATGAAGGTCGTCTTTACTGTGGTAAAAAATCGTCGATAAATTGTCGGAGAGAAAAAGCTTATATGACAGGTAAAGTCACTGTTCTAAAAGGTTCGCAAAGGCCTCACAAAGGCGTGAGGCTTGGTCATGTCGCCACGCCGGCTTATGACACATGTTTTTGTAAAATCGATATATATATGAATTATGACATAAATATATAAATATTTTCATATTTTGTGCCGCCTTATGCCACATCTTATAAACGCAAAAGCTTCGCCTTAACCGCAAAGACATGAGGATTGGTCTAGCCGTCACGTCACGTCACTCCTTACACTATTTATAACCTAAGGTAAAATGAAGATCGCTCGTGATCACTACTGCACCCAGCCTTACCATGTGTTCCATTGAAGAATTTGAATATCAATTTAAATAAATGATGATAAGAAGTTACATTGATTTTGAATTGTATACAAGTAGTTAAGATTATAAATCATTTGATCAATATGCGGGTATTGTGATGATTCTAGAAATCATTAATAAGTATTCAAAATAAATGAAAAAAATATCAAAATAAATAAATAAAAAATAAGATAAAAAAAGTAAAAAAGATGAAGTTTTTCTTATTAGGGTTGGCCGAGAAAAAAATTCCAAGTGTATTGAGAATTAGTGTAGATAGTATAACTTAAATCACGTAAATTAAAGGCTATGTTGTACATCATACATATTGAATTTTCTCTTTTTGTTAATAAAGTTCTTATATTCGCATTTGCTTCATATAAGTATTCATCTTCGCAAAATTTATAGGCATACTGGAGAGATTTTGTGGAATAAAATCTCAGGGATTCGAGTTTTGCCTCGTGCTCATTCCAGTTGGTGCCTCACTAGGCCAGGAGAGTTGCCGGAGTTTTTTTTTTGTGGGATGAATAATGACTGGTGTCAAAAAAACACCTGAGATCAGGGCGTTCCTGCTGTTGGCGTATGTGTCCGGACGTCATGATGTCCGGCAGACTCACTGACCGGACGGCATGTTCTGCCGTCCGGACGATTACTAGCAGAAACCGACCATGTCAGCAGATTTTACGAGATTTCTTACCACGTGGCCTACTAGATAGGGTGGCTATAGACCTACAGGCAGGTAATATAGGTCTGCGGAAACAGTAGCTGAATAGTAGCACATGTACAAGGTTGGGGTAGTATAAATACCCCAACACATTTAATGTTTTGCATTAAGTTTTCACCTACACTTACTTTCGCATTTATTACCACATTAATTACCCTCCGCTCATTCTCACGCCGGAGCTTGATCCCGGGACAACACCCGGGGCGAGGCTAACGCGTGTCTGTGTATTGTGCAGGAAGAATTCAGCCCTTTCTTCCGGATCGATAGATAGAAGCTCAGGCCTTCGGGTAAAGCCGAATAGCAGGAATTTGCTTCAACAAATTGGCGCCATCCGTGAGACCCCAATTCATTCTACCGGAGATTTGAATGACAGGTCCGGAAGAAACACCTCCTCTCGGACCCCTTCCTCCGCCGGAGCAGATAGGCGGAAGCGGGGTCACGAATAACCAACCACCCGGAATACCGGAACAGATACAAGCCCAGACGGCATCATTAGAAGCTCTTATTAAGAAGTACAACGCTACAGGGGCCAGTGCCATTAAACCTATCCGGTTGACGTTTGGAGATGACGACGATGAGCGGGGAAAGGATGTTGAGCTAGACCCCAAGGATAATCTTAGTAAACCCCATAAAGAAGTGGCTAGGTCACCCTTCACGAGAAAGATAGTGGAGTTCGCCGGCCCCAAATACACCATGCCCACTAACCTGAAGTTATACGATGGGTCAGCTGATCCGGATGATCACATCAACCGTTTTGTGGGGGCAGCGAACTAAGGGGAATGGCCAATGCCGGTATGGTGCCGAATGTTCCAGCAGACTATGGACGGGGCCGCGCAGGGATGGTTCAGTAACTTAGAGCCCGGGAGTATTGATAGTTGGGACGATTTGAGAGAACAATTTACTACGAGGTTTGCTCTTCGGCAGAAAAACTTGAAGGACCCCACATAAATCGCCCGGATTGTAAGGAGGGCGAATGAGGCACTGCCATATTTCAAGGAACGCTGGACCGATGAGGCCAGTAGGATACCGGGAGTTCCAGAACTCATGAAGATATCGGCATTCATGAGTGCTCATCGGTGCCCCGACTTGGATAAGAAATTTTCTGATCTAGTCCCAAAGTCCGTCAAAGAAATGATGAATCGGGTAGATGATTATGTCCGAGCGGAAGAAGCGTATAAGAACACGGAATTACCAAAGGGAGAAGCACACGAATTGTTCCGAATGGGTAATCTTCCAGTAACAAGAGATCGGAACTCTAGAGGGGGATTCGGGGACAGGAAAAGGAATGACCGGAGGCCTTGGGAAAGAAATGATTCCAGGCAGAGGGAGGTTTTTTCCTCATACGTTGCTCCAAAAGTAGACGCTCGCCCCCGCAATGAGTTCCGGCGCAACGATTTCAACAAGCCCGACAATCACTCCGGCCTATCCAAGCAGCCTAAAGAAATATTGGCCACCGAGCACCACCTAAACTTACCTCCACCGCCCCCCTTAAAAGGAAAGCCGAGCAAGGAAAATGAGGACAAGTTTTGTGAATACCATGGAGAAAAGGGTCATCTAACCAACGGCTGTTACCATCTGAAAAAACAGTTGGAAATGGCCCTTGAATCGGGAAAGTTGGATCACTTGGTAAAGAACGTACAACAGAGAGGAAGGGAAAGACCGAGAGGTCATAATGGGAAAGGAAAAGTGATCAACATGGTCAATCATTACGTAGAAGACCGGAAGAGGAAGGCCAGGTTCTACGACGAGGACTAGATGAATGTCCCCATATCTATCCCCCGGATAGCCACAGACGACTTGTCCGAAGAGCCACTGATTTTGGAAGCGGAAATAGAGGGTTACTTGGTCCGGAGGGTGTTTGTAGATGAAGGTGCCTCCGTCCAAGTGATGTATGAACATTGCTTCAGTAACCTGTGTCCGTCCATTCGATACAGGCTACAAGAAACTAGCTCACCGTTGGTGGGGTTTTCCGGAGATGCCATTCAGCCTTTACGGAAAATTGAGTTAGAGGTGCGTTTTGGAGATCATGGCTTATTCAGGATGGTCATGATGAAATTCACGGTCGTAAATTCACCCTCACCTTACAATGTGATATTGGGACGGATAGGTCTAAGGGAGTTAAGAGCCATACCTTCAACCATCCACGCTATGATGAAGTTTCCCACGCCGAGAAGTATAGCTACCTTAGTCACTAAAAGGGCGGTAGTTATGGAGTGCAGAAGGTTGGAAGAAAGGCAAGATCCCAGGAAAAGTTGTTCTCCTGAAAGAAAAGCAGAAGCGGTGGACCGGGAGGCTCAGGAGGAGCTAAGGCTGACGGAAGATATATTGGTTAATGCGGCCTACCCTGAGCAGCGTGTGACTATAGGAACTAGCTTCTCTCGGGAGTGTCGAAAGCAGCTCATTGAGCTCTTGAGGAAAAACAAAGAGGTGTTCGCTTGGGAACCGACGGACATGACCGGGGTGCCAAGGCGTCTCATTCAGCACTCTCTCAACGTAAACGTCTCGGACATGCCGATCGCTCAGAAAAGAAGGACGTTCTCGCGAGAGAAAAACCAGGTGATCACAAGGGAAGTTGAGGAATGGATTAAGGCCGGTATAGTTCGCCCGGTAAGGTACCCGACATGGATATCTAATCCTGTTTTGGTGAAGAAATGTGATGAAAGTTGGAGGATGTGTATTGACTTCAAAAACCTAAATTCTTCGTGTCCGAAAGATTACTATCCCGTACCGGAAATTGATTGGAAGATTGAATCTGTCATGGGAATAAGTACAAATACTTCCTGGATGCTTACAAGGGTTACCACCAGGTTCATATGAATAGGGACGATGAGGAGAAGACGACATTTTATACGGAACAAGGGACGTATTGTTACACCAAAATGTCGTTTGGATTAAAGAACGCCGGGGCAACATACCAGCGGTTGGTAGATTCTGCGTTCCAATCGCAGATAGGCAGAAATTTGGAAGCATATGTGGACGATATGGTTATAAAAAGCCGGACGGAGCGAGAAATGATAGCCGACATAGCGGAAACCTTTGACAACCTCAGAAGGATAAACATGAAGTTGAATCCGCGGAAGTGTTCATTTGGAGTGGAGGAGGGCAAATTCCTCAGTTATATGGTGACATCGGAAGGCATAAGGGCAAACCCCCGAAAGACAAAAGCAATCATGGAAATGAAGTCCCCGAAGACGTTGAAAGAAATGCAAAGTCTGAGTGGAAAACTGGCAGCCTTGAATAGATTCTTGTCAAAATCAGCGGAAAGATCCCTACCCTTCTTTGACACACTAAAGAACATCACCAAAGAGAACAAGGACGAATACCACTGGACGGAGGAGGCCGAAACGACCTTTCAGGAGATGAAAAGGTTGATATTGGAATTGCCTTCTTTGTCCACCCCCAAACCGAAGGAGCAGCTATCCATATACCTAGCGGCATCAAAGGGGGCGGTAAGTGCGGTGTTAGTGGTGGAAAGGGAAGGAAGACAATTGCTGGTACACTATGTTAGCCGGACCTTGTAGCCGTCCGGGTCATCACTGATCAACCCATTAAGCAGATATTAAATAAACCGGAGGTCTCAGGGAAGTTGACCAAATATGTCGTGGAATTGGGAGCCTACAACATTACTTATGCCCCTAGAAATGCGGTTAAAGGACAGGTGCTAGCATATTTCCTCACAGAGGTACCCGTGGTGTGGAAAACTAGAAGGGGGGTTGAATAGTTTTGCCAATTTAAAACTTTCTTATAAATTATTTAGATCGACTTATGTCAATCTATTTAGGTTTGTGTTGGATGTTGATAAACAAACATATAGAAGTATAAATATGTAATGAAAAGATAAGAGTAAGAAGCACAAAACCACAACGCGAGTATTTATAGTGGTTCGGCTACAAGGACACCTTCCTTGCCTTACTCCACTCCCCGAGTCACCTACTCGAGAGTTTGTAATCACTATACAACACCGACTCCTTATGGTGGAGAAACCTTCACAACGTTGCCTACTCTTTTTCCGGTACTAGGCTAACCTTCACAACAAGGTGAACCACACCTACCACAACGTCGCCTATCCTTTATCCGGTACTAGGCTAAGTACCGAGTTCCATTACAATGGAGGAACTACAACCCAACACTACACCAACGACTAATCCCAAAGGAGACCAACTCCTTGTTACAACATCATCAAGGATATCAATATCCTTGGATCTAATGCTAATCTATCTTGCACATCGAAACACACCATATCGAATGTACATCTTAGGCACCTTTCATTAATGCCTTTAACTAGATCTTCAAGACACCCTTCACTAATGTCTTGTGACTTGGGTTCTAGGCACCCTTAACTAATGCCTACAATACGGACGATCGACACCTTTCACTAATGTCTTCGTCTTGACACTTGAGACATCTTTCACTAATGTCTTCAACACTACACTTCTTAGAAGAAAGAAAAGAACCATCAACAGGAGGACTCCAGTAGTCTTGATGATGAGGAAGCATAGCAACTCATGGACTTGAGCTTGCTTGACTTCAGAGGTGGTGATCTCGCCTTTAAGAGGAACCTAGAGAATCACACAAAAACAAAACTACAAACATAGATCACTTGGATATGGGGTTAGAGAGTTTTAAACTCAGGGAGAAAGTATGTTAGAAAGGGGTGAGAAACAATGAAGAAATGGCTCACTATTTATAGAGAAAAATATCTACTGTTCTCCGGATCCCACGGATCCCTCCCACAAGGGATCCGTCTAGCGTAAAGCTAGGGATCCGTAGGACGCTCCTCTTTACCCATGAGTATTTTGGTCATGGGTCATGGGTTGATCCATGGGTCTTAAACTAGATACAATGTATCTTATGAGTGCAATGCACCTAGTCAAATGAGTATGGGTCAATACCATGGGTTATGGATATTATCCATATATGATATAAGCATGATGTCATGCAAATGGGTTATGGGTCAAGCTCCATGGATATGGGTCATGGACTTTGGGTTGTACCCAACTACATTCAATGTATTTGGTCAATGGGTTATGATACTTAAGTTTCTACCCATTTATATTACCCAATATACTACATACTAGTTATATGTATATTTTACCCAAATATGTAAACACTAGTTGTTGTACATATGTAATACTAAATCATAAAATCACTTATATTTGTTTTAGTGTTTTATGTGAGAACGTAAGTGTGTTAGAAACTATTAGATCAAACTATTTACGTATTTTATTTGTTTTGTTAAAATGATTTTACGTTTGTTATCGACAAAACATTAGAAGATCGTAAAATATAAATAAACGTTTTTACGGCTTATTTGTATTAACACGTGGAATCCGGACATCCTCACAACAAGGGTAAAGGTAGGGACGTGATGGAAGTAGGGGATGAAGGAGAGTGGTTACTATACAAGGACGGGGCGTCCAATAAAAAAGGTTCTGGTGCAGGATTGGTCCTCATCAGTCCAAAGAAAGAAGAATTGACCTACGCCTTACGGCTCAACTTCCCCAGCACCAACAATGAAGCCGAATATGAGGCTTTGCTGGCCGGTCTCCGGATCGCAAAAAAGCTCAAAAATAAGACTTTGAACGTGAGGGAGGATTCCAAGCTGGTGGCAAGCCAAATCAATGGAGAATTCACGGCCACCATGGAAAGCATGCAGAAATACTTGGCCCAGGAAAAAGAATACATCACTGGGTTTCAGAGTTTCAAGATTTGTAACATTCCGAGAGCTCAAAATCAAAAGGCAGATATACTGAGTAAACTGGCGTCGGTAGCTTTTGATCATCTCACCAAAAAGGTGCTAGTAGAGGTCCTAGAAAAATCTTCAAGAGAAGAAAAAATGGTTAACACCATAGTAGAGGAAGAAGGAGACAACTGGATGACACCAATCATCAAATGTCTAGAGGAAGGGATCTGGCTGGAAGATCCCAACGAAGCTAGAAGCCTCCGAATGAAAATTCCACAGTACGTGATGGAGGAGGGAGTCCTCTTTAAAAAGGGCTACTTGGTACCAATGCTAAGGTGTGTAGGACCGTTACAAGCGAATTACATAATTCGCGAAGTGCATGAGGGATGCTGTGGAATGCACTCCGGACCGAGAACCGTAGTGGCAAAGCTTATGAGGCAAGGGTATTATTGGCCTACCATGCATCGAGACGCAAGGGAGGAAATCAGAAAATGTGACTCTTGTTAGATACATGCCCCGGTACCAAAGCTCCCCAAAACGCTGTTGACCTCCATCATGGCACCATGGCTTTTTTATCAGTGGGGGATGGATGTGTTGGGACCCTTTCCGGAGGCGCCAGGAAGGATCAAATACGTCATAGTGGCTATTGACTATTTCACAAAGTGGATAGAGGCAAAACCATTGGTAAAGACGACAGGGAAAGATGTCATAAAGTTTGTGTGGGAGAACGTTGTATGCAGGTACGGTCTGCCAGGAGTCATAGTCACTGATAACGGAACCAATTTCGTCAATGATCCGTTCAAAAGCTGGTGCGAACGGTTAAAAATCGTGGCACACCCACATGCCAACGGATTGGTAGAGCGAGCTAACAAGGGTTTGATGGAGGGAATAAAAACAAGGTTGGGGTGAGAGAGAAGCGGATGGGTCGATGAGTTACCTAACGTTTTATGGGCTCACCGGACAACTCTCAAAACAAGCAATGGAGAAACCCCATTTGGCCTGACGTACGGAAGCGAGGCTGTGATTCCAGCAGAAATAGGAATGCCAACACATTGGACGATGATGTTCCGGGAGGACCGGAACGAGGAAGAACAACGCTTGAACCTGGATCTTTTGCAAGAAAGAAGGGAAAATGCGGCCATTCAAGAAGCTAAATACAAGACACAGGTGGAACAGTATTACAACCGGAGGGTTAGGCCGATGAACTTTAAGGTGGGAGATTTTTTTTACCGGAAGAACGAAGCGAGCCGAGCAGAAAACCAAGGAAAGTTAGGGCCTAATTGGGAAGGGCCCTATAGAGTAGTAGGAGCGAATCAGAATGGCTCTTATAAGTTACAAACGATGGAGGAGAAAGAGGTCCCTCGGACATGGCACGCAATCAACCTCCGAAATTGTTTCTTATAATCGTTATTGTGGCAAGAATCCTACAACTACTATGTAAATATAATTAATCGTGTTCCATTTTGTTTAATGATGAAAGTCTTCCTGCAGAAGGGAGACATTTTTCCGTGATAACTGGTGTAATGTATGACTATTCCTACGGCTGGCCCCCGTCGAGTATAACTGATAAAAGCATGCCCTGGTATTTCTGCCGGATGCCCGAGAACTTTATTCGGATGCCCGAAAAACGGATGCCCAAGTGAAAAAATGAAAATTGTGGATGCCTGGTGGAATGACCACACAGATGCCCGAGCGTATATGCCGGATGCCCAAAATGGATGCCCTGAAATTCCTAAGGATGCCTGGAATCCGGATGCACGGCCTACGCGGCCGGATGCCCTTTGAATAATCTAAGGAAGTCTGTCAATATGAAATGAGAATACAAAAGGGCAAGGGAAACATCCACACACAAAAAATTTAATGCATATAAACCTGTTTAGATTATGAACACTGTCCGGTCGCAAAGGACGACAAAATAATAAGTCACAAAAGATGAATTGTTAATTATTACAAACATGGTTATCCGAATCATTGTTCACAAGTACACAATGTTAAAATTAAACTTCAAACATTCTTCGCCGGAGTTCCAGTGGCCGGAGTGTTGACAGGTGGGGTGGTTACGACGGGAGGTTGAGAGGAAGGACCGGGGGGATCCTTGCGAGGAGGGGCTTCTGGCTCCATGTTTAGCAAGTCTCCCAACGGCAGCCGGTATGAATCAGCTAATTTCTGGATGTAGGGATAATCGGCTTCAAAAAGCTTGTTATACTCGGCCTTCCACAACTTGGGAGCCTCCCTGTTGACCCTGGCAATACCTTTCAAAGCCACGTCTATCTCTTCTTCTTTCCTCCCCACACTTGCCCCAGTTACGAACCTGGCTTGGTATGTCAGACTGTATACCTTCGCCATGCTCTTCTTGTATTCGGCACTGTCGAGCAACCGGCGGACAGCGGTAAGAAGAAGGCAACGAACGGAATTTTGTTTCACTACTTCAGCCTGGGCAACCTCAGCCGATAGGTTCCCCTTTTCTGCCTGTAAAGTTTCCAAAGACTGATTTTTGGCATTTAGCTTACTCTCCAGCTTCCTGATCTTTTCAGCCTGTGAAGAAGAAGCTTCCCGCCACTCGTTCCTGTCTCGAGTCAGCCTATCAACCTCGTCTTCCAAGCTCTTCTCCCTATCCATACTAGCCTTATGATCGGCCCCTAGCTTCTTCAACTCCTACGACAACCTTTCATTCTCACCCTCGGCAGCAGTCAACCTGTCGGAAATCCCTTGGCAGCCATTGTAAGCTTGGGTCTACTACCAGTACCCCGTGGTAAGATCTCAGAATCTCCTCAGAAGCTCTCCCTGGGTCACCACGCTCAAGCCAAACTCCTCATATGCCTGGCGGGTCAGCTGAACGTTGTTCAATTCTTCCAAAGCCTCTCTCTCAGCGGGAGTAGCAAGATTGTCAATCAGCTCCCGACAAGAACGGAAGGAATCAATCCGAACGTCATCGCGGAGAGCCCAGTTAGGGATAAAAACGTTTGTAGCTTCATCTGCACCCAAGGGAAAGAGAATTATAAGAGGCAATTAACAAGTAAAACTGAGAGTGTACAGAAACTAAACGTACCCGAGTCCAGGTTGACCTTTTCTATGCACTTGGAACGACGGGAGTGATGGGCCGAGTGACCTGAAAAACACACAAGGCATAAGAGTAAGTGAAAGCCTCAAGGACAAGATTAGATGATGAATCGTGGATACTTACCTTCAGAATCGTGTGGAAACGAGTCCGCTGGCTGGAATTGGCCGCCCTCGTTAAGGGAAGGGATGGGCACTTGCTGCAGGTTTTCTCCACCCCCTCCGGCCGCATTATCCCCCATTCCTTCAATAGCCACATTACCTCCACCTCCTCCGGCCGCAGTGGTGGGATTTTCCTGCTCTACATTCACATCTACATTGACCCCCTGACCAAACACCGGAGGGACTTGGTTCAACGGCTCTGCGTTCTCGATAGGAGAGCCGGAGGATATGTGCTCAATCAACTGGCGGCGTTGCCTTTTTCTCTTAGGCTGAACTCCGGAGGTCCCCTCCCCCCTCTTCTTCGCCGCCTGGCGAGCAAGAGCCTCCCTCTCCTTCTTCTCGCGGGTGGCAACCACTTCCGGGTCCGCCTCTTCGGCCCTTTTGGCCAGGGCATCCTTTGGAGAAATATTCTCCCCAACGGCCAAGGGGTCGGTCGTTCTTTTCGGTTTTTCCCGGTTCGGATCAATCGCAGGACCCTTGCTCACCACGGTCCCCTCCCAGTCTGGAAGCTCAAGATACTCCGACATGTTAACAACTGAAAGAGCAATGAAATTTGTTAGAAACATAAACTAGCAGATTCGGAGAAAACAAACATCAATCCTATGATGACAAACTAAACAGGTAATTACCATGACCCCGGGCGTCTTTTAGAATTGGCTCGAACCCAGGATTCTTGAAAACCGAGGAAAGGTGGCACATCCACAAAAGGCTCACGGTCGGTTTACGCAACGGAATAATCACTCGGCTAAGTTTGACGGCGTCCTCTTGAGAAAAGCCGGTGGGGAAATTATCCGTAATCTTTGAATCCTTATGCCTCCACGCCATGGCATAAGGAATGGCCCTCCTATCAATCAAAAACAACTTCTCTTTCCAGTGCTTCAAGCTGGAAAGGATTTCTTTGAAGCACTTATACGAACCCTTTCCCGTCCGGTTCTCAAAGGAAAACCAGTGTCCTTGCTTGCATAACCGGTAGAATGCCCGAAAAAGTGAAACCCTAGGTTGTATATTCAGACTGTAGCATCTTATCTCAAAAAGGGTCACTCGGTTCAAACCTAACGGAACTAGTTGGGAAATGTGAACCCTAAAATGTCTAATCATATTCAACAGGAAAGAAGAGAAAGGAATCCTGACCCCCCCCCCTGTATCCAGCGACTGAGGATAAATCCCCATCTTATCCTCCGGCAGTTGGTCCATAGTCATATCATCCGGAGGCAATACCGGGCGTAGGTCAGTGGGAATGCCATACTCGGCGACTATGTCATCTAACTCTGATTGTTTCAACCTAGAAGTGTAGATGTGCATATCGAACTTAGGAACTACGGTTTGAACAGGCTCCTCGTTTGTTTCCTCCGTCTAGAGGACGGATGCAATTTCTCTGGATGGAATATTTCCCCCCTCGGTTCCGATTTCGGCCATTTTTAAAAGATACCGAACGACAATTTACAAATAATTAGAGGAAGAGGGCGAGACAAACCTTAAGAAGAATGAAGAAAACGTCCGGAGAAAAGAAAGCAATCTATGTGTGTGAAATGTGAAAACCAAATGAGGTGAAAATGAATATTTATACCGTAAAAAATAAATAAAAAAACCCCTAGCAGACTGTCAAAATGTCCCATCAGTCAGTAAAAGGCTGGCGTGGGCATATCTGGGCCGTCCACAATAGCCAGGAGAGATGAGGAAGTACATGTAAGGCCCAACATGTGGTCAGGCCCATCAGACCAGCCCATACTTTTTCAGGTCCAACTATCACGGCTCCTGGACTGGCAACGATACGAACCTCCTTGGCAGACCAACTAATTATGAGTATTGCATCACCGGCTTTCCTTCGGTAATACAATACTGGGGGGACATGTTGGCGTATGTGTCCGGACGTCATGATGTCCGGCAGACTCACTGACCGGACGACATGTTCTGCCATCCGGACGATGACTAGCAGAAACCGACCATGTCAGCAGATTTTACGGGATTTCTTACCACGTGGCCTACTAGATAGGGTGGCTATAGACCTACAGGCAGGTAATATAGGTTTGCGGAAACAGTAGCTGAACAGTAGCACATGTACAAGGTTGGGGTAGTATAAATACCCCAACACATTTAATGTTTTGCATTAAGTTTTCACCTACACTTACTTTCGCATTTATTACCACATTAATTACCCCGCTCATTCTCACGCCGGAGCTTGGTCCCGAGACAACACCCGGGGCGAGGCTAACGCGTGTCTGTGTATTGTGCAGGAAGAATTCAGCCCTTTCTTCCGGATCGATAGATAGAAGCTCAGGCCTTCGGGTAAAGTCGAATAGCAGGAATTTGCTTCAACACCCGCCAATCTATACCTTTTTGTGAAATAAAATGCTTATATTTGGTATGATATGATATGATAAGTAACAATTAATAATGTTATTATACACAAACTAATTATCTACAGTGCATATCTTTTAACGTATTCAAGCATCTATAGTTTGCGATTTCATTAAATTTGCAATTTTGATGAGTTCAACGTGAGCCCTTTGAATAAGTCACATTGCATATTTGCATCGCAGTATATTAAAATGAATAAGTCACATCCTATCGTCATTTGTTACAGATTTACAGTTACTTTCCAATACGCCCGGTAAGACAATTGAACATGTCAAACAACGACTCGATACAACGCAGTATATTAAAATGAATAAGTCACATCCTATCGTCATTTGTTACAGACTTACAGTTACTTTCCAATACGCCATGTAAGACAATTGAACATGTCAAACAACGACTCGATACAACGCAGTATATTAAAATGTATGTAACCTTAACTTGGTATCATATGTCATATAAGCATCATGCAAAGCCATTAACACCTCAAGAATTGCGAGACAACTAAAATGCCGTTAAACTAAACAGTATTGTTACATTTCCAAAATATCATTCTAGATGAGTCGAAGTATAACAAGATGATAACGAGCTTAGATTTATAATGATAAGTTAGGTAGTGTTCATATATTTTGTCAAGTCTTTCGTGTATGTCTTCAAACTCAAAAGGACGTACATATAAATGCTCAAAAGTTAATTACTTAATTAGTTGCAAAAACTTCTATAAACGGTTGTATTTTAACATAGTTCCATAATCTCTTAAAAGTGTACATGATTATTTGTGATTACTGTGAAATCGATATCCCACCCGACTAATGGCTTGTTACTAAATTAAGTGGCTTGTATATATATTATTATATTAGTCACTTAATTGAGAAAAAAAAAAATTTTTGGTAGATCTCTTCGCTAAAATGAATTAAGAGATTGGACCCGCTCATTAAATAGAAAGTAAACGCCCTAAGTCTTAGAAATTAATGTCAAATGCTTTTCCAAACTACAGGAAAATAAAATTTGACAAGTCTTGATCATGACTCATGAGTAATGCATGTGCCAGGTACAACCTACAATTTTTGGTACACATTAATAGTTTTATATACTTTTATAAAAAAAAAACAAAATAATTACCAATACGGAACAACATACAATACGTACAAGATTGGACAAAAATCAACCAATTACCAATCAGGACTAATGCGCATGCGCCCCTAAGATATGCGCGACTTCATTTTATGATTGGTCTAGTATTAGCATGGTTCTAAAAGGCACGCTATGACGGCATCAAGTTGTCACTAAGACGTGAGACATGACCTTCACGTTACGGAATAGATCAAAACGTCAACTCTAGACATGACGTGAGATGAGGCGGGAACAGACGCCTAAGACGTAAAATATGACGAGTTTTTTTATTCAACTTTCAT
Organism: Chrysanthemum makinoi; assembly: GCA_910596185.1. NCBI lineage: Eukaryota > Viridiplantae > Streptophyta > Magnoliopsida > Asterales > Asteraceae > Chrysanthemum > Chrysanthemum makinoi. Next base: position 171,075,443 of record OU343219.1, on the reverse strand, counting down.
ATATATATTTTTTTTGCTTTCTTTTTTAATACAAAAATGAAGAATATTAGTTAGCCAAATTTATTATGTATAACGTCTTCTGTAAACTCGATATATATCAATATGATATAAATATATAAATATTTTTGTATTTTGTGTCGCAGTATATCACATATTAAAAACGACCTTAACCGCTAAAGAATGAGGCTTAGGAATGCCTTTACGGCACGCCTCGCACTATTTATAACCTAAAGTATTAGCTTATTAAAAAAAGTAATACAAAAGAAAACAAGTAAACAACCAAGTCGCACTTTTCGTAAAATGCTATAAAATGAATGGAAAAGTTTCACAGTATTTTTTAGTAAATCCAATCCATTGTTGCAACAATCATTTAGAACTCGTTTGATTTGTAGATGAGTTTAAAATTTAGATTTAAATTTGATATAAGAGAGAGAAAATATAAAATTTATTTGTTTTAGACTAAAATACACGGTTGGTCCCTAAAGTTGGCACGCCGCATCGCGATGGGACAAAACTCGGCCTTTTCATCGTTGGGGGTCCCTATTTCAAGGTTTATACTCACTACAAGTCCTTTGACCATATTGGCGTTAGTCAAGGACATCTTATAGCGTTAGATTTGTCTTTAGTCCAAGGGCACTTTTGTCATTTCCACATTTCAATTAAGCGTGCTCGATACACTTTTCTGTGGATGCTACAGTAACTAGGGCCTAATAAAAGCAACTCATATTCACCACTCATCCCTAAAGTCTCCTCTACCAAAAAAAATTCTTATCCTGAATTTTTCCGATCTACTTGTAATAATGGTTCGTTGTGCTTGTGGTAGGCTGGCTGTAGTTAAAACTTGCTGGAATAATGTCAACGCTGGCAGGCATTACTATGCATGTCATGTTCAGGTTGGCTAGTCTTCTACATGATAATGCTTGTATTTTTTTTTTAATTTAACATGTTTAGTTAATAGTTTCATGTTGGAGTCAGCTTTTAAGTGTGTTCAAACGTTTGATTTCTGATTTTTTAGGGATCCAGGTGTCCCATAAATGGGTGGTTGGATCCACCACAGACCACTAGAGCAAGGGAGGTGTTCCTCTACTTGCAAAGGCATATCCACCGTAATGAGGCGGCGTTGCAAGAATGCCAACAAGCCCTCATCAGCGAGACCATGGAGACTATAGACGCAGTCGCCAGGGCAAATGAGCTAGAGGCTACTCAAGCCGATACCCTAGCTGAACTCCTTCTTGAGAAGGAGAAACTCTGCCGTCTGAGGAACTTCTGTGTTTTCTCCTGGATAATCATCATTGCCGTCTGTATATGGTTTATCTAGTGGGTTAGCAATGTCGGTGGTTTTTTGCCTTTTGAGTCGGTGGTATGTATGGTCTCTGTAAGTAGACTTGTGGCGATGGTTGACTTTTGAAAAGTCAAGTTTTTATGTACTTTGGTCCTTCTATAATATAAGTAGTTTTACTTTTATGCTTTAATCCTTATGAGTGTTATGCCTTTAATACTTGCTCCTACCCCTTATAAATGATCAAACCCACATCAGTTGCCACACAATTATTATCCAATTCAAACCACACCTTAGTAAAATGATCAAACTCATAACACAGCTACAAGTATCAAAGATGGATGAATGATGAGGGATGGATGAACAAACACCACTTTTGAGTATCAACATAAACTTGATATGGTGTTGTTCATCCATCTTCCATCCTTCATTCCTGTTTGTTAACCGTATCACACTCAAAACACAAATCCAAGTATCAAAGATGGATGAATTATCTGAGATGGATGAACATACACCACTTTTGAGTATCAACATAAACTTGAGATGGTGTTGTTCATCCATCTTTGATCCTTCATTCCTGTTTGTGATGATAGAATAACCGTATCCAACTCAAAACCCATATCCATGTTCAACAGATCCTAGATTCATAGACATATGAAGTCTCAAAGATGGATGTATGGCACCACTTTTGAGTATCAACATAAACTTGATATGGTGTTGTTCATCCATCTTTGATCCTTCATTCCTATTTGTGATGATAGAATAACAGTAGCCAACTCAAAACACATATCCAAGTTCAACAGATCCAAGATTCATAGACGTATGAAGTCTCAAGGATGGGTGAACCGACACCATTTCTGAGTATCAACATAAACTTGATATGGTGTTGTTCATCCATCTTTGATCCTTCATTAGTGTTTGTGATAATAGAATAACAGTATCAAACTCAAAACACAGATGTATGAAGACTGTATAAAAACAATACAATAAAAACACAATTTAACCCATACACTAACATGACATGATTTCATACATAACGCAAATGGATATATTTCCAAATGCATAAAATTTTGTAGTCTACAAAGTTCAGAAACATACATTGTTTAAACACAGCAAATATTGTTTAGGGGAATACATATTCGATGGATAACATTGGCTTTCATATGCTTAACCAACATTTTTTTGTGGTGAAGAAAGCTTTGCTGCTATAATCTTGGTCTTAGTCCAAAATTGTTTTGGAGACCCACCAGAAGCAGCATCAACTTGACTTCCAGATTGAGACTGGACCACACTTGGTTGATCATTACCTTCATAGTTGTCACATGTAACCTTTGCCTTCTTCTTTGCTGTAACTTTTGGCTGGGATGAACCTGTTTTTTGAGACTGTTGTGTAGTGCCTTGACTTCCTGTTACACCTCCTTGCCCAAGACATGTTTTCTTGTTGTGTCCAGCATTGCCACAAATACCACAAACCACACTCTTACTAGACTGTGACAAGTTACTGGTTTTGTCACTATTATCATTTTCAGTAAAAGCCCTGGTTCTTTTCTTTCGTGGCCTACCTAATGGTTTATGATGTTTAGGTGGAAGAATGGTTGTAGGCACCTGTGACTTATACCAATGCTCTTAACCATTTATTGGCTGGATGTGGTGTTTGTAAGTTTCTTCCCAAGTCTTAAGCAAGTAACATGGATGCACCCATGATTCAACAGATCCTATTTGCATTCCATTCAACCTCATACACCGGTGGGTAGCAACAGCATTTTACATGGCATACCTGTAAGCTCTCATCTTCTACATGTACAAGCCCTAGCTTCAACATTCACAGTACACTTGTCTCCCCATCCACTGACCTCATACTTTTCTCCTTCAACCCCGTAAGGCAGTGTACTTATAAGCCTCTTTCTTGATTGCATCTAACATGAGTGTTGCCTTTGGTGTTAATGGTCCGGCACACTTTTGAATCACATTCACAACGTTCACTATTCTTTACATACAGTACTCTCTAATGTATTCCAAAGCAGTAATGATGGGTTGGTGCCCACCTCCCACTAGTTTCCCATTGAACACCTCACATATGTTATTAAGTAGCACATCAGAATGAGCCCTCCCTACAACATGTTTGGTTAGGTACCTGAAAAATGTCGTAGAACAAAAGATGTACAAGTAGACATAGATTTGGTTAGGTACCTAAAAAATGCGACCTTGACCAATGGGTTGGTGGTATCTTACTTAACCAAGCATCGGCAGGTTCGCTAAAGCTCTTGAATGCCAACATGGCTGCCTCAAATTGTTGGACGGTTGTTTCTGCTGCACATCTCCACAAATGTTCCTTGTATGCTTTAGCATTCCATTGAAATTTCATATTATCAAGGATGTGCTTCAAACAATATCTGTGTTCAGCACTGGGGAATAGTTCTGCTAACGCTGGAATGATACCCTGCACAAATAAACATCAATTCCTTACTAATAAAACTTGCATTTAACGAAAATACAAGTGAATCTAATCAACTAAATGGTAAAATCACCTTTTGCATGTCGCTGATAAAAGTGTAGTTTGAGTTTGGTTGCAAGTCAATATCATCTCTTAGACATTCAAGAAACCAAATCCATGAGTCTTTGCTTTCAGCTTCTGCAACCGCGTAGGCTACAGGGTATATTCCATTGTTGCTGTCTATACCGACTGCTGTAAGAAGCTGGCCAGGAAAAGGACCCCTCATAAAAGCACCATCTAACCCCAACAACTCTCTTTGACAAGCTTTATATCCTTCCTTCAAAGCGCCTAAGCATACATACATTCTCTTGAAAACTCTGGTTGGACTTGTTGCATCTGTTGCAGTTTGTACACTTATCCTAATTGCTGTATCTGGGTTAGTTTTCTGCAACTCTTCAACGTAGTCTCTTAAAAGGGTGTATTGTTGCTTATGATCACCCCTAATCTCATTTTCTGCCATGTTTTTTTTGCCCTTAATGCTTTTTGCATAGACACCTGAACTTCAAACTGTTCTTGAGTGATCTTGAACAGCCTTGATTGGAATATCTGGATTGACTTGAACTTGGTCAACTATTTGCTTCGAAAGAAACTTGTAGTCACAAGCTTTAATGTCTCTTGATTGCAAACATTTTTGTTCATCCCTGAAAGTTTGAACAATCCATACATCTTTATCTGTATTTTTGGCTACATACAACAACCATGGACAATCTGTTGCTTGCTCCTTGCGTGTTCGCAAATATACATCCCTACCAAGGCCTCTAGTTATCGGACCATTTTTCCTCTTTGGGGCTTTTCCCAGCCCTGAACCTTCGGTTATTCCACAAACAGGTATTTGTCCAAGACACCTAACCCTAATTCTCTGTTTGTCATTCTTAATTAGTTGCAATTTCCTCCTAGTCTTTATTGAAAGCAGGTAGATCCTATCTTTCACTTCTTTTGCAGTTACAAAACTTTGACCACAGAAAAAAAAGATTTCGTCCTCTGTTTGTGCTGCCTCACTTAACTTTTGTTTCTTGTATGCCCTCAATTTGTTCCTCCTAATAACATAGTCATCCTCATTCTCAGAACCACTTGCAAAATCATTATCATCTAACAGATCCAACTCATTTTTCTTAAAAAAATCATGTGGTAGCTGGCTGGTGGTACCTATAGATGGTAAATATGTAGTCTCGGTCACTTTGAACAGATTAACATCAAAATCAGGCCCCTCAAAAGTATTAGCCTCATCGACAACTGTGTTTCCATCACCATTGTTCTCAATATCATCATCGTCAGTCATATAAGTGTCTGTCTCACTCACATTGTCATCACTTACAGCTTCATCGATTTCACTTACCTGTACAAATTTACCTTTTTGGATATGATCCACAGGATTACATGTTTCCTCCTCATGATGACCTAACTCTTGATCATTTTGAGATACCTCTTCAGGACTATCTATTTGGATATGCTCAACATGTTTATCTATATGCTGGTTGACATCACCTACAACATCTTCAGTATGAAAGACCTCTACAGATGGAAACAAGGGTTGTGTTTCTGGCATCTGACTAGATTGTACCAAAGTATTGACTTCCAAAGGTTGATGTGTAACCTCACTTATATCCTCTACCACAGATTTATTAACAATGTTTTCTAAGAACAATTTGTTTGAGCAATATGGAACAATAGCAAGAGCTGCCTTTTTCTTTGTTGCATCCACATCAGCAATAACTGTCCTAATTGACTTTGGTGACATTTGATCAACGTCCAATGTTGTCTTACCATTTTCAACATAAACCTCTATCATCTTATGGTCATCAACAAGATCTTTCAATATTTCTAAATTAGCACTCTCACTTAAGCTATACAAACCATCATCTAAATTACTACCAGGCTTAACAAAGTAATAGTATTTTTTGAACCGATCTCATAACCCAATTCATACATAAGAACATCCAACTCTTCAACTGACACACTATCAACATCAACCAAATCAACTAAACTTTCCATACCTCCAACGTATATTCTACCAGGCCAGTATTTAAAGACACCATTGTGATGAACCCTCATACTAAGAGGTCCGGGTACAGTAGCTGGTGGCTCAAGCCATCAGCGATGGCACGACCCCGATGGCGCGAGGACCACACCGGTGGCTGGCTAGCACCGTGGCCACCAGCCCACGCGGTTGGGTTTTTTTTTGTTTTTTGTTTTTTTTTTTTTTTCTTTTTTTGATTTTTAAGTGGATAATGTGAGTGAGGTTTTGAGCTTTTAAAATGTTTATTGTGTTTGTGTTTCAATTTTTGTTTTTTTTTAAAAAAAAGTTGCAGGTCTTTTCGAATGGGGAAGAAGGAACTAAGGAAGATCTTTGCTATTGACTTTTCCTCCTTTTTTTTTCTTTGTTCTTTTTTTTTCACTTTAAACCCCTATTGTAATATAAGTTTACATTATTTGCTCTTGTTAGTATTTTTCTTGCATCGTTAGTCCTTATTTTGTTTACATTGTTAGTCCTTATTTATATAATGTCTTTTTTTATTTGATGTATTTTTTTAGTTATATATTGTTTATATTTAAAAATGAAAAAAAAAAAAAAAAAAAAAATCCAACGGCACCAAAAAGTGGTGCCATAGCTAGGGAGGGGTGTTTTGGTGCCATGGGAAAAAGGTGCTGAAGTGGCATCACTTTTTTCACGGCACCACCAACGATACCACCCATGACACCAACTGTACCTAGCGCTCTAAACATATTAGATCTACCACCTGAAAACATGTCAATATATGTTTAAAGCATTCTAAAAACTTAATTGGGAAACAATAAATACCACAATTACAAATTCCGATGACTGTAATTAAAAAAAAAAAAAAAAAAAAACAGTATCGTATTTCTTCTTAGCAGAGTCGTAGTATAGGACGGTATCATCAACTGGATAACCTGGATGTCTTCTTACTTTCCATAGAGTAAAGTCCATGTTTCGGTTTTATGATTGATAAACAGGGGTTTTGTAACTTTTTATTAGGGTTTGTGAATTTTGATAATTCTTGTAACGAAAGATTTGGGACGAATGATAATCGAGACTATGTGTTTATTGGGGCGGGAAGAGGGTTACATTACATGTGGCAATAATTAAGAAATTTTTAATTGAAATATGGAAATGACAAAAGTGCCCTTGGACTAAAGACAAATCTAACGCCATAAGATGTCCTTGACTAACGGCAATATGGTCAAAGGACTTGTAGCGAGTATAAACCTTGAAATAGGGACCCCCAACGATGAAAAGGCCGAGTTTTGTCCCATCGCGATGCGTCGTGACAACTTTAGGGACCAACCGTGTATTTTATTAAGGTTAAAAATAATATAAAATGTTTTATATTATTTTAAGATTTAAATAAAATTAAAAAAGTTATAAAATAGATATATCTCAATTATATAAAAATATATATATATATATATGACTGTAATTGAATGATAAATTGATACTTACTCATATATTTCTCATACCAGGCCACCTCGATAGGATTAAAAAAAGTTGAATTTTGAAAATCAAGTATTGTACCGTAAAGGAATAAAAAAAAAAACCAAACATTATTTTTGAGTCAAAATCCAAATCATTCATTTTATTAACCTAAACCAAACTGCACCTTAGACTAGGGGTGTGTACGGTTCAAAAACCGGACCGGACCGGGCCGAGACCCGATTTCGGCAAAAATCTTAGACCGAGACCGGACCGAATGTGGTCGGTCCGGTCGGTCCTTCGGTCGGTCCGGTCGGTCCTTCGGTCGGTCCGGTCCAACAAGGCCAAATTAACCCAAATTCGTCGGTTTTGGTCCGGACCGGACCGGACCGAGGACCGAATTAGCCCAAAAGCCGAGACCGCGGACCGGACCGAATGTGGTCGGTCCGGTCCGGCCCAGTCCGGTCCGACGGTCGGTCCGATCCGTTCGGGTCGTATGCTCACGCTTACCTTAGAGTACCCACAGTAAGAACTTCCAGTGACCTTTATTTTGCCTTTTATGTCAACTTTATCTCTCCGGCGACGTACATACGATATTTTGCCACAGTAAAGGCGACCTTCATCTTCTTTTTTTTTCAAAAATTTTCACTTATAAATACTTACTAAATCACCATTTTTAAACATCCACTCACAACACTCTTTCACCATTTTGTACAAAAATGTCTCAAGAAAACACTTCCGGAAACAATCCCCCGACACTCGAAGAAACGTTTAATCTAGGAAATACTCCCCCTCAAACCTCCGACTACGGTTCATCATCACAATAACATACACACCAATCCATGTCTTCCATTTCTTCATTTCCAATGGTAGAGGAATCAGTTGATGAACATGAGATAGGCGATGAATGTGAAACTGAAAGTTATGAAAATGCCGATGGATTTCTTACTAAGGAGCAAGAAGAGCAACTTATTCTAGATGAAGATGTGGGGAATTTGTAGTAATAACGAACACCAACGGATATTCTTAGTCTCTGAAAGGCGTGTGAACACTTTCAGATCGAATCAATTTGGCGGTTCTACCAAATTATTCAATCGGATACAATTCAGAGTTGAGAATTTTCTGTATGTTTGTGTATGAGATATAATGAACCGTTATTTGATAATGACCAAACAAACCGTATATAACATGTTACGGGATAACTGCCAATGACAGTTTTAGGGTTTCTAAGTTGTCAGTTGTCCTCAATTTCCGAAAATTAATGAGGAACAACACTTCACAGAATCAATGACTTCAATCCATTGCATTTCAACAGAAATACAACTTCAGCAGAATCCATTGAATTCGGCAGAAACACAACTTCAGGCAATTTTACATAGAACTTGGAAATAAAAAATTTCCTTCTGCCCTTGATGCCTTGGATTCTGCTACCAGGGGCGCGCCCCGGACCCCGATCCCTTAGGGGCTTCACCCCTAAGATCATAATAAACTCAAGTAGATGTGCACTCCGCACCTCCAAACCTAAATGATGTATTATCATGATAAAATTGGTCAAACAAGTTAATCCAATTACACTAAAATATCCAACAGAAGAGGCATTAAGAGAAACATTAGAAGAACAAGTAAGGGCTGAAAAAGAGTGTGAGGAGGGAATTAGAGCTGAACAAGCTCATGATGAGTTATTCAAGTCGGAATTTGGGGAGTATCCTTATTTGGAATCAGATTAATCTAAAAGTTGAATAATTCTTCTAGCTGACGAACTTATGTGTTTAAATTTCCGTATCGTAGTTTGTATTTTTATTTCAATATTTTTGCTGATGCAATGAATAAAAGTTCGTATTCTACTTTGATTCTTCGTACTCAAAAATAAATTTTCGTTCATTTAAATAAAAATAGACATTACGATACGAAATTTATAAAACAATACAAAAACACAATACTCCTACTTATTTGAATTACTAACAATAATCATTAACATATGTTTCACTAGCTTTAGCAATTCGAACTTCTTTTTTATAAGTTAGAATCTTTCAAATTAAGTTTTTAAACTAGGTAGGTATTTAGTTTTTGTATTTCTTCTCCACAACTATGAGGTCTATTTACGAGGATAGACTATATTCTCTATATTTTATAGCAAATATGAGGTCTATTTACGAGGAATATATGCTTAATGCATTGATCAAAAGTTTCAGACATGCTTCGATTACAAACTTATAATCGATTAAGTAGATGTGTTGGTTTTTTTAATCAAACGTTACAAAAGATGTATACTAAAAAAATTAAGATCGAGTTTTGGTGTACAAAATTTGTCCACGTACTTGTTTTCTAATATCAGAATGATAAGTTTAAAAGATTTTCAATTAATAAGCATGTTATTTCAACTTTGTCTATAAAGCAAGTCAGCAACAGTGCAAGACTACACATTCACTAGGTAAAATGGAACAAATCTACGCTTTTCTTCATTATGAGATATAACTTTTGACCGGTGGAATTTATTGTTGGGAAATATGTACACTTTTATTAAAATAAATCATATTACAATCAATAAATAATTAACAGAAAATAAATGCCAAAAAAATAAAATAGTTAGAATGGGTAAAAGCAGAAGAAATACACTACGAACGATAAATAAAGAAAGCAGTAAAGGTCGTGGTACGATACTCGTGTTTAACATGATTCCTTTAAAACATATTCGTTGTCTTTTTCGCAGGGTACAATGTCCAAAGCTGTTGTACAGCTGGACCTGAAAAACTTGCCTGAAAAATAACGGAAAAGCTATGCTTTTCTTGATCGGTTATACTACTGGAATTTGGTAGCTTATGAGCTTCGATTTTTGGATGATTAAACTGAATGAATTTGAGCTTAATTTATAGGTTATACATGTCCTGGTCAAAAAGACATAATATTTGCTTCAAAATTAAACCGACATGCAAATCTTTTATTACACAATAACTTATTAGCATATTCTTTAATATAAAAAAAACCGATTTTGTGTAAACTTAAGCAATAAGTTTATATCTATTCTTAAAATAGATTTACAGAATATTGTGGAAAAGAAACTCGAACCTGGCAGCAAAAAAATGTGCACGAATGCAAAGTTTCGGAGCTGCATTCGTATCCGTAGGTCGCATGATCTCAGAAGCTTTGAACCCATTTTGGCCAAGAATTCCTGAAATCTGCACCCCTTGCGCATGCGCTTAGTTGTTGAAGTAAAACCAACCTAAAGGAATTGATGTGTGCTTAAACATACATCATTTTATATCTAAAAATACGCTAAATTGGACTAATAAATATTAAATACGTTAAATTATATTGCAAATATGTTTGGAATGTGTTATTATGTCTTACAGGTACAAGGGTTTGAAAACAAAACAAAAACGGTGATTTTCGGATGAGTTTCAACGACGTTTTCACGTTTTTCGAGGTTCAAACAAAGTCGTAAAAACTCTTCGAGCAAACCATTAGAAAGAGCACGAAAAAACGAGTCTGACGGTACTTTCATTTATTTTTTACCCGGGCCATAGCACTTTTAAATTGATAGGCCAAAACTTATTTGACCTTTTTTTGTTATTAGTGGACTGGGCCAAAAGATCAAATGGTATCACCTTCAACTCCCAAACGGGAGGTCGTTGGTTCGAATCCGGGCGGAGACGGGTTGGTTATATATTACCAATGCCACGTGGCACCACTCAGGTGGTGATACGTGGCGACCCGACCCGATATCCGACCCGTCCCGGTTCCGACCCGACCAGACCCGTTGCCCCGACCCGCTGACCTATTGACCCGCCACGTGGTACTGCCACGTCATCTGACACGTAAGCAAGTGGGCCCCACCTACTAACGTGGCTGGCGGCTGGCCAATCATAGGCTGCCACGTGGCGGCGGCTGTCCAATGACAGCCTGCCACGTGGCGGCGACTGACGACGTTATTAATTGCAGGTACGAGGTGGCTGGGCGGCTGACCAATAAGAAGATGACACGTGGCACTGTGACGCGACAGGTACGAGGTGGCAGGTACAAGGTTCTTTGGCGGCCGGCTAATGGGAGCGCGCCACGTGTCCGAAGGTGGTGGAAGAATCGAGAAAGAGACCAGCGCTATAACTACATCATCCGGATACCACAAGAAGAGAGGAACATTCACACACAAAAAAAAAATTATTAGAATAGTAGTAGTATTATTTAGGAGTAGAGTAGGAGTAGTATTGTAGTTTATTGTTCTAGCTTATTGTAATAGACTAGCTTATTTCAAGTGCTTATTGTAATCAACTTTAAGCTTATTATTATGAGGATAAAGTTTTATTTTGAAGATGCTTGAAGACCTCTTTCTTTCTCTAATCCTCTATTTTATTTTCTTTTTCCTTTTCATCTAATAATCAAAATAAGCTCCTCTTTATAACTTATTTTTGGTTTATTTAGATCTAGCTTATTTTGGATAAGCTCTCTTATAGCTTATTTAAATAAGCACTTTGCTTATTACTTTTTCTTTCAAAACCTTTTATTTACTTAGATCTACTTATGTTTACAGCTTATTTCAATAAAAAAATCAATAAGCTTTAAACTTTATTTGTTTTTCTTTTATAATAAGCTATTCACTAGCTTATTTCTCTAGATCTAATCCTTAAACATATGGAATCCGCGCCTAATCCTCGGATTAGACACCATAGTTTTGGGTGGATTTAGATCTAGTACTTTTAGTTTAAAAAGTCTTAATCTTTTTAGCTTTTCTTTAGCTTATTTCATCTTTAGCTAATTTTCTTCTTATTTCTAGCTTATTTTATCTTAAAAAATAATCCTTAAATATACCCAATCCGTGTTTACTTTTCAAAGTGAACACCTTAGTTTTTGGTGGATATTAGATGTAATCTTTTATCTTTTTCATAGCTTATTTTGATAAAAGACTAGTACTTTTTAGATCAAATTAGCTTTTTCATAGCTTATTTGGTGTTTCTTATCGCTTATCTATATAGCTTATTGTCCTAACCATGATAAAGTTTAGAGTTTTATGCATCCAATTCTACATCTAAGACGAGGAGCTTAAGGGTTTTATAAGCTAGCTTATTTATTAAAGTTTATAGATTTTTTAGTTTTTATTAAGCTATTTAGTATATATAAAGTTTGCAACTTTATCAACTAATTAGTGAAACAAATGTTAATAAAAAAATAATCTTTGGTGTTTGTCTTAGTTTATAAGATCGGGTGGTTAATTAGTCTCATTTCGTCGGATCAGGTTCTAATCTCTCACCTTTCTCATTTAGCTTATATATTTAGTAGAAAAATGGTTATTGTTGTTGAATATATTATTGTTGGCTTAAGATAAGGATTTAAAACGTAAGCTTTTAGGGGGTCATTGAAGTCCTATTTTGACACATTTTATATCCGTTACTGCTTAATTTCGTTCCTTTTTAATTTTGAGGTCCTTTGGAAGCAAAATGCTGAAATGAAGCATATTTTGACGAAAAGGAGCAAATACATGAAGAAAATGGCAAAGTCAAGATCGACGTCACTCAAGACTGATCAGCAGAACCTGACGACGTCCCATCCAAAGGGCGACGCCGTCCCTCTATGAAGACTTGATCAAAACATGCACGCGACAGCTCAGTGAAATTCCTGATCGTAAAGCATGACGGCGTCACGCTTTAAATATGGAGGGCGTCACTCACAGTTTTCACTCCAGACGGCCCAGATCCAGAACCAAGACGACGTCTCAACTAAAGACCGACAGCGTCACAACTCTCAAGTGATGCCGTCCCATCGATGACTTGGCCCAAACGAAACCCTAATGACGGCGACCTGACTATAACACCCCCAAAATAACGCAACGGAACGATAGCGTCACTAGGGTGCTACTTCATAATACAAAGTACAAGTTATAGAAAACGACCTCTAAATGAGATGTTTTGAAAAGTTACAATTCGATTAATGAAATCAAAGTTACAAACAATGAGGTCCCAAAGTATAATACATAAATGTTTACAACATGTTTCGAATGGTAAATGTGAATGTATAAAGTCTTCAAAACATGTCGTGCGACTCTATGCTTCAAACTCTAGCTATCGCCTTTTGACCTGAGATAAACATGCTAAAAAGTGTCAACACAATGGTTGGTGAGTTCATAGAGTTTGTTTAACATGTAAGCCTTTAAAGAATGTTCACATAGAAAAGGCATTGTAAATCCACTCAGTCCCAAGTTTCGCCCATACAAAACTTGCAACCTGTGTGTTTACAACCCACTGCTAAAATATAGTATGTCTGTTGGGATATGAAAGTGCTGAAGACATGAAAGTACTGAAGATATGAAAGTACTGTAAGCTGCAAAGTACTAGGAAAAGTCAAAGAGTCAAAGTACTGCTAAAGACAAAGTCAAAGTACTGCACCTAAAAGTCAAAGTACTGCAAGAACAAAAGAACTGTTATTAGTTTATGGAAAGTATTGTATTCTATGTTTAGATTACTTGTCGTACAAGGTTATCGATTGTAAACCGACTAGGATATCCTTGAGCCTATAAAAGGACTCCTAGATTGGCATTAGATGTATGAGTCTATGAGTTTTAGAGTTTACGAATTCACAAGTTAATTAGTGTTTTAGAGAGAAGTTCGATTATCTTAGAGTTGTATTAGAGTATCTGCATAAAAGGTTATTCTTCTTAGCTTTGTTAAGTAAATTCCGCGTACTTGATAAAGATTGCTCAGTGTTTCTTTGTTAATAACTTAGGATTTATTCGAGGTTATTAAACCTTAACAAGCTAGTTAAGATAGTTTGATTAAAGTATATCGATCCAACAAGTGGTATCGGAGCTTGTGTGGAAACTCTGACTAGGAAGAACCCTACTTCAACAATATTCAAGATGTCGACTGAAGCTGTTCCACCACCCTCAATCACCTCACTCAGAATTCCAATAATCAAGAAGGGAGAATATGATCTCTGGTGCATGAAGATGAGGCAGTACATTGCCATTACAGATCATGCTCTATGGAATGTAATTGTGAATGGGAATGAAGTTGTACCAGACCCCATTGATATTCCTGGACAACCCAAGGCACCTAAACCAGTATTACCAGCAGCAACCTTAAGGAATCAAGAGAAGGCACTCAACATTCTCTTATCTGCCATTCCAGATGGTCATCTTCTCAAATTTCATGATGCTAAAGATGCTAAGCAGCTTTGGGCTGCTCTCAAGACCAGATTTGGAGGGAATGAAGCCTCTAAAAAGATGCATAGAAATTTGCTAAAGCAATAGTTTGAAACTTTCACAGTTGGTGAAAGAGAGAGTCTTGATGCTGCATATGATAGGTTTCAGAATCTACTCAACATGTTGGAGCTATACAAGGCAGAAGTATCAGTTGAGGATGCTAATTTGAAGTTTCTAAGGAGTTTGCCATCTTCATGGCATGTGATTGCTACAATGATCAGAGGACAACAAGGTTTGGATGTCATGGACTTTGATGATCTCTATCATCAACTTAAGGTGTATGAGCATGAGATGAGTGGTCAAACAAGTTCTAAGTCTCACAGTATTGCTTTTCTATCATCTGAAAAGAAGGCCGTACTTCCATTAAAAGTAATGCTTCTCCTCAAAGTACTGTTTCTCAAAGTACTGCTGTCTATACACCCCCTCATATGTTCAACAGGCCCCACCAACTACCACTATGGCCTCAGATGAAGTTATGTGCTCCTTGTTTGCACAACAAGCTAGTTTACCTGTCACTTATGAAGAAGATCTAGCACAGATTGAAGAAGATGCACTTGAAGAAATTGATATCAGGTGGCAAGTTGCTATGATCACTGCAAGGATCAAAAAGTACATGAAGAAGACAGGCAAAAGCATTGATTTCAAACCAAAACAGGGCATAACTTTTGACAAATCTAAGATTGAATGCTTCAATTGTCAAAAGACTGGTCACTTTGCAAGGGAGTGCAGGTTTGCTAAGTATCAAGCAAATAGGACATCTGAAAAGCCAAAACTTGAGCTTAAGGAAATTCCAATTACTGAAACAAAGGCTTTGGTTGCTCAAGAGAAGTTATCAGAAGTTGACTGGAGTGAAGAGTTTGATGATGAACCAGTAACTTATTGCATGGTAGCAGTGGAAGAAGAAATTGTAGATTCAGTAGAAGCAATGGATTGGAGCACTGTTTTTTTGAAGAACACGAACATGCTTTGTTCTGGAATCTGATGACGGCTTTGGAGGATTTGACTGGAGCAAGGAAAGTGAAGATGATCCTGTTCAACTAGCATTGGTGGCTACTTCACCAAATCAATCTCCTATCTCTGAGGTATGCTCAAATTGCTATGATTTTTATCATAAATTACTTAGCAGTTATGTGATTGAGAGAGATAATTGTGTTAAGGCTAGGTCTGAGGTAGCAGGTTATCAAATAACCTTAGAATCTATGGTAGCCAAAATCTTAGCACATGAAACTAATGAAGTAGCTTGGGCTGAAAAATATGCACAACAGGATTATCAGTTAAAGCTTAGTGAATGGAAATTAAACTGTAAAATTGCTGAAATTGAGAAATTAACTACGGAAAGAGATGATTTGTTAGCTAAGTTTGCTGCTTGGGGTGAAGCTGGTATGTCACATGTTTCTTATGTTCAAAAACAGCAAAGAGCCTACCTTAAAACTGGATTAGGTTTTGGAATGGATTTTAGTAAGATAGAAGAAAACCAATCTAGTAATCAGGATGAAGGTGAGTATGAGGATATAACCACTAGTGATGAAGAACTCATTAATTATGTAGATACATCTAGTAATGATGGTTCAATAAGTGACTCACCTCCTGAATATAAGAAAGCTAATGATTATCATGCTGTTCCACATCCCACTGGCATTCATCAACCCCTTAGGCCTGATGTTTCTCGTTTTGGAGTAGACAGTCTAGAGTTTAGGAAAAAGCTAGTTGCTCAATCTAAGTCTGAAAACCCTAAAGAACCTGTTGAAAACGATGTTCAAAATCAAGCAGTACCTTTAAATCAAAGTACTGCTCCACAAGCAGTACCTTCTTCAAAACCTTTTCAAAACAGTAATGCTAAACCTTTTTGGGATAATTTTGGTCAAAACAGGTTTAATCATTCACCAAGAAGGCAAAATAATTTTGGGCATAGACATAGAAGATGTCACTTTGGAAGTATGGGTCAGAAATTGTGCTTTGTGTATTTTAGTTCTACTCATCTAATTAAAGACTGTGAACATCACTCAGAATACCTTAGAAAATTTCCAAAGAACAGGACTGCCAACCAGAAACCTAGAGAGCACAAACAAGTTTGGAATAATTCAAATAGGGACAATCACAGAAATTTCTCACCGGATCATAGATACCCACACCAGCGAAAACCTTTTTCAAAACCTTCAGTATCTCACAGTACTTTCCAAAGTACTGTTAACTCTGCCCAGTACTTTCACAAAGTACTGCTCAGACAAAACAAGGTACTGATCACACTACTTGGTATAGGAATCCTAGGAGATCTGACTATCAACCTAGAAGGTATTACAATTCATATAGGAGATTTAGATCACATGAACCAAGTGTTAAAACAGAATGGGTTCAGAGGGAAAGTACTGCAGAGGAACAGACAGTACTTTCAACCAAAAGTGAATCAGATGTTTTTGTGATGACAGAAAAAGAGATTTGTGTTGAAAAACCAGAAAGTTTTGAAAATCCACATGCTAAAGATCAAAAGATAATTCTGGATCATCATTTGAAAGATAGTGGTAATTACATACTCAAAGAATTTGAGTTTGTAACTCCACAAGGGGAACACAAGTCAGTAATGGCTTGGGTTCCTAAAAGTTTCTAACTCTTTTCTTTATGTGCGGGGCAACCCAGAAGAGGAGCTTAAAGATCATCTTATTGTGGATAGTGGTTGCTCTGGAAGTATGACAGGAGACAAAGAGATCCTGTCTGATTTTAGGAAGATTAGTGGAGGAAGAGTTGCATTTGGGAATGATCCCAATGGAGGAAAGATTACTGGAAAAGGGACTATCAAAGCAGGGCTTATAGATTTTGAGAATGTTAGATATGTAAAGGAGTTAAAGTTCAATCTATTGTCAGTATCACAAATCTGTGATAAAAAGCATCATGTGTTATTCACTGACACAGAATGTCTTATCCTTTCCTCTGACTTTAAGCCTGTTGATGATGAATTAGTAGTTCTTAGAGTACCAAGGACAAATGATGTGTATAGTTTAGACATGAAGAGTCTACATTCCTATGGAAGAGCCACATGTTTGGTGGCTAAAGCAACATCTGAAGAGGTACATCAATGGCATAGAAGATTGGGCCATGTTAACTTCAAGAATATCAATAAACTGGTCAAAGGCAATCTAGTTAGAGGTTTACCTTCAAAGACTTACAAGAATGATCAATCATGCTTGGCATGCAAGAAGGGTAAACAACACAAAGCTTCCTGCAAGAAGCTTGAGGAGAGAACTATTAGAGAACCTTTGGAACTGTTACATATGGATTTGTTTGGACCTGTTTCTGTGGCAAGTTTAAACAAGAAAAAGTACTGCTTAATTGTGACAGATGATTGCAGTAGATTCAGTTGGGTATTTTTCTTGGGTTTTAAAAATGATACTTTCGATGCTATTCAGACATTGATTATTGCACTTGAAAACCAATTGAGACTCAAGGTTAGAGGTATTAGATGTGACAATGGGACTGAATTCAAGAACAAACTTATGGATGAATTTTGTGCAAACAAAGGCATAAAAAGGAAGTTTAGTATTGCAAGAACACCACAACAGAATGGTGTTGCAGAAAGGAAGAATAGGACTTTGATTGAAGCAACAAGAACAATGTTAGCAGATTCTCACCTACCTATTCAGTTCTGGGCAGAAGCTGTAAGTACTGCTTGTTATGTACTTAACAGAGTCTCAGTCACTAAACCACAGATGAAGACACCTTATGAATTGCTGATGGGCAATAAACCCAACATTCGTTTTATGAAACCTTTTGGATGCCCTCTTACTATTTTAAACACTATTGATAATTTGGGGAAGTTTGATGGCAAGTCAGAAGAAGGATACTTATTGGGTTATTGCACTAACAGTAAGGGCTTTAGAGTATACAACAAGGTTACTAAGAAGGTTCAAGATTGTCTTCATGTTGAGTTTTTAGAAGATCAAGACAATGAGAAAGGTAAAGGTCCTGATTGGATGTTTGATCTTGAGGTTTTAACTCCATCTATGAACTATGTACCTGTTAGAGAAGAAAATCAACCAGTGCACAGTGGAGAAGATTTACAATATGTTGTTCATGGAGTTCATATTAGACCTGATGTTGTTCCTGATGAAGATCTTGTTAGTTCAAAACAAAGTACTGAAGTTCCAAAACAAATTACTGTTGCCCCACAGCAAAGTACTGTTGCTCCAGAATCTTCTTTATCTGCTGAGGATCAATCTATTCAAGAGGAACTTAATCAGATGCTTCTTCAAGATGTTTTAGCACATTCTTACACTGATGAACAAAGGAGAACTTATGAAGAGGTAAAGAAGAAAAACAAGACTGCAGAGTACTCTCACAAGTACTTTGGACAGATTTCGAACAAAGTACTGCTGCACCAGTTGACAGATACTTTAGAGGATCGGATGATCATACCATGCCTGGATTAGAAGATACCGATGATGAATTTGAAGATGAAGGTATTTTCCCAAATTCCAATGAAGGTGCTGATGTTACTAATTTAGAGGATAATTATGAAGTTCCACAGTCTCCAAACTTAAGAAGTCATAAGGATCATCCTTCTGATCAAATCATTGGTCTTTCTACTTCTGGAGTAATGACTAGACACAGAGCTAAGACTTTTTCTACACCTCACAATGCTTTACTTAGCTTTGTGTATCAACAAAACAGGCTGAATCATAAGGACCATCAAACCTGTCTATTTACTTGTTTTATCTCTCAAGAAGAACCCAAGAATATTGCTCAAGCTTTGACTAAAGAAAGCTGGGTTGAAGCTATGCATGAAGAACTTCTTCAATTTAAACTTTAAGAGGTTTGGGTTTTATGTGATCTTCCAGATGGGAAGAGAATTATTGGAACCAGATGGGTTTTTAGGGTCAAAAGAGATGAAAGAGGAAATGTTATAAAGAATAAGGCAAGGTTAGTAGCACAAGGATATAGACAAGAAGAAGGAGTAGATTATGATGAAGTGTTTGCTCCTGTAGCAAGAATAGAAGCTATTAGAATATTTCTTGCTTTTGCTTCTTATATGGGCTTTCAAGTTTACCAGATGGATGTCAAAAGAGCCTTTTTATATGGCAAGATTACAGAGGAAGTTTATGTCAAACAACCTCCTGGTTTTGAAGATCCTAAACACCCAAACAAAGTCTACAAGGTGGTTAAGGCTCTTTATGGCCTTCATCAGGCACCTAGAGCTTGGTATGAGAGACTCTCCACATTCTTATTGCAACATGGATATAGAAGGGGAGCTATTGACAAGACTTTGTTTATCAAGAGAGACAAGAAAGATATCATGTTAGTTCAAGTTTATGTTGATGATATCATTTTTGGGGCTACCAAACAGTCCATGGTTAAGGAGTTTGAGCAGATGATGCAGAAAGAATTTCAAATGAGTTCAATGGGAGAGTTGACTTTCTTTTTAGGACTTCAGGTTAAGCAGTCAAAGGAAGGTATTTTTATCAGTCAAGACAAGTATGTTACAGACATACTTAAGAAATTCAATTTTGATGATATGAAGGATGTTACTACACCCATTAAATCTATCAATTCATTGGGCAAAGATGAAGATGGACAACCTGTTGAAGTCAAGCTTTATAGATCAATGATTGGCTCTCTTATGTATCTCACTGCATCAAGGCTTGATATTATGTTTGCAGTTTGTCTATGTGCTAGATATCAAGTCTCACCAAAGATCTCTCACATGAATGCAGTAAAGAGAATCTTCTGTTATTTGAAGCAACAACCAAAGTTGGGGTTGTGGTATCCTAAAGAGTCACCTTTTCACTTAGAGGCTTTTTCAGATAGTGATTATGCGGGTGATAACTATGACAGAAGATCAACCACTAGAGGATGCCAATATCTTGGAAGAAGATTAGTCTCCTGGCAATGCAAGAAACAAACAATTGCAGCAACATCCTCTACTGAAGCTGAATATGTAGCTGCTGCAAGCTGTTGTGGACAAGTTTTGTGGATGCAAAATCAGCTCTTGGACTATGGATTCAACTTCAAGAATACTCCTATTAACATTGATAATGAGAGTACTATTTGTATTGTGAAGAATCCAGTTTATCATTCCAAGACCAAGCACATCCAGATTAGGCATCACTTTATCAGAGATTGTTATGAGCACAGGCTTATTAATGTGATTAAGGTTCACACAGATGATAATGTAGCTGACTTACTCACCAAAGGTTTTGATGTTTCTAGATTCACTCACTTGGTGGTGAGCATTGGCATGATTAACTACTGAGCTACATTTAAGGGGAGGACTATTTAGTATTTGTATAGTCCTGTGTAATGCTTGAGGGGGGGATAGTTATGTATACTTAGTTAATACTGGAGAAATTGGAAATGTACTGTTTTTCGTTAAAGTACTTGGAAAGTCTTGCTTGGGAAAGTATGCTTACGTGGAAGTACTGTTTGTCTTATTAAAGCATCCTGTTCCAACGGTTATCTTAAGGGGTAATTTAATGCTAACGGTAACAATGTTATTTTAGGCTGTGATTTTTCAAATCTCACCTATAAATACCTACTTTCCGATTTTCCCTCTCATATTGATACATTAGAATCTTTTCCATCTTTCTCTCATCATATTCATATTATTCGCATTCAATTCTTTTTGCTTACATAATCAACAATGGCGAATCGTCCTACTGTTTCTAAGCATAACATGGTTGCTAATTTGGATAAGACTGACGCGAATATACTCTTTCATGATATAATTGATTATCTTACTGGTTCGCCTATCAGTTATGCTCTTTTAGTGGAGCCGGGTATTATTGAGCCCTGGATTCAAGAATTTTGGGCTAATGCTAGAGATAACATGGAGAATGACGAATATTATATTAGATCAACAGTTACTGGAAGAACTATTAAGATTACTGAAGACTCCATTCGAGAAGATTTATTGTTCAATGATGCAGATGGGGCTTTAAGGTTTGATAAGCAGTTGATATGGGATACTTTTCGACATATTGGCTATGAAGGATCTTTGAATGAACAAACGTTTAGAAAACAATTATTTTGTCCGCATTGGAAGTTTTTGGTTCATGTGTTGCTCCATTGAATAAGTGCTAAGAGTACCTCTTGGGAGCAGTTTGGGTCAAATATAGCATCTGCTATTGTTGGGTTAGCTACAGATAGAGTTTTTAACTTCTCAAGGCTAATACTGGATGGAATGCTCTCACATATTTCACATGGATCTACTTGGCTGATGTACCCAAGGTTTATACAGGTTTTCTTAAACAAGCAACTTTCTGATGTGCCAAAACCTACAACTTTATTGCCTGTTATTGTTCAACAATCCAAGATTTTTACTTTTATGGCAAAAAGGAGTGTTTTATTCAAGGGTCAAGATACTCCTTTAACAACTTCCATGATGGATGTTGTTCAGGTTTAGAGCGATACTGAAGGTATCTGATCTCAGTACTGCTTCTGCAAGTATTGCTTCTTCACAGGCTACATCAAAAGAAGGTACTGCATCTCTACAAGGTACTGCTTCTCCTAGTACTGAACTTCAAGAAGATGTTGCAGTTTCACCTTCTCCATCTCCACAAGGGTCTGTTCCTGTTTCTCAACCAGAGGATCATCCACCTATTCAAGGAGAGGATTCACATACCATACCTCCTGATGAAATCACATTGGATAATTATGTTTTGACAAGGGAGTTGGTCAAGTTGAAAAAGACTACAGAGGTCCAAGCCAAACAGATAAAGAAATTAAAACTGAAGTTTCGAAGGCTAAAGACTTTTGTGTGGCCATTAGTTCAACAATTTTGAATCTGGGTTACATCCAAGAAAAAGGCGCAAAAACAGTCTAGGAAAAACAAACGCCACCAGGTTCATCAACAATCTTCTGTCAACTTGGGGAGGAATTTAGAAAAAGATAATTTGAAAGAAGATATTGAGAAGGAGAAACAACCTGAAAGTACTGATGAACAAGAAAAGACCATTCAAGGTACTGATGCACAAGAGGAACAAGTTCAAGGTACTGAACAACAAAGTACTGAACAAGTTCAAGGTACTGAACAACAAGGTACTGAACAACAAGGTACTGCTTTTCAATAGCAAAGTACTTTTAGACAAGAAGTGATAACTCCAAGAGTTTTGAATTTTGAAGAAGAAGCTGGTCCTTCTACAACTGTTATACAAGAACTGGAGGAAGCTATTCTCAAACCAATTCATTCTGCAAGTAATGATGAGTTCATTGCTACAATTTTTCAAGAATTATGACAACCTAGAGGTGGTGTTACTATTAGAGAAGTGCAAGAAGATGAACAACAAAGAACTTCTCAACCTGCAATTGATCCTAAGGATAAAGGGAAAGGTGTTTTAGTAGAAGTAAAGAAGAAGAAACTTTCTTTGGCAGAAATTAGAGAAATTGAAGTTGCTAGGAATGAAGTTGCTGCTAGAAAACTTCAAGAAGAGCTAAATGCTAAAGATTGAGCAGCTCAAGAAGCTGAAGAAGCTCAAAGTAGAGAAGCGGCTAAAAAGTTGCAAGAGTAATTAGATGCTGAAACTGATGAACCATTACAATCACCTACTCCTGTTAGATATATGCCTAGAAGACCTAATTTAGCTAAGGACATGAATGCTATGATGGCATATTTAAAAGGTCGAGGGTATAAAGGATTGCAGAAGTTGAACTATGTTGACATGAAAAGACTCTATGATGCTGAGACAGAAGCTTATAAGAAGAGTGTTGCAGATATCAAGGATTTTAGAGAAGAAGCTTTTTGGACTGAAGCTGAAAGGAAGAAGAGCTTAAAAAGAAAAAGGAAAACTGAAGTTACAGATAGACAGTTTTCAAAGAAAGAAAGAGTTGAATTAAGATCTGAGTCTAAAGATGCATTAAGAAATTATCTCAGAGTGGTAGATTTTGATTATTCAAAAGAAGATGCTGACATGAAGATGAACAGATCTCAGATTAGTGCTTTTGATATTGTCAAATCCAAAGAAGGAGATTATATGATTTTTCATAAGGAAGATGAAAGCTTCAAAGTTTTCAATAGGTTATGGGATTTGTTACATATTATAGATAGAGTGGATTTATTCTATCTATATAATGTGGTAAAAGCTTATTTTGGAGATATTCCATCAGAAGGAATTGGTCTGGTTTTGCTTGGAGATCTTATAACTATGTGGGAATCAAAAGAGGAAAGCACTGATGATATATGGAAAAATCAAGAAAACTGGGAAATTGTTTGCTGGAGATTCTTTGAAGAATCTGGAGTTCATGTTTTGGAACTAGAGAATGGTAAAATTATACACATGTTTGTAAACAGAAGATATCCTCTCACAGTTGAGCTCATGAGAAGAATGCTAGAGCATGGATTGGAAGTAGAAGAGGATAATGAAACTGCTTGCATGGTTATCAATCTATTTATCAACTGGACTACCATTGCTGAAGATGATGAGTAAAC
The DNA here is from genome assembly GCA_910596185.1 of Chrysanthemum makinoi. NCBI lineage: Eukaryota > Viridiplantae > Streptophyta > Magnoliopsida > Asterales > Asteraceae > Chrysanthemum > Chrysanthemum makinoi. Next base: position 171,051,639 of record OU343219.1, on the reverse strand, counting down.
TGGTATGAATTTTTGATAAATCAGTACTTTATTCAAAGTACTGCTTAACAGTACTTTCATCAAAGTACTGCTTACAGCTTTTTAAAACCAGTTAAGTAATTTTTCAAAGAAACCTTTTGCTAAGTAACAAAATTTTTGAAACAAAGGTTAAATGAATTAAATGGATTTTGAGATGGAAACATCATTAGGTAATCAATCCACCATGGTTACAAAAGGATTGGCTAATCCATGAGCAAACGGCTCTGGTAAAGATATATCAAATCCGTTTTTAGTTGACAACTTGCTAATAAGTTGTATGGTAATCAACTCACCATATCGGTTAATGTGAAGAGTTGGCTAGCCCACAAGAAAATGGCTTGTGGTAAAGGCAGTGGAAAAACCATTATTGGTAATTAGTTCACCATTAGATAGAAGAACTAACTAGTCCGGAAGGGTACAACTTTTGGTAAAGACAAATCAAATCTGTTGATAGATGATGATTTGCTAAAAATCATATGGTTATCAATGTACCATGGTCTTAAACACCAAAACATTTGGCTACTCCAAAGATAATGGCTTTGGTAAAGAGATCTAAATCCATTAAATTTTGAATGATTCACCTCTCACAGGAGTTAACACACCGGAAGTGATGAGAATAGTATGCAACTTAAACTGAATTAATGTACAAATTGTCATATGTTGCTGTGTTGCTGAAAAGATGGAGCTTGCTGAATGCTGCTGAGAAAGAACAATTCTAAGAGATACTTTGACAAGCACAGACACTACAGAGATATATTGAAAAGACTAAGAAACAATCTGATCTTAAAGATGAAGCTGTTAAAGATACATTCACAAAGGAACTTGAAGTCAAGCAAGTAGAATTCAAGTTAGGGGAGGATTGTTGGGATATGAAAGTGCTGAAGACATGAAAGTACTGAAGATATGAAAGTACTGTAAGCTGCAAAGTACTGGGAAAAGTCAAAGAGTCAAAGTACTGCTAAAGACAAAGTCAAAGTACTGCACCTAAAAGTCAAAGTACTGCAAGAACAAAAGAACTGTTATTAGTTTATGGAAAGTATTGTATTCTATGTTTAGATTACTTGTCGTACAAGGTTATCGATTGTAAACCGACTAGGATATCCTTGAGCCTATAAAAGGACTCCTAGATTGGCATTAGATGTATGAGTCTATGAGTTTTAGAGTTTACGAATTCACAAGTTAATTAGTGTTTTAGAGAGAAGTTCGATTATCTTAGAGTTGTATTAGAGTATCTGCATAATAAGCAGATTTAGAGTTTATAATAAAAGGTTATTCTTCTTAGCTTTGTTAAGTAAATTCCGCGTACTTCATAAAGATTGCTCAGTGTTTCTTTGTTAATAACTTAGGATTTATTCGAGGTTATTAAACCTTAACAAGCTAGTTAAGATAGTTTGATTAAAGTATATCGATCCAACAATGTCAATCATGTATGCATGTATCATAGTATTAAAAAGTATAAATGTCACCATAAGGGTCTTCCAACAACTTAATTTGGGATGTATTTAATTTTGGAGCCACTGAATTAATGGTCATCCAACAACTTAACTTGGAGCCATTGAATTAATGGTCATCCAACAACTTAATTTGGAGCCACTGAATTGCACGTACTGGGAGCCTCTTCCCAAAGATTAATGATCATCCAACAACTTAATTTGGAGCCACTAAGTTGAATAACGCAATTAAGTATTATGCACTCAAGAATAACGCAGATAAGTTTAACACAATCATGTATAACGCAATCAAGTATAATGCAATCATGTATAATGCAATCATGTATAATGCAATCAAGTATAATGCAATCAAGTATAATGTTTTGAGTATTTGCAAAATTAAAAGCAAGTAGTTGAGCATGTATCTCCTCCAAAGAGTTTGTAAAACGATTAAACGAGTAAAAGTGGGGTTACGAAATCACCTTAATAAAGGTGATATCAAATGTATAACGAATCGATGGATAAGCCGAGAAACCTCTACGCGCAACCTAGAATATGATGTTGTGTCTTAGGTTCTAGAATAAAGATGTGAATGTATAAACATGCTTATATAGTCATTGCATCAATTATGCTTGGATTCTTAACATTTGTGAAGTCGTATAAGTGTTTACGTTTCGTTTATTTAAGTTTTCCCCATCTAAATCTACCTGTTATATCTAAACCGTAAATGATCACGACTCGGTTTTTATGTCTTCAGAAAGGTAATTAAATGTACTAAACAGATTCGTGGATCCTACTGCCCCAGAAATTATTTAACTAATGTGAAATTACCAATTTACCCCTTGAATGTACTAGTTATTTTAATCAGCTGCAAACTGTCTCACGATCTTGGTCATAAGTCGAGTTCTACAACTCCATTTAATGCACGGCCAGCGGCCACTTTCAAGTTAGGGTGTTAGATAAAACTTTTATTCTTTGACCAACAAGGGGTTATATGCAATTTTTATGAGTTTTAGCCGTTTAAAATCTGTTACTTAGTTTTGAACACGTTTTACCGTTTTGGCTTTAGTTTATTCATCGGGATGAGTTACGGCATGAGCCACCCGGAGAAACGACCACAAGACATCAATCTATAATCCTATGTTATTACCTAATTTTCTCAGTTCATGAATTTTTCCCCGTAACTACGTTTACAGCCCCTGTTCAGTTTCTATTTTGCAAAACTAGTCCTATCGACGATTCCTAGTGTTTTAGTTCAATTGTCCAAGCACAATCAACCATACTAAGCATATAAAACATATTACATACATGAAATACTAGTATTTACTGAAATCAAAGGTAAGAATAGGAGTTTTCTTACAATTCTTGTGATGAAATTTAACTAGAACCATGAACAAGAACACTAAATTCTAAACCCTTTCAACCAAAGTCCCTAGCTTCCAAACTTTTATCCATCTTGTTAACCCTTGCTATGATTGATCTAAACTTGTAAGAAACCTTATGAATTCAGCCCTAGCACCCTTGTGTAGCTCCTAATTCAACCTTGGAATCACCAAAAGAACACTTGAACTATGTAGAGAATAACTAGGCCTTGAACTTTAATATATAACTTGAAGATTGAAATCAAAAGATGGATAACTTATGATGATGATGATGATGGATCAGTAATGGAGAGAGAAAAGGAAGATTTTATTGGTGAATAAATGAGGAGGTGAATGTGTTTGAGAGAGTTGTGATCAAATTGGCTAGTTATACTATAGAAGACTTAAGGATTACGTTACTTAGCACATGTATAAAGCTTCCTATGAAAGCTTTACCAAGAAAAACGTCCTATGTGGTAAAAAATTCGTTCAATGCCTATCTTGGATGACTAGATATGAGTTTTGATAATATCTTTCTTTTACGGAGTGAGTTTTGGTCCCGTTAATCGCTAACCGTAAGTCGTAAAGTCACGAAACTTAAAACCGGGTATCCTAAAAATATGAATCTTATAAATATGTTAAAACTTATCAATATACTCTATATAAGCATATTAGATGAGTGATAAGTTCTATCGAGTTGCTTAAACGCTGCTAAAACTGGAAACGTATGTTTAAAACGCGTAAATCGCGTAAAACGCAGAACTAGAAAACGTAAATTTCCAAAACTTACGAAAATGTCACGGAAGGTGAAAAACTTATATTTCTCTTACTTGTAATGTTTATGGATATATCGGGATGCCTAAATGTCGTTTAAACCTAAACGTAAATCTCAGACACGGTTTCGTGAAATTTGCAGAAATGACCCGACGAGTGTCAAATTCTTGGGTTATCACTAAAATAGGTTAACTTACGAGAATGTGAAATAAAAATTTCGGTGTTGAATAGTAAAATTTTGAAAGTAAATAGTGACCTGAAATTGCGAATTGTTACACTAACGGCGATGCCGTCGCGATTGTAAATCTATATATAGAATTTGTTTTTTCTGTATTTTAAGAGGTAGAATTTTGGAGAGAAAACCCTAATTCAGTTGTAGTCCGACTTGGACAGTATTCTAGGGTCCCATACCCTATTTTACACATCAAGATAAGTTTGTTAATCCAATTTATCATTATGTCTACCCCATGTTCAATTGATTGTGTGTACGCTTGCTTGTCTATCATGTCTAACTAAATTACTTGTGTGTTTGCTTAGATCTATGAAACCTAGTTATTGATTGTTGTTAGGTTGTTTCTTGTCTTAATTGAAATTGGCTTAGTTGTGCATCTAGGCCATCGTTGTATTTAATGCTTGAGTATGCTTAATGATGATATGGTGTACGGATGGAATAGCTTAGGTTTGTCGATTCCGTGAATCATATACGAGAGATAACATCATAGAACTAGGGGATCTGCACACCCTACGAATTTTAGGAATACAACGCGTTAAGATAAAGGACGTGACAACTCAACCAACCAATAAAAGATAACTAGGGAGTAATAGTATCTAAGTGAACACATCTTTAATCATCATACGAGCACACCTCAATTAAACATAGCTATCCATAGTAATTAGATAATTAGTAGAAGTAGAGTAATCGGTAGAAGTACCACCCCCCCCAACCAGTTGCCCCGAGATTTTACCTTAGTTTTCTAAAAAACTATAAAAAAAGATAAAAAAGAATCATCTTCAACCCCACCTTCTCGTCATATATATCTTACTAGCATTCCTATTCCCCTAGAGAATGATATCAATCCCCGAGGCTTACCCCATACTACACTACAACGATTAGGTTCACTGCCTAGATGGTTGAAAAAGTTGCTCGTAGAAAAGGAGGTTTTCTCGACCCCGAACGCGCCTTTCTGCGCACATCAGCTTAGTAGTTATGCGTACTGAGTAGATTATTTTTATGCTTGTTAAGTGAGTAGCTATTTGGGATTTGAATGTGAAAAGCTTAGAAATTGTTGATTGATAATCTTTAGTTACTTGGGTACATTTTTGGTTATTTTAAACGGGCAAAAGCCGTTTGAAAAATTAATCTTCTAAATCAAGTAATTTTTATCAAGATAAAGAATTGTTTTCAAAAGAAACCAACGTTGTGAGAAAATAGTTTTTTTTAAACGGGTATCGAAGATTATTGATTAATAATTTCCGGATTATTTTTAGATATATTTGGTTGATTTTTTAACGGGGAAAAAGTGTTGGGTTTTTGGTTCTGCAAACAAGAATTACTCTAAGTATGGAACCACTGCTAGTACATCAGATACCACGGCTAGAAGGAACGAATCCACTGCTCAAGTTAAACCACTGCTAGTAGAAGTCTTATACCACTGCTATTGTAATGAATCACTACTAGTATGTTATGTCGGTTTAATGTTTTGTATTAGATAAATATGGTAAAGATATTTATCTTGTAGGTTACGTATTGTATCTTGAAAAGGACTCCTTAGCCTATAAAAGGAGGTCCTAGGTTAGAGTTACATATACGTATTAGTTATATCTAAAGTCGATACACTTCAAGGTTGTAAAACCCTAATACTATTCAGAGTATTCGTATTAATAAAATATTGAGGTGTTGAGTGATAATCAAAGTATTCTTCTTAAGATTAAACATTAAATTCCGCGTAGTGTTTAATAGTTTGTTTTAGTTTAAGTCAGCTTCTATAAAGGATCGTTTGCTCAACTGGGATCAACAAGTGGTATCAGAGCTTGTGATCTACAAGCTGTGATAAAGAAGAAGTCAAGTTAACTCAGATCTGCTCAAATTCAAGAAGTTCAAAGATGTCTGACGAAACTCATATGGTTACTGCTTCCAAGGTACCCATGTTGAAGCAGGGTGAGTTTCAAGTTTGGAAGATGCGAATGAGGCAATACATTCGCATGATTGACTACACCATCTGGGATGTTGTTGAAAATGGTGATACTTTACCTAAGAAGGGTACTGATGGACAGATTGTTAAGGTTGTTAGTGAGATTGATAAGGCTCAAAGGAAGCTGGAGATAAAGGCTAAGGAGCTTATTGATAAGGTTTTAAAATGTACCTTTTTGAGGGGTCGTTTAAGCCCTTATTTGATCACTTTTGTATCCGTTATTACTTAATATCGTTCCTTTTAACTTTTTAGGTATCTTGAAGGCAAAATGCTGGAATGACACTTATTCGGACGAAAAGGCGCGAATATACGAATAAAATGGCCAAAGTCAAGAATCGAGACACTCGGGCTGCTGGAACTGAAGGGGACGGCGTCAGGTGTTATCTGCGACGCCCTCGCATCACTTTTGTGACGGCTCAGTAGCCAAATTGCTTATTTACAAGTGACGGTGTCAGGTTTTAAAAGAGTAGGTCGTCGCAACTCAGACGGCCTAGATTTGATCCAGACGACGTCAGAGACTGAAGGGGACGGCGTCACAAGCATAAGGTGACGCCGTCGCAAGACTAACGTGGCCAAGACGAAACCCTAATGACGGCGACTCGACGGCGTCACAAATCAAAGGGTGACGCCGTCGCATATGTAATCTTATATATAGAATCCGAATTTTTTAGTTTTCAGTGTGTAGTCTTTTGGAGTAAAAACCTAAACCGAACCAAGGCTGTCTTGTACAGTATTTTAGGGTTCCAAACCCTATCTTACATCAAGATAAGTGTTCTACTTCATTAATTTAATTATGTCTTCAATTACTTGTGTGTATGCTTGCATGTTCCCCATGTCCGGCTAATTTACTTGTGTGTTTGCTTAGGGAATATGAAACTTAATTATTGAATATTGATTGGTTGTCTCTTATCTTAATTGTTAATGATCTAGTAATACGATAGGTCATCCGTTGTGTAGTTAATGCTTGATTAATCTTTGTGAACCTTAGTTTATAATACCTAGAGTTGTTGTAGGCTAAACCATCCGAAGACTACCTTAGAGTTAAAGTTTATAAATCCTAGAGATTTTGTAGGCGAGACCCTTTGGTAGTTTAAAAGAGTTAGGGATAAACGCATACCCTACGACTTTAGACACACAACGCGATTAAGAATAAGGACGTGACAATTCAACTATCAATAGGAGATAATTAAGGAGTAATACAACCTAAGTAAACACATCTTTAAATCATCATACGAGCACACAATAATTAGACATAGACTACCCTCACCTTAGTTAATTAGATAATTAGATAGTAGAAGTAATCGGTAGAAATACCAACCCCCAAATCCAAACCCCGAGATTCGTACATTTCCATTTCCTAAAAAACATAAAAAAGATAAAAAATAATCTTCCTCAACCCCAACCTTAGCGTAGTAACTTCTCACTAGCATTCCTATTCCCCTAGAGAACGATATCAATTCCCTTGGCTTACCCTAATACTACACTACAATGATTAGGTTCACTGCCTAGGGTGTTGAAAAACTTTCTCGACGAAAAGGAAGTTCCTTTGACCCCGAACGACGCGTGTAGCGTTATCAAGATTTTGGCGCCGCTGCCGGGGAATAGAATAGCTAGTTAGGAGTCCACCTCGTTTAGGTTTCCTTGCTTGATTCCTATCAAGTAAGCTTTTTTTTTCTCTTTTTTAGCTTCTACGTAGTCTATCCCCCTGCTTCGTGACCTTTGTTCATAAACCCCATCACTTTTCATCATGGAAGGTGATAACCAACCACCATTCATCAACCCACCACCAAATGACCCGCCAAGAGGCCGTACTCTTGGTGAATACTCGAGACCAAGCCACCTAGGCTATAGGAACATCATTGAGCTTCCCGACCAAGCCCAAACTACGGCCCTATGATCCGACACCATCCGGTTGGTGCAAAACGGATGTACATTCCATGGACTTCGTTCCGAAGATCCTAATAAGCATCTTAAGGATTTCCTTAAAATTGTCGATTCCATCGACCTCGATGCTACTACTCGGGAGACCACGCGTCTGCGTCTCTTCCAATTCTCTCTACGGGACCAAGCTAGTAATTGGCTTGAGCGACTTCCCGCCGGCTCCATCTCAAGTTGGGATGATCTCACATCTCGTTTCCTTGCTCAATTTTTCCCACCGGGGAGAACCACTAAGCTTAGGAATGATATCTTGATGTTCCAACAACGTCAAGGTGAATCTCTCTACGAAGCATGGACTCGATTCAAGGACTTACTTCATAAAGTCCCTCATCACGGCATTTATGTTTGGCTTCAAGTCCAACTCTTCTATGATCATGTCAACTTCCCCACCAAGCGATCCATTGACCAAGCGGCCGGTGGAAAACTTAGTGATCTCACCGCGGAAGAATCATGGGGTATAATAGAGGACCTTGCTCTCTATGACAACGAAAGTTGGAATGACCCCCGTGAGTTGCCCAAAACCGTTAAGGCAATCTCCTTGCCTCCCATTGACTCACAACCTTCCGACTATAGGATGCTCGAACTTGAAGATCAAGTTAAATTCCTAATGAGCTCCTACGAAAATCCTAAGTCTTCACGCCATGTGAACAAAGTTTCTTCCTCGTTTGAGCCGTGTAGTGATCCTCATAACACGCGCACTTGCACCCGATTCCCCGAACAAGCTTCCATTGACTACGCATCCTCGCGTATTAATGGAACGGGAGGAAGATTCCCTACAACACCCGGACCTAGGACTTTTAATGACGCCCGAGAAGCATGGAAGGGCAAGCCCGACTTCTATTGGGGACAAACCAAAGAATTCACCTCCAATGATTTCTCATGTCCCCATCTCACGGCCCTAACCAACAAAACATTGAAGGGATGTTGCAACACCTAGTCGCATCCCAAGAAGCTCAAATAGCTAAGCTCTCAGACCGTTTTAACTAACAACAAGCCGAGATGGATAGAAAGATAGATAACCTCTTGAAAGCCATGACCAATAGTGATAGGAAGGTTAATGCTATCTCAACTCCCGAACCTTCCGGTGTAGAGATTAAGGACCCAATTAAGTTAGCTAAGCACGTTCAATTCGTCAATACCATCGCCTTAGTGAAACCTAATAGAACAAATGACGAAGCGGACCATGAAACTATACTTGAGGTTAGTGAAACACCGAGGAATGAAACAACCGAGGAAGTAGATAAAGTAGACAATGACTATTTCAATAAGTTTCCTACGGAAGAAGAGCTATCTCGCCACCCTCACTTAGTGCGTGACCTCCGTCACATGTATGTTAGGAGAAGCCCTAGGATCAAGTTTGGGAACCCTTGGAATCTTAACATACCATGTTGCATAGGACACCTTTTCGTGGCAAAGGCCTACATTGACCGCAAGTCCCCAATAAACATAATGACTAACACCTACTATAATTGGGTAATGAAGAAGCATATCCCAGCTAGGCAAGACCCCGATAATCCTAGGGTTAGGTGCAATTTTCTTGGTAGAGTTTAGGGATTGCCCATTTATGTAGGTAGTTTCACATTTCCTACGGACTTCATAATTGTGGATGATATTAGTACGGCCATAGATCCTAGCTTGTCCCACGTTATTCTAGGAAAACCTTTCATAGAAAACACCGGGATGACTTATGATCCCTCATTAGGAATAGTGCGATTCAAGGATGAGAACGATGATGTAGCTTACCAAATGCCGTTTAAGATTGAGAAGTTTTCATCACTCTCCAATGATGAAAAGGAACTTAAACTATCGGTATATTATAGGAATGAGGAGGATAAGGAGAAAGGAGTAGATTATGTTATGGCCAAGATTTTCGGATTCTATAAGGATTGCTTGAACTTAGGACCGGAATATAGAACCGATTGGGGAGAGGACGACCTCTTAGAAAGGTGCATCATAGGGCACTTTTACAACATGGAATCCCCCAATAGAGACCGTCATGAGGAAGAAGGTGACGGTAATGAAGTCACGTAGGGGCACGACTTCGAGTCTAGCTACAAGACTCATAAATAAAGAAAAGCGCTTCATGGGAGGCAACACATGCTTAATTGTTTGCTTGTTTGTGTCATGTTTAAATTTGTAAAAATGATTTATTTTGTTTTTAACCTCGTCTTAATTACATATAAAGGTATTTTACATAAAGGATAAGTGTAGGGAGGATTACACACGTTTTCAAAAGAAACGTAAACATGAGAATTTCAATTAATTAAAAGATATACATTTGTGTTTGTTCGAGTCAAATGCTTGTATCGAGTCATAATGGATGTTTTGCAGGAAATTTTTCCAGATTCTAAAGATGTAAATTTTCCAGAATTTTTTCCAGAAAATCGCAGACCAGGTTTTGTCAGGATAACCTGACGGCGTCAGGAAGGAGCAAAAACAACTGATAACTTTTTCTCGTTTTCTGAGCTAATTATATTTTTTTTGGAATTTTCCAGGTCTTAATTTTCTAGAAATTCTGTAAACATCCATTCCACAAGCATTATATCCTAGTTTAGTAGAGTCCTATATATATTATTACCGCCGATTTTACGCGAAGGTTTCGTTTGTTTTCTTCAAGTGTGCAGGTTTAATTTATCAAGATGAAGACACATAAGATAAGGAGGAGTTTTTCACGCAAACGTTCTTTTTGAAGAAAGATGTAACCACCACTTTATACAGATCCTACCGAGCTAATCAGGGGAGTACTAGTTTCTTTCATCTTTTATTACCTTCCATTATCATAACTTTGATACTTTCAGGGAACATTGGGGACAATGTTCAGTTTAAGTGTAAGGAGGGAAAATAAAACGGGAACTTTGAAACTATGCTTATCCTTGAATATTTGCTTTGTCCAATTGCATTTGTGTAATAAACCATGAGAAAATGTCGGTTAGGGTAATTTTGGCACCAAATTTAAAATTTTTCATGACATATAGGAGTGGGCCATTAGTCTTAATAAAGCGTCTCATGGATAGGAAGTTATATGACTAGCACAAAAACCCTTTACCACTTAAATTCCACCCAAAATGTGAGGATCGCCCTTAGATTAGTAGGAATTAAAGCATTCATCTTTAATGCTTAGTGTGTGAACCGGTAGTATAATAGATTCTAGAACTTGTTTTGTGATGCATTCCGAGATCGCTAGTAAGACTACACTTGTGTAGTTAGGAATAACTAAATGATAAGAGGCATTAGGATAACCCTTGTTTGATACATGTAATATAATCACTTCTTTCACATCGGTTGAGTAATTCCCCCACACCTTTGCGTTGTACTCATCTTTAGTACACGATACCCCTAGTTAACCCCTCAGAGCCTATCCTTTTCGCGGTTCTCGTGATGTTTCGGTTTTCCGAAATATCAATGAAAATCATTGTTTACACCCCACCCCCAAATGTACACCCAAATCGCCTTAGCCTACCTTGTATTCACTCACTTTTAGTGCATTATTGTTATCACCCTAAAACCCTTAGTTCAATTATCTAGTTGCTTGCATAAGTTGCTAAGTCGAGTCATATCCTTTGTATACAGTTTTGGGACGATTGGGACTCATGGGAAAAGTTAAATTTTATGAAATGACGGGAAGGGAACGTTAAATTCAAATTCCCTTTAATTGCGTAATAATGTACTCCAAGTGTTTTGATCTTTTCAATTCGGGTCAAATTAGTGTTAGAGTAATAAAAACTCAAGTGTAGGGATGTGCCTATAAATCTCTATCATTTTGATGTTATCGTAGAGGATGGTAAAGTAAAAGTGTATACAAAAAAAATAGAGTGTTCAAAAAAAAAAACATACGGGCTATCATCCTACATCTATCTTTAATTTATGTTTGTTTGTTTCAGTTATCTAGAGTCTAGAGTGTCGAGTCTTGGCTTAGCAACGCCATTCTTCGCATGCTTGTAACATAAAGATTTTTGACTTGCCACCACAAAATCGCCTATCCCACCAAACCCTTTGTTTCCCTACCGTAAGCCTAACATTACAACCCTTTAAAAGTCCTCTTGGATAGTATTTCCTAGGTGCTTACGCCAAAGCGATGGAGGTTTGACCTAGTCTCAAGCTTATGGTAATCTATGTACTAGGACCGGTTAATGAGTGTTTATCTTCCATTTACAACTTGTTATATTTCATATACACCCGAGAGATGTGTGTATCCAAACACCCCATGTGAGGTGCTAGTATGTAATTTCCGTGCTTGTTATGACTTTTGCGGGGCTTATATGTGTTGTGGATTATTTTAAACCAATGCTTCATGACCCCTAACTTATAAATTAATTGGCTAAAAGCACATTTGCTTGAGGACAAGCAAATACCAAGTGTAGGGATATTTGATAAGGTTTTAAAATGTACCTTTTTGAGGGGTCGTTTAAGCCCTTATTTGATCACTTTTGTATCCGTTATTACTTAATATCGTTCCTTTTCACTTTTTAGGTATCTTGAAGGCAAAATGCTGGAATGACACTTATTCGGAAGAAAAGGCGCGAATATAAGAAGAAAAGGGCCAAAGCCAAGAATCGAGACACTCAGGCTGCTGGAACTGAAGGGGACGGCGTCAGGTGTTATCTGCGACGCCGTCGCATCACTTTTGTGACGGCTCAGTAGCCAAATTGCTTATTTACAAGTGACGGTGTCGGGTTTTAAAAGAGTAGGTCGTCGCAACTCAGACGGCCTAGATTTGATCCAGACGACGTCAGAGACTGAGGGGACGGCGTCACAAGCATAAGGTGATGCCGTCGCAAGACTAACGTGGCCAAGACGAAACCCTAATGACGGCGACCCGACGGCGTCACAAATCAAAGGGTGACGCCGTCGCATATGTAATCTTATATATAGAATCCGAATTTTTTTGTTTTCAGTGTGTAGTCTTTTGGAGTAAAAACCTAAACCGAACCAAGGCTGTCTTGTACAGTATTTTAGGGTTCCAAACCCTATCTTACATCAAGATAAGTGTTTTACTTCATTAATTTAATTATGTCTTCAATTACTTGTGTGTATGCTTGCATGTTCCCCATGTCCGGCTAATTTACTTGTGTGTTTGCTTAGGGAATATGAAACTTAATTATTGAATATTGATTGGTTGTCTCTTATCTTAACTGTTAATGATCTAGCAATGCGATAGGTCATCCGTTGTGTAGTTAATGCTTGATTAATCTTTGTGAACCTTAGTTTATAATACCTAGAGTTGTTGTAGGCTAAACCATCCGAAGAGTACCTTAGAGTTAAAGTTTATAAATCCTAGATATTTTTTAGGTGAGACCCTTTGGTAGTTTCAAAGAGTTAGGGATAAACGCATACCCTACGACTTTGGACACACAACGCGATTAAAAATAAGGACGTGACAATTCAACCATCAATAGGAGATAATTAAGGAGTAATACAACCTAAGTAAACACATCTTTAAATCATCATACGAGCACACAATAATTAGACATAGACTACCCTCACCTTAGTTAATTAGATAATTAGATAGTAGAAGTAATCGGTAGAAATACCAACCTCCAAATCGAAACCCCGAGATTCGTACCTTTCCATTTCCTAAAAAACATAAAAAAGATAAAAAATAATCTTCCTCAACCCCAAACTTAGCGTAGTAACTTCTCACTAGCATTCCTATTCCCCTAGAGAACGATATCAATTCCCGTGGCTTACCCTAATACTACACTACAACGATTAGGTTCACTCCTTAGGGTGTTGAAAAACTTGCTCGACGAAAAGGAAGTTCCTTTGACCCCGAACGACGCGTGTAGCGTTATCACTTATGGATGAAATTGAAACAAGATTTGAGACTGCTAAGGAGTTTGCATTGGACTTCCAAGAGTATGAGACTTCCAAGAGACTGCTAAGGAGCTTATGGATGCAATTGAAACAAGATTTGCTGGTAACGATGCAACCAGAAAATCTAGAAAGAACATGCTCAAGCATCAACTTGAAAACTTCAATGCTCTAAGTGGAGAAAAACTTGATGGAACCTATAACAGACTGCAGAAGCTCTTAAGTTAATTGAAATTGGTGGACTATAAAGTTGCTCAAGAAGATATTAATCTTAAGTTCATCAGAAGCTTGTCACCAGAATGGGCTATGCATACAGTTGTGTGGAGAAATAAAGATGATTTTGAAAAGATGACCCTGGACAATCTCTACAACAATTTGAAGGTTTATGAGTCTGAGAACAACATTGTTGGCTCATCCTCATCTACACAGAACATTGCTTTTGTGTTTACAAGCCATAAGGGTTCTCAGGAAGCTTCCACTGCTGCTTATGGAGTTTCCACTGCTATCGCTAATGATACCACTGTTAGTGATAACATTAGTGATGGTGCCATATGTGCTTTCCTAGCTGATCTGACAACCAGTGTTACTGTGCTAAACCAGGATCTGGATCAAATTGATCCTGATGATCTTGAAGAAATCAATCTTCAATGGCAAATGGCAATGCTAACATTGAAAGCTAGGAGATTTCTAAGGAGAACTGGCAAACAGGTCAAATATGATGGTCAAAGAAAAGCTGGATTTGACAAAAGCATGATGGAGTGCTTCAACTGCAAAAAGAAGGGGCATTTTGCAAGGGAGTGTAGGGCTCCTAAGAGGATAAATGAGAACTTCAAAAAGGCACCTGAAGAACCAAAGCCTTCCTCAGCTTTGGTAGTTCAAGATGGAATTGGAGACTATGACTGGAGTGATCAAATTAAGGAAGGACCCAATGCTGCTTTCCTGGCTAGTGAAGCTTCCAAAGTGCACAACTTTGCACTCATGGCTTATGCTTCATCATCTTCTGGTTCTGAAACTGAGGTATCAAATAATTCAAATAGTTATGTTTGTTCTTACAAATCTTGTCAAGATACTTTAGAAGGTCAGAAAGCAATCATAGAAAGTCTTAGGAAAGAAGTAGACATACTGGCATTAGATAACTTAGGTTATAGAGTTGGTCTTAACAGTGTTGAAGAACAACTTGAGTTTTATAAAAAGAGTGAATTTGAATATGTAGATCAAATCAACATTCTAGGTGGTGAGGTTGACCTTAGAGATAGGGAAATCAAGGTTCTTAAACAGAAACTTGAAGAAGCTGAATGTGTAAAACAAGAAGCCATAGAAGAGAAAGAAAAACATATAGTTAAAGTTGACAAATTAACTTATGCTTCTGATGTTGTAAACAACTCTATTACAAAGAACTTAATGAAAAAGGGGTCTGGGATAGGTTACAATCATGTTCCACCTCCAATGAAAAGTGGTTATGCACCACCCACAAAATATTTGTCCTTTAGCACTGAATTTAGCTTCAACAAATCTATAAGTAAGAATAGTGAAAACATGTCACCTAAGGTAGGTTCTGATAGGTCATCTGATGGTCCAATCGTTGAAGATTGGGAGTCAGATTCTGAGGATGAGAGGTCTGAGTCAACACATCCTGAAAAGAAAGAAAATGGTAAAACTGTTGATTCTAAACAAGCCAACCTTTTGCCTAGATTTGGAGCACAGATCTCTAGGAGAGTTGTAGGGTATAATGAGATTCCTAGGGACCAGATGAAAAGATACAAACCTAGGGGTAATCAAAGAAACTTTAATGGCTTAATCTCAAATAGATTACGGGATGAGTTTCACTGTGTTAAAAAGGCTTGTTTTAAATGTGGTAGTTTTGAGCATTTACAGAGAAACTGTTATAAAAATCAACCACAAGTTTGGAATCAATGGAGGAGGGTGAATCATAGAAACTTTTAAAAGAATAGCATCCCTCACCCCAAACAAAAACATGGTTCCTAAAGCAGTGTTAATGAGGAATGGTAAAACAAAATCTATAATCACTGCTGCACCTAAATGGGTTCCAACCACTGCTAAGCTAAATGTTTCCACTGCTGAGCAGAATGTCACCACTGCTGAGACAAAAGAAATTTTAACTGTACCAAAGGTGATAACAGATTTAGTGGTTGGAAGCCATTTCTATGCTGTAAAGGCCTCAGCTTGTTGGCAATGGAAACCAAAGACCAATGTCTTAGAACATGTCAACAGTGCATCAATGAATTTAAAGAAATTTGACTATGTTGATGCACAAGGCAGACTCAAGTCAGTATTGACTTAGGTCCCCAGAAGGAACTAATTTTTCTAATTTCATTTGCAGGGAAATTTACAAGATGAGCTACAAGATAAAGGAATTTTTTACAGTGGTTGCTATGGGCACATGACATGGGATGGGAGCAACCTTGAGGATTTTGAAGCCTTTTATGGAGGCTATGTAGCATTTGGTAATGATCCAAAGGGAGGAAAGATTCTTGGCAGAGGAACAATCAGAACAGGGAAGTTGGACTTTGAAAAAGTCTATCTGGTACAGTGACTGAAGTACAATTTATTCAGTGTTTCCCAAATGTGTGATAAAAAGAACTGTGTACTTTTTGGAAAAACTAAATGTGTGGTGTTATCTCCTGACTTCAAAATGCCTAATGATAAGTATGTACAGCTTAGGATTCCTAGGAAGGATAACATATATTGTTTTGATTTGAAAGATGTCATTCCTAATAGATCCCTAACCTGTTTGTTTGCTAAGGCATCTGTTGATGAGTCAAAATTATGGCATAGAAGGCTAGGTCACCTAAACTTTAATACAATCAATAAATTGGTGAAGGGGAACTTAGTTAGAGGTTTACCTTCTAAGGTTTTTGAAAGAAAAGATCTTTGTGTGGCTTGTCAAAAAGGTAAACAACATAGAGCCTCTTGTAAGAGCAAGACTGTGAACACCATTACTCAACCACTGTTTATGTTACACATGGACTTATTTGGTCCCACATTTGTTAAGAGATTAAATCATAAGCAGTACTACCTAGTTATCACTGATGATTATAGCAGATTCTCTTGGGTTTACTTTCTGGCAGCTAAGAAGGAAACTAGTGAGATTCTTAAGAGTTTCATCACTAAAATAGAAAATAGAGTGAACCATAAGGTCAAAGTAATCAGATGTGATAATGGAACTGAGTTTAAAAATGATGTCATGAATCAGTTTTGTGTGGATAAGGGTATTAAAAGACAGTTTAGTGTTGCTAGGACACCTTAACAAAATGGTGTAGCTGAGAGAAAAAATAGAACACTAATTAAGGTTGTAAGAACTATGTTATCTGAATCTAAGTTACCAACTACCTTTTGGGCTGAAGCTGTAGGAACTGCATGTTATGTGCAGAATAGAAGTAAGGTAGTGAAGCCTCATAACAAGACCCCCTATGAGCTGTTACATGGTAGGAAGCCTATGATAGATTTCCTAAAACCTTTTGGGTGTCCTGTTACTATCTTGAATACCATAGACCACCTAGGCAAGTTTGAGGAAAAGGCAGATGAGGGATACTTTATTGGCTATTCTTTCAGTAGTAAAGCCTTTAGGGTATACAATAGGAGGACCAGGATAGTTGAATAAAATCTACATGTTAGGTTCAATGAAGAAACTCCTAGTGTTGAGACAAAAGGACCAGATTGGTTGTTTAACATTGATATGCTGACAAAGTCTATGAATTATGAGCCAATTATTGCAGGTACATCCACTAATGTTGATGCAGGTTCACAAAAGAATTCTGATGCAGGAACAAATTCTAAGGAAGCTGATTCTCGAAAGGAATTCTATTTGATTGAGAAATGGAAAGCTAGTCCTATCTCACGATAACTCAGGAAGCAAAGGTAGGGCTGTAAACGAACCAGACGAACATGAACGGAGCCTTGTTCATGTTCGTTCGTTTAACTTTAACCGGACAAATAAACGAACACGAACGCTTAAACGAACTAATTTTCTTGTTCATGTTCGTTTATTAAGAAAATTAGTTGTTCATCTTCGTTTATGTTCGTTTATTAAGAAATTAAACGAACGTTAAACGAACATAAACCATCGAACATAAATGAGCATATGCAATCAAATATAAAATTTCTTAATATATGCACAGTATATTGTTTTACAAGTGTCGTTTTGTTTAAACAAGCCAATTTTAAAATTATAGAATTAAAAGATATGATATACGGACATAAATAAATAAATGAACATAAACGAACATTAACGAACACATAATCGAACGTTCACGAACATAAATGAACGGACGCGACTATTGTTCATGTTCGTTCATTTAACAAAGCGAACGTAAAATATTGTTCATGTTCGTTCATTTAATAAATAAACGAACATAAACGAACTTTTTACCGAACGGTTCATGAAATGTTCGCTGAACGTTCAGTTCGTTTACAGCCCTAAGCAAAGGTGATCATCATCAAGATAAAGAAGAGTTGTCTCATGATAACTCAGTGTCGGTAGAAGAAATTGAGAAGCAGAAGAAAATTGCTGAAAACACTACAAAGCCAAATTCTACCACTGCTAGTTCAACTGAATCCCCTGCTGCAAGTTCAGATGGCAATCCTTTCTTTGGAAACACTGCTAGGCCACTAGTTGATTCAGAGGAGTATCCTATTGACCCTGACATGCCAGACTTGGAAGAAAGGGATACTCCCACAGATGATGAGAACATGGATGACTATTTCAAAGATGCTGATATTACTAATTTGGAGCCAGTCATCATAGAAAGTCCAATTCCTACTACCAGAGTTCATAAGAATCATCCCAAAGAACAAATACTTGGAAATTTGAATACACCAGTTCAAACAAGAAGCAGGACTCAGAACACTAAAACCTTTCCAGAACAAGGTTTCTTTGCAAGGTCACTTCACAAAAGGAACAGTTATCAAGACCTGCAAAACTGTTTGTTTGCTTGGTTTTTGTCACAAAAGGAGCCCAAAAGAGTTGAAGAATCATTAGGAGAAGAAGGTTGGATTGAATCAATGCAAGAAGAACTGTTACAATTCAAACTTCAAGAAGTGTGGACATTGGTTGATCTACCTAATGGAAAAAGGGCTATTGGAACTAAATGGGTATTCAGAAACAAAAGGGATGAAAGGGGTATAATGGTGAGGAATAAATCAATGTTGGTTGCTCAAGGATATACACAAACTGAAGAATTAGATTATGATGAAGTATTTGCACCTGTTGCCAGAATTGAAGCTATCAGATTGTTTTTGGCATATGCTTCATTCAAAAATTTTGTGGTGTATCAAATGGATGTTAAGAGTGCCTTTCTGTATGGTACTATTGAAGAGGAGGTTTATGTTTGTCAACCTCCTGGTTTTGAAGATCCTGATCATCCTGATAAGGTCTACAGGGTAAAAAAGGCTATGTATGGATTGCATCAAGCTCCAAGGGCATGGTATGATTGCCTTTCTACTTATTTGATGGACAATGGATTTAAGAGAGGACTGACTGACAAGACATTGTTCATAAGGAAGCACAAGGATGATATATTGTTGGTTCAGGTTTATGTTGATGACATCATCTTTGGCTCAACAAATAAGGAGCTGTGCAAGGATTTTGAGAAACTTATGCATGATAAGTTTCAGATGAGTTCTATGGGTAAACTCACTTTCTTTTTGGGGCTACAGGTTCAACAAAGGACTGATGGAATCTTCATCAGTCAAGACAAGTACGTAGCAGATATTTTGAAGAAAATTGGCTTTCAGGATGTCAAGGGTGCTAGTACACCCATGGAAACACAGAAACCACTGCTACCTGATGATGGAAGTCCCAAAGTTGATGTGAAGCTATATAGATCCATGATTGGATCTTTGAAGTATCTCACTGCTTCTAGGCCATATATTATGTTCTCAGTATGTGTGTGTGCAAGATTACAAGTTACACCAAATAAATCACACATGCATGCTGTGAAGAGGATCTTTAGATGCCTTAAGGGTCATCCTAAATTGGGCCTTTGGTATTCTAAGGATTCAGCTTATGATTTGGTGGCCTATACAGACATTGATTATGCTGGAGTTAGTTTGGATAGAAAGTCTACTATTGGAGGGTGTCAGTTTTTGGGAAGCAGGCTAATCTCATGGCAGTGTAAGAAGCAGACAATTGTGGCCAATTCCACCACTGAAGCTAAGTATGTGGCTGCTGCAAGTTGTTGTGGTCAAGTGCTTTGGATTCAGAATCAATTTTTGGACTTTGGGTACAATTTTATGCATACTAAGATTTACATTGACAATAACAGTACAATATGAATCATTAAAAATCCACTTTTGCATTCTAGAACTAAACATATTGAGATTAGGCATCATTTTATTAGAGATTGTAATGAGAAAAGGTTAATTCAAATGGTTAAAATCCATACTGACTTCAATGTTGCTGATCTTCTCACTAAAGCATTTGATGTGGGGAGGTTTCAGTATCTTGTAGTTAGTATTGGTATGATAAATCTCTAAGTCTCAAATTTGTTTTGTATAAGTTTGTAAAATGAATGTACTGCTATTGGTAGATCTTAGTACTGCTAGTTTAGTTTTATCCACTGCTGTTATTTTTGTTCCCACTAACAATTTTGCAGATCAAAGTTAAATCACAATCAGTATGTAGCAATGGATATTAAAGGAAACAAGGAAGGTTTTATTTATATTATAAACTGCATCCTAAGATGCAGTAATACAACCATCTTCCTTACAATAGAAACCATTACATCAAGGACATCACTACAAACCATCAAAAGACTACCACATAACAACTACCACCAGGCTACTCCCTTGGCCTCTTTCCTAATCCCCATGCTGGCATACTCTGCTTCACTCCTCTTCCCCCAATCACAACCCACACTTTTGGGCTAGGAAGACCCATCACTTACTCTCTTTTAGGGGGTGCTGATGAGGATGCACCAGATGGTCGTGCTGGAGATGTAAGGAATGCTTGAAGAGGTGTAGCTGAGAGTGGTTCAGGTGGTGGAATCTCTGCCAGGGGAGGAACAATCAACACTCTGGAGGAAACTTCATCATCAGTGTCCTCATAAGGTGACACATAGCTTGGCATAGAGCTCAGTTCCGAACTTGTTCCTTTCATGATAGCTTCTTGGGGTACTGGTTGAATAGCAGAAGGTCTAGCTGGAGCAGTGTTTGTACTCATGTAGGTGATTGATGTGTTCTTTGGGGGGAAATAGTTTTCCCATGTATTGTTAGAAGATGGACTTTTTGAAGAGTCTGATGAGATCTCAGTGGGATTGCTTGAGTCACTCATTATGCTGATCTTTTAGTTTAGAGAAAGAAAGGTTTTTGGGAATGTAAGTGATATGTGTGGTTTGTGGGTGATATGTTTTTAAATAGAGCTAAAGAGAAAATCAGTGAGTTAAATGTTTGGAAGGTGTGAGTTGTTGTGAAGTAAATAAAGTCTTTGACTTAAGGTGGACGAGTAATGACTTGGAGTTGACTATTTGACTGGGTGCTTAGCACCTTGTATAAGCACTGCCAGCACATATTATGTAATCACTTCTAGTTATTCCTAAATACTTCTAACCTTAACAAAGATAGTAGTGTTTGGTTTGTGTTTGTGAGATGCAGGGTTGAAGGAGATTTTGTACATTCTGGAGCTTTTGGCATTTGTAGGAGTAGCTGATGAGTAGCTGATATTTAAAAAAATAAATAAATAAATTAGTGTATCTTTTGTAATCCTTCAAATCAATGCATGATATCCCTAAATTTGGCAAAGATTTTGCAGCGGAGGTCTTAGTCAAAGTGTTAGGAATTAGAAAATTCCATAGTGAAATGTCGGTCACCCCAACTATTATCTAGCATAAGTTAGCTCGTAGACATATCGTTAATTTACATTGTTTAGTAGTTAATTAGTTAATTATTAGCACAGTTTAGCTTAGTGCAACACCGTGGAGGACGGACGGGTCTTTACCCACTGTATGCCTGATCCATAGCCCGGCAGAGGGCGTATTATGTAAAACTATAAATACCCTCTACCTCCCAAGGTAGAGGGTTGGACCTTTCATTCTAATCTAACATTTTCTCTTTTGTTTACTCTCTCTCTAGAAAGGCTCCCTCTCTTCACTTTCTCTCTCTAAACACTTAATCCATACGCCTATATATGTTATGATTTGATGTGTTTGTGAAATCCAATATCTTACAATTGGTATCAAGAGCCATGGTTTAATCACTCATCTTTCATATTCTTGGATTTCTAGTGGTTTTTCATAAGGTTTTTGGGTTTGAATGAGTTTAGAGTAGTTTACATCATTTGGATCATTTCTAGTGTTAAAGCTTGGATTTTGATTGTACTTTTGTGTTTAGAATCATCATAAGTGTTTAGGTTTTGATTTGGAAGGATTGAATCATCGTGGTTAGGTTATTTTTGGATTGAAAAGTGGTGGTTTTTTGAATATTGGTACAAAGCGAGTTGAGTCTTGTAGTGATTTTCTTGGATGCGAGTTGTAATTGATCTTGGATGCGAGTTGTGTTTATTCTTCAATGCGAGTTGCGTTTCTGGTCCAGATTCAATGCACCCTGGATGCGAGTTGACTTTTTAGTCAACTGCGAGTTGCTTTGGAAGCGAGTTGACAGCTTATGCGAGTTGGCAGTTAAGAGAGTTGTACCTTAAGCGAGTTATCGTTTAAGCGAGTTGCTTTGGAAGCGAGTTGACAGCTTATGCGAGTTGGCAGTTAAGCTAGTTGTACCTTAAGCGAGTTGTCGTTTAAGCGAGTTGCTTTGGAAGCGAGTTGACAGGTTATGCGAGTTGGCAGTTAAGCGAGTTGTACCTTAAGCGAGTTGTCTGCTAAGCGAGTTGTCAATTCCTGCGATTTGTCTCTAAACCTAACATACAAAACCCGTGTTTTCAAATTCCTGCGATCCGCGGAACAGGGGGTATATATAAAGAATTAGAGAATATCACAAACTCAACCATAACACCAACATATTTTCACTCCCTTATCATCTTCTAGTTCCTTTACTACATTCTTCTTCTCACTATCTTACGGTTTGGTCTTGATTTTAGTAAAATCCCGCAAAAGATTCTATTTCTCGGTTTAAATCACAGACTTGTAAAATCCCGTGTACACATCAACATCATGTCTTACACTCCTGATTCATTGATTTCAGAAATACTCAAACTGTATGATGCTGTTGACAACCATGAGAACATTAGCTATACTGAACGGTTACAAATGATGGAATCAATCAATGAGGATGTGAGATCTCCGTGTTTAGAATCTAAAGAGAGAGAAATGCACCAATCAAGGTTACAGAATTCTCTTGCAATGGGTAAGGAAAGTTGCATTGAACCTTATCAACAACTTCATTCACACCTCATGTTACTTAGAATTGATGAAAAATACACAATAGGAATTGTACGATCATGTATTACACTCTTCTGTCAAGAATTATCATCGATTACTGGAACATTGTTCTTGAACTTGGAACAATTAGAACAACAACTTAATAGGAAAAAGGTTCAAGCAGCCAGTTCTAAAGCTGCACTTCAGGTGATCAACAAACAACTTCAGTCATTCATCAAAAGGGAATACACTTCTGATTATGATTATCTGATGACTGAAATGTGCTTTAAGAATCACACTGGGATGGAAGCTAATGTGTTCAGAGAGACATTAATCCAACTCATGGATAATGTGGAGAAGTATATTGAGGAAGTTACTCAAAAAGATGAAAAAATAGATGAGTGCCTGGTGCAGTTAAGAGATAGTTGTGATAAGTTGGGTAATGTATCAGTTGAAGAATCGGGTGTTGCTGAATGCAGAATGTCAAAGACAACAAATAATGATGAAACCAGCTGTTCATTTACTCCTAACACACAAGAAGTTGATGCAGAAATCAGAAAAGGGAATGAATGTCGGGCAAAATCAAAAGATTGTTGTGTTGAGTTGGATAAAGCACCAGATGATGGATCAGTTGACACTGAATACAGAGGCTCAGAGATAGATACGCTTGAAACAGCCAGTAGTTCAGTGACTCTTGTTACACATGATGTGGATACAGATATCAGACCGATAAATGAACAGGTGTCATATGATGAGGTACCCTTAATTGTTCAACATAGTGCATCTGCTAATGTACCTAAACAATATGATCTTATTGCTGAACATGATTCTGATAAATGTTCCTTGGTTGAGGCTGAGTCTGAGATTAAGTGTTTCAAAAAAAAGATATGGTTGATAAAAAGGCTTTTGATGAACTTTCAAACAAATTCTCAAATCTTGAAAAACATTGCATTTCACTTGAAATTGCAATACAGAGTCAAAAAGAAAGTTTTCAACTTAACAAACCATGTAAAAATCCGGAACTTCCTGAATTCCGTGAACTTTTTGAAATAAATGACTTAAAAGCTCAGCTTCAAGCCAAAAACTCGACTATCAACAATTTGAAGAAACATATTTCTGGTATGCATGTTAAAAGTAATTTAGTTACAAGTAATTCTGATATTAATGCTATTTATGATATTCAAATGAGAAATGATTAATTTGCAGTTTGTGTGGCCAAATTACTAAAGGAAAATGAGTCTTTGAGAAAGCATCACATAGAACTAAGTGACTCTGTCAAAGAAGCTAGAACTAAGTCAATGGAACAAACAAATTCTTTGATAGCAAAAATTGATGAACTCAAAGCTCAACTTCAGGAAAAGAGTTTCGCTATTGTTGCCTTCAAAAATGAGCTTAGGAAAACTGTAGGGAAAAGTGTGAACACTAATTTTACAAAACCATCAACCTTGGGGAAACCAGTTTCTCATCTCATTAGAAACCGGTCCGTTGTTAGGCAGCCTACTGCATTTATATCCGAAAAACCAAAATTTTCAAAAACACGGTTTGCCTCCCAAGTTGATGCAATAAAAGTTTTGTCAAAACCAGTCACTTCACCTAAGTTACCTAAGAATAAGGCTTCTAGCTCCGTTAACCCTCAACAAGTAGCCACTTCTACTCCCAACACCTCAAGGATTAGTTCGAAAACAGTGTCAAAACCAAGCATTAAAACCCATAATTCATATGATATGAATGACTTGTGGAAGAACTATTATCTAGAAGAAGCTAGGAAAAAGGCACAAATTCGAAAAGACGGAATTTTAGGTGCAAGACCTAGGGTGATGCATTCCACGAGATTTCAAGGCACTGCTAGTAGCTGTAAGCCACTACCTAGGAACACTTAAAAGACTAAGGGTTGGCTTGCATCTAAGAGTAGTTATATGAAGAAGAATGCTAAGCATGTAGAAAATGAAAGTAGAAATTCTTAGTCTTTTCCGAATAAGAAACATTTTCCTAACTCACATGCTAAGGTACAATCCCCTAAGACTACCGTCATGGCTAAGGTTCAACATGTTATGAAGCAAAACAAACCCAAAACTTCACCTAGATGGATCCCAACTACTAAATATTTGGAGTCTAGGAATAACGATAAGTCTTCCATTGTGCATAAGAATGTCACCAATCCTAGACCTTTCCATAAGTGGATTCCGTCTGGTAAAATGTTTAAGGATGTTGGACTTAGGTGGATGCCTACCGGAAAGCTGTTTACCAAAGACAAAATCAAGGTTGACTGTGAAACCCCAAATGGTTTGGATACTAATGTCACTAACCAAAATATATGCAATCATGTTTGTAATATTAGTGCAGGTAGTCTTTACTCAGTTGCAGATACTTCGATCCTTCACTACATGGACTGGCTTAAAGTATGGATTACAAATGGATTGATATCTCATAACTCACGGGTTCAAGTAACTAAATCTTGATATTCATTCAGCTATGACGTATGTTCACATCAATCCAGGCCTCGTTCTTCAACACTATGGTGTCTGCAGATAACTCTTCAGGCCCCGTTCCTCAAAGAAAAGAAAGGTGTACGCTTCAGTGCGCTATATCTTCGGAAGAAGAGAAATCTTCATATTTATGACCATTGTCATCGACATTCTTCATCAACATGCTTCATGTTTCTCCCATGATCATTCAGTCATCAAGTGGATCTACGTTCATTGGTGTATATTCTTATTCACTTGTTAAATCAAAAATGGCAACTTCGGATGCAATTTTTGAGGGGGAGAAGAGTGAATATACTACATGATGATGGATGTTTGAATAATGGTCATACGACTTAATGTTTGATGACAAAGAGTGAATATACTACATGATGATGGATGTTTGAATAATGGTCATACGACTTAATGTTTGATGACTCTCCCCCCAACGCCTAATGTTTCACTTACTAATGATAAATGGGATTTATTGTTTGGGATTCATTGGTTCAAGATATGTTTGATGAGTATTTCCAACCGCTAGCGAATGTTGATCATCCAAGAAGTGCAACTCAGACTACTCAAGAAGCCCAATCTCCAGTTATTCCTTAAGGCGTTGATAATGACTATCATAATATTGCAGTTGCACTCATAAATAATGATCCGCTCTTTGGTATTCCTTTGCCAAATCTTCACGGATTATTGTTCATGAATAATGATCCGCTCTTTGGTATTCCTTTGCCAAATATTCACTGATTATTGTTCCTCTCAATGTGCACGCTATAAATCAACCACATGAACATTAAGGAAAATGACTACCTCATCCGCTCGAAGACATTATTGGTGAATCTTCCAGATCAGTCTCTACATGTATACCTTTAGGAAGAATGCATTGATGTTGAGGAATCATTTGTTCCGGTTCATTCAGTGGGTCAATGTACATCCGATTGTATGTTGTTTTCACGTGTTGGGCATTTGACACAAGTTGATGACTTCGGAGTTACTCATTTATCACCTATTTGAGATTGAAGTTGACTTTCAACAAAGGCGTGTTCTTATTTGATAACTTGCTCGGGCTTAAGAATTTGAGTTGAAGACTTGGTTTATCTAGTTACCAGCAGCCGGGGTGGATGGTTGAAGACCTGGTTAACTATCACTATTAGGAGTTACGTTGCTTTACTCAGTGTCACATGCAGATGACGATGTGGATAATCTCAAGAGGTGTTAATGTCTCATACTTTGTTTGAGTAGTGAGTACTTAGAGATTTGCTTGAAGTATAGATTCTCGACACCATTCTTCCATCATTAAGTGCAAGCTAAAGATACAAATGCGTGGAATTCAACTTCAGTTTCAAGCTTGGTATATCGGGTTTCCTTCTTTAGTGGTCACTTCAAATTGTCTACATATGGGTTGATAAAGATAGTCAGAGAGAGTTTCTGTAGCAGTTGATTCTCACAAGATTCATTTGAGCTAATTTTTGTTCTTCTCTATTTCAAGAATATCTGGTATGTATAATGTGTTACTTCAGTGTTCAGTTGGAAGAAATGTGAGAAGAATATTTGGATCGTGAGATGATATTGCTTATCGACATCTTCTATATGATTTATGATAAAGTGCTTTCGGTTAGTGCTGCATGTACACAATGTAATGGTCATTCCGATGAGATCGCATCCATCAGGGGAGAGATATGTGTACATCAGGGTCGCACAACATATTCACATAATCAAGCTTAATCAGTCATTCTGGAGTTGACATCCGCAGAGAAGATCAGTGATTCAACCAGTTACTGCGATGTCGTTGTCCCTACTCTGGTTGGGTACTTGTGTACATTATGGGCTGATTGGTTATATGAAAGATAACTGGAATGCACTCGGTAAAAAGAAGATGTTAACAATCTATTCCCCAACTGGACAATCTTGAAGAAGGTCGAGTCTACAGTCGGTTCTACATTCTCTGCTACATGTTAGAAGACTAAAGACGAGTTGCATTTGATTATCTAAAGACTTCTTCTTAATCTGAGCATTTATCAAACAGAGTGTCAGTTTAGGGGAGAGCACTAATTGGGGGATAGTGAAATGTCAAATTTAATCCCAAATTAGACTTGCTCACACTCTTCAGCAAGTTGATTCTCACAGATTCAATGGTATTCTTCTCACAAGATTTCAAGTGTTTGGGCTTATAAAGAGTCGCTGATTCTAAAGTGTCAAAACCAGTAAGGGGGAAGGAGACACACATCTAAACACAAAGCGAGTAAACTTGATGAACTTAATTCTTCTAAGTGATTGAAGATATCCCGAGAAGACAAATATCATGACCGCAGAGAAACTCAAGGTTTTACTCATCAAGGCTTTTAGTGTTATTATTCCAACTACGTGGGGGAAGTGATGTAAGAGAAAGTTTCTGAAGATAAAAGAGGTACACAAGTATGACATATTCAGGGAAGAAAAATGTAAACATTGTGGAGGTGTTTTCATTCCCCTCATGATGTGTATTCGGGAGAGTTCTTGGGTATTGGTGTACTTCGGGTTCTTAAGCTTCATACTCGATCATCGGGGAAGAAAAATGTGAACATTGGGGAGGTGTTTTCATCCCCTCATGATGGGTATTCGGGAGAATTCTTGAGCATTATACAAAGAGACTTGCTACATCAATTCAACTACTTGGGGGAATTGTTCTCTTGACACCGTTTGGAATGGATCGCTTCAGACTTCAGTGGAAAAGGAATTTGAGAAGATTATTTAAATGTGGGATGATACGTTGCTGTTCTTCTATTGGATGATATAACCTCGAACAAAGAATCACAAAGATTATTCTTAAAAAGAGCAGCAAGATCGATGATAATGGTATGCTTCTTTGTGCACCTGGCTAAGGGAAGCTTGAAAGAAAGCTTTGAATCTGCTCAGCTATAGGATGTTCGGTTTGGGGAAGCGCCAAAGTCTCACTTTCAAATGGTTCAATTTCTCTCAATTCAAGAGCCTCGAAAGCTTTGGTGGTGAATGTTTAAGAGATGATGACTTCTATCTTCTACAACGGGGCTGCTCGATATCCTTATCTCAGTACTCGTATCATCATCTTCTTATACTATATCATCTAAACTATTTGTGTAAATATTTATGAAAAAGAAAATACAAAAATATAAAACCAGCAAAAGAAAATAGAAAAATATAAAACCAACAAAAACCCATTAAAAGAAATCCATAAAAATCAGAAAATTTAAAAATACCAAAAATATATTTTTCTCAAGACATGTCTTCTGGTATCGATAACATCTACGGTCTTAGAAATGTCATTCAATAATGGCACGGGACCATAGATGAAGTTCGAGCAGGAGGTGTAAATATTTTTTTCAAAACATGTCTAAAAACCATGGCTTACAGTTATTTCAGACTGTAACCCGTGCTTAAATTATGGCTTGCAGTTATTTCAGACTGTAACCCGTGCTTAAACCGTGGCTTGCTATTATTTCATATAGCAACCCGCTCTTTTAAAGAAAGGAAAGTGCTACGCTTAAACCAATTTTCAAAATATTTCGTGCACTTATCCTAAAACAAAATGAGGAAAGTATGTCAAATCACAGCTTTCCTACTCAAATATTTTTCCTTCAAAAATACTTCAGAAAAATATTTGTTTTAACTAAATGGTGGAAAATGAGTTGCTTAAAAATCAATCAGTGTCATTGTTTTCATAAATTTACTAAACTCAATCAATGACTTCAGCACTTTTAATACTTTTTATGAAATGAGTTATTGATTGAGCGGGAGAATGTCTTCAAATTTACATTATCTAACGAGCTTTCTTAATTATCCTATATGCTTAACTGAAAATGATGTTAACCTATGTTGAAGGACTAGGTGCCTAGGATATGACTGTTAGGATTAGATGATTTGAGTTTGATAAATACATAATTCCCATGCCTTTGAATGATTTGATTGATATGTTGATTTGACTTTTATTAGTCGATTGTTGTTTTGGTGTTGTCGACCACCATATATCTTTATGTGTGTTCACTAACGTATGCAGGTATATTGGTATATAAGAATGTTCCCGATCCGAATCCCACAATTTATGATGATTGGATGCCGAAAGGAATGGGTAACTATATCTTTGGTTGACAATTGAACAAACGGAGCTTAATTTGACTTCTATGGAAAGTTGGCGTGAAAAAATGCAACGTAAGAGGTCTCAATGCATCAGCAGATGGTTTTCTTCATCATCAAATGAAGAAACGGAACTTAATTTGTCCTCTATGGAGAGTTGGCATTAAAACATGCAACGTAAAAGGTCTCACTGCTTCAGCAGATGGTTTTCTTCCACTTTACGTAACAAATGAGCGGCTTCTACACCACCTAACGTATCTTGTGCAGGAAAAGTAGTGAATGATACCATTTTTTTTAAAACAATTTTTGAAAAATATTGTTTTGAAAATGGAAAAATATTGTTTTGAAAATAAATTAGACTTAATTTTGAAAATCACCGGACTTCATTTTATCAAAACTTAAGTCACTCAATCAACGACTACGGTCATCAATTGAGGGGGAGAGTGATTTATATTTATTTATCCAAAAACAAGATGAGTATTTAAACCTGGCCACATTTTCTCCTATTTTTTTCTAAACCTTATTAAATCACTTGGGATCCAAAATCTCAAAGGGTTTGATATTTTTGATCGGGGGAGAATTTGTGATTTAATAATGAAACTTGATTAAAGATGATCATTTTTTTTTGTTCAAATGTGCATACTGCTCTCCCATATGTGCTAAACGCTTTCGAATCTCGAAGCACATATTGAGGAGGAGCATTTCAAAAGAAAACAAACTTTGAAGGTACAAAAGATTCTATGTTTCAACATAAAGTATAAATCAAATGGCTTTTTCCATGGAAATTGTGATCAAGAATTTATTTCAAAAGAACTCTTTCCTCCATGTGCTAAACAATTTATAAAATCATATGCACATGTTGAGGGGGAGCATTTCTAAAAGATCAAAACAATTAAGATACAAAATGCTTTGATATTATATCACAAGTACCTTAATTGATTTTCCAAATGATTTTTCAATTGGTTTCGAGAAGGAAAGAACTATACCAAAAAACCGACCAATTTACTTTATGCAAGGTGTTATAAGGATGGTTAGGTTAGGTATTCGTTCCCACGATCCCGCCAGATCCGGAGGGATCTACCCAGGGACAATCCACTAGATAGTGTAGAGTCCTTAGGTATGATGAAAAAAAAAGGAGAAAAATGAGAAATGGGAAGAGTGCGGACTGAGACAGAGCTAGTACTGGAATAAACCCAACAAGGTTCTAGTTATGAAGTCTCGGTAAGCACCAAAGGGGTTGAAGAATGAAAAAGAATTGAATGTGAAAAGGGTGAAAATAAATAGCCCTCCAATAATTCAACCTTAGGGCCGAAACCGGGTTCAATTCATATGCTACTTGGTGTTTACTAAGGTAACATTGGTATTGAAGACAAGACGTCATGGACCCAGTGACGCACCGCACTAACCTTCCCAAGCTACTCAAGTTCCTCTTAAAAGGGCTTGTTTCATTCTCACGGGAACCTACATAATCTATCGACTTTCTCTTAGAGATTGTTGATATTGAAAAGGAGACCCTCTCCCTAGTCTCCGGCATAGGAACCAAATGTGCACAATTGAGTCTAGAGCCAAGAGATCGTCCACAAAATCTCATTAGGACACAAAATTAATGAAGACTTGCTGTTTCACACAATGTGAAAAGTGAGTATATATTAAGAGTCCTACACATTATCCTTGTGGTATTGCCAGAACATCCGATTGATATATTAAATATATTCACGATGAAGATGGAAAGCCTTCTAGAGCCAACATCAAACAAGCTCTTGGTGGGTGACATGTGAGATCTTTCCAAAAGATCAAGCTTGTGACAACTGGATAGAAACAATGGGGCGATTTATTCTTGAATCAACCTTGGTCCAGGATTGAAATTGGCGAATACTTTTGGAAAAACCGTTCGATGTGCAAACCTTCTTTTCTCTAGCACGTCGAATGTGTATTCATGCTTTCAAACACACAAAGTATCTCTGATTGAAAAAAATACTTTTGGAAAAACCGTTCGATGTGCGAATCTCTTCTTTTCTCTAGCACATCGAATGTGTACACTTTTCAAATACAAAAAGTATTTTTGATTGAAAATTGATCTTTCTCATAAAACCTTCGTATTATTGCAAAACTCTTTCTTCAAGCAATACGCGATTGTTTTTCAAATCATTTTTCATCAATCGTGAATCTCAATTCGGGTTCACTCACTCCGTGTTGTCTTCTGAGACGCGGTTTGAGAACGCTAGAACACCGCGAAACCCTCAAGGAGATTCTTCGAAATATACCGATCACAGTAAGATTTGTACGATCAACGGGAACCGTGGGCCGTGTACCTCAATTCAACGAAAGTGATCAAAGACACGAAAGTGATCAAAGACACTTTCGTGTGTTTTATTGCTAACTGTTGTTTGCAGGTACATTTGGACGGTTGCGGTGATCATAATTGAGAAGTCAATCCAAAGCCGCATGCTCACGGCATCCACACTTAATTGAAGAAATCATGACTGGTGCATATCTACATAACCGGCTCGATATTTTTATACTATGCTTCGCTTATGCCGCAAATATCATGAACCAAGTAAAGCTTCCGCTACTCTGATGGAAAGATGTCATGATCCGAAAGTGTGAGCATGTCGGTCCGAAAGTCACAACATCACATGAAGGCAGCACTACAAAGGGTGATACAGAGATTTATGGTGATGATCTCAAATAAAGCTCGAAGATCATCAAAGATGTGGATCAGTTCAAAGGCCTCCACTGAAAGTACAAAATAATCAGACTATGAAGAGTCACTACAAAAGCACAAAGAATACTGACATTGAAGAATTGAAGTCTACGAGCTCAGAACAGAAGACAAAATAGAATGCTAGGATTCGAAATGTAAAACATGGGGTGACCTCCCTTAGGGGGAGATTGTTAGGAATTAGAAAATTCCATAGTGAAGTGTCGGTCACCCCAACTATTATCTAGCATAAGTTATCTCGTAGACATATCGTTAATTTACATTGTTTAGTAGTTAATTAGTTAATTATTAGCATAGTTTAGCTTAGTGCAACACCGTGGAGGACGACGGTCTTTACCCATGATGCCGATCCAGCCAGAGGGCGTATTATGTATAACTATAAATACCCTCTACCTCCCAAGGTAGAGGGTTGGACCTTTCATTCTAATCTAACCTTTTCTCTTTTATTTACTCTCTCTCTAGAAAGGCTCCCTCTCTTCACTTTCTCTCTCTAAACTCTTAATCCATACGCCTATATATGTTATGATTTGATGTGTTTGTGAAATCCAATATCTTACACAAAGGATTGGAGTGTCAGTGATGTTTCCACTGCTGGTGTCATCTATCCACTGCTAGTTGTGGTCTATCCACTGCTAGTGCAGTTTTGTTAAATATGGAAACTCAAGGGGCTGTTCTGTAACATCTTGGTGATAACGTATTAAATCCCCAATTCACTGCCGATCATTAAATTGGTCATTCAAACAATCACAATTGGCGCTTTTCACAAACCATAACCACTTCCAACTATTATTTTCACAAATCCCACATCTTATTCACTTACAACACACAATGGCAACTGCATATTCCACAACCCACAACCTTGTAGCATACTTAGTCAAGAACAACCATTCAGAAGGCTTCCATGAGATGATTGATTTCATCAAACACAGTCCCATTCACTTTGCATTAACTGTTGAACCTATCATTGCTAAATCCTACATTCATCAGTTTTGGTGGAAAGCTGAAATCCAAGAAAGTGATGGATCAGAGGTTATTAGGTTTGTTGTTGATGAGAAAGAGATTCTGGTCACAGAGGATGTGATTATAGGTGTTTTGAAGCTTGTGGATGCTGAAGGGGTTGTTAATTTGTCTAATGATGAGATTTTTGAAGGATTGGAGAGAATGGGTTATGAGAGAAGAGGGGATAGGATAAAGTTTCACAAAGGTATGTTTTCACCCCAATGGAAGTTTTTGATCCATACCTTGCTCAAGTGTGTGAGCAATAAGACTACTGGTTTTGATGAGTTTCCCTCTAAAATTGCAACTGCTATCATCTGTCTATCACAAGGAAGGGTATTCAATTGGTCTAGGATGATCTTTGATGGTTTTCTGAAGAATGTTAAGGAACAGGGCAAATACTATTTATATCCTAGATTTGTTCAGTTGATAGTAGAAAGTCAAATCACATATCCCATTCCTCATAAAAGGAAGTATGATGTACTTCATATGCTTCCTAAGGCGTTTGCCCATATGAAGAAGAACAGTCCAAATTTTTCAAGGATCATTACACCTTTGTTTCCTCATATGTTCAACTTGCTAGAAATTGTAGAGGAGGAGAATCCACAACCCAACTCATCAACTGCTGAACCCACTACTACCACATCTGAACCCACTGCTAACCCATCTGAACCCACTGCTGAACCCTTACCCTTAACAACTGCACCCAAAAGGATCTTAGTTCAAAGAAGGAGGAGGAAGGGCACTAAGCTACCACAGGCTGGTGTTAGTGGTGTAGTTAATAAGGTTGTCACACGAGGTGAAGGTGAAATGATTGGAAGGGCTTCCACTACTGACTCAGGCTTAGATGCTGAGCAGGGCAATGGAATCATAAGTAAGTCCCAACCTTTGGAAACTCCTAATGTGGAGAGTTCTCTTGAGCTCAACACAGGTGGAGGAATCCCCAGCCAACTGGCTAATATGGGGAGCATGGATGATCAGGCTAGGTCTGATGCCATGTTTACTCAATCCCATGATTCACCTCTCCGAGAAGGTTACACAGCTCGAAGTGATGAGGATAGTTTGGGACCACATATTGAATTGACGGGTACTGAACATGTACATGATGACATTTCGAGGATCCACTCTCGGACTGTTTACACAGGTCGAAGTGGTGAGGATATACTTGAACTTTTAAAGGAATTGACGGCTAAATGTACCAAAATGGAGTCAACAATCACTGGTCTTCAGGAACTGACAACCTCTCAAGCTGGCACTATTCAGAGGTTGAAGCACATGGTATTTGTATTGGAAAGACAAAGGAGACCAGGGGTTCATGCTTTAAGGAGAGTCAATAAGGTGGGCAAGAAGGCAAGCTCCTCAAAGGAACAAAGTTTGGAGGATGCATCCAACAGGGGAGGAGTAGGAGCAGAGATTCAGAGGAGGATTTAAACTTGGATGAGGATTTGGATTTGGATAGTGGAGAGCATGGTAATGATTATGTTGTAATCAACAAGGAGGGAAAAGCTGCAGTAATTGAAGGAACCTTAAAAGCTGTTGTTGAAGAGGAAGAAGTCGTGGAGACTACAACCACTGCTAATGTCGCTGCATCCACTGCTAGTACAGAGGAAATCACTGATGTATCCACTGCTGCAACCACTTCTGAGGTAAATCAAACCACTGATAGTTCAACTATTCCCATTGCTATTTTAACCACTGCCACAATAATCACAACCACCTTACATCACCACCAAAGTCAAAGGAAGCTGAGAAAGAGGTTGCTAGTACACTGCTGAATTTAAGCAAAACCTTACCAATCCCTGAACCAATCATTGCATCTGTCCCTATAATTCTTAAACCAACTGGACCTAAACCCTTGGCAAAAAGTTTGAAGATTAGAGAGCCTGTGAAGTCAGTTGTTGCTCAACCAGACATTGGAAAGGGTAAAGGTATTGCAGAGCCAGTTTTAAAGTTCATAACTAGACAGGAGCAGGTGGCTTTTGATGATGAAAAAGCTTTAAGGTTACATCTGGAGTTAAATGCTGATGTTATTGCAGCATAGAATAAAAATAAAGAGAATGAAGAAGCTTCTCTGAGACTAATTGAAGAGTGGAACAATGAACAACCACTATTTCAAGATGCTGATAGTATACAAAAAAAATGGACTGAAGCTGAATGGGTTCAATTGGATATTGATACAAGGTCCAAAGTACTAGTTGAAAAGGTGAAACAAATAAAACAGGAAAGATCATTTAGAGATTATCAAGCAAAGAAGAATAAACCTCCAACCAAGCAAGAAAATAGAAATCAAATGATGAAGTTTATCAGACATATGGGGATGAATGTTTCGCATTAATCTGAGAAATTGCTCTTATGAGCAGGTTGAGGAGATTTATAGTACTTGCAAAAGAAGATGTGATGACTTTATTCCTATGAATTCTGAAAGAGAAGAAGAGTGGATAAGGAACAGACAACAGAAGAGGAAAGGAACTAATCAGGAAGCGTCTAGTTCCAAGAAACAGAAGTTGGATGAAGAGATGGAGAAGGAAGAAAGACTGAATCAGTATCTTATGGTGTGTGATCAACCAGAGCTTATTAATCCTACACCAGTAAGATCTTTACATCCTATTACTGATATATCAATAGTCACAGTAAATGACAGAGAAGTGATTGAAATCACAAGAGGATATGGATAGAAGGATCAACACTTCAATTTTGGTTGTTTTCTGTGGAGTAGTTCTAGGATTGATTTGGAACAGCTATGGAAGGTCATGGATTTCAGGTATGGGAAGTTTGGGCCAACTGGGGCATTAGCAAGATTTGTATGGACATCTGTGAAAAATATGTTTCAACCTAATCCTAAAGACAAGTTTTGGGAAGAATGTGAAGTTGTGGAATGGATGCTTTATCAGACTTGTAGGATGCATGTTGTTCAGACTACACAGGAGAAGATATTTATGTTCATAGATAAAGATTATCCTATTTCCAAGAATGTAGCAAGGAAGATGCTGGAGGCCAAACTTGCACCACAAGGAACTAAGCCTACAAATCCAATGATTGATGAGCTGTTCTTGAAGATTGAGAAAATTGCAGATATAAAAGGTCCTTTAGCCATTAAAGGCAAGTCTCAAGGTAGATTGAAAAGGAAGGCAGATAGATCAAAAGCTGTGGATTATAATTCTGAGTCAAAGACTGAAGAGGACATTGAAGTAAACAAGAAAAGACTGCTGGTTCTTACAAAATTATCTAAAGAGAATGAGCCAGAGGTTAGTAATGCATTGCCTCTTACAGTTAATCATCAAATTGTCTCTTATACATTTCAAATTAATGATGGCAGTGAAGGGTGTTGGAAGTTTAAGAGAACCAATGGTGAGATTTATGGTTTTGTTAAATTTTCACAAATGCTTTACTACATGGATAGAGATGATTTGATGACCATCTGGAAGCTGTACAAAGACAAATTTGGTGATGTGTGTCCAGATGATTATCATGAGAGGATTGTGTATTATAATTAGAAGATCTTGTTTGAACCCACTCATGATGAACCAGAATGGCAAGGACTCTACAATGGCAAGGTTACAAGGTGGTTTCTATATCAGTCTTGTGGAGTTCATGTGTTAACCATTTCTGGAAAGATTATTCATATGTTTGTAGAAAGTGATTATCCTAAACTGAATAATCATCCAGGAGTTATTACTCATATGTTACAGCCTGGTAGTTTAAAGTTGCAAAAATCCTTTGATGATCAAGCTTACAGGTTGCTAAGGAAGTATGAGAAGATACTTAATCCTGATAAGTGTTTGGAAGCATCCTCCAAGTAAGAGATTCTATGCTTAAGAAGAAACTTGATGATTTTGGTAGTAAATATCAAGTTTAGAGGAGGATTGTTGGGTTTTTGGTTCTGCAAACAAGAATTACTATAAGTATGGAACCACTGCTAGTACATCAGATACCACGGCTAGAAGGAATGGATCCACTGCTCAAGTTAAACCACTGCTAGTAGAAGTCTTATACCACTGCTATTGTAATGAATCACTGCTAGTATGTTATGTCGGTTTAATGTTTTGTATTAAATAAATATGGTAAAGAATTAAAGATATTTATCTTGTAGGTTACGTATTGTATCTTGTAAAGGACTCCTTAGCCTATAAAAGGAGGTCCTAGGTTAGAGTTACATATACGTATTAGTTATATCTAAAGTCGATACACTTCAAGATTGTAAAACCCTAATACTATTCAGAGTATTCGTATTAATAAAATATTGAGGTGTTGAATGATAATCAAAGTATTCTTCTTAAGATTAAACATTAAATTCCGCGTAGTGTTTAATAGTTTGTTTTAGTTTAAGCCAGCTTCTATAAAGGATCGTTTGCTCAACTGGGATCAACAAGCCATTTGGATAATTAATTATTTAAATCTAGTGATTGTTACCATACTTACCAAGAAGAAAAATAATTGTTTACAATATAAACTAAAGTTGTGAGAAAATAATTTTATTTTGACTGGCATTAATTAAACGAGCTTAATAGATTTTTATACTTAATTCCATTTTCACCTCACTTGACAAGCATATCTTTTACTCCGTATTATTATATTCTTAGCTTAATCTCTATTCATCATTAGTTATATTCTTATTTTAATTAGTTAAAATATTTTCTATTAGCTAAAATAGTTTTTAGATCTTTTCTAAAAAAATATCCATATTCGATAATCAAGCATAAAACAAAAGATACGAACATAAATTTCAATTCATATCTCGATGTGGATTACGATTCCGGAAGATTGATTATCATTTGTCTTCAAGTGGTTATTAAATCTAACGGGAAAACTTAAAAATATTAAAACTGGTGTATTACAAACGAATCAGGAATTTGATAGCAAATATCAAGATTTATATATAAACACATTCCCACTTCCTTTTTTAGGCGATGTGAGATGTATCATTTTTACCAAATTTTATGTTTCGCGTATCTCACTTTAAGACACGATATCTCATCCATATTAACTCCATTTTGGACATATTTTAGCTCGTTGCGAAGCTCTATTCAAGAAGAACGCAAAGCTACCACCCAATATAAATATATATAACATATACATAAATTAAATAGTGTCCCAAAATTTGCAATATATCGTCTATGAATCTAAGGCCACTACAAGCATAACTTAACCAATTAAAGCTTTTGTGGAGTAGTCTATATTACTCCATTAAGAATCTGAAAATGAAAACTAGCTATATATACACCAAACAAAAAGATATAAATGGTTAATGGGACAAAAGAATCAAAATCGTGTTGGGGATAAAAAGAAGCCATCATATTCATTCATCAGTGTCTTTCTCATTACTATTGCTGACTTAAGTTTGATTGATTTTTCATGCAACGACGAAATTACAAAGGTCTGGACAAATAAGGTAAAACGTGGTTCAAATTTGAACTCTTGTTAGTTAGGAAAGGAATCACTTTTATCCTATGCTTGTTCATATTCATCTTTTCTTCTCATCCATAGAACTTTTTCCACAATGTTGACTTAAGATGGAAGACCAGGCGTTATGGAGGAGACATTCACACGCGAATGACCACCTCCGCACGCGGTCCCCATGACACCCAACAACTTTCGCGCACCAGTCTCAATTTTGCATTGGTTGAGTTGTGCAGATCATTATTATTTTATTTTATTTTTGTGAGTGTGCGTGCTATATATATTGTGGAGTATGTTTATATAAAGCGGTGTATTTTATGTGTTTGGTTAGATAACCATGGACGGACCCATTATCGGTCTTAGGGTGTAGCCGAGACGGCAACACTCATTTTAGGTCACAAAGTCTGAAATTTTTTCAACTGTCATTTCTTCATCCGTGCAACACCCGAAATTTTTTTTGCTTCTTTTTTTTTTAATCTTGTCAACTTTAGTTAGTCGTGCACCTTTTATTTAGCCTAAAATATAATTGTAGAGAAATAAATAGCCACTACTCCACTAGTCCATTAAATCCAAATTAATTAATTTAATAATACACCATAGAATATTAGTACTTTATAATTTGCCAAACAAAAGTCTCGAGGCAACTGTTCCTCTCTTTCTCCCCATCCATACGTTTCAACTTTCACAGTGGGCATCATCATTTCAATAAAGATCATAATTCAAGATCAAAAGGTAGCTATTAAAAAAAAATTATTATTTGTAAAGGTAGCATGTTAACTCTTAAGTGTTAATAGTTTTTTTTTTGTATTTTTTTTGTTTTTTTTTTGTTTTTTTGTTTTTTTTTGTGTGTGCACAGTTTGATGAATTTGCTTATTTGTGTTTAATACATCTCTATACTAGATTACCAGTGTGTATCATAACCATCTAAACGATCTAAAGGGTTAATTGTATGATTATTTGCTTATTTGTGTTTAATACATCTATGTTAGGAACTATGAAAAGGTATAGAA
The DNA here is from genome assembly GCA_910596185.1 of Chrysanthemum makinoi. NCBI lineage: Eukaryota > Viridiplantae > Streptophyta > Magnoliopsida > Asterales > Asteraceae > Chrysanthemum > Chrysanthemum makinoi. The sequence goes on along the minus strand of OU343219.1, from coordinate 171,012,107 downwards.
AGTTTTGGGAAAATGTTCCTAGTCGTAGTGGAGGTGGAGATCCAATTCCAAAACCTACTCCACATTCTGTTTCACAACCTACTATAGCTCATTTAGCACCAATTAATGTGAAATTAGATGATCTTCCATAAGATCCATCAGATAGGCCAATCATCTATAGTTATGACCCTAACATCGTAGAGGAAATAAGGCGAATGTACTGAGATATAGGTCCTTGTCAACCAAAGGGCCATAACTTTCCAACAAAAATGGTCGAGACTAAGAAAAGATGTTTTGTTGTCACTTGGTTCAATGAGTTTCGTTGGTTAGAATATAGTGTAGAAAAAGACAAAGCGTATTGTTTTTGTCGTTATTTGTTTAGAGATCATGGTGTGGGTGATGCTTTTACGGTACACGGGTTTGATAGTTGGAGTAGAAAGACAAGTTTGAAAGACCATGTGAGTGAAATTAATAGTTTTCACAACAAAGCACTTCAAAAATGTGAAAATTTAATGAAGAAAAATCAATCTATATTTGCTGCTTTTATTAAGCAAACTGAACAAGAGATGAGTGATTATCGAATTCTATTGTATCTATCAGTTAAGACTTGTAGATTCCTGTTGAAGGGTGGATGTCCCTTTCGTGGTCGTGATGAAAGTATAAGTTCTTTGAATAGAGGTCTTTTTTTATAATTGTATCACTTGCTTTCAAATGAAAACGAGGAAACTCGATTAGCTGTAGCGCGAGCTCCTTTGAACTGTACTTTAACATCTCCAAAAATTTAGAAACAAATATGTGAATGATTTGCCAATGAGGTCCTTGATTCCATTCTTGAAGATATTGGTGATGATGTGTTTTCCCTATTAGTAGATGAGTCTAGTGACGTATCTAAAAAGGAACAAATCGCTATTGTTTTTCGATATCTCGATAGACATGGAGTTGCACAAGAGCGATTTGTTGGGGTTATTCATGTAAAGGAGACTTCTTCCGCGACTCTTAAATCTGCCAATGATGTTTTCTTCACCAAACACAATTTGAGTTTGAAACAGGTAACACTCCTAGCTTACAATTTATAATAAAGTCTTTGAAATTCTAATTTACAAATTACAATTCTTAGTTACTTTATCTCTTATAAATTATTATTTAATTTTGAAACAGTTAAGAGGCCAAGGTTATGATGGCGCAAGCAATATGCGTGGTCAGTTCAAATGTTTAAAAGCTTTGGTATTAAAAGATAACAGCTCAACACACTATGTACATTGCTTTGCACATCAACTTCAGTTAGTGGTTGTGGCGGTTGCAAAAAACCATGATGGTGTTATGAAATTCTTTGAAAAGCTAATGTGTATGGTAAATGTGGTTTCCTCTTCATGTAAGAGAAAAGATATGATGCGAGATAATTACAAGCAAAGAATAATTACAAGCGAAGGTTGCTAATGAAGACGTGCTAAAGCGCTTTCAACGCTAAAAACGTCGAAGAGGTCAATAATAAGAGACATGGCACATTTACTAGTTTGTCCTTTTTACAATTTATATAACGTTGATTTTTTTTGTACTTATGAATTTTTTTTGTGTAACACCCATTTGAAAATCCCGAGTCCTTGATTCCATTTTTTTTGTGTAACATCGCTAAGGTGAAAGTGATGTCGGGCAAGCCGATATATACACTTTTTTCATACATAATTGAGTTTACATTCTTTTGCGTTTGACCCACCATGTGATGTGCTTTTTCACAGCTAACAAATATTTCAACGTTGTATTGTCGTGTAAATTTATGATCAAGGCTTCAAGCAGACCTTTTTAGGCAATTTTCTTTTCAAGGATTTTAGGAAGCAACTTGGGGGTATCCTTACGTAAAATATTATAGAATCAGTTTGAAAGCATACTAAGTTACTACTGTTGGAAATGTATATATTTACAAACATGTGAATGTCCGGATTCGAACTCGTGACCACGGGATTGCACACATTAGCGAATGAGAATTAAAGTTAATAATTAATGTTTATATTTACGATTAATTATTGCACATTAAGTCCGGTTAACGATCGTTAAGTATTTAACGAAAAAATGACTAACGACCGTTAAATGAAAAAGAGAAGGACTAGAAATGAAAAAACTTGAAATGAAAAGTTCGGGTCTTCCCTTGGGCTTGTCCTATGGCCGGCCAAGGGTAATGGGTTTCAACCCAATCCCTAACTTGTTCCCAAAGTTTCCCTACTAGTATATAAAAAGGGTTAGGTTTTAGGGTTTCATACACTTGTGCATTGAATTAACCCTAGATCTCTCCTCTCCTCTCTCTAGTCATATTCGGCCGAACACCCCAATAGCAAGGGAGTTTGGTTTCGTTTTTCTTAAACGAGGACTTGTGTTAGATCTAGCAATCGCTTGATTCGTTGGTTAATTCGTGTGTACAAGAACGTGGTTGTAAGACATTATTCTTACACAAATTAGTACTTATTTGTTTTGCTCGCCAAGGGATCCGACATTCAAGAGCGTTACGCATACTTTTAGTTAATTAATTTATTTGTTATGATCTTTAAGTCTTCCGCTGTGTACTCTTGATGTCTTTATGTTTTATTGTATTTTATATATCATAAACTCAACAAGTAGCATCACGAGCCTTGGATAACAAGTAATTAATTACTGAAACACATAATTAAAATAAACATGAATGTGTTATTATTTGTATGCTTAGATCTAGGGTTTGCAAAACCTAAACCCTAATTTTGAGGGGGCGTTTTTTTTATGGTGCCCTAATTAGGGTTTTGTAAACTATTGTTTTAATTGGATTAGAAACCCTAAGATGCATGCAACTTTATGTGTATATGCGTAACTTTGATTTAATTGCATTAATTGTTAAGTGTAATTTTATGTCCATGATAATTATCTGCATGTTTTATCATGGATCCGCTTTATATGTATGTCTTTCTTGTATAATTGATATACACTAAATTATGATAGATCTAAAATTGGGGAAGACCTCAATAATTATTAATTTAATCAATTATGTGCTATGTGGTATGTATTTAATTTTGACTTGCGCAATCGATGAATCGATGCATGTGGTTCACCTTGTACATAGATGAAAACGGGTGAAAGTCTTAATTAAATATATGCATATTGACAGATCTAGAATTGGTTATTAATAGGATTTATCAAAACGTTTGCATGTGGCTATTTGATATGCATGAATTTTATTTGTTATGCATTCATTGTTTATTTGTTTATTTTTATAAATATTTGCTTGTTTGTTATGTGTAACAAGGGTATTTTACAAGAAAAATAAACTGACCTAAACAATGGTGAAACATGTATTTTTAAGAATAGTAATCATAATCGTTTAATTGATTGATGACTTTGGTACAAATGGTCCGAAAGGCTCACCCATGAGAATGAACTAATAAAAGGGGTTTAAAGAAGCGCATACAACCGAAAGGATGTCTAAGGTTGTGCTTTAGTGCGTGCCGGGTCCTCTCGCACTTGAAGTTCGAGTGGAGCTACTTAGTAAGCCATTAAATGTGCAAGCTCATCTTAAGGGCTTAATTAGTTTTAATTTCATGCACCACTTCGGTGGTAATTATCCGAAACACTAAGTGTTTACACTTATGCAAAAGTACGGTATAATGGATGATAATTAACACTAAATTCCTTAATTGGTGAACCCAATACCTCAATTAAAGTTTGATGATGAAAAGCTTATACATTAAAACAAGATATAAATGTTTTAATAAAAACTATGCTACAAAGATGAATGCATGACATCATTGTACATATTTGATTTAACATCAAAACTATTACCCTTTAATTTAAGTTATATGCCATCCAATGAAACGGAAACACCTAAGATTACTTTCTATTTGCGTGAGAACGTGACTTAGATCTTAATCAAAGGGTAAAATGTCCACGGGTCGTGAGAACGGGCATGGACGATTTTGCGCTTTCTTAAGTTGGACAACTTAATTAAGTTAGGCGGTGAACCGGCAACTCAAGGCATTAGATGGGATAAAACATGTTTACATGGCGATTGATATTGGCTATATGTAAATCCCATAAATCTAGGAATTGCAATTGATATTGGCAATTGATCAAATGCTCTACCATTTTGTATAAGGTTCATTACTAGCAGATCAACTGACGTGATGAAATTATGACAATTTGGATCCTAGTTTTCAATAAATATTAATTGGTTATATGAATATGAACCTTGGGTATTTAATTGTTTATTGAAAAGGAAAATTATCAAAATACTAATTATGGTTTTTGAACTTTTTCTGTAGATGGCTCAACCAGAAAACACTATGAGCTTAATGAGTTCCGCTTTCAAAGATATGATTGGAAAGGACAAGCCGACCGCCCTAATTTCAATGACTGGCATCGTTCACTTAGGATCATCCTTCGTGTTGCCAAAAGGGTTGAAATTTTGACTACACCTCGCCGATGCTCCTCCCAACGCGGCAACTGCTCTTGAACAAGAGGCATATCGTGTTGAATATGAGAAGCACAATGATGTGGCGTGTCTAATGCTTTCGGGATGTCTCGCTCAATTGCAAAAAAAATTTGAGCACTATCCGCCTATGAGCATGCTAGATGAACTCAAACGTATGTTTGAGAAGCCACCGACAGCTGAACTATATGAACTTATTGAAAAGGTTCATAGCCGCAAGTGAGGTTGGCAAATCTGTCTCCGACCACGTCCTCAAGATCAAACATCACTTGGATCAATTGGAGAAGCTCACTGCGTGGTTACTCGAATGATGTATGTGTCGGCCTCATCAATCACTCCCTTAATCGGATCGATTTGGTGATTTTGTCCGCAATTTTAACATGCATTGCACAGGGAAGACAGTGAATGAGTTACATGCAATGCTTGTAGACTTCGAGAAGAGATTGCCAAAGAAGGCTCCTACACTGCTGTATCTAATACAGGGTGGTAGGGTGAATAAGCCTAAGCCGCAAGCAGATAAGAAAGGGCAAGGAAAAGGAAAGGGGAAGCAAGTTGTCATCCCACCAGCTCCTAAGAAGAACCCTCGAAAGAAAAAGGAGAATCCTAAGAAGGATTTAACTTGCCACCACTGCAACTCACCGGGTCACTGGAAGCGGAACTGTCCAGTTTATCTCAATGAGTGCCTTTAGAATAAAAATAAGATGGTGCCTAGCTCATCAGGTATTTTATGTTTGAATTATTTTCTTTTCCTCATAAGCAAAATTCCTGGATATATGATACAGGATGTGGTACTCACATCGTAATACATCGCAGGGACTTAGAGGGGCAAAGAAGCTGACCTGTAGAGAAAGATACTTGTACGTTGGAAATGGAAAGCGCAGCTTGTCGGCCATAGGGACTTTTTATTTAGTGTTGCCTTCGGGCTTAATTTTAGAACTAAATAATTGTCATTATGCACCCTCCATTGTTAGGGGTGTTATTTCAGTTTCTTTGTTAAAAGATATTGGTTTTGTGCACAATTTTACAAGTTAGGGAATTTTAGTTTCTTTAAATAATGTTTTTTACTTTAATGCAATTCCTATTCTTGGTGTGTTTGAAATTGATATGGATGGTTGTATATCCAATGGAAATAATTCGTTGTATAACATTAGCAATAAGAAGAGCAAGTTGAACTGTGACTCTTCTTATCTTTGGCATTATCGCCTTGCCCATATTGGCAAGAAACGCATGGAAAAGCTGCAACACGATGGGCTTTTACAAACGGTCAATGATGAATCATTTGACAAATGCGAGTCTTGCATAGCGGGAAAATGACAAGGAAACCTTTTTCACCACAAGTGGAATGGGCTTCTGATCTACTTGGATTGATACACACTGATGTGTGTGGTCCACTTAGACATGTGTCAAAACGCGGTGCTTCCTACTTAACCTTTACGGATGATTTCAGTCGTTATGGTTATGTTTATTTACTTAAACATAAACATGAAGTCTTTGAACCATTTAAGGTTTTCAAAAGTGAAGTAGAATTACAACTCGGTAAGAAGATTAAAGCTCTTCGATCCGATAGAGGTGGTGAGTATATAAGTCAAGAGTTCAAAGATTACTTAGCCGAGTGTGGAATTATCCAAAGAACTCACATCTCCTTACACTCCACAACAAAATGGTGTATCTGAAAGGAGAAATCGTACCTTACTTGACATGGTACGATCAATGTTTGAACTTACGACTCTACCTTTTACTTTTTGGGATTATGCCCTTGAAACTGCTATTCGCATTTTGAATATGGTTCCAACAAAGAAGGTTGTTAAAACTCCATATGAAATATGGACTGGAAAAGCTCCCAACTTTTCTTACTTAAAGGTCCGGGGATGTGAAGCGTTTGTTAAACGTGACACACCTGATAAGCTCCAAGCCGACCGTTAAGTGTATCTTTGTAGGATACCCTAAGGAAACTATGGGTTACTACTTTTACTACCCATTTGAGAATAAAGTCATTGTGGCTAGGTATGGAGATTTCCTTGAAAGGAATCTCATATCTCAAGAACTCAGATGGGAGAGTATATGATCTAGAATATGATCAAGAAGATACAACACCTTCTGAAAATACTAGCCAACTTCAAGAAGAACCCGAAAGCTTAGGTGCTCCTCCGAACTTGTTCCCATTCGTAGGTCTGAAAGGACTATACGTGCAACTGACCGTCTATGTCTTAACGTAGAGGTGGAGGAAAATATGGTTGGGGATCTTAATGAACCCGCCAACTATAAGGTGCCATGGTGATCCTAAAAAGGACAAATGGCAGATTGCTATGAATGGGGAAATGCAATCCATGAAAGATAATGATGTCCGGATTGAAGTTGACCTTCCTCCCAATGCGAAAATCGCGGAAGTAAGTGGATGGCAATGTACACACCTACAAGGCTCGTCTAGTGGCTAAAGGTTTTAATCAAACCTATGGCATTGACTACAGGAGACATTCTCTCCTGAGTAGGACATAAGAGCTATTAGGATTCTCATAGCTATAGCCGCACACTATGACTATGAGATTTGGCAAATGGATGTCAAAACCGCTTTTCTGAATGGCCGTCTAGATGAAGACATCTATATGGCAAGTAGGAAGGGTTTGTGAATTCATTATTTCCTAACCGTGTATGCAAGCTTAAGAGGTCCATTTATGGACTGAAGCAAGCATCAAGGCAATGGAATAAAAGATTCGATGGGGAAATCAAAAGTTTTGGATTTACTCGGAATCTTGATGAGCCATGTGTATATCACAAAGCTAGTGGGAGTCATGTTACTTTCCTTGTTCTGTATGTCGATGACATATTAATCATAGGAAATCATATACCAAGTCTAAATGAGGTGAAAGCCTATCTTGGTAAATGTTTTTCGATGAAGGACTTAGGGAAGCAAAGATACATCCTTGGAATCAAGATTTACAGGGATAGATCAAGGCAGCTAATTGGTTTAAGCCAAAGTGCTTACATTGACAAAATATTGAAGAGATTCAATATGCAAAATTCCAAGAAGGGATTTTTGCCAATGCAAGTAAATCATGGTTTGAGCAGCCAAGGCCGTGCTTCAACACCTGCAGAGGTGGCGCGTATGAAGAAAGTTCCTTATGCTTCGGCGGTAGGATCTATCATGTACGCATGCGATGCACAAGGCTGATGTGGCGCTTGCTCAAAACTTGACCGGTCGGTATCAACAGAATCCGGTGAAATTCATCGGATCATTGTTAAGCATATTCTCAAGTACCTTAGGGCTACAAGAGATATGTTCATAGTGTATGGGGAAATCCTAAAGCGAACTGCATTACAGGTTATGCGATGCATCCTGAAGTGTGACAAAGATGATACGAAGTCTCAAACGGGTTACATTTTTGTTATCAATGGAGGTGCTGTGGATTGGAAGAGTAAGAAAGCAACAACACTTGCGATGTCGCTACAGAAAGTGAGTACATAGCGGCGTCTGAGGCTACCATGGAAGCTGTTTGGATAAGGAAGTTTGTTTTGGGGCTTGGTGTTATGCCGTCGATTGAAAATCCTATTAAAGTATATTGTGACAATTCAGCTGCAATTACTTTTGCCCATGAAGGGCACCAGACACTATCATAGACAATATCACTATGTTCGAGAGCAAGTCGAGATAGGTGAAATTGAGTTGCTCAAAGTTCACACAGATGATAACCTAGCAGATCCTTTAACGAAGGCCTTACTGGTGAAAAACTTAATCATTTTTCTGATAAGTTTGGACTTCATTTAGCTAGTAGTTTCATGCCCATCTGTGACTAAGTATTTTAGATAAAAGGATATTGTAAACATTATTATTGAAATGAAATAAAGTATTTTGTTATGTTTATTATTCATTTATTATGATGTTGTCCTATATTTGCATGTTTAAATCCTTGAATAACTTAAGTTATTCTAAATAGTCCGTTGTCAATCAATAACATGGGAATGATATTGAATTAAGACAAATCTGAGTATTAGTTAGAATATACTTGAAAGTATATTGATGCGTAGCATGACTAATTTCGGATGATATTCAATGAATTGAGTATAGGACTTATCCCACCCGCATGATAATACTTTATGGATCTTTGTCATTAAGTATATCATGGATATTTATCCTCTGACTTGAGATACAAGAGATATGTCATGGATGTAGTGCATTTTTGTGAAGCAATCTAACGCTACACGTAACTGGTAGTTATAAGGGTTGTTTTCAGAAGTGTTGCGAAATTTATGAATCCTGCTTGTAGTCAAAATGGGATTTGTTTCCTTCAAATTTATTTTGAAGTATAATATTGTTGGGGCCCTCGTAGGATTGTTAAGATGTTTGTATGGCCATATAATACCGTACAAATTTATTGGGTTTGTGAGATGTCACGTCAATTCCGCATCAATAATACCGTATAAAAACTCCGTAGCCATTTTTTCAAATTTCGCGCAAGCCGTGAATTATGTATCCCTCCGTGAAAATTTATAATGACCAAATACCAAAAAATACCATACTTTAATGTATAACAAAAATTTGCATCCAAAAAAAATTTATATCTCAAAAAATTCGGATGAGAAATTGTTGTTACCATTTCATTCCAATTCAAAGTAACCCTCGACCAATCAATAACTATAGACGCATATCATTGCAGTCCAAACTTCATTAGATCCACCAGCTATTAAAGCCCACGATCCATTCTCAGAAAAAGTTCAAGCCCGATCCAACTACACCTTGCATAACCGGTTATATAACTTCTTGTTACACACTTACCCTAAACCTAAATATCACATCTCAGAATAAACGCCTACCACAAGTGTTTTTCTCCCAACGACTATGAGAAAAAAATACGCATCACCAATCAGCTTCTCAACACATCTAATCACATATCCCTCGTTTGAATCAAATCAGAATCAACACAAATACAAACTTAACCATACCCAACCTCTTTCTTCATGAGTTGCTTGATCAGAATATCTTCAAGATCCTTCTTGGGTCTAAGGTAGGTTTATGGTTTGCGTTTGATTTAGATCGAACGAAAGAGATAAAATAAACATACTTGTTATATTTTATTTCTTGTTGAGTCGAATATCATTGAAGCTTGGTCTTCGATCAAATTGACATATCCATGATGATTAAGGTTCAAAGAAGAAATCTTTTGAAAGATTAAAATTGAACCCTTTCTGAGATTGATTTGTATTTCTTTATTTTTGAGTCTTGAATATATGTAGAAGATGGAGGATAGGATATATTGGGATTTGATTGTGGAGAGTTGTAGGTTTTGTTTTGGGTAGAGGTTGAAGGTTGGAGTCGAATCTTGTTGTTACAGCTTCTTGTCACTTCGATTTCCTTGGTCGTAAAATGGACCAATGATGTAATATAAGCTGAGGTCGAGTTGCTGTTTTGGTAAATGGTATTCGGTTGTGGTCATGGTCTGTGTAGATATTACGCATAACTTTTTTCATTTGTACTCGTAAAAAATTTCCTTACGCGTAATCTTTCTTAGCTCGAAACCTTATGCGTAACATCTTGGTCTTAACCTTATGCGTAGCTTTACGCATAACGTCATGCTTATGCGTAAGTATACGCGTAAACATATGCGTAGGCCATAGGCGCAAGGCTTAAGCGTAAATGCATACGCGTAACTTTTTCTACGCGTAACTTCACAGCTACGCGTAACTCCACTGTAGATTCTTCTTACGCGTAAGAAAAAGAGGGTTTTGACCCTTTGACTTTTTCCGGCGAGATTTTCCGACCATGTATTTCCGTCCAGATTCATCTGTACCCAGAAACAGCATATAAAACTGCTTCTTTGACTCTTTTGACCATAAAAAAGGACGGATTGACCATATTTGTTTCACAAATATATTGGTACAAAAAAGACCCATAAATGAATACTGTTTGGACCAGGACTTTTTTGAACAACAATAAGGATACCAAACAAAGTTGAAAACTGTTAACCCACAAATCGGAAAAAAAATTTCCGACCCACAAATTTAGCACAAAAACAGTTTAAAACATGTGTAAAAACCAACATAAATCAACACAAGATAACCATGGCTCTATACCAATTGTAGGACCTTACTTTTATCAACCTTATCACAAACCCAACACGTATACCACGTTAACACAAACAACCCAAACACAAACGTTATGCTTAGAAAGAATAAGAAGAAAGGAAAGATGGTGACTTGAATGATATGAAATCCGTGTATGTGAGAGGATAAAGATAAACACAATATGTTGTATATTCCAAAGAAAACACACACACACACACACACTTTCAAGCACACCCCTCAAATGACCATTTGAGGGGTATTTATAGTCCAAGGGACTTGATGCCCTAAAAGGCTTTCCATGGGCTCGGTTTGGACTTGGATTGGGCTTGGGATTCTTAAGCTTATAAACGTCTAGAATAGCTTAACTCTTAACCAATTAGCTTAGCCCAATCCACGAGCCCGATGACTATTCTATCACGATATCTAACACACGTTACAAAGTTTCTATATGTGAATGACCATCACTTCTAATAAAAATTATTAAGGCTAACACCATACCCAAGGTCTTCTGGTATATGTTCAGAAGAGTTGGTAATCTTAATCAATCACATAAAGCAAGAAACAGAATAGTTAATTATGAAATGAGTGAGATCCATATTCTTATTAACATGGTATTAGAAACAAAAGGATGAATATGATGATGAATCATCAAATTTTGTTTTTCTCCAGAAAACCATACACGAGTTGTACCGGGGGCATTGGCGTGTTGCTAGACGCTAACCAATGTCATTTCACGCTTTGTAAACATATCCAAGTGGGAGCTGTTGGAAATGTATATATTTACAAACATGTGAATGTCCGGATTCGAACTCGTGACCACGGGATTGCACACATTAGCGAATGAGAATTAAAGTTAATAATTAATGTTTATATTTACGATTAATTATTGCACATTAAGTCCGGTTAACGATCGTTAGTATTTAACAGAAAAATGACTAACGACCGTTAAATGAAAAAGAGAAGGACTAGAAATGGAAAAACTTGAAATGAAAAGTTTGGGTCTTCCCTTGGGCTTGTCCTATGGCCGGCCAAGGGTAATGGGTTTCAACCCAATCCCTAACTTGTTCCCAAAGTTTCCCTACTAGTATATAAAGAGGGTTAGGTTCGGGTTTCATACACACATGCATTGAATTAACCCTTGATCTCTCCTCTCCTCTCTCTAGTCATATTCGGCCGAACACCCCAATAGTAAGGGAGTTTGGTTTCGTTTTTCTTAAACGAGGACTTGTGTTAGATCTAGCAATCGCTTGATTCATTGGTTAATTCGTGTGTACAAGAACGTGGTTGTAAGACATTATTCTTACACAAATTAGTACTTATTTGTTTTGCTCGCTCAAGGGATCTGACATTCGCAAGAGGTTACGTTACGCATACTTTCAGTTAATTAATTTATTTGTTATGATCTTTAAGTCTTCCGCTGTGTACTCTTGATGTCTTTATGTTTTATTGTGTTTTATATATCATAAACTCAACAACTACACTAACTAATGTATGAAGTAAAAAAAAAAAAATTAGATGTTTGCACGATTTACATTACAATGTAAGGTTATGATGGGATTGAACTTATTGTTCGAGCTGCTTCTAATTCGTTTGGCTTATAAATATTCACTTTAAGTTATACTTACCAACAAACGTCCATTCAAAACACTTGATTAATTTTCATATCTTTTGAGCAATGAAACATCTAAAAACAGTACTATTTCTATGACTTCTTAGTCGTTTCATGTATTGTTCTTGTCTCCTCTTCTATATACCCGACATTATCAACATGAACATTTGAACAAATATGACACAACTCAATTTTTGGTACGAGCATTCATAATATTACTATTAATTTGCTTCCATTTTTTAGAGAGGGTCGACGGAGAAAGTGGACAAAACAAACTCGCATTATGCACACCTTTTGCATCGAGTATGTTCACTTCGAGCTTTGTAACATACTAACATGCCAACCAAATAGGCAACCTTGCATTCTGATATAATAAAGTTATTCCGTAAAGTAGTAAAAAGATGCATCATCTAATTATACTTTGCTCATCATCATGGTTCATGAGATACACACACATGATTGAAAGTGATAACTGATATGTGTATGTGGGTATTGTCCCCAAAAGGCAGATAATTTTTTATGACCAAATGATTTGTCATGAGACCATACTTCAAAAAGCTTTTGGGCTCGACTTGATAGTGGATATTGTATATCTGCAAAAAGCTATTCTAACTACTTAATTAATCATTGAAAAAACGAGTTAGTGTATTCCCAGTGTGTAGTCCACTTCCATTTGCATGCTCAAGTTTTTTATTCCCTTTCTTCTATAAACTATATATATGCAATGATTTAACAACTTAGCTCAATTCTAATAATTCATTAATCATTGCTAAACCGGAAATTTAAATTATCGTAATCTAGGTTTTCTCCTTCATCGATGGATTTTCGATCATTTGCAGTCTCCGAAGAACAAGAAGAGGGCGAGGGAACATAAAATTGGGAGATGACATACGTTCATTCCTTTATTTTTCATGATATATTTACCGACTTGTTGTCAAAATGAATCATTACTTAAGCACAATGGTTTAGAATTATTTAACAGCAAATGTGGTGTTTGGGAGTGTGAACTATGATGACATTTGACTAGACATCACTCATACAAATCTTTAATTATGTCATACAGTATTTGATTATAATTAAGTTAACTGGTTGAAATTATATATGTGGTGAAACACTTAAAATCAAATTTTATTTTATTTTTTAAAAGTTCATTGTGAGTAAAATATTCGATCGACAGCCGACACAAGCAGTAACGGAACTAGGGTGGGTATACCGGAACACCCATAAAATTTTGCGGCATGGTGTTAGGTAAAAACCTCGTTTTTTCGTAAATGCACTCGGTCCTTAAAAATTACTACGTATGTATCTAGTTTTGTATAATTTCTTATAAAGGCGCCCGATTTATAGTATGGACTATAGATATGTATGTAATCTGGTTCACTAAACATATTGGCTCAACTCAAAACATGAATAACTTTTTAACATTTTGACATAAGTTCTACATCTGTGTAAACTTTCACTTAGTTTAACTAAAGTTTCTAAACTACTGATCAAATGCCTAAACACCTCTTACGATCAAACACCAGAAACTCGTTAGCATGATTAATCTCACTGATATCTTGTAACGATCGCCGATTAGCAAAACAGGTCATTCGAAAATGCTTTATTAATCTACAAACTACAAGTTCAGTATAGTTCATAATACACCATTTCAAAAAAAAAAATTAGCCTAAACCAAAACAGTAAAAACAAGCCATACTCACAAATCACCATCAGGCCCTCGACTCGAACCAACAGGACTAATCGGCTCACTCAAATCGTCATCCGACTCATCAAAATCTTCTTCCAGCTCAAGTACCGAAATAACATCACTAACACCATGAATCACAAGCCAATCACTATAATACATATCCGGAAACACAATGTTAACTTCATTAACCTTCAACGTAACACCAGATCTCGTAACGTTAACCCGAAAACCATTCAAAAAAGTACCCACACTCAAAACCGACCCGTTTTCAATACTAACAAGCTCGTTCAACGAAACTTTACACGGCAGCACATGTCGTAAAAACAACGACGGATAATCCGGAAACTGATCCGAATAATCAACCATTACTTCATCAACAGGTGCAAAAATAGTCAAACCACTCCGTTGACTTTGACTTTGACTTTCCTCAAACCCTAACCCTAGCAGTTGCAAATTCAAAAATGAAGCCATAACAGAATAGCCTCTAGATATCAACACATTTACGGCATCGTGAAACGCGCTGTGATCACCGTCATTCATTTTCCGGCAACCGTTTCCGCCACCTATCGGCGCCGGTGCATCGGCAACCCGAAAATACGGATCGAAAAAAGTTTCGACGCCGTAAACCGCTAAAATGCCGTCGTCAAAAATCGGCGAATCAGTGACTCTGACGTTATTTATCGAAATGTGACCGGATGATGACGTGGATGTAATGATCAGGTAGTGATCAGATAACATTGTAGGGATTCTGGTTCTGGTGATGAATGATCTGAGGCTCGAAGACGAGAAGATTAAAGGCGAAAAATGGTATTGGACGAGCGAGAGTGACGGCTGGCCGAAATGTGCGAAAATTAGGTCCGGGGGTGCGAAAATGGTGGCGGAGATGGTTTTGGAAAGTAACGTGTTTGCGACGTGGTTTAGAGTTAACGACATTGCGATGTAGCCGGAGTTTTGGAGTGTTTCGGCTGCGTTGGTGAGTGTTTCGGGTGGGATTGCGGTGGTTATCGGGGAAAGGATAGTTAGGATTAGGAGGAGAGTTAACGGAATTAGAATTGTCGGGTTTTTCGCCATTGGAACGCGGCAGTGGTGTGTGGTTGGTTACGGTGGTAGAAATGGTGTGTTTTTGTTGAATGTTTTTTGGCGGGAGAATCTGTTGTAAACTTGGGCTAGGCGGTTATGTTAAGTAGTTTGGTTGTGAACTATTAAATAACCGTTCATTAATTATTATGATTGGATAATGCAAACTAAAAATGTGTATGGCTCATACTATAAATTATTTTTGTCTCGAAATTGCAAGATCAAATTGAAATCAAAATATGTTATTTAAATGTGTAAAAGTCTTATTTGTTTAATAATTCATATTCAATGCTGATTGTAAAACAAATTTATCAAGAAAGAAGTGTTCTGAAAGTTATAATAGTATGAAACTACAATGTGTAATGATTTAAAATATTAAAATATCTAAACGGTGATGACGTCAAGTCTTTTAATCTAAAAAATTACTGTATATATTTTACTCTTATAAACATTTATAATAATCCATGCTTGCTTTATTGTTTTACTTTAACAAAATTTCTTCATTTAATAATTTATTAGTTAGTTTAATTTAAGAAAAGTGGGATCGAATCGGATTCAAATCTTACGATCCTACAGTAAGATCGAGATCCTATGTCTTTTAAGATGTTACGAACGATCGACTCGTTTGTGCTTGACGAGATCCTAAAATCAAAAGATCTCAAAAGTAATATCGAGATCTTAACATCTATGTTTTGGTTATGAACAGTGATTTAAAACAATAGTTTCTTAAATCATACATAGTGAATATTGATACATTCATATTTATCTATGGGCATGAATGGCAGAAATTTAGATATTGCTCTCAGATCAACCAACACATGATATAATTTACAGTTCATATTTTGAAATAAGAAAAATAAAGCTAAACAATAAGATAAAAATAACTAGTAGTAACAACAATCATACTGTAAGATAGATTTAATATGATATAGAAGTAGCAAAGAGCAAATTCATACAAAGCACTCTTCTCTCTTCCCATGGAATTGGGAATTGTGGCCATTTAAGCTTTTATTAAACATCCACAAAGCAAGAGAATGATTTTGATACACATACACTCCACTTTAGACTTTTTTGTCAAACATGGGTGGCGCATAAAGTGAAGGAACAAGCGAAAAAGAAAACAATCTGATGGATGTTTTACATGAAATCCTCTTCGAGTTCCTGTAAGGTCTTCTGGGTTGAAGCAATCTCTTTGTTGGAAGTCATTTTGTCAGCAACCATGAGATTTTTGTAGCTCCTTACTTCAGCTTGTTTCTCCTTCTCAAGCCTCTCCATTTCCTCTCGTCGTTTCTGCATCATCAACATTACATTATTATTACATCTTCACATGCAAATTTACACCATATACAGAGATCATGGCATCATGCGTAATACAACTTTCATACTAATAGCAAATGATAAAAGCTTTACTAATACTAGGGGTGGCAATTCATAAAGACATGAATAAATGGACCAGATACAAAATAAACAGGTTTGGAGTGTGGGTTCACATGTGATATGGAGGCGCGACTAACTCGTTAAGTCTACAGGTCAGTTCAGGCCTCCCCAACCAGCTTGTTAGCTTATTACCATAAAAAATTAACAGTCGCGAGTACTAATTATGGGAGTTTTAAAATTTCAACTCCTATTTTGTTGGACTAAAAAATGGTTTCTATTCTATTGAGTCCTGTATAATATTTAAGCATTCTATTAGAATTTTAGTATTTTCATATCTTTATAGAAGTTAGTCAACCCACCAACATATTTGACCAATTTAACCCACCAGCCCATTTGACACTTAGACGATCGGGCTATGCAAATTGCGGTTCCCTGTGTCATAGCGTATACATCATCTTGACACAATTAATCAAGCATGACTTGTTATTTCATTCCATTCCACCTCTGGCCATGGAATATAAATTAACAAAAAGGGAGGAAACAAATTCTAATGGCAACTATTTCGCAAGTCCATAAAATAAAGTAAAAGCCATCATAGAAATAGCTACATGATATTATAATTGAATTGTTATTGCTTGAGATTTTATTTAATAAGCTACTCAAGCTAATATTTATAACAAAGGACTAAATCAGTAAAAACCCTGTATCCATGATGAATGCGTACGGGCAGTGAGTCAAATGGATAACTTTGGTCCCAATCAAAACAGGTCGGTCCGGGTCGACCTAAAAAACCTTTCTTCTATAACCTTCTTAACTAATTAACAAATGAATTGTGTCAAGATTTGATTAACAGTTGCACTACATTATTTCACAGAAAATCTAATAGTTTTAATATATAATCACTTTAAAGGTTGGATACAATAAAACTACAATTTGGCCCCAACCCGTTAATTTTAGCAAAGGTTCCATTTTTATCTGAACTTGTTTTGCTAGCTAGGTAAACAAGAATACCTTGACCAGTTCCCAAGTCAATGGGTTAAAACCGCCACCGCTATGCCTATATATGTAAATATTATCTTAGATACTTTTAAAGATATAACTAAACATATATACTTACTTTGTCTCTCAGCTGCAGCTTCCTCTCTGCCCTTTCTGCTGCATTGACTGATTCACGCTCAGCTACAAGCATGGACAATGAAATTACAAGACATCAGAACAAAAATTTAATAGCCAGCTTTCACTTGTTGATTCTAAAATCGTCACTAGAATTCAGTTTCTGAAAGTTAAATGGGGGTTTTAAAAGCTTGTATAAAAGAGTGAGCACCTTTGAGATCAGGTTTTCTTTCCACTTTGGTACGGTTCAGCCTATTAACAACCTCATTAATTCGCTTCTCCACTCTCACAGTGCGCACCTGAAAACAGATAACAATCTCTGCTGTGATAACTGAAGTCTGAAGGACAGTTCAGAAAGCAAAACAGAGGTGTTACTCACTGCTTTATTGTTGTGGAAACCAACTTGACCAACATCCATGGCTGCAGTTTTCTTTAAGTTTTGCCAAGGAGTATAAACAACATCTATGTTGTTCACTTTGTTTCCTGCATCAGCCATCAAGCACAGAAAAATGACAATACATTAAGGGAACAAATTTAACCAATCAGTGTAATTAAAGTTGATTTAAAGATCACGAGTCAGACGGATAAATTTCAAAAACTTCCTCAATTTCTTCTAAAAAGAAGAAAACGAAAAAAAATAAAAAATAATAATAATAAAAATAAAAATAAAATAAAAAAATCCACATTGTGTAGCAGAAAGATGAGTTTCAAGATTATTCTGCAAATATGGTTTTTAACCAAGTGGCTCTGTTCTTCATAACATGAAAAGGATTTTGAGTTATACTTGGTTCATATTCATCAGATGGCCATGTATCTTGCATACTGTTTGCCTTGTTCATCTGGTTTTCATTCTGGAAATTCAGTAGGCCTAGGTATAGGTAACTGGAGATTTAGCTTGAATTCTATATGACTCAAGGTGAGCAGTTTATTCAAAAAGTTGGTTCCCTGATGAGAAGGGTAATATGAACAGGTCAACAGGATGGGTAGTCAGTCCTTTTATTGGTTAGCATGTATGCATTTGTAAGCTGTCACTTTATTTCCCTGCAAGTCTGTGTTTCTTTGGGCATGTCCATTAAACACTTGATTGCAGTGGTTTTGTATTCAATTTTTGAGAAGTAATAAACATTGTAATAATGTTATTTTGCTACTACAACAACAACAACAACAACAACAAACCCAATCCCGCCGAGGCAGGGTATGGGGGAGGTAAAATGTAGACAGATCCTACCCCTACCCCAGGATAAACCCGGGAGTAGAGCTTCCAACGAGACCTCCGGAAATAGATATATACAAAACAAGCTGTTGGCGGGTGGACCCAGTGAACTAAATCTGTTTTGGCAGGACCCACTCCCATAGTGGTCGACTCATGACTACACTAGTGACTCTAAATTCTCAATTTCTAACTAGCGACTCGCTTGTGAAAGTCATGATATTTAGAGATACAAATTTTATGAAAAATAGATAAAACACATTTAAAACAAGATACAAGTGATTACTCAACTTATTTCGGACAAAAACAAAATATAAGTGTGATCATAAGGAGGAGGTTACTTGCCTTGGATGGAATTTGCTTTGACAAGTTGAACACAATCTTCAAGAACCCCTTCCGATATGTCATCAATTGTCTGGCCCTTGCGCATCCTCAGATAGACGTGGGCAGAAGACATTTTATCCACATGGAACCTGTGGTAACAAAAAAATCCTGTATGAAAAACTAGATTAAGGTGATAATAATCAACTGACAAAAGAAGTTGCCCAAAATTTAGGTTCACCAGCAAAATGATACAACAAATAACCTTAAACAAACTCTTCAAATTAACTCCAATCAAAGGAAAAGGTTCTGTAATAAAAAGCACAAGTCCTTCTCAAGAGTCATCTTTATTCAAATATGATAAAAAAATAAAAAGAATTGAACAAACAGATTACATCCTTCACTCTTCACATATGTCTCCTTTTCTCTTCACTAATGTGTATCTTTAGCTATTTCCTTTCCTAATTGATCAATTTATATGGGTGTAGAATGACAAATAATATGATTATTAAATTAAATTGCCATCTTTTAATTTGATGCGCGTTGAAGTTGACACTGTTCTGATGCAAGACGTTCAGAACGATGGTTGTATTTATGATTACATGTTTTAAGCTAACTTTCTTTAGGTTCATGTAGTTGACTTTCGGCCCACAAACGTTTATTACTTGATTAATAAGAAGTTTCCCTTGGTATCTATATATGTTTATTTGTTTTTTTACCTTATATTTCGCAAAGCTTTCAGGGAAGAAAAAAAAGAAAACTTAATCTGAAACACTCGTAGTAACGTTATGGAGATTTGCGCACTACAAAACCTAATTTGTGGCATATGTGTTACATAATCTTTAAACATAAGCTCAAGTTTACATCTTGATATTCCTTTATTTGTCATATGTCAACATTATTGCAAGTAGATGTGGAGATGAAAAACTATAATTATCACTAAGCACTGCCGTCCAATGTCATGAAACAAAGACCTGTACATGCCTGACTGTCTCAGTCCAAAGGTATAGATAAGTCATACTAACATATGAATATGCTGATCTGCTCAGAACAACCATATCAGCCCAAATATTCACCTCATCTTTACAACTTCGTATATTAAACTCCAAAGACACATAAGTAGCTATTTATTATCTAATTATACACATAACAGAAAACTTGAACCCAATGATCCTTTAGTTAGCCTATTCAGTAGCAAGTACAGATCATTTCCTAATCCATGATCTACTCTTAAACCATGGTGTAAAACTAGTCTCCTCGTTGTCTTTTGAATGTTAACACTACTACTAAACTGGTTAATATCTTCCATTCCAATAACTCAGGCCATAAATAATATAGTAATAAAGATGGATATGAGTTAAAAAGAATAAAAATAGAAGACTTGTGGAAATGAAACGATTAGAATTTATATTAATACCAGATGTCTTCAGGGAAACCGTATTTGATCAGTTCTTCGTTCTCAAACTTGTCAAGACCCATGAAGATGGTGTAGTCTCCGGCTTCTGGTCTAGCTTTAAAGTAAAACACCATCTTTGATCTCTTCTTTCTTTAGAGTTGCTTCTTGCGTTTACAAAAAGAAAGTGCAGAAGGTGATCAAATAACTGCTAATGCCGATCACCAAACACCTGAAAAACAAAGTTAAGAAGTTCAAGATTTTATCAATTTTGGTTGCAGATAATGAAGCGTTTTACTGCAAGTTTGAATGTAATTTAACAAATTGGCAATGGCAAGAAAAAATAATGATGTTCTACTAAATATACATCTTAAGAGTGGGAGTACAGTTTATTTATTGAAGAACACAAAGAGACAACAATCTCTATTAGAATAATGTGTTAAGATTAGACATAATCATGATAACGCATTGAAAAAAACGATTGGAAAAGCCCATTGAAGAATTACATTAAACATGCAGTATGCAATACAAAATTTCTGCTTTTCCAAGAACAATCAACAAAAAAGGCCATTAAGAACTGGTTCACGAGAACAAAAATTCTACAGTTCCGATTGTCAAATCTACCTGAACTTAAGGACTGAGGCTAAATATACAGCTTCACAAACTATGCCAAAAAATTAAAAACAAACAACCAATTGACCCATGGTTTCCATAATCGTCCTTTTTTTTCAACCAGTTTGTTTGTTGCTTTTATTGTTAAGGCACGGCTTATGGAACCATATATTTAGCCATTATCTTAATCTTCCGTACCAATAGATTAATAAATTCAAACAGGCAATCAAAATCCAAATGAACTAAAAATAGACATTCGAAGCAACATGCCATCATAAGCCTATATGATAGTACTATCATTATCAAAGGAAATTTAAAACATTCACCTAAAACAAAGACATATATTATCTAGAATACCTATAAGCAAAAACTATTACAACCTAATCAAAATTAACTAACATTCACATAAACATATATCAAACTAGAAGTACGATAAACCTAAGCCGAACGCGATATATATTAGTAACATCTAAAAAAGCTCAAAACTGATAAACAAATAACAATTAAAACACATAATCCAATAATAGAAAACCTGTAAAATAGATAAAAGCTAAAGCACAGATGAGAATTGTAATAATGAAAGAAGATGCGTATGGATTGTAAATAAATGAATGAAACATACTTTTTTTATTTTAGGGTTAGATGAAAATGAATGATACGAAGAAATTCCCTTCGTATGAGAAAAGGGGGAATTTGGGGTTCCTTTTCTTCCTTTTATTTTATTCTTTCTTTTTGTGTTTTACGGGTTATATAAGTGGGTGGTGGGCCGGTTGATTTGGGTAAGGAAAGTGCAAAGAAAAGTACATCTATCTATAGCTTCATCTAGTCCAACACATAAACAAACATTACGTTATTGTAAGTTTTTTCATTTTACTTTGGGATTAGATCACTTAATTCTTAACTTTTTTTTTTAATCAATTATCAAACTAACTTATAGGCCACCTATTTATGTATTTGCTTTCATTGATACTAATTTCAGATAATTTTTTCACGGAAATCTTTAAATCAATGAGAATAAAACTAAATATAATATGTTAAAACAATAGAAATAACTATTGAAATGTAAAATATCAGTTTTAGCCATTATTTATGTGCAACCTTATTTTGTCGAAAGTGATTCATGATAATTTAGTTGTTTTACGTTTCAATTTTTTATTCAGATATGTTAAAGTTACCTTTATTCTTGAAATTATATAAAATTTTAGCAAGAATTTGAATGAGAGTGGTATAAACGAAAACAAACATATATTTAAGCGGCCCATAAGTTAGTTTAAATAAATGAGTAGGCTAAAAGTAAAATGTTTAATAGTTAAGCGGCCTCCAGATACATATTTGTGGAAGGATATTGTTAGCCTACTACTTTGATCGGGGGCAACTTGCAAGATGATTACTTTAGTATAAATTTTAGTCATGTAAATCCGAGTGTCAATAGAAGAAAAATTAGGTCGATCAAAATTTTCGTCTAAAATTGCCATCGTAAATATATACTGATGGTTTACACAATTAAACCGATCAACATTTATATTAGGGGGAAATTTCATATATATTGAATTAAACTTAAATATAAGTATATTTCTTCAAAATAATGTTTAAGCAATCTTTAAGTAAATAACCAAGTTTTGGTGAGTATACTTATACTTTTTTGGATCTCAAGATCATAGTAATATGTTTTGGGCCTCAAGACTAGGGGTGTTAAAAAAAACCCGAGAAATCGATAAACCGAGCCGAACCGCTTAATCCGAAACCGAACAAACCCGAAACCAAAATAAACCGAAACCGAAAAAACCCGCTTATGACGGTTCAGTTTCGGTTTTTGTTTTTAGATATCCGCGGTTAACCGAACCGAACATGTATAACACCCATGAAGGTTTTAGTAAAATATTAAATAATTGCACATGTATTAATTTTATTATTGTATAACGACTTTTTAATCACAGCGTAAACATTTACTAAACATATATGTTTGAAAATTGATTAACGTGATCTTTACATATGTAAACGTTGAATAAATACTTATGATAATATGATACATATGTTTATTTGAAAGCAAATATTGTGATGGAACAACTTTAATATGACTTATAATCTATATTATTTATAAAACAAAAATGGTAAGTGAAAAGTCAAGAAAGTGAAATGTTAAAAAGATTATTAAGGAAATGTTGAAACTAAAAATGGAAATGTTAAAAACATATATTTTAAAAAGAACCTATTATACACATCGAAAACGGGTTGACCAGGGACGCTTTAAACCCGGCGGATTGACTCGTTTTTTTACTTAACCCGTTGGGATGACCCAGTTTAAATGACCCAGAAAAATGATATGAGTTATTTAATGGATATATAGATAATGATAACGATATGGTAGCAATTGGAAAACGTACACCCTATACGGAGTATATCACAAACTTTTTGTAGTTCCATTTAAGGGTGAGCAAACGGACCGGCCGGACCGGACCGACCGAAGGACCGACACGGACCGAGACCGGACCGACCACATTCGTCCGTCCGCGGTCTTTGGGCAAATCGGTCCTGGTCCGGTCCGTCCGTCCGGACCAAAACCGATAAAAACCGACGAATTGGGCCGTTTTGGACCGACCGACCGAAGACCGAGACCGGACCGACAATGGTCCGGTCTCGGTCTTGCTTTTGGCGAACTCGGTTTTCGGTCCGGTCCGGTCCTGGCCGGTCCGGTCCGGTTTTCAGCCTTTGCACACCCCTAGTTCCATTACGTCTTTCTTCACCATTATTTATAGTTTCTTATAGATTTTAATTTGTTGCACAATCTAAACATCTACATGCATAGTACAGAAACCTAATCACATATCATTCAAAGTTTACGGCTTTACGCTACTGGTTCTTGCAAACACTATAAGTTTAGGCTACTTGTTAGTGTCGCTTATATTCTGCGACGAACAATGCATCGGTTACTAATTGGATTACATGAACACATGAAGACAATGCAAGAAGAAATATTCAGTGCAGTTGTTCCATTATTAAAACTTCTATCGTTAGCAGTTATGGGATTAATACTTGCTCATAACAAGATACAAATTATTCCAAAAGACACATTTAAGTTACTAAGCAAACTTGTATTTGCTCTATTTTTACCATGCCTTATATTCATCGACTTGAGTAGATCGATTACTCTCGAAAATATTACTCTTTGGTGGTTTATTCCTGTGAATGTGGTAATTAGTATGGTGTTAGGTTTTGTGTTGGGGGTGATTGTCGTGTGGGTATGTCGTCCGCCACCAGAATTTGTTAGGTTTACAATTGTTATGACTATGTGTGGGAACACGGGTGATCTTCCTATTGCTATATTGGGTTCGTTATGTCTAAGTCATGATAATCCATTTGGAAAAGATTGTCTTCAAAGAGGTGTTGCGTATGTGTCTTTTGCTCAATGGGTATCGGTTGTTGTGTATACGATTATTTATCATATGATGGAGCCTCCTGCTGAGTATTATGAGATTGTTGAAGATGAAAGCGTTAAGTATGGTGGTGGCAGTGAAGAAAGTGAAGTTTTAAGCGAACCATTGATTGCTAATAATGTTCAAGATGATGAAGAAATGCAAGCACATGAAACACGAACACAAGGCGTGAGATTAAAACTTGTACAAAAGATTAGAGTTGTTGCGGAAAAGACTCCAATTAAGCACATTTTTCAGCCTCCAATCATAGCTTCTTTGCTAGCTAAATTCGTAGGTTCGGTCCCTCAAGTGAAATCTTTTGTTTTTGGACATGATGCACCGCTTGCTTTTGTAACAGATAGTTTAGAGATTTTCGGTAGGGCTATGGTGCCTTCGGTTATGCTTGTTTTAGGAGGAATGCTTGCTGAGGGTCCAAGCGTATCTAAACTTGGAGTGAAAACGACTATTGGTATAACCGTGGCTAGATTATTAGTGCTACCGATTTTTGGAATTGGGATTGTTTCCTTGGCTGATAAGATGCATCTTCTTGTAGATGACGATGCTATGTATAAATATGTACTTTTGTTGCAGTATGCGACTCCAAGTGCTATTCTTTTGGGAGCTGTCGCTAGAATGAGAGGTTATGCTATTAGCGAGTCCTCTGCACTTTTGTTTTGGCAACATATATTTGCACTCTTTTCACTGTCCTTTTACATCTTCATCTACTCTAAACTGGTAGCACCTATTTGAGGCCATACATATAGACATATATTATCGGGTTTTTTTTTTAGAAGATTGGAGTTCCAGGTAAATGATGGTGAAGAAGAAAGCATGATAATTCAACTTTTGGGACCACATGCCAGAATTTCAAAACTGTTGGATGCATACAGCAGTGGAGGCCTATAGTAGCTAATGAAGGATCAGAGAGTAAATTATAGGTAGATGCAAATATTTTCAAGAATTTGTTATATTAGATCAACTTGTTTTTATTACTCACTGATATCTAAATTCTAACATGGACAAATTCACATCTTGCTAACTTGTTTTGGTAAGAGCTTTCTAATCTAGTGATTTTACTGATGTTTCGTGATTGATTGTGTTTTAGTAATTGACTCTTTAAGCTGTCATGTTTGATTAACCGTTGCCAAGAAACAACCATAATAGCAAAATGAGAAATAAAACACTGCTTTTGCAAAAGAAAATGGACGGTTTTGGTGAAATATGCAATAAATTGTGTTTTTTTGGCAGCACAGACCAATTTAGGTACTCTAAATGCTTTTACTTATACAAAGTTAACACCAAAAACATGGTCGCCGAACGCATACTATATCATGACTATGATGATTTTTAGAACTGAGTCATTCTATTCAAATTTGCATAAAAGTATTTAATGATTTATGAGGTTCTATGTAGCGTCAAAGCCTCAAAAGGGTTATGTATAGATGCATCCTCTTTAATTCCCAAATTGGCTGTTTGGACTTATAATATTCATGTTGGGACCATGAACTTGAATTAATTAGACAAGTCAAGTTGCTTGTGTTAAGAAAAATCATGGCTGTATAAATGTTGCCTAAACATGTTATTGTGGTGTCATATGGGTATGCTATTGACCCATAGATTTTTCTTTTTGTTCTTGGTCTAATATTAGAAACTATAGTCAAAGTCAAATTATATAAGTTTCTATCTTCTTCCTATTCAGCACAATTTCCACATTTTTTCTGTGTTTTCCAACCTTTCTTTAATTTTCAAAGTATTTTACTAATTACAGCTCTTAAGTTATGGTTAAGAGTTTGATTTTTTTACGTAGGACTCTTGAATGATTCTTATTAGTTGACATTTCTCAAAAAAGTGAATAAAATATTTAGGGTGCGTTTAGTTGGAGAACAAATTCTCTTATTTTCTATCTCTAGTTTTGTAAAAAATTGGAAGGAGAATTAATCTCCAGAAAACACTTGAAAATATAGAAAACGCGTTTAGTTGATGTTTCTATTTTCTGTTTTGAAGAAAGTGAGGGAGGGTTGAGGGTTACAAAGGAAAACAAGGAAAACAACTAAAATTTGTTTTGTAATTTTCCTTGTTAAGTTAGGAAATAGGGGATTTGTGTTTTGCAAAACATTTTGTTGGAAAACGTTGATTTGAACGCGGTCTCTGTTTTCCTTGTTTTCCACAAAACATTTTGTGGAAAACAAGGGTATTTTCCCTCAACTAAACGCAACCTTAAAATCCTAGATACATAACACACACACTTGATTTGATAAATTGTTTTTTTCTTTAGCAAAAAACTGTAGCAAGAATGATACTCTTAATCACATCCCTAATGTCTATCATTAGCAAAACTCTATATTAATTTTGTTTTATAAAAAGATTATGCCTTTTTTCTTTGCTAAATCCACATTGAAAATGACACATTCTTAATGTTAGCAGTCAACAAGTGTTTTATTATTCGTATGTAAAGAATATACGATTTTAAGTTTCCTTCCTCTTTGTGAACAAAGAAACATTTTTGTCTGAACGTGTTAAGTTTTGCTGCTACACAAACATAAAACTCTAGAATCTTGATGCTTTTAAAAATGTAAATAAACAAAGAAAATGCAGAAGTCACTAGAGTCCACGGTGCAGTGCACTTATAACATGTTATAAGTTCCGGTTTGCACCCTATGACGCCACCATAATAGTTATATTGCACTGTCTTTTTGTGTTACAGGCAGCTTCGTCATTTGCAAAAGGGTTGTTATGTGTGTTATTTATTTATTTATTAATTATTTTTTCTTTTATTTTTTTGAATACGTGGGTATTTCTTATACTGAGTTATAATAATGTTATTAGGATGGTGTTTTGAGTTTTGTATTATAAGAATGTTATAGGGCAAAGATAAAGTGGTGGCGCCTACAACAGTTTTAGGCACCAACCGCACCTAGCTCTCTTAGTAATTAGATATTTCGGATTTATACAACATAATGACTTATAACAGAGGGTACTGTTACGTACACACCACGCTAAGCCTACGTGGCTGGCGTTATTGCGACGCTATGGCACGGGTGATTGTCCGCACCATCAATGGCGCCATGCCCATGACGTACGCCAAAAACCAATTTTTCCTTTTTTTATCGTTGGTTGTTTTCTCGATTATAATTGTTGAGTTTGTGTATTTTTTTGTGTTTGTGTTTTGTGTTTGGTATGTGTATTTGGTGTTTAATGTGTGGCTGTGTGCGAGTGTGAAGTAGATTTGAGAGGTTGAAGATGAAGGTGGAGTTTGTTTTTTTTAAAATGTCTTCTAACAACATCTTAACCTGTTTCAGTTAGACCGAGTTTAAGCCAAAAAGTATGTTTGTTTTTTTCACGTTATTAAAAGGGGTAAAAAGCAGCAAGTGTTAAAAGTGTTGGCTTTATGCCAAAAGCCTTTTTTTTTTTTTTTTTATAAAAGAAGTTTATATAATGATTTTGAAATTTGTATATTACTCATTTTAGTCCTTCTAGGTTAATTTTCTTTAAAATATTAATGTTTTTTAATTTTAATTTCGTAACTTTTAAAAAATGTAATTTGTAATTTTACATTTAATGCATGAAAAGAAAATTTGAAACAATGAAAAATTAAAATAAACTAATGGGTCTCAAACGAAGGTTTTGGCTTTAGCATGAGAGATGATGTTTTTGATGTGTGAGAGAAAACGATGTGGAGAATGAAAAAGCTGACACAAAAAAAAGTTATGGCTTGAGCCATAACACCTTATGTTCTTAAAAGAGTATAAAATTAAACGATTGTCTAACAAGTGCTTTTGGGGCAAAGGTTAAGATGAATATAAAAGAAAACTTAGATTTTTTTAAAATTAAAAATTGCATATCTAAGGTAATTTGTAAGTTTATTTATTGCACATTAAATAAATTTTGGTATATGAATAAAAAGTTTTCGACTAAAAAACACATGTAAACTAAGAGAATGGATTCACTAAAAAAAAATTAGAAATGTTTTCAGCCACATATTTCAAATGAAGAAGAATAATTTCATGAGAGATCCATATATTTTTGTAAGTGCATTTAAAATATACGGCTGTAATTATTTTTCATCCTTCTTATTTTACTTTTATTTTTTTATTTGATTTATATTTTGTAAACCAATACCCTCGTGACAACATAGTTTTTGTATATGAACAAAAGTGTTGAGTATACGATATAGCTAAGAACATAGTTACAACATAGTGAGTCAAAGAATATATAAAGGCATTTTATTCGGTACTTTCTTATCTTTGAAAGATACGCACGATAATTATTGTGGAAAAGGCAAAAGAATACACAGCGTGAGGCTCGCCTTTCTTACGGTCCCTCTCATTTTCTATGGTCCCGTATCGATTTAAGCAAAGCATGTAATCATTTGTTATTTATTTTATTTTTTTAAAGTGCGATATATCATATTTTTATATGGCGAATGATTCTTTTCATACATATAAGAAAGTTTTAACTGTGTTACAGAAGCACCGAAACCATTATATAATATCGTACCATATTCGGTTATTTCATAACACAAGTAAATTGATACAAGTACCATTTGGATAGCCTTTGTTATATCGATTAATGTATCTTGACCAATATAATTGTAGCATTTGTTTCACGTATAAAAACAAACACAACATACTGACTCATATGTTAATCGAACATTAACTAAAACAAATTATAGAACTAATAAATCCGATGAACCATGTTCATAGTCCGAACCAACCTAATCAACACTAACTTTTTTTGCCTGAATTTGATTCATAACTAAAACAAACCAATCCGATTCACCATATACAAAATCGAACCAACCCTATTGACCTAACAAGAGGCGTCTATAATTAGCTTATTTTTCAAACTTATACGCTCATCTGATTTTTAAAAAGTTTCAATTATAAAGCACGCCTTTTTCCTTTTTAGAAACTTATCAGTTTGAGTTTATAACTTAACCAAGTCCGTAATCTCAAATTAATAATCATGTAAGCCCCAAAAATGTAAGACCAAGTGTATTAAGCAATGTTTCACGCGTGATGCGCTTTGTTGGCTCCAACACAAACATGTCAATCACTAAAATACCACACTCTCTTGACGCGTGAGAAAGCAATTGACCACAACTCGGTCTGTTAAATAACCATTTTTTAGTATATTGTAGAGTATATTTGTGTTTAAGTGGAGTATGTTTGGGTAACGCATTTAATGATACACGTAATGATGATGGAGGGGCGACGAATTGAAAAAACGATGTGTAGATGAGTTGACAACAATGCTTAGACCGGGTGTAGTGGTTGTCAGCTTCCCCCACGCGTCGTACCCCACTACACAGCCCCATAGAGAACGCGTCTCACATGAATGAAATGGTTGAATCGATCACAAACTCGACCAAGTTGTTTGTGTGTGCGAGTGTGTTTATTTGTTGTTTTTCGGATATATTTTTGGTGGTTTTTTTGAAATACTTGTTACAGTAAGTTGATAATGAAATTGTAAGCTGATGTGACTATGGGTGATCAATTGTCTAAAACCGGACCAGACCGAGACCGAACTAGCCCAAAACCTTAGACCGAGAACCGGATCGAATGTGTTCGGTCCGGTCCGGTCCAAAAATGCATAATGTCGGGTTTTACGTAAGACCGGTCCGGACTGATACGGAAATAAAGAAAAATTTCGGATCAAAATCGGACCATTGATCTTTCGGTGTGGTTGATTTTTGATCGATCCAATCGGCCATTTTGGTCCCGGTCGGTTTTGGGTCTGTGATGCTCGACAGTGGAGCCCACTTGGATAACATCATGCATAAACTCACACGGTAACTGGTAACTTGCAATGAAGCTTCCCCACATCCCAAAGCTTATAAATCCCCCACCACATTTCCCAAACCCAAACGAACTCACACAAAATCAATCTTCTCTCTCCAAATCCTATCCCCCCATTTTCAGATCTCCAAAAACCCTAAAAAAACCACCACCAATGGCCTTAGCATCAAAAAAACCATCAACAATCACACCCGCAATGTCCTCATTACCCCCACAGCTCATCCTAACCCAAGACGAACTCAAGAAAATCGCAGCTTACAAAGCCGTAGAATTCGTAGAATCCAACATGGTCCTCGGCTTAGGAACAGGCTCCACCGCCAAACACGCCATCGACCGCATCGGGGAGCTTCTCCAACAAGGTAAACTCACAAACATCATAGGAATACCCACTTCAACACAAACCCATGAACAAGCCCTATCCTTAAACATCCCTTTATCCGATATCGACACACACCCTGTACTAGATTTAGCCATTGACGGCGCAGATGAGGTTGACCCGGATATGAATCTGGTCAAGGGTCGGGGCGGGTCACTGCTCCGTGAGAAAATGATTGAGGGTTGTTGTAAAAAGTTTGTTGTGATTGTAGATGAATCAAAACTTGTGGAATATGTTGGGGGAAGTGGGTTGGCTTTGCCGGTTGAGGTTGTTCCGTTTTGTTGGAAATTTACTGCGAATAAGCTCGAGGAGCTGTTTAGTGATGCGGGGTGTGTTGCTAAGCTTAGAATTGCTGTTAACAATAATACGCCTTATGTGACGGATAATGGGAATTATATAATTGATTTGTATTTTAAGAAGGATATTGGCGATTTGAAAGCCGCGGGTGATGCAATGTTGAGGTTTGCTGGTGTTGTGGAGCATGGGATGTTTATTGATATGGCTACTACTTTGATTGTGGCTAGTGAGATGGGTGTTACGGTTAGGCATAAGTGATCGTTTATCGTTTATTTAAGGTTTTTTGTGGCTAACTATGGTTTAATGTTACTTTGTTAGAATTTTTTTAGTCTTTATGCAATTTGTTTTACTACAAGTTATGGAAGATGATTTGCATCTAAGTTTTGATGGTCTAAGTCTAACTACAAGATTGAAGTGACTTATTTGTTGTTAACAAGTGAAAATGTATGTTACTAATGAAAATGGTATAAATGAAGAAAGTGACATTATGATATAAGTGGCTTGTTCATAAGAGTGGTTATGCTTTTCTTTGAGTAGGGAACTAGGAGTTTAGCTTAATTGTTCGATGAACTTGAACAATGTGAGCCTTTTAGATCATGGATGTGCACTTGAAAAGAAAAACAAATTGTTTGATAGACGTGTTTATAAGACTAATTGTATACAAAAAGATGTTATGTTATTCAAATTTGGACTACTTTCTGTATCTTACATTAGCAAATTCAGGATATAGTATGAACATTATTTGTAAAAGAAAATATAAACTTATAACAGGGACAAATACATGCGAAATTACTCGTGCTTTTGGTTGTGACTTGTCCCATGAAAAATTTAACATCTGGAAAACGAAACCATAGCTATTGAAATTGAAGGGCAGCAAAAAGTAAACAGCTACTAAGCAAGCATGCATACACCGTTTTACCAAGACATATCTCAGAGCCCATGGTCACAAAGCAATATCTAATATATCTAAACCTTAAACATAATTTATAAAAGATTCGTCTATGGTTTCTTGACTACACCTAGAGATATTATGAAGTCCCACAAGAAGTTCAGTGATCGCAGTTTTATTTGTTGCTTGATTTGCATACTACAACGTCTGGACCAAAAGAACATTTCCTCCTGAACCCACGGGTTGCTTCTCAAAGTTTCTTTCAGAATACCATTTTAGCATATTATGAGCAAGTGGCGATAACCAATCTAGAATCCTTTGAAAATCTTGAGCATTGGCTGATGAAGCTTTTTTTTTAGATAAACAAATTTTCTCTTAATGAGTGTTTAGTATTTGCTGTTAACAAATCATATAGGTCTGCTCTTGCATCGGAACTCATAAAGCGGGGAGACATTGTTAATGCCTCGATATGTATGATAATATTTGCATAGCATAGAGTTATAGCAGCA
Source organism: Chrysanthemum makinoi (assembly GCA_910596185.1). Lineage (NCBI taxonomy): Eukaryota > Viridiplantae > Streptophyta > Magnoliopsida > Asterales > Asteraceae > Chrysanthemum > Chrysanthemum makinoi. Next base: position 170,979,943 of record OU343219.1, on the reverse strand, counting down.
TTACCAAGTGTCGGTTCTTGAATATCTACCAACTTTAGCTGTGAATTGAAGGCAGAAGTAGTTTTTCTTGATGGGGTCGTAAAGGTCATTATGAAATATACAGTTGAAATTGAAAGAACCTGTAACAAGTGGGCCATTTCCTCTTTGCGGTTTGATCGATGGGTATCTCCCACGAAGGACAGGTGCAGGGTGACAAGCTCTAAGTTCTGTTTGGCGAACGTCCAGAATTCGACATGGATCTCCTAAAAGAACTTTCAGACGGATAAACTGGCGATCTTGCAAGGGCAGAAATGGGATTTTTGCGCACAAAACAACCACCATGAGGCATATCTTTTACTTCAGAAGATCGAGTGTCGGTTGTTATTCCAAAAACAACCGTCATCCTCTCGACTATAGTAAAAAGAGATCTAAGTAATAGTCTGACAATATAGTCATAAGATCGAACCCAAGGAGACATTTCACGTAGAACACTTACCTCCTCACGTCGCCAAATAACCTTCTGATGAAACTCCTGCAACTGCCCTTATTCACGCCGTTGGATTGCATTTTTGTTAACCTCATCTCTAGATCAGCCAAAATTTCAAGTTCTTCATGTAACTGACACATAACACCTGTAAATCTCTTCATCTTTTTTACTTGTTTTTCCATTCTTTTCAACCTATATTCCCATCCACACCATTTGACATCGATCTCAAAAGGGTTATCAAAAACATGATCAAGATGATGATAAACTGGGTCCACGCATTTTTTCCCGAGCCATTACACATCATTCTAGCGGCTTCAAATGATATGATCCCGATCACAGGATATTCAGGCTCTAAACCTTTATTTTACACATCATTCTAGCGGCTTCAAATGATATGATCCCGATCACAGATAAGCAGTTTGAAGTGTTTGGACAGAAAATAAAAGAAAACTATATGCCCATTACACGTACCAAAGTGATATAAGCAATTTTTAATAACAAGTTTGGTATCTTATTTCCAGCTACTTATTAAGTAAATAAGTAGTTTTAAGTAAGTAATCTCAAACATGTAAGCATTTTATATAAGCAACTATACAAAAACTGCTTATCCAAAATAGTTTATATCACCCTCAAATTTAGTAGACAGTTTGTTTATGTCCAAAAGCTCAAAAGAACATAGAGGGCATTACTTATTGCTGCATTTAAAACAAAAAAGCTCACCAATAAAACCGAGAGCGGATAGAAGCATCGTTGAAAGAAATGAGTTGGGTGAGTTATAGAGCTAGCCACGCTATTTGATAATTTGTTAGGGTGAAAATTGTTGAAACCGAAGGGTTGTTTTGTATACATGTCGTGCGAAACTATAGAAAGGTAGGATTGAGAATGCTTACTTCTTTTACAACAAGACTAACACAAAGCTGTTAACCAAGACGATGAACCTCAAATAGTTTAGAAAACAACCAAAACTTCGAATCTAACAAACTGTCACACGAACACTCAATTTATGTTAGAGCCCAATGTGATGAGGTTGAAAACACCAGCTGGATGTATAGCCAAACTAGAAACACGATAGCTAAGTACGATGATTTGGGCTCCAAAACACGAAACAGGTTGGCATTTCAAGTTCAACACCAACCCATGAGACAACATAACATAAATGATAAACATAAAATCATATCACAAAGTTGTTTATTGACATCTAAAAACAAAACAAGCTTAACAATTATTTTATACTCGTACCAAAAACCTTTGTAACATGTTAGGAAAGGAAAGCAAAATAAATGGGCATTTCAGGAACTTAGCTTAGTGGGCTGGATTTTTTAGTGGGCCATCTTCATTTGGACTTTTTATTTAATCTGGTTGGTAATATACTTTAATTATTAATCTGTTACTAATTTTGAAGACCCCCGAGCATGTTATCGACCCAGATCGAAATTTTGGTAACCAGAAGTGAAAAAAGGTCTTAAAAACTGATCGTGAAAGTCTATGATATAATGATATTGATAAACGTCATTTATAGGATTTTAAAGAAGGAATATAAATAAAAGTAGATCTGAAGGAAGGAAAAAACGACTAGTTTAGAGAAGGTAAAAATACCCTTTTTTAATTACGATGAGAGATTTTTTAATTAAGATGAAAAAAAAGAAAATAAAAAGGGAAACGTTTATGACACTGGCATTGACATCGGACTCATGGCACGGCTAGAACACGGAGCGAGTACAATGACGCTCTATATGAAAATATAATGTGCATATAACGCACCGTATTAGATGTCTTAATTTACTAAAAATATTAGACACACCCGAAAAATATTGTATGTTGTGTTTGAGTATGTTATTTGGGTTATCTCTTTGATGAATATATTCCATTATTACTATGTATCTCTAAGTAAATTGTTGCTCTGATCATGTCCATGTCAACATATGCACACTTCCTGCTTCAATTTAATCTTATTCTGTCTAAGGAGTTGCTCTTATAAATATAATGACAAATTATGTAACTGAGCATGAGGAAAAGATAAATCATTTTTCTACATAAAATAAATAGATTCTTAAAGTTTTATTACTGCCAATCAATTTAAGAATTCAATAACTCTTGATCCTTATGAAAGGCAAATTAGGAGGGTTGCCGTTCAAAAAAAAAAAAAAAAAAGGCAAATTAGGAGGGTCCCTTTTTGCATCAATTCTTTTTTTGCAAGTACAGCTTCAAAACAAACAAACAGCCGACTAAAAACCCACCATATGTGTAACAACTTGCAAAAAATAGTCTTTTTTATATTTATGCTTTCACGCTTTTTCTTTTTTCAACATCAAGGTCCGCTATTTCTTGACGAGTAAGAAATGAAAGCGAGTGCATGAGACAGTGATTTTGTTGGTCGAAAATGACATGCAGCCGACGTAACTTAAAGTGTTAGTTTTATTTTTTAATTTTATTTAGATTTTATTTTATGCTTAGAGGGCCGGGTACTGTTAAGGTAAAAAGTTGTAATTGCCCTAATGTTGGAATCACTCCTAAACAGTATTTCAAGTATTTATATTTCATATGTAATAGGTAGCTTTATTTGCCAGCTTTTGTTATGTTTGTTTAAGGCAAGCCTTATGTAGAAGGCCCATAAGGCTTAGCCCAGCCACACATAAGAAAAGATGGGAACTAGGAGTGTTTGCCTAACCTTTCCCTCCTATAAATAATCTTTAACCCTCATTTTGAGGGTTGGTTGTTCAAATTCATTCTCTTTCACTCAAAAAAAAAAAAAAAATCAAAATTACGAGTAATCCTAATTGCGTATTGAAAACCCTAAATTACGCGTAAGATTATCCTTGGGTTGATCTTCATTTTCGTGGTTTATTCCGTGTTTTCTTACTTGGATAAGTCTGAAAATACGTCGACTTGGATATCTTTTCACTCTGTGATAGTGTAAAAGATCATTTGGGCAAAAACCCTAAACTTACGCTAGCATAAGCTTACGCGTAGAAATCCTACGCATAAGATTCACTTTACGAGTAAACTTAGGTCTACGCATAAGGTAATCCTACGCCTAACTTTTGTCTACGCATAACTTTAGTGTTTTTCCTACTTACGCGTAAGCTAAAACCTCACGTAACTCCTTGTTGTTACGCGTAACTTTTGGTGTTTTTACGCATAAGTACTACTTGGTTTATTGTGATTTCTACCCCTAAGGACACTTCATCAACAAAGGTTCATTCGACTACAAAGATCCATTTTACCAACACAAGTTTATCAACATGTCACAACCACCATACTCTAACTATTTCCCTTACACTTATCCTCAACGCCAACAACAACTAAGTCCACAACATCAGCAATGGAATCAACAACAAGCAATTTATCAACAACAATTTAATCAACAACATACTCCACAACTTGCTGGAAATCCACAACCTCAAATGGTTCAACCACCACCAAGTCTTCAAGTTCAACGCAACCGTACAAATGAATTCAATCAACATCCATCTAGGAACACTATGAAGGAACCCACTTGGTTTGCAAAGATGTGTGAAGCTTTAAGCACCTAACAATCAATTCATGAGGCTGGATCACTTGATAGACCTCCGATGCTCACTCCAGGAAACTACGATCAATGGGTGATAAGGTTCTTTAGGTTTTGTGATCTAAAGAAGCCACATGGAAAGTTCTTAAAGAAGGTTATCTTGGAAGGTCCATTTGAGATGCCTACTATCATTGTACCCGGGGATCCAAATGCCATTCCACCAAGAGATGAACAAACAAACATTGCTACTGTTGCAGACTTGAATCCTCAAGAACTTCTACACTATGAAGCTGATGAGCTTGCCATGGAATACATCCTTTTAGGATTACCAAACCCAATTCTTCGTAGTGTTGATGCTCAAAAACCGCACATAAAATGTGGGATCATATTCGTCTTCTTATGGAAGGATCTGTACTCAATCAAGAAGATTTGGAATCAAAAATTTACTTGGCTTATGAATACTTCATGATTGAACCTGGAGAGACACTAGAGTCTTATCATCACCGATTTTTAGACATCATCAATGATTTGGATAAACACAACATCATCATGCCAAGAATTGCAGTGAATACTAAGTTCCTAAGTAGTCTTGGTCCGGAATGGGAGAAGTATGTCATTTTTCTCCGTCAAGCCGAAGAACATGCATCATTCTACCTACGGATTGTTGCACGATTACTTGAAACCTCATGAAAAGGAAGTTGATCGGGAAAGGATTCTCGGTGCTCAAAATGCTCCACCAACACATCCGGAAAATCAACAACAACTTGCCTTATATGCTCAAAACAGGTATTCTCCTCAACCAGCAACTCAACCAAATGCTTCAAACACACCTTCACAGAAACAACCTCAACAAAATCAATTGGTTCCATACAGCAACAATGCTCAAGCATATGTCAGTGAAGCGATTGAGGAAGCCGATCCGTTCGAAGCATTGCAACAAGGATTTGTGATGATTGCTAATGCTTTTGTCCGTTACACCAACAAATCCAACAATCGTATTCGTTCCTCATCTAACACACGGACTCAAGCATTGTAACAATGGACGTGTTGAAGTTCAGAATCGTGATTATGGTCGTCATGGGCGGTGGTCAGGGTTTAATCTGTGGGTAGGAATAACAACAGAGCTCAAGTGGTGGAACAGGTAATGCTCAAAATCTTGAATGGTCTTCGATGCTACAACTGCAATGAGAAGGACACCTGCTAATGCATGCCCAAGCCAAGGACTAAGGGCAGTGCTTATTTCAAAGAGGCTCTTCTTTTGGCCCTTAAGGATGAAGCTGGTGGAACTCTCACAGACAAAGAACAGAGCTTTATGGCAAATGCGGACTCAGATGATGATATGGAGGACTTGCAGGCCAATGCAGCTGTTATGTTGATGGCTAATATGCATGGTTACGTTACATGAGTGACAGGCCCAAGTGGATGACACATGGCTTGTCTCAGGTGCAAACCCGAACAAACCATATTTATCTCGATCTCATATCTCCGCAACATCATGAATCCGGCAAGGCTCAGAATGTTAAAATGAGTCGTCCACATCTCATTCCGACGATTTTCAACTAGACCCCGTAGTTATAATTGACGATCAAGATGACCAAACGGTTTCCCTTGATAATCAAATTGACTCCGTGGTTATACTTGAGGATCTCAATAATGATCATGTTGTGACTCACATTGAACACGCCGAACTTTTGCCTCATCCAGATTTTGCTCGTTTAATACAAGACCAACAAACCATAGTGGAAGAATGTCGTGCAATTAATCAGGACTTGAAAAGTAAAATGCACTGTTAACAAAGGATTTTGAATGTTTACAAAAGCAACTCAACTTCATCAAAACTCAAGAAAAACGTGAAAACGGTTTTGAAGCAGCCTTTTCCAAATCTTATCAAAACGAAAAATATTTAGAACGACAGATGCGTGATCTAGCCGCTTAGAAGAATGCTTTGTTGTCCGAAATAGAACAACTGAAACATGAACATAAAAAGCAAATTCACGCTCTCACCTTGGAAAATCAAAAAGCTAAGGCTGAGTTGTTAAATAAATGTCAAAAACATTCTCTACATACAAAAGCATTCAACGAAACGAATAGATGATCATCTTGAAGAAATCATCGGCTTGCAAAACAAACTTAAAGAGTTTAAAACTGTTGTTTACAAACATGGCGAGTCGGTCACAGCCATTGAAAAGTTTACTTTAAAACCAAATCCAAATGGATATGGACCGAATCTTGCTGATTACAAACCTAAGCTTTCAACCAAAGCATTCAACCAAATCTGAAGTTTCCAGGCACAATATAAAATTGATAATTCTCATATGATGTTGTTGAATATCATCGTTAAGAGGAATTAGATGCAGAAGACGAGAGTCGATCAAAATTAAAAACTGTTGTTTACAACAAACCTTTTAATTATTCAAACCCGGTCACTTTCGTCACACCAACGGATTCTTCAAACACACCAAGGGTTATCATCAAAACACCTGAGTCTTCTAATGTTAATCCCAAAACAAACCTTGCACAAACTTATGGTCCTTTACCTTCCATTAGTGAAGTAAACTCACAACCGGAAAATCGAAAAATTCTTCGATATTTTGACATTTTCATGGCTGACCTCAAAATTTTACAACATGAGATAGAATATCGATCGGAAATCAAAGTTGAACATTTTCAATCACCTCTGGCGCTGAGAACAAAGAGACATTTTTCGTAAAAAATCTTTTACCTAATGTTAAAAACTTGAAAAGTTGTGCAATTGCCTAGGAAAAGGATTTTCATAAGGAACTTGGGGTCATGAAAAACGTTTCGAGAAAACAGAAACATCTATTTCTAATACTAAACGTAAAAAGAAACTCTTGAGAAAAGATGTTGATCGACTCTTGGAAGATGTTATCTGTCGATGTGATCAAAATGTTGTGTTATTGAATTCGTTGTCATATGCATTTGATAATATCTCTCTGATATTGTTGCTTTCGTGGTAAATGTTGAGTACACTGATAATGTGCTTCAGATCGAGTCCTTAACAGTTGAAAACAAACGATTGTCAAACGAACTTTCAATTGCAATACGTCGTCTTAATTGGTGTCAAAAAGATATTCACGATCAACAACTTGCTTTTCAACACAAAATCAACCAGGCGTGCAAAACCTTGATTCTAAAATTGAGCAACTGGATGATCAAAGCGTGTCTTTCAAGTGTCAAATCTCAAAATATGAACAAGAACTTGTAAAAGTTAAAAGGAATATGGTGTCATATTTGATTTACTCAAAAAGACTCGTGATGAAGCATCAAATGAAGACTTGATCATTATCTTGCACACACTAAAGAAGTTATGCATTTTGTTGGAAATGTTCGGTCTGAAAATCAAGATTTGATTCACACTATCATCAAGTTAAGAGGAATGTTAGGAAAGTATGAACAACTTCCGCCAACAATCATTAAGAGATTAGCCCCGTAACACTTAGTACTCATGCACCTAGAATCTCTACTGCCAAATCACAAGTAGCTACCGTGCTTCCTTCTACTGAAACAGGAATAGTTGAGCCTTTTCCAAACGTCCAGCCGACTTCAACGTAGCCTAGGCACTCAATCGAAGAATACGAAGTTGCGACCTAAGAAAAGATCAATCAAGAATACTAAAGTAGAAGAACACCCTAGGACTCTGAATAAGACACACGTTGCCTCCACTATAGATATTGCGTCTAGCAAATGTAATAGAAATAGTGATGTAACGAATGCTAAACCGTTAAGTACTTTTGATATTCTCTAATGCATCTTGTGACATTTGTCGTAAAAGTATGAATTCTGATTGTCATGATAAATGTGTTGCTAAAGCTATCATCTCTCGTTTAAGGAATCTTAAGAACCGAAATACCTCTAGGCCCACTATTCTTTCTAAGTCTGTGCTTGGTAGACCGCCATCTTTAGATTCTAAGAAACGCATTGCTGTCCCTGTTGCTCCAGTTTCACCTCCTAGGAATGTAGTACCACCTAGTGAATTCACTAAGACTAAAGCACAGAGTAGTTATAGATGGCAGAAATGGTTATATAACACACTAGGATTTAAGTGGATACCTAAAGCTATTGATGTGTGCATATCCACTATACCTGCTATGGAACCCTCTAACATTTCGGGTTCCAAATCTACTTCTATTCCATCTGTGTCGTCTGTGGTGTAATGCGGTGATAACCATCATTCTCTGATTGTTGATAGCGGATGTTCCCGACATACGACAGGCAATCTTAAACTGTTATCAAACTTTATTGCAAAGTTCATTGGCACTTGTCAGGTTCGGAATTATCACTTTCGCAGCTATCATGGGCTACTGAAGATTATGTCAATGGGAACATCGAAATCGCAGGGTGGTTTACTATGTGGAAGGCCTCGGTCACAAACTGTTTTCAGTAGGTCAATTTTGTGATGGAGATTTGGAGGTTGCTTCGGGGGAGAAAACTTGTTTCATTCGTGATCTACAAGGAAATGACCTTATGTCTGGATCGCGTAATTCTAGTCTCTACACTATCTCTATGCAAGACATGGTTGCTTCCTCTCCCATTTGTTTACTTTCTAAGGCAACATCAACAAAATCCTGGCTATGGCACTGCCGTCTCTCACATCTAAACTTTCAAACCATCACCAACCTTGCTCGACACAAACTAGTTGAAGGACTCCCACGATTCCGGTATTCAAAAGATCACCTTTGCTCAGCTTGTGAACAAGGGGAAAGCACTCGTGCTCATTTTCCTTCAAAGGTGGAACACAGCTCTCAGCATGTGCTTCATCTTCTTCACATGGATTTGTGTGGCCCGATGCGTGTGCAAACGATCAATGGCAAACGCTACATCTTAGTAATTGTTGATGACTACTCACGGACTTAGGTCTACTTTCTTCAACAAAGACCAAGCTCCACAATGATCATCACCTTTCTCACAAAAATACGAGTTCAACCGCAACACCGAATCATCGTAGAACAGACAAAGGAACAGAATTTGTAAACAAAACCCTTCGTGAATTCTATGAGAAAGTGGGAATTCAACATCAAACATCTATTGCCGCAGCACTGAACAAAACGATTGTTGAAAGACGAAATAGTACGTTAGTGGAAGCTGCAAGAACAATGTTAATCAATGCTAAACTTCCAGATTACTTATGGGCAAACTGTATCTACGCATGCTATACTCAAATCCGTTCTATGATCACAAAACGTCACAACAAAACACCTTTCGAGCTTGTCCACAACTATAAACCGAGGATCTCAAACACTTTCACGTATTTGGATCCCTTTGCTATCCGAATAATGATCGTGATGATTTTGGAAAGCTCAAAGCCAAAGTTGATATTGGAGTCTTTATTGGATACTGTGACAATTCTAAAGGTTTCAGAATCTGGAATCGTCGAACTAAGGAGGTAATGGAAACGATTCATGCTCATTTCGATGAACTCACGGATTAATGGCTTCGAGTATAACAGCTTAGAACCCGGTCACAACCGCTTTAAACTTCCTCAACCCACATCATCAGCGAAGTGGGAAAGCCTCACTAACTCGTCAACAAATGGAAGGTTTATTTGCTCCTCTGTTCTGTGGCGATATTGATGAACGTGCTCCAGGTGTATCCGCTGTTCCATTGCACAACCGATAATATCCTATACCTGAACACTGCTACAACAACTACGGAGATGCACCTACCCATTGACTCCAACACAACAAATTTGAACACACCGCTTTCAACAATGATGAACCACTATGATATACTGAATGAAATACCCTCACCTGCAGATTTTGATCCAAATGCGTTCTTCAATCCGTTTGCTAATGAGATCGCTGCACCAGATGTCGCGGAATCTTCAACAAACCATTTGAACCCTCGAGAACTGCACAATGTATACCAACATCAACCTCTACCACATAGATAGACAAAGACCATCCTCTGGCTAAAACATTATTGGCAACCCAAAATCAACCGTCCGTTACGCGACAACGTCTTCACACGACGTGAACATTGCATTTATGCACTCACTGTCATGCTTGTCGAACCTAAAACATTAAAGATGCAATGACAAAAGACAACTGGATTGAATCCATGCAGGAAGAACTCAACCAATTCAAACGTCCTGAAGTATGGGAACTGGTTGAAAGACCAACAGAGGGTCTCGTCATTGGTTTAAAACGGATTTGGAAAAACAAATTGGATGCTGAAGGGAACGTCATCCGAAACAAGTCACGTCTAGTTGCTAAGGGTTATCGTCAGGAAGAGGGAATAGACTTTGAAGAATCTTTTGCCCCGGTTGCTCGTCTTGAGGCTGTTCGGATATTTCTCGCGTTATTGCTCATATGAATATGACGGTCATCGATGGATGTCAAAACGGCGTTTCTCATGGAAAACTTAAAGAAACGGTCTATGTCACCAACCGGATGGATTCGTTGATCCAGAGTTCCCGAACCATGTTTACAAACTGAACAAAGCTCTTTATGGTCTCAAACAAGCCCTCGGGCATGGTACGATAAGCTATCATCTTTCCTCATTGCCAATAATTTCACCAAAGGCTCGGTTGACCCAACTCTTTTTATACAATATCACGGGCCACACATCTTAATTGTTCAAATTTACGTGGATGACATCATTTTTGGGTCTACACATAAAAAGTTTTCAATCGCTTTTGCAAAACTAATGAATAAAAATTTTGAAATGTCCATGATGGGTGAACTTACGTTCTTTCTAGGACTACAAGTTCATCAATCACCCCGTGGTATTTTCTTGAGTCAGTCCAAATATGCCCTTGAACTTTTAAACAAATTTGGAATGACAACCTGTGACACTTATGCCACACCAATGGCTCATACCAAGAAATTAGATGCTGATTTACATGGGAAATTGGTTGACCCTACCAAATACCAAAGTATCATTGGGTCTCTCATGTATCTAACCACTAGCACTGATATTGTCTTTACTGCCGCTTTATCTATGCTCCCTTATCATCGCGACCAACTGAAACCCACGCTCTCGAGGCTAAAAGAATCCTCCGATACATCAAGGGAACCATTAACTTGGGATCCGTATCCGGCGATCTCTGTTTTGAACTAATCGCTTTTCCGAGACGCTGATCAGCGCCAGATGCCTAGACTCAAGGAAAAGTACTTCAGAGCACTACAATTTCTGGTGATAAACTGTCTTGGCAATCAAAGAAGCAGGATTGTACATCGCCGCATCAACCGAAGCAAATATGTAGCCATGTCCGTGTGTTGTGCTCAAGTCATCTGGATGAGAACACAACTCAAAGACTATGGTTACTTATTTGACAATCCCGATGTAATGCGACAATCGGAGTGCCATTGCCATCTCGTGCAACTCATTTCGCAAGACTCGAAATCAAAGCACATCGATCTACGCTATCATTTCATCAAGGACCACGGGGAACAGGGTACCGTTGAACTATACTTTTGGTACTGAATACCAATTGGCAGATCTCTCACCAAGCCTTGCCTCCCGATAGGTTTAATGAGTTGGTCCACCGAATTGGTATGAGGTGTTTGACTCAAGAGGAATTGGATGACCTCTTAAAACAGTCTTAAAACCCTGTCAAACACCAAAACATCTTCTGTAAATATCTTTTCAAAAACAAAATACAAAAATATAAAATCCGATAAAACAACAAAAATATTCTTCTATCTATATTTCTTTTAACATGGCAAGTACAATCTTGATCAGTCACACGTTGTCTATCAAACCTTTCATTATTTTCCTGAACAAGTGTTGAGGGGAGAAAGTAAATATTTTTCAGTTTCATAAAACCTTGTACTTGCATGTTTTCAAAAATATGTTGTTTCTTCTAAAATGGTGGACACTTTTCTTGTCAATTACTCTCCCTCGACTCAAATGTTTTAACCATTTCATTATTTCAAAAGTCGAAGGGGAGTATCATTGTTTTTTGCCTTACATGTGTCTTGTCTAACCTAAACGGATGTTAAAGGATCTTGGTTGGAACCTCTTTAAGGTTGAAGGACTGAATGTTTCAACTTGGCTAATTAATTTTAACAAAATCATTTACTCCTAAACCACCAAGATCAAATGGCCCAAATCAAATCTTCTAAATCCGTTCAAGTTTTTCATAATCTATAAGTTCTAAACTGTTTTGATCAAGATGATAAACAAGGGTTTCTAAAATCTTTCAAATCAACGGTTAAAACTCGTTAAACCTGATTTTGGAAAATTGTTCACCTCGAATCCTGGGTGATTATGCATAAAAGTGTTTGGATTGAAATAAGTTGGTTAAAACCTTCTTAGTGTCTATTAAACTGGTTTCGATCGTCCAAAACCATCCTTAAATTTCACTAATATGATTTCTAGGGTTCTTGCGCTCACTTAGGGTTTGTCTATTCTGTGATATGTTATTAGGTGGTCAAGAAAGTGTTAGAATAAGTATATATGCATGTTTTGAACCTTGAAATTAGCCCAGAAACATCTAAACTGTAAGAATTTAAGTTTTAGGCTTTTATGGTTCATATCCCAGGAATCTTCTGATTCTATGGTGTAAATGTGTTATATCTTGTTCCATTGCACCCATATGACATCTAGGACACTCCAGAAACATTCTTGTTTGATTTGTGTAGCTATATCTCATGCGCGTAGATTAAGGGTTTAGGGTTTAAGTAATTTTACACCTAAGTCTTTCTGTGTGTATCTGATATGTTCTTATGCTTGCTTTGTGATCTAAAAGATGTTTGGAGTTAACTGCAATCAAGTTTTTCATGTTTATAATTAACAGGTTAATTATTCGTAATGTCAGAATCTTTAGGTGTTCAAACCGTTATGCTTAAGGAATACTTTATGCGTAAAGTTAGGCCTAAGAGAAATCTACGCGTAGCTTCTTCGCATAAGGGGTCTACAGTGGATTATTGTGTATCTTGGAAAGATATTCGTAAACAGGCTTGTTACGCATAAGCTTTACTCTTACTGATTTAGTAACTGTACGCGTAACATCTAGCTTATCCCTACGCGTAAGCTTAAAGCCTTTGAACTTGTCTTACGCGTAAGAAACTCTTACACATAAGCTAGGTCTTACGCTTTAGCTTACTCCTACGCATAAGCTCCTTTCTTACGCATAAGGATCCTTGTTACTCTTAACCCATGTTCACTACATTTGGCATGTTACGGATATGTTACTTGTTAAATGTTACTCATAAGTCACAAATACTGATGTTTCGTATAAGCTTACAAATGTTTATATGTTGTGTGTTAAGTGAAGAATTGGACTTTGAAATTTCAAAAGTAACATGTTCACATAACTTATCACATCAACTTCAATCAATTGGAACAATGTGACTTAGGACTTGTAACTAACATAAACATGTTACCATCATACAAGTAATTAGATAATGAATCAGACTAATACAAACACATTGTGTTTCCATATGTCTGTCTCTTTGTCTAATGACTTTCATATCATGAAATGGCTGCAAATCAAGCAAACATCAATGCCCCAGCTGAGCTCTCGATGGCAAACACATTCCAAGATGGATACGACAAAACAATTGGCAAGAACTATCTCCGTGTCATCTTCAACATCTTCATATGCTCATAATCATCTTGCAGAATTGCTGTGGACATCCTTCTGCAACATCCATTCAAAACTCATGCTCAATGAGTAAGATTCAATGGATGAGGTAATACAATTTCGTACGACATTAAAGCAGTGAAAAGATGGAATACCATGCTTCAATCTTTTCCGGTTAATCAACCCGGTGGGGCAAGAGGGTCAAGTAGTAGTCCTCCACTTATGGAAGATCCATTGCAAACATCTCTTACCCCATCCGATCCGTGTTAATCAACCCTGTAAGGATCAGTGGTGTCACTGTCACTACTACTGTTGAAATGAAGCAAACACAACTAAAACAACCGCAAGAAGAAAAGCATGGTGAAGATGGGGAAATATATGATGAAGGAGATTACGATCATGATAAGGATGAAAGAGTCCCTGATGATGATAATTTGGCGATGAAGAGGAATGATGAAAAGAGGCAAAAAGAAGCTGCTAGAGTGAGGAGGAAAAGTTTAAGAAGGATCGACAACTACATAGTTGACAATCCAATACACAAACCTCAACAGTCTTCTGAACCATCTATTGACACTTCCACCAAGCCCAAATCATCATCTCAATCATCACCTCCATCAACATAAGAAACACCTATGTCAACAAATGAATCTGTTCTAAGAAGGCAACTCTATCCAATGATTTGACAAATGGTTAAGCAGGTTATCACCACTACAGGCTACACTGCCACCACCATCTGATCAACCCAAGGGATCAGAAACCACAACCGCCAATGGAGAAACCGTTGACCATATTACATACTAACCGGTGGTGAGAACACGACATACCCGAGCCTAAACCAGAACCTCAACCGAAATTTGATCAAGTACATTATCGCACTCCTTGTTTTCATACGCGCAATTCATAGAGCGTGTTGAAGTTCTCTCCACCTCGGGTCGAATCTTACCTAAATTCTACACATTCATTGGAATCAATCAAGAACCTCAGTACAAAATCGTTTTTAAACAAAAGTTTGGGTTTGTCTACCAAAGTGAAAATCATCATACTTGCTTCATGGCTTTCGATGAAATTCACTAAGTTCTATGACTCGGAGATGGTTCGAGATTGATTGGCATATCGATTGAAGGACATTGAGTTGGGTATAATTCAGACGAAGAGATGGAATTCAAAGGATTGCAAGGATGTTAGTTGATTTATCACTAGGATTGATGAATGTTTGATTCATCGGGATCGATGCAACGGGTTGGAGAGCTATGTGGGAGGATAACCAAACTTTCCGATTCCGGACTTTCCAACGTCCTCGAAAAGTAGCGGTTCGTAATCATTGGGTATTCTCTTGATTGTGATTTTGCTTGTTTGATGATCAACAATGGCTTGTGCACATAACATGTACAACGTAATTGTCAATAAAGGACCCTGGTGTAGCCTCAGTGCCACAATTCTTATAAAAGGAGCGAAAGCTTCTTATTTTTGAGTAAAACCTATCAAACCTTTCAATTTTCAAGGTTTTGCTCAAAAGAACAAGTACTTCCCCAAATGATGTTTTTCAAAACCTCAACCGTTAATATCACTAGTTGAGGGGGAGTATTTGAAATTAAAACTTTGTTCACCAATTGTTCACAGTGGTCGTCTTCCCGCAACACTCGAAATGGTCATATTTATTCTCAAACGTTCAAAAAATAACATTTTATATGCCATTTTTGAGGGGGAGAAAATTGTGTGATAAGAAATATGTTGTACAAAATGCAAATGAATCTGTGTACCTCGGACTTAACCAACGAATTGACGGTACTAAACTGTTAGTAACTCGAAAAGACTTGTCCTTACGGGCTGGGTAATAATTTTCAAGCTAGTTCGCTAGTGATGTAAACGTGTCTCGCAAAGGACTTGTCCGAGTAGAATGTACCATTCGAGAAACTTTTGATAGACATGAACTCTGACGGGTTTGACAACCTTCCAAGGTTTGTCTACACCTTCAAGGTAGTTATTAGAGCTAGTTGTCACCTAAAAGTTGACAATGTAACTCTTTAACTATGCAACGTAACCGTGTCTCGCGGGGATTGTCTATCTTCAGTGGATCAATTCAAAAAGTGCGCGCTCTTTCCTCAATGTGCATTTAACCATTAAAACTATTAAGCACATGTGGAGGGGGAGTATTTATGCAAAACATCATCTCTCACAATGGTTCAAACATGTTTTTCATTAACAAACCCTTTGAGAGATATTTTAACATACAGTGGTTTTAATGGCAAACATAGGTTAGTCATGGAGTTATAAGGTGACTAAGGTTAGGAATAACCGTCCTATGATCTGCCAGAGCCGGAGGGATCTACCCAAGGACACTACCATTAGTTAGTGTTAGAAGTCCTTAGGAATGATTATTAAAAAGGAGAAAATGAGAATCGGAGAAAGAAGGAGTTGAAGAATTAAAAAGAAATGTAAAGTAAAGGAGGGTGAAAAGAAAACGCCCTCAGATTATTCAACTTAGGGGCAGAACCGGGTGTCAATTCATATGCTACTGGTTGTCACTTAGTGACGCCGGTATTGAAGATTAAAAGTCGCCATGGACCCAGGTGGCGATGCACTAAACCTTCTTATCCACTCAAGTTTCTCTCAACAGAAGCTTGTTTCATTCTCACAGGGAACCCTACGTAAACTATCGGCTTTCTCCTAGAGATTGCTGGTATTGAAGAAGGAGACCCTCTCCCTAGTCTCCGCTCAGGAAAACCAAAACGCACTATTGAGTCTAGAGCCACGAGATTCATCAAAAGATCTCTTAGGAACACTTGACATTTAATCACTTGATGATCAACTAATAAGATCATCGGTGGTTCATATCGAGTCCTTCACAGATCTTAGCAATCTGTCGAGAACATTTATGAGAGGTTCACATCTGTGATCCTCGGTGATTGAATGGAAACTCCTGCCGGGTCACATCAAACCCCCGCCGCAGGTCACTCGGTAACTCCCGTGGATTCGCGGAGTGTGTCTCAAACGGCTCAATACAGTCGTGAGAGTGATGCTTCGGTGTACCTCAGCGACTCATCTGAACTGTAGACGTACTTCGGTATATCGCGTTATCTCACTTGTGGGACTCCTGTTCAGGAACGGCTTTTGTCAGAATTAGAGATGTGTTTTCACACTATGCTGTTAACGCTCTCGAAGTTCAAACTTGTAAGTGCCGGAAACCGCTTATTACTAACCGTTGAAATGTTTTCTTTTTTTGTTCTTATGGAAGCTCTGGAGCGGGATGATCGTGCTGATTCCTTTCATGCTCACGCCAACATCATCACTAATGGAAGTTCTATCTCAATGCAACACAACATCCGTAATGATTCTTCATCAATCAAAGAATCTACAAAGTCAAAGACTTACAAAACTTCATCAAGATATTGATTTCCAACGTCCAAAGAGCGTGTGAGCATGTGAAGAATGACGTGAGACACTGGAGCAGCAAGCATGTGGCACCGATGCAGACTACACAACATAGTATCAATTTCACCACAAAGAACAATGATCAAAGAACAAAGTTAAAGATGACGTCAAAAGCATAACTGTTCAAAGATAACTATCTCTACACTGGGAGATTGTTCAATCAAGGCAATTCCTCTCTAGAAAGAAGAATGTCGAAGACGTCCACAAGCTACTATTACATCATCGCCTTCACCGTTTACATTCATATATACTTGAGGGGGAGATTGTTGGAATCACTCCTAAACAGTATTTCAAGTATTTATATTTCATATGTAATAGGTAGCTTTATTATGGCCTTTATGTTTGTTTAAGGTCAAGCTTATGTAGAAGGCCCATAAGCTTAGGCCCAAGCCCACATAAGAAAGGATGGGAACTAGGAGTGTTGCCCTAGCTTCCCTCCTATAAATAATCTTGTAAACCCTCATTTGAGGGTTGGTTGTTCAATTTATTCTCTTTCACATACCCTACGCATAACCTTTCTTTATTTACGTGTGTGTGTGTTTGGATAGTTGTTCAACCGATCTCATCTTCTTCTCTATTTCTTCTCTTGATGCTTGTGTTGTAAAACTAGTGACCTATCACCTAACAAGCTAATCCTTCGGTAAATCCTTCGGTCAAGCCCTCCGGATTAAGTACCTTCGGATCTGTAAACACAAAGACAACACGCGTTAGCCTCGGCTAGGGTTTTATCCCTAGACCCAGCTCCGGCGTGAGAATAAGTATGATAATATGTCAGAGTAAAGTATAATGAAAAGGGATTAGAAATTAGTTACCCTTGTGTGTTGTAGCTTGGTTCCTTTTATAGGGGCGGAGTTTTTGTCCTCACCCGAGGGTCACGTGGGCGATAGTGACTCTTTCGGGCGGGAGTTGACTTTACTCGCTTTTGGATTCTGCTCGTAAGGGTCGTGGTTCTGACTTGAGATTCCTTTCCTCATACACGTGGTGATGTCGAGAATCCGTTATGCCGAGGGTTATGTTTAACCCTCCGTGGGTTTATTTGTTTTGTCCTTAAATAACTATAATGCTTTATCCGAAGATTGCGTTGCTGCGCCGAAGCGGTTTTGTGTCCGTCACCGGAGTTAGGTTCCTCGGCATTTTACTAATATGCCGGGGTTTGTATGTTGGGACATATGCAGCAACAGTACACACAAAGAGTCACGCCAATCTTTCGGCACATCCACTCACGCCTGCAGCCTAATGACACCATACCTAAGTCACTGCACGAGTTGTTGTGCCAGTTAACTGGTTGGGCGAGAGTGGAAGAAAAATGGTGTTTTAAAAAAAATAAAATAATAATTAGTTTTTGTGTGTGTTTCAGTGTGTGGATGAACTCAAAATTTAAAAGGGTGTTGCATAATTATTATTTAGGTTAGCTAAGTTGCATCATAAAAATAAAAGTAGCAAAATAAAAATATTGGAGGTTGCCTATACTAAAAATCGATAATTTTTGAAAACTTTTACAATTCGTGATCTAAAATCGGGTATAGCCCGTGCCACACCCGACACCAATGTAGTTCCGTCTCTGTGTGTGAGGAAGATGACAACTTTTTACTTTTTTTTAATGGGTTATTAGTTTGCTAAAATGTGTGCCAATTTGCTTAAATGGGTTATGTACTTATATTAGAGGATAGATAAATAAGCCAAACCCGTTTTTGAGGTGTTTATCTATCATCTAATAAGTTATGGTTTGTTTCAAATTTTAATGTAATTTTTTTATGAAAATTGAATGTATCGCTGGCTGACAAACTGACTGAGTCATTGATGCACCATACCTTGGTGCTCTTAGTTTAATACAAACCATCTCGGTTTTACTGGTACAAGTCCCATGTTGTTAGTTAAAGAAGATAATATATATTCATACTAAATCCTTCTAATTCGTCCTCTTATACACAAAACTTTGTCATTTAGAATCTACTAATTCTTTTCCTGGTTTCGACACATAATATTCTTGTTGTTAAGAAAATAAGAAAAAAATGTGTTTGATAAATATAACATTACTTTGTTATTAATGTTTTAGTAGGGGATCATAATTTAAAACTCTGGTAAACATTTTGGGTAAGTAAGGAAAATTCAAAACGATCACAAAAATACTACTAAAACATCATAGCTAAAAGTAAAGTCAACTTCATCGGGTAACTTGACCATATATTTTCTTCCCTTTACCCATTTGCGCCCTTGTGTTAAGTTTCATAAGAACTTTTAGCTAATAATCAAATAGCGAAATTGTCTTTCATAACAACAAAGATAACTATATATTCACAAATATAATACGAGTAACTTGTAAGAGTATACGACTGCAATTGGTTACCAAGGTAATCAAGTGTTCGAACTTTTTGTTTTTCGAGTAAAATTCTGTTACGTTTGTGACTAAATTTCATATTCGACATGTCATGTTGGATGAATCGATGATGTGAGGAGATTGTGAATAACCAAATAACGCTTTGTTAATACTTAATTTGATAATTTCTATATATTTCTCAAATATAAAAGACCCTCTTGTAATTATGCTAGTATTATATTTTGGGTGTTAGTATTATATTTTATTGTCTTTAAATGCTAAATTTTAAAAGCAATAAATGTAACAAAATCTATAATTGTTCCGAGCAAAAAGTTCTTCATGGGAAATGAAGAAAAACAATACAATTAATTAAGAAAGTGATATTTTTGAAATATTATGCAAATATCACTATAGAAAAGCAATAACTATTTGGTGAATGTTTAATGATCAAGGTTTTCCTCTATGTTTTACAAGACAAAATATATTTTTAATGAAAAGTTTATGATTATTTATTACGAGTGCTTATCAAATATAAAAGACGAAAAGATATAATGCAAAAAAATTTAAATGAAAGATGAGATAATTTCAATCATATATTTTAAATGAAGAAATTTAAAAAAAAAAAAATATTCATTATAATATGTAATTAAAATATATGATTGTAATTTATTCTCAACTTTCTCATTTTAATTTTATTTCTTGATCCTAACTTTATAAAGACGTGTTATAAAAACTTGTAGTAGTATAGTAGACATGATACTTTTCTTAAAGATGAAAGAAAGTAAAGCTAGAAAGGGCTAAAAGTCCCACACGGTTTTGGCCTTTGCTTAAGCTAATGGGGTAACCAAAATATATAAAGCAAACATATACTCGTAATCACTTTTGACTTCATCCCCTTATCTTATCTTTGTAATAAATCATTGTATAGACTTAAACGCAATTTATCAAATACTTATTATAACTTTTATATGGGTGATCAAAAGACGGTACAGCTAGAGTAATATATATCTATTATTATTATATTATTATTATTATATAATAAAATAATCTTTTGTACAATCTCTAAGCACTTGCATAAAATTCGTTTAATGTCATACCATATTTAGAGTGATAGAAACTCTTATTCTGCCAACCCTTCTCTACACGCTCCATTTTATGCATATCATTAGTCAACACGGTTTCATGGAAAACACCAACGAACGCTATTTTGTTTTGTTTTATTTTAGACAGTATATCTCAATTCATGGCCTAAGGTCATTTTAAATCAAGCTATCATACGCTCATTTTTCAAAATCTTCTCCATCAAAATCTTAATCTCTCCCAACACAACACGCTCAATTCAGTTCAAAGTACCTTCAAAAAACTTAAAAAGTACCTCTCAGCTCACAAAAACACCACAAAAAAATAGCTTTCTTCATGCGCCACATCGCTCATATTTTAACCATATACTGCTGCATTTGAATCACCAATCAAAGATTCAAATCAAATTGCTCTCTCAAATCATTTTTGTTTGTTGAATACCCGCACCATGGAGTAATTGTGGTAATCAATTTGGTTTGTTAAAAAAAAAATGGTAAGTATCGAATTTGATTTTAATATTTAGGGTTTAATTATGTGTTTCAAATTACAATTAATTTTGTTGTGTGTTTTTTTAATCATCAATATAATTGTGTTTCAAGGACGACTCTTTGGTGTTCTTTATCGACCAGATGAGCTTCGTGACCCAGGTTAGTTGGTCATGTCTATGAATCTTATAGATCAAGTTTGTAAGTTAACTCTTTCTCTGTTGTTTCATGTTACGGTCAGGAATTGGGCATGTATCGCCACATCCGAAAATGTATATGCTATACCAGATGGACGGTCTTTATTATTCCTCAATATTATAGACAAGTCATAATATCAA
>OU343219.1:170894305-170958667 GCA_910596185.1 Chrysanthemum makinoi | reverse complement strand
AATGAGAATTAAAGTTAATAATTAATGTTTATATTTACGATTAATTATTGCACATTGTCCGTTAACGATCGTTAAGTATTTAACGAAAAAATGACTAACGACCGTTAAATGAAAAAGAGAAGGACTAGAAATGAAAAAACTTGAAATGAAAAGTTTGGGTCTTCCCTTGGGCTTGTCCTATGGCCAGCCAAGGGTAATGGGTTTCAACCCAATCCCTAACTTGTTCCCAAAGTTTCCCTACTAGTATATAAAAAGGGTTAGGTTTTAGGGTTTCATACACTTGTGCATTGAATTAACCCTAGATCTCCTCTCCCTCTCTAGTCATATTCGGCCGAACACCCCAATAGCAAGGGAGTTTGGTTTCGTTTTTCTTAAACGAGGACTTGTGTTAGATCTAGCAATCGCTTGATTCGTTGGTTAATTCGTGTGTACAAGAACGTGGTTGTAAGACATTATTCTTACACAAATTAGTACTTATTTGTTTTGCTCGCTCAAGGGATCTGACATTCGCAAGAGGTACGTTACGCATACTTTCAGTTAATTAATTTATTTGTTATGATCTTTAAGTCTTCCGCTGTGTACTCTTGATGTCTTATGTTTTATTGTATTTTATATATCATAAACTCAACAGTAGCATCACGAGCCTTGTATAACAAGTAATTAATTACTGAAACACATAATTAAAATAAACATGAATGTGTTGTTATTTGTATGCTTAGATCTAGGGTTTGCAAAACCTAAACCCTAATTTTGAGGGGGGGGCGTTATGGTGCCCTAATTAGGGTTTTGTAAACTATTGTTTTAATTGGATTAGAAACCCTAAGATGCATGCAACTTTATATGTATATGCGTAACTTTGATTTAATTGCATTAATTGTTAAGTGTAATTTTATGTCCATGATAATTATCTGCATGTTTTATCATGGATCTGCTTTTATTGTATGTCTTTCTTGTTTAAGTGATATACACTAAATTATGATAGATCTAAAATTGGGGAAGACCTCAATAATTATTAATTTAATCAATTATGTGCTATGTGGTATGTATTTAATTTTGACTTGCGCAATCGATGAATCGATGCATGTGGTTCACCTTGTACATAGATGAAAACGGGTGAAAGTCTTAATTAAATATATGCATATTGACAGATCTAGAATTGGTTATTAATAGGATTTATCAAAACGTTTGCATGTGGCTATTTGATATGCATGAATTTTATTTGTTATGCATTCATTGTTTATTTGTTTATTTTTATAAATATTTGCTTGTTTGTTATGTGTAACAAGGGTATTTTTACAAGAAAAATAAACTGACCTAAACAATGGTGAAACATGTATTTTTAAGAATAGTAATCATAATCGTTTAATTGATTGATGACTTTGGTACAAATGGTCTGAAAGGCTCACCCATGAGAATGAACTAATAAAAGGGGTTTAAAGAAGTGCGCACAGTCACACTGAAAGGATGTCTTAGGTTGTGCTTTAGCGCGTACCTGGTCCTCTGCCCCCTGCAAGTTCGAGTGGAGCTACTTAGTAAGCCATTAAATGTGCAAGCTCATCTTAAGGGCGAATTAGTTTTAATTTCATGCCACTTCGGTGGTAATTATCCGAAACACTAAGTGTTTACACTTATGCAAAAGTACGGTATAATGGATGATAATTAACACTAATTCCTTAATTGGTGAACCCAATACCTCAATTAAAGTTTGATGATGAAAAGCTTATACATTAAAACAAGATATAAATGTTTTAATAAAACTATGCTACAAAGATGAATGCATGACATCTTTGTACATATTTGATTTAACATCAAAACTATTACCCTTTAATTTAAGTTATATGCCATCCAATGAAACGGAAACACCTAAGATTACTTTCTATTTGCGTGAGAACGTGACTTAGATCTTAATCAAAGGGTAAAATGTCCACGTGTCGTGAGAACGGGCATGGACGATTTTGCAGTTTCTTAAGTTGGACAACTTAATTGAGTTAGGCAGTGAGAACTGGCAACTCAAGGCATAAGATGGGATAAAACATGTTTACATGGCGATTGATATTGGCTATATGTAAATCCCATAAATCTAGGAATTGCAATTGATATTGGCAATTGAGCAAATGCTCTACCATTTTGTATAAGGTTCATTACTAGCAGATCAACTGACGTGATGAAATTATGACAATTTGGATCCTAGTTTTCAATAAATATTAATTGGTTATATGAATATGAACCTTGGGTATTTAATTGTTTATTGAAAAGGAAAATTATCAAAATACTAATTATGGTTTTTTGAACTTTTTCTGTAGATGGCTCAACCTGAAAACACTATGAGCTTAATGAGTTCCGCTTTCAAAGATATGATTGGAAAGGACAAGCTGACTGGCCCTAATTTCAATGATTGGCATCGTTCACTTAGGATCATCCTTCGTGTTGCCAAAAGGGTTGAAATTTTGACTACACCTCTGCCTGATGCTCCTCCCAACACGGCAACTGCTCTTGAACAAGAGGCATATCGTGTTGAATATGAGAAGCACAATGATGTGGCGTGTCTAATGCTTTCGGGGATGTCTGCTCAATTGCAAAAACAATTTGAGCACTATCCGCCTATGAGCATGCTAGATGAACTCAAACGTATGTTTGAGAAGCCACCTGCAGCTGAACTATATGAACTTATTGAAAAGGTTCATAGCTGCAAGCAGGAGGTTGGCAAATCTGTCTCCGACCACGTCCTTGAGATGAAACATCACTTGGATCAATTGGAGAAGCTCGGCTGTGGTTACTCGAATGATGTATGTGTCGGCCTCATCAATCACTCCCTTAATCAGGATCGATTTGGTGATTTTGTCCACAATTTTAACATGCATTGCACGGGGAAGACAGTGAATGAGTTACATGCAATGCTTGTAGACTTCGAGAAGAGATTGCTAAAGAAGGCTCCTACACCGCTGTATCGCAATAAGGGTGGTAGGGTGAATAAGCTAAGCCGCAAGCAGATAAGAAAGGGAGAGGAAAAGGAAAGGGGAAGCAAGTTGTCATCCCACCAGCTCCTAAGAAGAACCCTGGAAAGAAAAAGGAGAAGCCTAAGAAGGATTTAATGCCACCACTGCAACTCACCGGGTCACTGGAAGCGGAACTGTCCAGTTTATCTCAATGAGTGCCTTTAGAATAAAAATAAGATGGTGCCTAGCTCATCAGGTATTTTTATGTTTGAATTATTTTCATTTCCTCATAAGCAAAATTTGGATATATGATGGATGTGGTACTCACATCTGTAATACATCGGGGACTTAGAGGGCAAAGAAGCTGACCTGTGGAGAAAGATACTTGTACGTTGGAAATGGAAAGCGTGCAGCTGTCGAAGCCATAGGGACTTTTGATTTAGTGTTGCCTTCGGGCTTAATTTTAGAACTAAATAATTGTCATTATGCACCCTCCATTGTTAGGGGTGTTATTTCAGTTTCTTTGTTAAAAGATATTGGTTTTGTGCACAATTTTACAAGTTAGGGAATTTCAGTTTCTTTAAATAATGTTTTTTACTTTAATGCAATTCCTATTCTTGGTGTGTTTGAAATTGATATGGATGGTTGTATATCCAATGGAAATAATTCGTTGTATAACATTAGCAATAAGAAGAGCAAGTTGAACTGTGACTCTTCTTATCTTTGGCATTATCGCCTTGCCCATATTGGCAAGAAACGCATGGAAAAGCTGCAACACGATGGGCTTTTACAAACGGTCAATGATGAATCATTTGACAAATGCGAGTCTTGCATAGCTGGGAAAATGACAAGGAAACCTTTTTCACCACAAGTGGAATGGGCTTCTGATCTACTTGGATTGATACACACTGATGTGTGTGGTCCACTTAGACATGTGTCAAAACGCGGTGCTTCCTACTTCTTAACCTTTACGGATGATTTCAGTCGTTATGGTTATGTTTATTTACTTAAACATAAACATGAAGTCTTTGAAACATTTAAGGTTTTCAAAAGTGAAGTAGAATTACAACTCGGTAAGAAGATTAAAGCTCTTCGATCCGATAGAGGTGGTGAGTGTATAAGTCAAGAGTTCAAAGATTACTTAGCTGAGTGTGGAATTATCCAGCAACTCACATCTCCTTATACTCCACAACAAAATGGTGTATCTGAAAGGAGAAATCGTACCTTACTTGACATGGTACGATCAATGTTTGAACTTACGACTCTACCTTTTACTTTTGGGATTATGCCCTTGAAACTGCTATTCGCATTTTGAATATGGTTCCAACAAAGAAGGTTGTTAAAACTCCATATGAAATATGGACTGGAAAAGCTCCCAACTTTTCTTACTTAAAGGTCTGGGGATGTGAAGCGTTTGTTAAACGTGACACACCTGATAAGCTCCAAGCCAGATCTGTTAAGTGTATCTTTGTAGGATACCCTAAGGAAACTATCGGTTACTACTTTTACTACCCATTTGAGAATAAAGTCATTGTGGCTAGGTATGGAGATTTCCTTGAAAGGAATCTCATATCTCAAGAACTCATTGGGAGAGTATATGATCTGGAATATGATCAAGAAGATACAACACCTTCTGAAAATACTAGCCAACTTCAAGAAGAACCTGAAAGCTTAGGTGCTCCTCCTGAACTTGTTCCCATTCGTAGGTCTGAAAGGACTATACGTGCACCTGACCGTCTATGTCTTAACGTAGAGGTGGAGGAAAATATGGTTGGGGATCTTAATGAACCTGCCAACTATAAGGCTGCCATGGCTGATCCTAAAAAGGATAAATGGCAGATTGCTATGAATGGGGAAATGCAATCCATGAAAGATAATGATGTCTGGATTGAAGTTGACCTTCCTCCCAATGCGAAAATCGTTGGAAGTAAGTGGATGGCAATGTACACACCTACAAGGCTCGTCTAGTGGCTAAAGGTTTTAATCAAACCTATGGCATTGACTACGAGGAGACATTCTCTCCTGTAGCGGACATAAGAGCTATTAGGATTCTCATAGCTATAGCTGCACACTATGACTATGAGATTTGGCAAATGGATGTCAAAACCGCTTTTTTGAATGGCCGTCTAGATGAAGACATCTATATGGCACAGCCGGAAGGGTTTGTGAATCCATTATTTCCTAACCGTATATGCAAGCTTAAGAGGTCCATTTATGGACTGAAGCAAGCATCAAGGCAATGGAATAAAAGATTCGATGGGGAAATCTAAAGTTTTGGATTTACTCAGAATCTTGATGAGCCATGTGGATATCACAAAGCTAGTGGGAGTCATGTTACTTGTTCGTATGTCGATGACATATTAATCAGGAAATCATATACCAAGTCTAAATGAGGTGAAAGCCTATCTTGGTAAATGTTTTTCGATGAAGGACTTAGGGGAAGCAACATACATCCTTGGAATCAAGATCTACAGGGATAGATCAAAGCGGCTAATTGGTTTAAGCCAAAGTGCTTACATTGACAAAATATTGAAGAGATTCAATATGCAAAATTCCAAGAAGGGATTTTTGCCAATGCAAGTAAATCATGGTTTGAGCTGCCAAGGCTGTGCTTCAACACCTGCAGAGGTGGCGCGTATGAAGAAAGTTCCTTATGCTTCGGTGGTAGGATCTATCATGTACGCGGTACGATGCACAAGGCCTGATGTGGCGTTTGCTCAAAACTTGACCAGTCGGTATCAACAGAATCCGGGTGAAATTCACTGGACTGCTGTTAAGCATATTCTCAAGTATCTTAGGGCTACAAGAGATATGTTCATAGTGTATGGGGGAAATCCTAAAGCAGAACTGTCTGTTACAGGTTACTGCGATGCATCCTGGAAGTGTGACAAAGATGATACGAAGTCTCAAACGGGTTACATTTTTGTTATCAATGGAGGTGCTGTGGATTGGAAGAGTAAGAAACAGACAACACTTGCGATGTCTGCTACAGAAAGTGAGTACATAGCGGCGTCTGAGGCTACCATGGAAGCTGTTTGGATAAGGAAGTTTGTTTTGGGGCTTGGTGTTATGCCGTCGATTGAAAATCCTATTAAAGTATATTGTGACAATTCAGCTGCAATTACTTTTGCCCATGAAGGGCACCAGACACTATCATAGACAATATCACTATGTTCGAGAGCAAGTCGAGATAGGTGAAATTGAGTTGCTCAAAGTTCACACAGATGATAACCTAGCAGATCCTTTAACGAAGGCCTTACCTGGTGAAAAACTTAATCATTTTTCTGATAAGTTTGGACTTCGTTTAGCTAGTAGTTTCATGCCCATCTGTGACTAAGTATTTTAGATAAAAGGATATTGTAAACATTATTATTGAAATGAAATAAAGTATTTTGTTATGTTTATTATTCATTTATTATGATGTTATCCTATATTTGCATGTTTAAATCCTTGAATAACTTAAGTTATTCTAAATAGTCCGTTGTCAATCAATAACATGGGAATGATATTGAATTAAGACCAATCTGAGTATTAGTTAGAATATACTTGAAAGTATATTGATGCGTAGCATGACTAATTTCAGATGATATTCAATGAATTGAAAATAGGACTTATCCCACCCGCATGATAATACTTTATGGATCTTTGTCATTAAGTATATCATGGATATTTATCCTCTGACTTGAGATACAAGAGATATGTCATGGATGTAGTGCATTTTGTGAAGCAATCTAACGCTACACGAATGGTAGTTATAAGGGTTGTTTTCGAAGTGTTGCGAAATTTATGAATCCGCTTGTAGTCAAAATGGGATTTGTTTCCTTCAAATTTATTTTGAAGTATAATATTGTTGGCCCTCAGGGATTGTTAAGATGTTTGTATGGCCATATAATACCGCATAATTTATTGGGTTTGTGAGATGTCACGTCAATTCCGATCAATAATACCGCATAAAAACTCCGCAGAAATATTTTTCAAATTTCAAGCAACAAGCGCGGAATTATGTATCCCTCCGTGAAAATTTATAATGACCAAATACCAAAAAATACCATACTTTAATGTATAACAAAAATTTTCATCCAAAAAAAGTTTATATCTCAAAAATTCGATGAGAAATTGTTGTTACCATTTCATTCCAATTCAAAGTAACCCCATCAATCAATAACTATGGACGCATATCATTGCAGTCCAAACTTCATTAGATCCACCAGCTATTAAAGCCCACGATCCATTCTCTAAAAAATTTCAAGCCCGATCCAATACACCTTGCATAAACGTTATATAACTTCTTGTTACACACTTACCCTAAAACCTAAATATCACATCTCGTATCAAACGCCTACCACAAGTGTTTTTCTCCCAACGACTATGAGAAAAAAATACGCATCACCAATCAGCTTCTCAACACATCTAATCACATATCCCTCGTTTGAATCAAATCAGAATCAACACAAATACAAACTTAACCATACCCAACCTCTTTCTTCATGAGTTGCTTGATCAGAATATCTTCAAGATCCTTCTTGGGTCTAAGGTAGGTTTATGGTTTGCGTTTGATTTAGATCGAACGAAAGAGATAAAATAAACATACTTGTTATATTTTATTTCTTGTTGAGTCGAATATCATTGAAGCTTGGTCTTCGATCAAATTGACATATCCATGATGATTAAGGTTCAAAGAAGAAATCTTTTGAAAGATTAAAATTGAACCCTTTCTGAGATAGATTTGAATTTCTTTATGTTTGAGTCTTGAATAGATGTAGAAGATAGAGGATAGGATAGATTGGGATTTGATTGTGGAGAGTTGTAGGTCTGCTTTGGGTAGAGGTTGAAGGTTGGAGTCGAATCTTGTTGTTATGTACTCTTCTGTCACTTCGATTTCCTTGGTCGAAATGGACCAATGATGTAATATGTCGAGTCGAAGTTGCTGTTTTGGTAAATGGTATTCGGTTGTGGTCATGGTCTGTGTAGATATTACTATAACTTTTTCATTTGTACTGAAAAAAATTTCCTTTACGCTGCAATCTTTCTTAGCTCGAAACCTTATGCGTAACATCTTGGTCTTAACCTTATGCGTAGCTTTACGCATAACGCCATGCTTATCGCGTAGTATACGCGCAAAACATATGCGTAGGCCATAGGCGAAGCCAAGGCTTAAGCGAACGCATACGCGCCGAACTTTTCACGCTGGGTAACTTCACGTTTACGCGTAACTCCACTGTAGATTCTTCTTACGCGAAGAAAAAGAGGGTTTTGACCCGACTTTTCCGCAGATTTTCCACCATGTATTTCCGCCAGATTCATTCACCCAAACAAAAGATATAAAACCGCTTTTGACTCTTTTGACCATGGATCGGATTGACCATATTTGTTTCACAATATATTGGTACAAAAGACCCATAAATGAATACTGTTTGGACCAGGACTTTTTTGAACAACAATAAGGATACCAAACAAAGTTGAAAACTGTTAACCCACAAATTGGAAAAAAAATTTCCGACCTACAAATTTAGCACAAAAACAGTTTAAAACATGTGTGAAAACCAACATAAATCAACACAAGATAACCATGGCTCTATACCAATTGTAGGACCTTACTTTTATCAACCTTATCACAAACCCAACACGTATACCACGTTAACACAAACAACCCAAACACAAACGTTATGCTTAGAAAGAATAAGAAGAAAGGAAAGATGGTGACTTGAATGATATGAAATCTGTGTATGTGAGAGGATAAAGATAAACACAATATGTTGTATTGCTCCAAAGAAAACACACACACACACACACACTACACACCCCTCAAATGACCATTTGAGGGGGTATTTATAGTCCAAGGACTTGATGCCCTAAAAGGCTTTCCATGGCTCGGTTTGGACTTGATTGGGCTTGGGATTCTTAAGCTTATAAACGTCTAGAATAGCTTAACTCTTAACCAATTAGCTTAGCCCAATCCACGAGCCCGATGACTATTCTATCACGATATCTAACACACGTTACAAAGTTCCTAAATGTGAATGACCATCACTTCTAATAAAACTATTAAGGCTAACACCATACCCAAGGTCTTCTGGTATATGTTCAGAAGAGTTGGTAATCTTAATCAATCACATAAAGCAAGAAACAGAATAGTTAATTATGAAATGAGTGAGATCCATATTCTTATTAACATGGTATTAGAAACAAAAGGATGAATATGATGACGAATCATCAAATTTGTTTTTCTCCGTGAAACCATACACGAAGTTGTACCGCATTGGCGTGTTGCTAGACGCTAACCAATGTCATTTTACGTTTTGTAAACATATCCAAGTGGGAGCTGTTGGAAATGTATATATTTACAAACATTTGAATGTCCGGATTCAACTCGTGACCAATGGGATTGCACACATTAGCGAATGAGAATTAAAGTTAATAATTAATGTTTATATTTACGATTAATTATTGCACATTAAGTCCGGTTAACGATCGTTAGTATTTAACAGAAAAATGACTAACGACCGTTAAATGGAAAAGAGAAGGACTAGAAATGGAAAACTTGAAATGAAAAGTTTGTCTTTCCTGGGCTTGTCCTATGGCCGGCCAAAGGTAATGGGTTTCAACCCAATCCCTAACTTGTTCCCAAAGTTTCCTACTAGATATAAAGAGGGTTAGTTCTAGGGTTTCATACACTGCATTGAATTAACCCTAGATCTCCTCTCTCCTCTCTAGTCATATTCGCCGAACACCCAATAGTAAGTGGGAGTTTGGTTTCGCTTAAACGAGGACTTGTGTTAGATCTAGCAATCGCTTGATTCGTTGGTTAATTCGTGTGTACAAGAACGCGGGTTGTAAGACATTATTCTTACACAAATTAGTACTTATTTGTTTTGCTCGCCAAGGGATCCGACATTCAAGAAGAGGCACGTTACGCATACGTTAATTAATTTATTTGTTATGATCTTTAAGTCTTCCACTGTGGTACTCTGATGTCTTTATGTTTTATTGTGTTTTATATATCATAAACTCAACAACTACACTAACTAATGTATGAAGTAAAAAAAAAAAAAAATTAGATGTTTGCACGATTTACATTACAATGTAAGGTTATGATGGGATTGAACTTATTGTTCGAGCTGCTTCTAATTCGTTTGGCTTATAAATATTCACTTTAAGTTATACTTACCAACAAACGTCCATTCAAAACACTTGATTAATTTTCATATCTTTTGAGCAATGAAACATCTAAAAACAGTACTATTTCTATGACTTCTTAGTCGTTTCATGTATTGTTCTTGTCTCCTCTTCTATATACCCGACATTATCAACATGAACATTTGAACAAATATGACACAACTCAATTTTTGGTACGAGCATTCATAATATTACTATTAATTTGCTTCCATTTTTTAGAGAGGGTCGACGGAGAAAGTGGACAAAACAAACTCGCATTATGCACACCTTTTGCATCGAGTATGTTCACTTCGAGCTTTGTAACATACTAACATGCCAACCAAATAGGCAACCTTGCATTCTGATATAATAAAGTTATTCCGTAAAGTAGTAAAAAGATGCATCATCTAATTATACTTTGCTCATCATCATGGTTCATGAGATACAACACGATTGAAAGTGATAACTGATATGTGTATGTGGGTATTGTCCCCAAAAGGCAGATAATTTTTTATGACCAAATGATTTGTCATGAGACCATACTTCAAAAAGCTTTTGGGCTCGACTTGATAGTGGATATTGTATATCTGCAAAAAGCTATTCTAACTACTTAATTAATCATTGAAAAAACGAGTTAGTGTATTCCCAGTGTGTAGTCCACTTCCATTTGCATGCTCAAGTTTTTTATTCCCTTTCTTCTATAAACTATATATATGCAATGATTTAACAACTTAGCTCAATTCTAATAATTCATTAATCATTGCTAAACCGGAAATTTAAATTATCGTAATCTAGGTTTTCTCCTTCATCGATGGATTTTCGATCATTTGCAGTCTCCGAAGAACAAGAAGAGGGCGAGGGAACATAAAATTGGGAGATGACATACGTTCATTCCTTTATTTTTCATGATATATTTACCGACTTGTTGTCAAAATGAATCATTACTTAAGCACAATGGTTTAGAATTATTTAACAGCAAATGTGGTGTTTGGGAGTGTGAACTATGATGACATTTGACTAGACATCACTCATACAAATCTTTAATTATGTCATACAGTATTTGATTATAATTAAGTTAACTGGTTGAAATTATATATGTGGTGAAACACTTAAAATCAAATTTTATTTTATTTTTTAAAAGTTCATTGTGAGTAAAATATTCGATCGACAGCCGACACAAGCAGTAACGGAACTAGGGTGGGTATACCGGAACACCCATAAAAATTTTGCATGGTGTTAGGTAAAACCTCGTTTTTTTCAGAAATGCACTCGGTCCTTAAAAATTACTACGTATGTATCTAGTTTTGTATAATTTCTTATAAAGGCGCCCGATTTATAGTATGGACTATAGATATGTATGTAATCTGGTTCACTAAACATATTGGCCCAACTCAAAACATGAATAACTTTTTAACATTTTGACATAAGTTCTACATCTGTGTAAACTTTCACTTAGTTTAACTAAAGTTTCTAAACTACTGATCAAATGCCTAAACACCTCTTACGATCAAACACCAGAAACTCGTTAGCATGATTAATCTCACTGATATCTTGTAACGATCGCCGATTAGCAAAACAGGTCATTCGAAAATGCTTTATTAATCTACAAACTACAAGTTCAGTATAGTTCATAATACACCATTTCAAAAAAAAAAATTAGCCTAAACCAAAACAGTAAAAACAAGCCATACTCACAAATCACCATCAGGCCCTCGACTCGAACCAACAGGACTAATCGGCTCACTCAAATCGTCATCCGACTCATCAAAATCTTCTTCCAGCTCAAGTACCGAAATAACATCACTAACACCATGAATCACAAGCCAATCACTATAATACATATCCGGAAACACAATGTTAACTTCATTAACCTTCAACGTAACACCAGATCTCGTAACGTTAACCCGAAAACCATTCAAAAAAGTACCCACACTCAAAACCGACCCGTTTTCAATACTAACAAGCTCGTTCAACGAAACTTTACACGGCAGCACATGTCGTAAAAACAACGACGGATAATCCGGAAACTGATCCGAATAATCAACCATTACTTCATCAACAGGTGCAAAAATAGTCAAACCACTCCGTTGACTTTGACTTTGACTTTCCTCAAACCCTAACCCTAGCAGTTGCAAATTCAAAAATGAAGCCATAACAGAATAGCCTCTAGATATCAACACATTTACGGCATCGTGAAACGCGCTGTGATCACCGTCATTCATTTTCCGGCAACCGTTTCCGCCACCTATCGGCGCCGGTGCATCGGCAACCCGAAAATACGGATCGAAAAAAGTTTCGACGCCGTAAACCGCTAAAATGCCGTCGTCAAAAATCGGCGAATCAGTGACTCTGACGTTATTTATCGAAATGTGACCGGATGATGACGTGGATGTAATGATCAGGTAGTGATCAGATAACATTGTAGGGATTCTGGTTCTGGTGATGAATGATCTGAGGCTCGAAGACGAGAAGATTAAAGGCGAAAAATGGTATTGGACGAGCGAGAGTGACGGCTGGCCGAAATGTGCGAAAATTAGGTCCGGGGGTGCGAAAATGGTGGCGGAGATGGTTTTGGAAAGTAACGTGTTTGCGACGTGGTTTAGAGTTAACGACATTGCGATGTAGCCGGAGTTTTGGAGTGTTTCGGCTGCGTTGGTGAGTGTTTCGGGTGGGATTGCGGTGGTTATCGGGGAAAGGATAGTTAGGATTAGGAGGAGAGTTAACGGAATTAGAATTGTCGGGTTTTTCGCCATTGGAACGCGGCAGTGGTGTGTGGTTGGTTACGGTGGTAGAAATGGTGTGTTTTTGTTGAATGTTTTTTGGCGGGAGAATCTGTTGTAAACTTGGGCTAGGCGGTTATGTTAAGTAGTTTGGTTGTGAACTATTAAATAACCGTTCATTAATTATTATGATTGGATAATGCAAACTAAAAATGTGTATGGCTCATACTATAAATTATTTTTGTCTCGAAATTGCAAGATCAAATTGAAATCAAAATATGTTATTTAAATGTGTAAAAGTCTTATTTGTTTAATAATTCATATTCAATGCTGATTGTAAAACAAATTTATCAAGAAAGAAGTGTTCTGAAAGTTATAATAGTATGAAACTACAATGTGTAATGATTTAAAATATTAAAATATCTAAACGGTGATGACGTCAAGTCTTTTAATCTAAAAAATTATCAGATATATTTTACTCTTATAAACATTTATAATAATCCATGCTTGCTTTATTGTTTTACTTTAACAAAATTTCTTCATTTAATAATTTATTAGTTAGTTTAATTTAAGAAAAGTGGGATCGAATCGGATTCAAATCTTACGATCCTACAGTAAGATCGAGATCCTATGTCTTTTAAGATGTTACGAACGATCGACTCGTTTGTGCTTGACGAGATCCTAAAATCAAAAGATCTCAAAAGTAATATCGAGATCTTAACATCTATGTTTTGGTTATGAACAGTGATTTAAAACAATAGTTTCTTAAATCATACATAGTGAATATTGATACATTCATATTTATCTATGGGCATGAATGGCAGAAATTTAGATATTGCTCTCAGATCAACCAACACATGATATAATTTACAGTTCATATTTTGAAATAAGAAAAATAAAGCTAAACAATAAGATAAAAATAACTAGTAGTACCAACAATCATACTGTAAGATAGATTTAATATGATATAGAAGTAGCAAAGAGCAAATTCATACAAAGCACTCTTCTCTCTTCCCATGGAATTGGGAATTGTGGCCATTTAAGCTTTTATTAAACATCCACAAAGCAAGAGAATGATTTTGATACACATACACTCCACTTTAGACTTTTTTGTCAAACATGGGTATGATAAAGTGAAGGAACAAGCGAAAAAGAAAACAATCTGATGGATGTTTTACATGAAATCCTCTTCGAGTTCCTGTAAGGTCTTCTGGGTTGAAGCAATCTCTTTGTTGGAAGTCATTTTGTCAGCAACCATGAGATTTTTGTAGCTCCTTACTTCAGCTTGTTTCTCCTTCTCAAGCCTCTCCATTTCCTCTCGTCGTTTCTGCATCATCAACATTACATTATTATTACATCTTCACATGCAAATTTACACCATATACAGAGATCATGGCATCATGCGTAATACAACTTTCATACTAATAGCAAATGATAAAAGCTTTACTAATACTAGGGGTGGCAATTCATAAAGACATGAATAAATGGACCAGATACAAAATAAACAGGTTTGGAGTGTGGGTTCACATGTGATATGGAGGCGCGACTAACTCGTTAAGTCTACAGGTCAGTTCAGGCCTCCCCAACCAGCTTGTTAGCTTATTACCATAAAAAATTAACAGTCGCGAGTACTAATTATGGGAGTTTTAAAATTTCAACTCCTATTTTGTTGGACTAAAAAATGGTTTCTATTCTATTGAGTCCTGTATAATATTTAAGCATTCTATTAGAATTTTAGTATTTTCATATCTTTATAGAAGTTAGTCAACCCACCAACATATTTGACCAATTTAACCCACCAGCCCATTTGACACTTAGACGATCGGGCTATGCAAATTGCGGTTCCCTGTGTCATAGCGTATACATCATCTTGACACAATTAATCAAGCATGACTTGTTATTTCATTCCATTCCACCTCTGGCCATGGAATATAAATTAACAAAATGGGAGGAAACAAATTCTAATGGCAACTATTTCGCAAGTCCATAAAATAAAGTAAAAGCCATCATAGAAATAGCTACATGATATTATAATTGAATTGTTATTGCTTGAGATTTTATTTAATAAGCTACTCAAGCTAATATTTATAACAAAGGACTAAATCAGTAAAAACCCTGTATCCATGATGAATGCGTACGGGCAGTGAGTCAAATGGATAACTTTGGTCCCAATCAAAACAGGTCGGTCCGGGTCGACCTAAAAAACCTTTCTTCTATAACCTTCTTAACTAATTAACAAATGAATTGTGTCAAGATTTGATTAACAGTTGCACTACATTATTTCACAGAAAATCTAATAGTTTTAATATATAATCACTTTAAAGGTTGGATACAATAAAACTACAATTTGGCCCCAACCCGTTAATTTTAGCAAAGGTTCCATTTTTATCTGAACTTGTTTTGCTAGCTAGGTAAACAAGAATACCTTGACCAGTTCCCAAGTCAATGGGTTAAAACCGCCACCGCTATGCCTATATATGTAAATATTATCTTAGATACTTTTAAAGATATAACTAAAAATATATACTTACTTTGTCTCTCAGCTGCAGCTTCCTCTCTGCCCTTTCTGCTGCATTGACTGATCTTCACTCAGCTACAAGCATGGACAATGAAATTACAAGACATCAGAACAAAAATTTAATAGCCAGCTTTCACTTGTTGATTCTAAAATCGTCACTAGAATTCAGTTTCTGAAAGTTAAATGGGGGTTTTAAAAGCTTGTATAAAAGAGTGAGCACCTTTGAGATCAGGTTTTCTTTCCACTTTGGTACGGTTCAGCCTATTAACAACCTCATTAATTCGCTTCCACTCTCACAGCGCACCTGAAAACAGATAACAATCTCTGCTGTGATAACTGAAGTCTGAAGGACAGTTCAGAAAGCAAAACAGAGGTGTTACTCACTGCTTTATTGTTGTGGAAACCAACTTGACCAACATCCATGGCTGCAGTTTTCTTTAAGTTTTGCCAAGGAGTATAAACAACATCTATGTTGTTCACTTTGTTTCCTGCATCAGCCATCAAGCACAGAAAAATGACAATACATTAAGGGAACAAATTTAACCAATCAGTGTAATTAAAGTTGATTTAAAGATCACGAGTCAGACGGATAAATTTCAAAAACTTCCTCAATTTCTTCTAAAAAGAAGAAAACGAAAAAAAATAAAAAATAATAATAATAAAAATAAAAATAAAATAAAAAAATCCACATTGTGTAGCAGAAAGATGAGTTTCAAGATTATTCTGCAAATATGGTTTTTAACCAAGTGGCTCTGTTCTTCATAACATGAAAAGGATTTTGAGTTATACTTGGTTCATATTCATCAGATGGCCATGTATCTTGCATACTGTTTGCCTTGTTCATCTGGTTTTCATTCTGGAAATTCAGTAGGCCTAGGTATAGGTAACTGGAGATTTAGCTTGAATTCTATATGACTCAAGGTGAGCAGTTTATTCAAAAAGTTGGTTCCCTGATGAGAAGGGTAATATGAACAGGTCAACAGGATGGGTAGTCAGTCCTTTTATTGGTTAGCATGTATGCATTTGTAAGCTGTCACTTTATTTCCCTGCAAGTCTGTGTTTCTTTGGGCATGTCCATTAAACACTTGATTGCAGTGGTTTTGTATTCAATTTTTGAGAAGTAATAAACATTGTAATAATGTTATTTTGCTACTACAACAACAACAACAACAACAACAAACCCAATCCCGCCGAGGCAGGGTATGGGGGAGGTAAAATGTAGACAGATCCTACCCCTACCCCAGGATAAACCCGGGAGTAGAGCTTCCAACGAGACCTCCGGAAATAGATATATACAAAACAAGCTGTTGGCGGGTGGACCCAGTGAACTAAATCTGTTTTGGCAGGACCCACTCCCATAGTGGTCGACTCATGACTACACTAGTGACTCTAAATTCTCAATTTCTAACTAGCGACTCGCTTGTGAAAGTCATGATATTTAGAGATACAAATTTTATGAAAAATAGATAAAACACATTTAAAACAAGATACAAGTGATTACTCAACTTATTTCGGACAAAAACAAAATATAAGTGTGATCATAAGGAGGAGGTTACTTGCCTTGGATGGAATTTGCTTTGACAAGTTGAACACAATCTTCAAGAACCCCTTCCGATATGTCATCAATTGTCTGGCCCTTGCGCATCCTCAGATAGACGTGGGCAGAAGACATTTTATCCACATGGAACCTGTGGTAACAAAAAAATCCTGTATGAAAAACTAGATTAAGGTGATAATAATCAACTGACAAAAGAAGTTGCCCAAAATTTAGGTTCACCAGCAAAATGATACAACAAATAACCTTAAACAAACTCTTCAAATTAACTCCAATCAAAGGAAAAGGTTCTGTAATAAAAAGCACAAGTCCTTCTCAAGAGTCATCTTTATTCAAATATGATAAAAAAATAAAAAGAATTGAACAAACAGATTACATCCTTCACTCTTCACATATGTCTCCTTTTCTCTTCACTAATGTGTATCTTTAGCTATTTCCTTTCCTAATTGATCAATTTATATGGGTGTAGAATGACAAATAATATGATTATTAAATTAAATTGCCATCTTTTAATTTGATGCGCGTTGAAGTTGACACTGTTCTGATGCAAGACGTTCAGAACGATGGTTGTATTTATGATTACATGTTTTAAGCTAACTTTCCTTAGGTTCATGTAGTTGACTTTCGGCCCACAAACGTTTATTACTTGATTAATAAGAAGTTTCCCTTGGTATTTATATATGTTTATTTGTTTTTTTACCTTATATTTCGCAAAGCTTTCAGGGAAGAAAAAAAGAAAACTTAATCTGAAACACACTCGTAGTAACGTTATGGAGATTTTACACTACAAAACCTAATTTGTGGCATATGTGTTACATAATCTTTAAACATAAGCTCAAGTTTACATCTTGATATTCCTTTATTTGTCATATGTCAACATTATTGCAAGTAGATGTGGAGATGAAAAACTATAATTATCACTAAGCACTGCCGTCCAATGTCATGAAACAAAGACCTGTACATGCCTGACTGTCTCAGTCCAAAGGTATAGATAAGTCATACTAACATATGAATATGCTGATCTGCTCAGAACAACCATATCAGCCCAAATATTCACCTCATCTTTACAACTTCGTATATTAAACTCCAAAGACACATAAGTAGCTATTTATTATCTAATTATACACATAACAGAAAACTTGAACCCAATGATCCTTTAGTTAGCCTATTCAGTAGCAAGTACAGATCATTTCCTAATCCATGATCTACTCTTAAACCATGGTGTAAAACTAGTCTCCTCGTTGTCTTTTGAATGTTAACACTACTACTAAACTGGTTAATATCTTCCATTCCAATAACTCAGGCCATAAATAATATAGTAATAAAGATGGATATGAGTTAAAAAAAGAATAAAAAATAGAAGACTTGTGGAAATGAAACGATTAGAATTTATATTAATACCAGATGTCTTCAGGGAAACCGTATTTGATCAGTTCTTCGTTCTCAAACTTGTCAAGACCCATGAAGATGGTGTAGTCTCCGGCTTCTGGTCTAGCTTTAAAGTAAAACACCATCTTTGATCTCTTCTTTCTTTAGAGTTGCTTCTTGCGTTTACAAAAAGAAAGTGCAGAAGGTGATCAAATAACTGCTAATGCCGATCACCAAACACCTGAAAAACAAAGTTAAGAAGTTCAAGATTTTATCAATTTTGGTTGCAGATAATGAAGCGTTTTACTGCAAGTTTGAATGTAATTTAACAAATTGGCAATGGCAAGAAAAAATAATGATGTTCTACTAAATATACATCTTAAGAGTGGGAGTACAGTTTATTTATTGAAGAACACAAAGAGACAACAATCTCTATTAGAATAATGTGTTAAGATTAGACATAATCATGATAACGCATTGAAAAAAACGATTGGAAAAGCCCATTGAAGAATTACATTAAACATGCAGTATGCAATACAAAATTTCTGCTTTTCCAAGAACAATCAACAAAAAAGGCCATTAAGAACTGGTTCACGAGAACAAAAATTCTACAGTTCCGATTGTCAAATCTACCTGAACTTAAGGACTGAGGCTAAATATACAGCTTCACAAACTATGCCAAAAATTAAAACAAACAACCAATTGACCCATGGTTTCCATAATCGTCCTTTTTTTTCAACCAGTTTGTTTGTTGCTTTTATTGTTAAGGCACGGCTTATGGAACCATATATTTAGCCATTATCTTAATCTTCCGTACCAATAGATTAATAAATTCAAACAGGCAATCAAAATCCAAATGAACTAAAAATAGACATTCGAAGCAACATGCCATCATAAGCCTATATGATAGTACTATCATTATCAAAGGAAATTTAAAACATTCACCTAAAACAAAGACATATATTATCTAGAATACCTATAAGCAAAAACTATTACAACCTAATCAAAATTAACTAACATTCACATAAACATATATCAAACTAGAAGTACGATAAACCTAAGCCGAACGCGATATATATTAGTAACATCTAAAAAAGCTCAAAACTGATTAACAAATAACAATTAAAACACATAATCCAATAATAGAAAACCTGTAAAATAGATAAAAGCTAAAGCACAGATGAGAATTGTAATAATGAAAGAAGATGCGTATGGATTGTAAATAAATGAATGAAACATACTTTTTTTATTTTAGGGTTAGATGAAAATGAATGATACGAAGAAATTCCCTTCGTATGAGAAAAGGGGGAATTTGGGGTTCCTTTTCTTCCTTTTATTTTATTCTTTCTTTTTGTGTTTTACGGGTTATATAAGTGGGTGGGTGGGCCGCTTGATTTGGGTAAGGAAAGTGCAAAGAAAAGTACATCTATCTATAGCTTCATCTAGTCCAACACATAAACAAACATTACGTTATTGTAAGTTTTTTCATTTTACTTTGGGATTAGATCACTTAATTCTTAACTTTTTTTTTTAATCAATTATCAAACTAACTTATAGGCCACCTATTTATGTATTTGCTTTCATTGATACTAATTTCAGATAATTTTTTCACGGAAATCTTTAAATCAATGAGAATAAAACTAAATATAATATGTTAAAACAATAGAAATAACTATTGAAATGTAAAATATCAGTTTTAGCCATTATTTATGTGCAACCTTATTTTGTCGAAAGTGATTCATGATAATTTAGTTGTTTTACGTTTCAATTTTTTATTCAGATATGTTAAAGTTACCTTTATTCTTGAAATTATATAAAATTTTAGCAAGAATTTGAATGAGAGTGGTATAAACGAAAACAAACATATATTTAAGCGGCCCATAAGTTAGTTTAAATAAATGAGTAGGCTAAAAGTAAAATGTTTAATAGTTAAGCGGCCTCCAGATACATATTTGTGGAAGGATATTGTTAGCCTACTACTTTGATCGGGGGCAACTTGCAAGATGATTACTTTAGTATAAATTTTAGTCATGTAAATCCGAGTGTCAATAGAAGAAAAATTAGGTCGATCAAAATTTTCGTCTAAAATTGCCATCGTAAATATATACTGATGGTTTACACAATTAAACCGATCAACATTTATATTAGGGGGAAATTTCATATATATTGAATTAAACTTAAATATAAGTATATTTCTTCAAAATAATGTTTAAGCAATCTTTAAGTAAATAACCAAGTTTTGGTGAGTATACTTATACTTTTTTGGATCTCAAGATCATAGTAATATGTTTTGGGCCTCAAGACTAGGGGTGTTAAAAAAAACCCGAGAAATCGATAAACCGAGCCGAACCGCTTAATCCAAACGAAAAAACCAAAACCAAAATAAACCAAACCGAAAAACCCGTTTATCACGGTTCGGTTTCAGTTTTTATTTTTAGATATCCGCGGTTAACCGAACCGAACATGTATAACACCCATGAA
The DNA here is from genome assembly GCA_910596185.1 of Chrysanthemum makinoi. Classification (NCBI taxonomy): domain Eukaryota; kingdom Viridiplantae; phylum Streptophyta; class Magnoliopsida; order Asterales; family Asteraceae; genus Chrysanthemum; species Chrysanthemum makinoi. Next base: position 170,937,934 of record OU343219.1, on the reverse strand, counting down.
GGTTTTAGTAAAATATTAAATAATTGCACATGTATTAATTTTATTATTGTATAACGACTTTTTAATCACAGCGTAAACATTTACTAAACATATATGTTTGAAAATTGATTAACGTGATCTTTACATATGTAAACGTTGAATAAATACTTATGATAATATGATACATATGTTTATTTGAAAGCAAATATTGTGATGGAACAACTTTAATATGACTTATAATCTATATTATTTATAAAACAAAAATGGTAAGTGAAAAGTCAAGAAAGTGAAATGTTAAAAAGATTATTAAGGAAATGTTGAAACTAAAAATGGAAATGTTAAAAACATATATTTTAAAAAGAACCTATTATACACATCGAAAACGGGTTGACCAGGGACGCTTTAAACCCAGCGGATTGACTCGTTTTTTTACTTAACCCGTTGGGATGACCCAGTTTAAATGACCCAGAAAAATGATATGAGTTATTTAATGGATATATAGATAATGATAACGATATGGTAGCAATTGGAAAACGTACACCCTATACGGAGTATATCACAAACTTTTTGTAGTTCCATTACGTCTTTCTTCACCATTATTTATAGTTTCTTATAGATTTTAATTTGTTGCACAATCTAAACATCTACATGCATAGTACAGAAACCTAATCACATATCATTCAAAGTTTACGGCTTTACGCTACTGGTTCTTGCAAACACTATAAGTTTAGGCTACTTGTTAGTGTCGCTTATATTCTGCGACGAACAATGCATCGGTTACTAATTGGATTACATGAACACATGAAGACAATGCAAGAAGAAATATTCAGTGCAGTTGTTCCATTATTAAAACTTCTATCGTTAGCAGTTATGGGATTAATACTTGCTCATAACAAGATACAAATTATTCCAAAAGACACATTTAAGTTACTAAGCAAACTTGTATTTGCTCTATTTTTACCATGCCTTATATTCATCGACTTGAGTAGATCGATTACTCTCGAAAATATTACTCTTTGGTGGTTTATTCCTGTGAATGTGGTAATTAGTATGGTGTTAGGTTTTGTGTTGGGGGTGATTGTCGTGTGGGTATGTCGTCCGCCACCAGAATTTGTTAGGTTTACAATTGTTATGACTATGTGGGAACACGGTGATCTTCCTATTGCTATATTGGGTTCGTTATGTCTAAGTCATGATAATCCATTTGGAAAAGATTGTCTTCAAAGAGGTGTTGCGTATGTGTCTTTTGCTCAATGGGTATCGGTTGTTGTGTATACGATTATTTATCATATGATGGAGCCTCCTGCTGAGTATTATGAGATTGTTGAAGATGAAAGCGTTAAGTATGGTGGTGGCAGTGAAGAAAGTGAAGTTTTAAGCGAACCATTGATTGCTAATAATGTTCAAGATGATGAAGAAATGCAAGCACATGAAACACGAACACAAGGCGTGAGATTAAAACTTGTACAAAAGATTAGAGTTGTTGCGGAAAAGACTCCAATTAAGCACATTTTTCAGCCTCCAATCATAGCTTCTTTGCTAGCTAAATTCGTAGGTTCGGTCCCTCAAGTGAAATCTTTTGTTTTTGGACATGATGCACCGCTTGCTTTTGTAACAGATAGTTTAGAGATTTTCGGTAGGGCTATGGTGCCTTCGGTTATGCTTGTTTTAGGAGGAATGCTTGCTGAGGGTCCAAGCGTATCTAAACTTGGAGTGAAAACGACTATTGGTATAACCGTGGCTAGATTATTAGTGCTACCGATTTTTGGAATTGGGATTGTTTCCTTGGCTGATAAGATGCATCTTCTTGTAGATGACGATGCTATGTATAAATATGTACTTTTGTTGCAGTATGCGACTCCAAGTGCTATTCTTTTGGGAGCTGTCGCTAGAATGAGAGGTTATGCTATTAGCGAGTCCTCTGCACTTTTGTTTTGGCAACATATATTTGCACTCTTTTCACTGTCCTTTTACATCTTCATCTACTCTAAACTGGTAGCACCTATTTGAGGCCATACATATAGACATATATTATCGGGTTTTTTTTTTAGAAGATTGGAGTTCCAGGTAAATGATGGTGAAGAAGAAAGCATGATAATTCAACTTTTGGGACCACATGCCAGAATTTCAAAACTGTTGGATGCATACAGCAGTGGAGGCCTATAGTAGCTAATGAAGGATCAGAGAGTAAATTATAGGTAGATGCAAATATTTTCAAGAATTTGTTATATTAGATCAACTTGTTTTTATTACTCACTGATATCTAAATTCTAACATGGACAAATTCACATCTTGCTAACTTGTTTTGGTAAGAGCTTTCTAATCTAGTGATTTTACTGATGTTTCGTGATTGATTGTGTTTTAGTAATTGACTCTTTAAGCTGTCATGTTTGATTAACCGTTGCCAAGAAACAACCATAATAGCAAAATGAGAAATAAAACACTGCTTTTGCAAAAGAAAATGGACGGTTTTGGTGAAATATGCAATAAATTGTGTTTTTTTGGCAGCACAGACCAATTTAGGTACTCTAAATGCTTTTACTTATACAAAGTTAACACCAAAAACATGGTCGCCGAACGCATACTATATCATGACTATGATGATTTTTAGAACTGAGTCATTCTATTCAAATTTGCATAAAAGTATTTAATGATTTATGAGGTTCTATGTAGCGTCAAAGCCTCAAAAGGGTTATGTATAGATGCATCCTCTTTAATTCCCAAATTGGCTGTTTGGACTTATAATATTCATGTTGGGACCATGAACTTGAATTAATTAGACAAGTCAAGTTGCTTGTGTTAAGAAAAATCATGGCTGTATAAATGTTGCCTAAACATGTTATTGTGGTGTCATATGGGTATGCTATTGACCCATAGATTTTTCTTTTTGTTCTTGGTCTAATATTAGAAACTATAGTCAAAGTCAAATTATATAAGTTTCTATCTTCTTCCTATTCAGCACAATTTCCACATTTTTTCTGTGTTTTCCAACCTTTCTTTAATTTTCAAAGTATTTTACTAATTACAGCTCTTAAGTTTATGGTTAAGAGTTTGATTTTTTTACGTAGGACTCTTGAATGATTCTTATTAGTTGACATTTCTCAAAAAAGTGAATAAAATATTTAGGGTGCGTTTAGTTGGAGAACAAATTCTCTTATTTTCTATCTCTAGTTTTGTAAAAAATTGGAAGGAGAATTAATCTCCAGAAAACACTTGAAAATATAGAAAACGCGTTTAGTTGATGTTTCTATTTTCTGTTTTGAAGAAAGTGAGGGAGGGTTGAGGGTTACAAAGGAAAACAAGGAAAACAACTAAAATTTGTTTTGTAATTTTCCTTTTTAAGTTAGGAAATAGGGGATTTGTGTTTTGCAAAACATTTTGTTGGAAAACGTTGATTTGAACGCGGTCTCTGTTTTCCTTGTTTTCCACAAAACATTTTGTGGAAAACAAGGGTATTTTCCCTCAACTAAACGCAACCTTAAAATCCTAGATACATAACACACACACTTGATTTGATAAATTGTTTTTTTCTTTAGCAAAAAACTGTAGCAAGAATGATACTCTTAATCACATCCCTAATGTCTATCATTAGCAAAACTCTATATTAATTTTGTTTTATAAAAAGATTATGCCTTTTTTCTTTGCTAAATCCACATTGAAAATGACACATTCTTAATGTTAGCAGTCAACAAGTGTTTTATTATTCGTATGTAAAGAATATACGATTTTAAGTTTCCTTCCTCTTTGTGAACAAAGAAACATTTTTGTCTGAACGTGTTAAGTTTTGCTGCTACACAAACATAAAACTCTAGAATCTTGATGCTTTTAAAAATGTAAATAAACAAAGAAAATGCAGAAGTCACTAGAGTCCACGGTGCAGTGCACTTATAACATGTTATAAGTTCCGGTTTGCACCCTATGACGCCACCATAATAGTTATATTGCACTGTCTTTTTGTGTTACAGGCAGCTTCGTCATTTGCAAAAGGGTTGTTATGTGTGTTATTTATTTATTTATTAATTATTTTTTCTTTTATTTTTTTGAATACGTGGGTATTTCTTATACTGAGTTATAATAATGTTATTAGGATGGTGTTTTGAGTTTTGTATTATAAGAATGTTATAGGGCAAAGATAAAGTGGTGGCGCCTACAACAGTTTTAGGCACCAACCGCACCTAGCTCTCTTAGTAATTAGATATTTCGGATTTATACAACATAATGACTTATAACAGAGGGTACTGTTACGTACACACCACGCTAAGCCTACGTGGCTGGCGTTATTGCGACGCTATGGCACGGGTGATTGTCCGCACCATCAATGGCGCCATGCCCATGACGTACGCCAAAAACCAATTTTTCCTTTTTTTATCGTTGGTTGTTTTCTCGATTATAATTGTTGAGTTTGTGTATTTTTTTGTGTTTGTGTTTTGTGTTTGGTATGTGTATTTGGTGTTTAATGTGTGGCTGTGTGCGAGTGTGAAGTAGATTTGAGAGGTTGAAGATGAAGGTGGAGTTTGTTTTTTTTAAAATGTCTTCTAACAACATCTTAACCTGTTTCAGTTAGACCGAGTTTAAGCCAAAAAGTATGTTTGTTTTTTTCACGTTATTAAAAGGGGTAAAAAGCAGCAAGTGTTAAAAGTGTTGGCTTTATGCCAAAAAGCCTTTTTTTTTCTTTTTTTTTTTTATAAAAGAAGTTTATATAATGATTTTGAAATTTGTATATTACTCATTTTAGTCCTTCTAGGTTAATTTTCTTTAAAATATTAATGTTTTTTAATTTTAATTTCGTAACTTTTAAAAAATGTAATTTGTAATTTTACATTTAATGCATGAAAAGAAAATTTGAAACAATGAAAAATTAAAATAAACTAATGGGTCTCAAACGAAGGTTTTGGCTTTAGCATGAGAGATGATGTTTTTGATGTGTGAGAGAAAACGATGTGGAGAATGAAAAAGCTGACACAAAAAAAAGTTATGGCTTGAGCCATAACACCTTATGTTCTTAAAAGAGTATAAAATTAAACGATTGTCTAACAAGTGCTTTTGGGGCAAAGGTTAAGATGAATATAAAAGAAAACTTAGATTTTTTTAAAATTAAAAATTGCATATCTAAGGTAATTTGTAAGTTTATTTATTGCACATTAAATAAATTTTGGTATATGAATAAAAAGTTTTCGACTAAAAAACACATGTAAACTAAGAGAATGGATTCACTAAAAAAAAATTAGAAATGTTTTTCACACATATTTCAAAATGAAGAAGAATAATTTCATGAGAGATCCATATATTTTTGTAAGTGCATTTAAAATATACGGCTGTAATTATTTTTCATCCTTCTTATTTTACTTTTTTATTTTTTATTTGATTTATATTTTGTAAACCAATACCCTCGTGACAACATAGTTTTTGTATATGAACAAAAGTGTTGAGTATACGACATAGCTAAGAACATAGTTACAACATAGTGAGTCAAAGAATATATAAAGGCATTTTATTCGGTACTTTCTTATCTTTGAAAGATACGCACGATAATTATTGTGGAAAAGGCAAAAGAATACACAGCGTGAGGCTCGCCTTTCTTACGGTCCCTCTCATTTTCTATGGTCCCGTATCGATTTAAGCAAAGCATGTAATCATTTGTTATTTATTTTATTTTTTTAAAGTGCGATATATCATATTTTTATATGGCGAATGATTCTTTTCATACATATAAGAAAGTTTTAACTGTGTTACAGAAGCACCGAAACCATTATATAATATCGTACCATATTCGGTTATTTCATAACACAAGTAAATTGATACAAGTACCATTTGGATAGCCTTTGTTATATCGATTAATGTATCTTGACCAATATAATTGTAGCATTTGTTTCACGTATAAAAACAAACACAACATACTGACTCATATGTTAATCGAACATTAACTAAAACAAATTATAGAACTAATAAATCCGATGAACCATGTTCATAGTCCGAACCAACCTAATCAACACTAACTTTTTTTGCCTGAATTTGATTCATAACTAAAACAAACCAATCCGATTCACCATATACAAAATCGAACCAACCCTATTGACCTAACAAGAGGCGTCTATAATTAGCTTATCTTTCAAACTTATATGCTCATATGATTTTTAAAAAGTTTCAATTATAAAGCACGCCTTTTTCCTTTTTAGAAACTTATCAGTTTGAGTTTATAACTTAACCAAGTCCGTAATCTCAAATTAATAATCATGTAAGCCCCAAAAATGTAAGACCAAGTGTATTAAGCAATGTTTCACGCGTGATGCGCTTTGTTGGCTCCAACACAAACATGTCAATCACTAAAATACCACACTCTCTTGACGCGTGAGAAAGCTATTGACCACAACTCGGTCGGTTAAATAACCATTTTTAAGTATATTGTAGAGTATATTTGTGTTTAAGTGGAGTATGTTTGGGTAACGCATTTAATGATACACGTAATTGATGATGGAGCTGGCGACGAATTGAGAAAAAGCTGATGTGTAGATGAGTTGACAACAATGCTTAGACCGGGTGTAGTGGTTGTCAGCTTCCCCCACGCGTCGTACCCCACTACACAGCCCCATAGAGAACGCGTCTCACATGAATGAAATGGTTGAATCGATCACAAACTCGACCAAGTTGTTTGTGCATGCGAGTGTGTTTATTTGTTGTTTTTTGGATATATTTTTGGTGGTTTCTTTGAAATACTTGTTACAGTAAGTTGATAATGAAATTGTAAGCTGATGTGACTATGGGTGATCAATTGTCTAAAACCGGACCTGACCGAGACCGAACTAGCCCAAAACCTTAGACCGAGAACCGGATCGAATGTGTTCGGTCCGTGTTGAGGTAAAAATGTGTAATTACCCAAACAATCGAGTCCTTCGACTAATCCTTCGGTAAATCTCCTCGGATTAAACTCGTCGGATCTGTGAACACAAAAGCACCACGCTAGCCTCGCCTAGGTTTTATCCCTAGACCCAGCCCGGCGTGAGAATAAGTATAATGATATGTCGAGTAATGTGTGTAAAAGTGGGTGAGAAAATAGTCTACCTTGAATGTTGTTGCTTAGCTCCTTTTATAGATGAGGAGCTTTTGTCCTCACCCGAAGGTCACATGGGCGACGGTGACTCTTTCAGGGGAGTTGACTTTACCCTGTTTGGATTCCGTCTGGAACGGGTCAGTAGTTCTGACCGAGATTCCTTTCCTCTTATGTGTGGTGATGTCAGGTATCCGTTAGGCCGAGGATTATGTTTGACCCCTCGGTATATGTTGGTCTAGGTTTGTTTCATCTAAGTTGGTTTGCGTGCTTTATCCGGAGGATTGCATAGTGTCCAGGGCAGTTTTATTGATCTGCCGGGGAGTTAGGTTATCCGGCGGTTTGCTGATCTGCCGGGGAGTTGTATGTTGGGACATACGCCAACATGTCCCCCCCCCCAGTATCATGTGAATGGATGTCTTCATTTGCATGATATTGGGAGTATGTGGCGACCTTCGGTGAGTATTGTCTCGGCCGTTTAACTTTCTTTTCTAATAACCTCCGCCGTTTTTTTTGATGATGACACGTCAGAAGACACGCCGATTTGTTGCGACGACGTGAGGACACCTGGCAAGGGTGGGCCTTGTATGGCGATGATGGTGCCACGTCCTCGCCTCGACATGATGAGACGCTTCATCTACCCTTTTTTCTTGCCTATAAATACTGTGGTTTTTCTTCTTTTTACCACAGTAAAATTTTTCATTTACACAACTCGTGGTGCGTATTTGGCCGACGATTTTATTTGCTCTTCGTCTACTACCCAGGTATTCTTCTAGTTTATCCTCTTTAGATTTTAGGGTTTAATCATTCCCCTTCGGCTAAAATGTCAGAACCGTCCGGTTCTTCACCTGTCCGAGGGTCCGGACCAGCTTCCGAAGGTCCGTCGCAACCAAAACCCAAATTTGATTTGGACAAGTATACTTCAGTCATGACTAATAAATCATTACAGTGGGCCGTGAAGGAATTTGGTATACCTTCCGATCTTCATCCGAGGCTTCCACCGGCTAATTTTACGATGGGGCAACTAGGAGATGATGCTATAGGATTGTATCTAGAATATTTCATCGAAGGTGGAATTTCCGTCCCGTTTTCTAGTTTTCTTTTAGATGTTCTGCATTATTATAAAGTCCATATTTCTCAGTTAGTGCCGATAGGTTTGCATAGGGTTACTCTTTTTGAAGTGTATAGCCGTAGTCTTCACATTATTCCCACGACTTCTTTGTTCCGAGCATTTTATAAATTACATAAGCAAGGGCATTGGTTCACTTTTGCTGCGGGATGGTAAGCAACGCAAGGTCTGTTTTCAAGAGATTTTGTCTTCGTTGAAGGGTTGGAAAAGGCAGTTCTTTCTGATCGATCGCCGGGCAGTACCTTTTGCTATGCCGTGGAGGCATCCGGATTCTGATGTCTCCGATCCTTTTCCGACCGGGGAGTTTTCCATGCCTCATGCGGATTTACTGTCGGCTAATGTTATAGATTTGATAAAAATTCCGCCGGTTTTTTTTATGCCGTTGGGTTATCTCGCCAAATGGAAGTATCCGGTTACCGGGCGGCTCAAGGATGCCGAGGGAATGGTATTTGGCCTGTACATTATTTAATTAGTTAAGAGTCTTTATGCTTTCTTGTGACTTATTATTTTTTATGTGTTTTGCAGCTATCACCATGTCTGAGTATCTCATCAAGCCTAGCTATCGCAGGGGGCTGCTATGACCAGGAGATAAGTATCGGAGGGTCAAGCTCATATGATGCATGTGACACTTCCGAGTCCGCCTCGCACTTCGTTCGCCGAAAACTAATGTTATGAAAAAGGTTGAGGTGGCTGACCCAAAAGTCTTGGAGACTAAAGAGAAGAAGAAAAAGTCTGAGGCTAAAGCTGGGGTTACAAGCCGCAAGCGTCAGCCGGGAAGGTGGTTGCAGCCAAAACGAAGGAAGCAAAGTCCTATTTCGTGGTGAATTTGGATTCTACCGCTAATCCACGCCCCTGGAGGGTCAACAGCTGAATGATTCTCCCATCGTTGAGAAGGAGAATTTGGAGGGTCATTCCAGCAACCGGATGGAGAATGCTGGTGCCGATGTTGATGTGAATGCCGGGGAGGATCCTCAAAAGCAAAATCCGGATCCGAAGGATGCTGTCGCTGAGGTCTCTCAATTTGTTGAACAGCATGCTCTTCAAGACGATGGTGAGTTGGTTTTTTGTTTCTAATCGTTTTCCTCCCCGTTATTATTTATTTATTTGTATGTATGTGTCTTGCTTCATTTTGGTGTACTTAACATTTGCTTTGCATTGTCCCAAGAACTTCTCCTCCTCCGCCGCCAAGGTAAACGGCTGGAGAGGAAGGAGCTTCGGCCCGCGCTACTTATGTGCCGGGGTGGTCGATCAAAAAGGACGAAAGGGTTAAGGGATACGAAAACTATAGAGATATGATGGTTCATTTGCCTCCCCCCGCTGAAGAAGAATATCTACAGACTTTATCTCGGATAATCGGCCGCCGAGATCATGGGGTCTCCCTGGCCCGGGGCTCTCTTGCTTCGTCGATTTGCTTGTCCGCTTTGAGAGTCTTGATCCGAGCATAGGGAGTTGGCAAAGAGCATAGTGGGTGTGAGGCTGCTGCCAAGGAGAATTTTAAGTTTTTGGATAAAACTTTGGGAGAGCTGAAGACGGCGAGGGATGAACTTGGTGAGACTCCACCGGAAGAAATTTTGAAAAACAAAGCACTTTGGGGAGGGCTTAGAAAGCTGAGTGGTCTAAGTTATCTCATGCTCGTGGTGAAAAGATAGCTAGTTTGGAGAAAGAATTGATGGAGGCCAAGGGAGCTTTGAAGAATGAGGAGGAGGAGAATATTGCCCTTCTGAAACAGCGCCAAGAGCTAGCCGTGGTCTGGCTGAATTTAGAGATTGATCGGTCGAACTTGGTCCGTGATTTTATTCCTACTTTCGTGGCTCGCCTCCTCGGCAGTCATGAGTATAAAGCTTCTTTGGCCGCTCCTTTCAGCTTGAGTGGAATGGCCGGATGGTTGGAGGGTGTGTCTATTGATCGCTCGAAGAGAGAGGTGCGAAGATTTTGTCGAATCTGGAGGACTTAGACTTGATGCTCCTAACAAGTACTTGGCGATGTATAATGAGTTGTTTGTGAAGAAGTATCCTTACGTTGCCAAGGTCCCAATGCTTGTCACCGCCGATTGCGACATTGTGGCTTTGGTGCCCGACCCTGCACCGGAGCCTGTCTTCGTGGAAGAATTAGATGAGGGTAAGGACGAGAGACCAAAGGTGCTCCTAAGTGAAACTTAGTTATTTTTATTCTCGGATGATATTTTTGTAATGGATATATTGTCGAACAATGTTATTAGTTGAAGCTTGTAATGCTTAGGGAAATTTGTTTTGGGAATCTATAATTGTTTCATGAAATCGTTAGTTCTTCTTCATGTATCTCTCAAAGTACATCCGTGTATTATGTATTTCCTTCTCTTCTTTTTTTTTTTATGTGTACCATTTTACGCTTGTTTCGCCCTCTTGTTAAGGTATAATTCGTTCGTATAAACCGTCTCGGCCTTTTCCCCGACACCCTTTTTGGATATAAACTATTTAATGTCTTGCCTGGCAACCCTTTTGGGTATAAACCGTTCGGCCTTTTCATGACACTCCTTTTTGGATATAAACTATTTAATATCTTGCCTGGGCAACCCTTTTTGGGTATAAACCATTCGGCCTTTTCATGGCAATCCTTTTTGGATATAAACCATTTAATATCTTGCCCGGGCAACCCTTTTGGGTATAAACCGTTCGGCATTTTCATGGCAATCCTTTTTGGATATAAACCATTTAATATCTTGTCCGGGCAACCCTTTTGGGTATAAACCGTTCACCTTTTCATGGCAATCCTTTTGGATATAAACCATTTAATATCTTGCCCGGGCAACCCTTTTGGGTATAAACCGTCGGCATTTTCATGGCAATCCTTTTGGATATAAACCATTTAATATCTTGCCCGGCAACCCATTTTGGGTATAAACCGTTCGGCCTTTTCATGGCAATCCTTTTTGGATATAAACCATTTAATATTTTGCCTGGGCAACCCTTTTTGGGTATAAACCGTTCGGCGTTTTCATGGCAATCCTTTTTGGATATAAACCATCTTTGAACACTGATCACTTTTCCCCGGAGGTCGCGAGCCTACCGGGGAGATCATCTACTAATTATGTTCAGAAAGCAAGTTGTACGGAAAATTGCCCCTCCGACATCCGGGGGGCTAGTCATTTCATTAATAATAATTCAACAATTGCCTCGTGGGCTCTACGGTTACAAAGATTTTCCTATAAGAAGCATTTTCTTAGGTTAATTGTGTTCCAAGTCGCGGGAACTTCTTTCCCTTCGGCCGTCTGTAGTTTGTATGAACCATTGTCGTATGCCTCTATTACTTGGTATGGGCCCTCCCAGTTGGGTCCCAATTTCCCTAGGCTTTCTTGCCTGCTGGCTTCATTCTTTCTGTAGACGAAGTCTCCCCTTCTGAGTTTTTCGCCTTTAACCCTTCGATTATAATATCGCTCCACCTTCTTCTTATACCGGCCTCTTCAATGGCCGAGTCTCTTCTTTCTTCTAAGAGGTCAAGGTTTAATCGCCTCTCTTCTTCATTTCCTTCTTCGGTCATCATCATTTTTCGGAAGGTAGGCATGCCATTTCCGCAGGATCACCGCTTCGCCTCCATATGTCAAACCTGAACGGTGTTTCACCGTTGCTTGTTTTCAAGGATGTCCGATGAGCCCACAAAACGTTCGGTAGCTCATCGACCCACCCAGATCTGCTTTTGCCCAAATTTTGTCTTGAAACCATGCATCAAACTTTTTGTTTGCCCGCTCCACTAGACCATTAGCTTGGGGTGCGCCACGCAGTTGTTTATCTGTTTGATGTTTAGTTTTTCACACCAACGCTTGAAGGGGTCATGAATGAAGTTGCTACCGTTGTCCGTTACAATTATGTGTGGCAAACCGCTTACACACTATGTTGTTCCATACGAATTTTATGACTTCCTTGCCTGTGGTCTTTGCCAGCGGTTTGGCCTCCATCCACTTTGTAAAGTAGTCTATAGCCACGATGACAAACTTTACCTTGCCGAGTGCTTTAGGGAGAGGACCCAATACATCCATTCCCCATTGGAAGAACGGCCAAGGTGACATGATAGAAGTCATGAGAGTCTTCGGTAGTTTAGGAACCGGGGAATGTATTTGGCAGGATTCGCATTTTTGAATAACCTCTCGGGCATCTCTGCATTGTCGGCCGTAGAGTATCCCCGCCGATCGTTTTGCCACCACGATCTTGGGCCGGAGTGCATGCCACATGCTCCTTCCGGCACTTCCCTAATTACGTAATTGGCTTGTAGTGGACCCACACACCTCAACATTGGACCTAAATATGACTTCTTGAATAACACTCATTCTTCCATGATGTAATGGGGTATCTTCATCCCAGGTTCTTGCTTCATTTTCATCATTCGGCCACTTTCCTTCGGCAATGCATCGGATTATGGGGGACATCCAGTTTTCTTCCTCTTCTTCCACTATTGCTCCAATGATCTTCTCTTCCGTTGACGGTGTTTCCAATATTTCGACAAGTATTTCCTTGGTCAGGTGATCGAATGCCACAGACCCTAATTTGCTCAATACATCGGCTTTCTGATTCTGTGCTCTAGGAATGTTTTGTATTCTGAACTGCTTGAAACATCCAATATACTCTTTTGCCTTAGCTAAGTACTTTGCCATGCTTTCCTTGTAAGTGGTAAACTCTCCGTTGATTTGGCTTGACACTAGGTTGGAGTCTACTTTAGCACTTAGAACTTGGATCTTCATATCTTTGGCTATCCTCACCCGGAAGCTAGCGCTTGCTTCGTCTGCCTCATTGTTTGTGCTGGGGAAATTTAACCGGAGAGCATAAGTATATTCTGTTTTGTCCGGGCTTATTAACACCAAACCTCGCCCGAACCCTTCCTGTTAGATGCTCCATCTAGAACAAGGTCCATTCCTCCTCGTGGTTGAGATGTTGCACACTTCCTTCCCTACTTGATCGGTATCTCGCTTTATGAAATCCGCCAAGACCTGCCCCTTGACGGCGTTTCTAGGGATGTAGGTAATTTTGTATGCCCCCAACTCGACAACAGATTTCATTAACTTCCGGAAGATTCAGGCTTGTTTAAAATGTCTCGGATTGGCTGGTCCGTGATAACCTTAATGTGGTGGGCTTCAAATATCTTCGAGTCTTCGAACAATGTCGTAGAGCCAGAGCCAATTTCTCTAGAGGGGCATAGTTTCGTTCGGGATCATGAAGTGTTCTCATCGACATAATGTACCGCATTTGTTTACCGTTCCTTTCTACCATCGAACAGCTTATTATTGCCTCTTTCGCTAGGTACACAAAAGATCTTCCCCGCTACCGGGGCTGTTAAATTAGGTAGCTCTAATATCACACTCTTCATCTTTTGGAATGCTTCTTCGGCCTCCTCGCTCCACCTGTATTCCTTTTGGTTGTCTTTTGTGACATTCTTTAAAGTGTTGAAGAAAGGCAGAGCTTTTTCAGCTGAACGAGATAAAAACCTGTTCATAGCCGCCAGTTTACCGTTGAGACTTTGCATTTCCTTGAGTGTTCGGGGTGATTGCATGTCTGCTATCGCCTTTGTCTTCTTCGGGTTGGCTCTTATCCCTTCGGACGTTACCACATAACCAAGGAATTTGCCTTCTTCGACCAAAGAGCATTTTTAGGGTTGAGCTTCATGTTGATTCTTCGAAGGTTATCGAATGTTTCGGCCATGTCTGACAACAATTCTACTTCGCTTTTGATTACCATATCATCAACGCATTTTACACTTCATTTCGATTTGTTCTTTAAAACTTGAATCTACCAGTCGTTGATAGGTCGCCCCGGCATTTCTTAAACCGAAGGGCATCTTGGTGTAGCAAAATGTTCCGTTCTCTGTGTGGAAAGCCGTCTTCTCTTCATCTTCCTTGCCATCCGGACTTGGTGGTACCCCTTGTATGCATCGAGAAAACACTTATATCTGTATCCCATTACGGACTCTATTTTCCAATCGATCTCTGGGAGTGGGTAGTAGTCCTTTGGACACGAGGCATTGATGCTTTTGAAGTCCATGCACATCCTCCATGATTCGTCCGTTTCTTTACTAGCACCGGATTGGAAATCCATGTAGGATATTTTCATGCCGGACAATTCCTGCTTTTAGCCATGCTTCCACTTCGGTGTTGATTGCCTCGGTTCTTCCCGGTGAAAAGTTCTCTTTTCTGGGCTATTGGCCTGTCATTCACGTTGACGTTTAGCTTGTGTTCTATGATTCGACGGGGAACCCCTGTCATGTCCGCCGGTTGCCATGCGAACACATCCTTGCTGTTTTTTAATAGTTCCACCAACCGCTTTTGCACTCCTTGGAAAAACTTCCTCCGATGGTAATCACCGTTCAGAAATTGGGGATTTATCATTACTTCTTCGTTTTTTCGTCCGTGTTCTTCTTTCTCCGAAGCGATGTCTTTCGTTCTTGCTTTCCGACCTTTTTCCATGCAAAGCGCTTTTCCAGTCTTCTGCATTCCGAGATGATAACCGACCGGTAACCAAGGTTGCCACACCCTCGGTGTTGGGAATTTTAACATGGAATGTATGGTTGAGGGATTGCCCTTAATTCTCGATGCCCGACCGCCCCGGATGATGTTATATGGAGAAGGTGATCTTATCACCGCAAACGTCATTACCGCTTTCGGTACAGGTGCACCATCGCTTCCGAAACAAACGTTCAAGTCTATCTTTCCTAGGGGCTTTATTGCTTCACCAGAGAATCCCACCAAGGGTGTGTTTGTTTCTCTTAGCTTTGCTCTAATCTCCGGCAGAGGTTCAAAACAAGTGTTCGTGACATTACCTCCACGGCCCCGGGGTCTACATAAACTCTCCTTACAGTGTATCCTTCCACATCCGCTTCGATTATCGTGGCTCTTCGGAAATATCCCGGTAGGATGGAGGGAAAACTATTGGGGCGTTCATCCATCTTTCTCGGCTGTGGGTCTTTCGCTTCGTCTGGTCCATCCTCCTCGTGATACCATGTTTATCACTCTTCCTCTACCGGTACGATTTTATCCGGGCGGGTTTCTTCCCTTGCTTTACTTCCTTTACCAAATGATCCAACTGCACTGCTCTCCAAGGCTCTTCTTAGGTGTTCCTTGAGTTGGTAGCAATCATTGGTGAGGTGGCCCTTCTTGCCGTGATAGTCACAAAACTTGTCTAAATTTTCCCTCCTTGGCGCTCCTTTCAGAGGTGGGGGTGGTGGTAGGTTTAGTTGAAGCTCTGTTGCTAGAATTTCTTTGGGGGCCTTCGAGAGAAGGTTCAAATCTATGGGGCGGGTATCGTTTCGGTAATGGTTCCTCCTGTAATCACTTCATGATCGCTTCAGAGTTGTCAATCCTTGCGGGTAGTAGGGTTATATTGGCTTCGGATTTTGGTTCTACTCTTCGTCTCCCTTCTCTTGTCGAAGGTTCGGCTCGGGGTTTCGGTCTTGTTGACTTCCTGTGTATGACTTGCGGCTCCATTCCCCTTTAGGGAGCTCGGTGGTGTTATAGGCATCCTCCGATCTTACGAAATCGTCCACTCTCTTCATCATCTCTGGATTGGCTGGGAACTCTGTCTGAGAACCGCTTTACCAATTCCGGGCATTTACTTCCGTTGATGAATGAGGATATCTGCATACTTACGCACACGGGGATGTAACTAGCCTCGTCGGTCCATCTTTCCTTATATTCCAAGCAAAGTTTCAGAGCCTTTTCGCACAATCTTGGTTAGCTCCATCTGGATCTTTGTGGCATTTTCTCTCCCGAATCTTTCTAAGAACTTCTCCCCGAGCTCTTCCCATGCCTAAGCGCCGTTGGCGATGTTCGAACCGGCACTTTCTGGACCATCCAAAGTTTGTTGGAACATCCAACACCATACCGGCATTGGCCATCCGCCATGATTGGTCGCGACGAGAAGCGATTGACATGATCGTCCGGGTCCGTAGATCCATCGTAGAGCTTTATGTTCTTCGGTAGTTCATGTCTTGGTCCGGCGAACTAGACGATACGCTTTGTAAACGGGCATCCGGGAGCGCCCTTGTACGGTTTGTGTAGATCTTCCACTCATCCTGTTTTCCTTTCGGATCTTTTCTTTTTCCGTCGGGTGGGCCCTTCGGTTTCTTCTCGAAATCAATCAGTATTGGTCAGTGGGCTTTTTCCTTGGGAGTTATGTTGCTGTATTAAGGCTTTTAGTGATGATATGTGATTAAGTATCCGCTTCTTCCGGTTAGGGGGTTGTTTACCGGTGGTGTTTGGCCGAGGGACACGGGTGTTTCGGGGTAGGACCGCCATTTTCTAGCTTTGGTAGTTAGAATAACGGTCCCACGGATGGCGCCAATTTGTTGAGGTAAAAATGTGTAATTACCCAAACAATCGAATCCTTCGACTAATCCTTCGGAAATCTCCTGATTAAACTCGTCTGGATCTGAACACAAAAGCACCACGCTGTTAGCCTCGCCTTGGGTTTTATCCCTAGACCCAGCTCCGGCGTGAGAATAAGTATAATGATATGTCAGAGTAATGTGTGTAAAAAGTGGGTGAGAAAATAGTCTACCTTGAATGTTGTTGCTTAGCTCCTTTTATAGATGAGGAGCTTTTGTCTCACCAAGGTCACATGGGCGACGTGACTCTTTTCGGCGGAGTTGACTTTACCCTGTTTGGATTCCGTCTGAACGGGTCAAGAGGTTCGACCGAGATTCCTTTCCTCTTATGTGTGGTGATGTCAGGTATCCGTTAGGCCGATGATTATGTTTGACCCCTCGGTATATGTTGGTCTAGGTTTGTTTCATCTAAGTTGGTTTGCGTGCTTTATCCGGAGGATTGCATAGTGTCCAGGGCAGTTTTATTGATCTGCCGGGGAGTTAGGTTATCCGGCGGTTTGCTGATCTGCCGGGGAGTTGTATGTTGGGACATACGCCAACAGTCCGGTCCGGTCCAAAAATGCATAATGTCTAGTTTTACGTAAGACCGGTCCGGACTGATACCGAAATAAAGAAAAATTTCGGATCGAAATCGGACCATTGATCTTTCGGTTTGGTTGATTTTTGATCGATCCAATCGGCCATTTTGGTCCCGGTCGGTTTTGGGTCTGTGATGCTCGACAGTGGAGCCCACTTGGATAACATCATGCATCAACTCACACGGTAACTGGTAACTTGCAATGAAGCTTCCCCACATCCCAAAGCTTATAAATCCCCCACCACATTTCCCAAACCCAAAACGAAACTCACACAAAATCAATCTTCTCTCTCCAAATCCTATCCCCCCATTTCCAAAAACCCTAAAAAAACCACCACCAATGGCCTTAGCATCAAAAAAACCATCAACAATCACACCCGCAATGTCCTCATTACCCCCACAGCTCATCCTAACCCAAGACGAACTCAAGAAAATCGCAGCTTACAAAGCCGTAGAATTCGTAGAATCCAACATGGTCCTCGGCTTAGGAACAGGCTCCACCGCCAAACACGCCATCGACCGCATCGGGGAGCTTCTCCAACAAGGTAAACTCACAAACATCATAGGAATACCCACTTCAACACAAACCCATGAACAAGCTCTATCCTTAAACATCCCTTTATCCGATATCGACACACACCCTGTACTAGATTTAGCCATTGACGGCGCAGACGAGGTTGACCCGGATATGAATCTGGTTAAGGGTCGGGGCGGGTCACTGCTCCGTGAAAAAATGATTGAGGGTTGTTGTAAAAAGTTTGTTGTGATTGTAGATGAATCAAAACTTGTGGAATATGTTGGGGGAAGTGGGCTGGCTTTGCCGGTTGAGGTTGTTCCGTTTTGTTGGAAATTTACTGCGAATAAGCTCGAGGAGCTGTTTAGTGATGCTGGCTGTGTTGCTAAGCTTAGAATTGCTGTTAACAATAATTCTCCTTATGTGACGGATAATGGGAATTATATAATTGATTTGTATTTTAAGAAGGATATTGGCGATTTGAAAGCGGCGGGTGATGCAATGTTGAGGTTTGCTGGTGTTGTGGAACATGGGATGTTTATTGATATGGCTACTACTTTGATTGTGGCTAGTGAGATGGGTGTTACGGTTAGGCATAAGTGATCGTTTATCGTTTATTTAAGGTTTTTTGTGGCTAACTATGGTTTAATGTTACTTTGTTAGAATTTTTTTAGTCTTTATGCAATTTGTTTTACTACAAGTTATGGAAGATGATTTGCATCTAAGTTTTGATGGTCTAAGTCTAACTACAAGATTGAAGTGACTTATTTGTTGTTAACAAGTGAAAATGTATGTTACTAATGAAAATGGTATAAATGAAGAAAGTGACATTATGATATAAGTGGCTTATTGTTCATAAGAGTGGTTATGCTTTTCTTTGAGTAGGGAACTAGGAGTTTAGCTTAATTGTTCGATGAACTTGAACAATGTGAGCCTTTTAGATCATGGATGTGGACACTTGAAAAGAAAAACAAATTGTTTGATAGACGTGTTTATAAGACTAATTGTATACAAAAAGATGTTATGTTATTCAAATTTGGACTACTTTCTGTATCTTACATTAGCAAATTCAGGATATAGTATGAACATTATTTGTAAAAGAAAATATAAACTTATAACAGGGACAAATACATGCGAAATTACTCGTGCTTTTGGTTGTGACTTGTCCCATGAAAAATTTAACATCTGGAAAACGAAACCATAGCTATTGAAATTGAAGGGCAGCAAAAAGTAAACAGCTACTAAGCAAGCATGCATACACCGTTTTACCAAGACATATCTCAGAGCCCATGGTCACAAAGCAATATCTAATATATCTAAACCTTAAACATAATTTATAAAAGATTCGTCTATGGTTTCTTGACTACACCTAGAGATATTATGAAGTCCCACAAGAAGTTCAGTGATCGCAGTTTTATTTGTTGCTTGATCTGCATACTACAACGTCTGGACCAAAAGAACATTTCCTCCTGAACCCACGGGTTGCTTCTCAAAGTTTCTTTCAGAATACCATTTTAGCATATTATGAGCAAGTGGCGATAACCAATCTAGAATCCTTTGAAAATCTTGAGCATTGGCTGATGAAGCTTTTTTTTTAGATAAACAAATTTTCTCTTAATGAGTGTTTAGTATTTGCTGTTAACAAATCATATAGGTCTGCTCTTGCATCGGAACTCATAAAGCGGGGAGACATTGTTAATGCCTCGATATGTATGATAATATTTGCATAGCATAGAGTTATAGCAGCATTACCAAGTGTCGGTTCTTGAATATCTACCAACTTTAGCTGTGAATTGAAGGCAGAAGTAGTTTTTCTTGATGGGGTCGTAAAGGTCATTATGAAATATACAGTTGAAATTGAAAGAACCTGTAACAAGTGGGCCATTTCCTCTTTGCGGTTTGATCGATGGGTATCTCCCACGAAGGACAGGTGCAGGGTGACAAGCTCTAAGTTCTGTTTGGCTTAACGTCCAGAATTCGACATGGATCTCCTAAAAGAACTTTCAGACGGATAAACTGGCGATCTTGCAAGGGCAGAAATGGGATTTTAGCACAAAACAACCACCATGAGGCATATCTTTTACTTCAGAAGATCGAGTGTCGGTTGTTATTCCAAAAACAACCGTCATCCTCTCGACTATAGTAAAAAGAGATCTAAGTAATAGTCTGACAATATAGTCATAAGATCGAACCCAAGGAGACATTTCACGTAGAACACTTACCTCCTCACGTCGCCAAATAACCTTCTGATGAAACTCCTGCAACTGCCCTTATTCACGCCGTTGGATTGCATTTTTGTTAACCTCATCTCTAGATCAGCCAAAATTTCAAGTTCTTCATGTAACTGACACATAACACCTGTAAATCTCTTCATCTTTTTTACTTGTTTTTCCATTCTTTTCAACCTATATTCCCATCCACACCATTTGACATCGATCTCAAAAGGGTTATCAAAAACATGATCAAGATGATGATAAACTGGGTCGACACATTTTTTCCCGAGCCATTACACATCATTCTAGCGGCTTCAAATGATATGATCCCGATCACAGGATATTCAGGCTCTAAACCTTTATTTTACACATCATTCTAGCGGCTTCAAATGATATGATCCCGATCACAGATAAGCAGTTTGAAGTGTTTGGACAGAAAATAAAAGAAAACTATATGCCCATTACACGTACCAAAGTGATATAAGCAATTTTTAATAACAAGTTTGGTATCTTATTTCCAGCTACTTATTAAGTAAATAAGTAGTTTTAAGTAAGTAATCTCAAACATGTAAGCATTTTATATAAGCAACTATACAAAAACTACTTATCCAAAATAGTTTATATCACCCTCAAATTTAGTAGACAGTTTGTTTATGTCCAAAAGCTCAAAAGAACATAGAGGGCATTACTTATTGCTGCATTTAAAACAAAAAAGCTCACCAATAAAACCGAGAGCGGATAGAAGCATCGTTGAAAGAAATGAGTTGGGTGAGTTATAGAGCTAGCCACGCTATTTGATAATTTGTTAGGGTGAAAATTGTTGAAACCGAAGGGTTGTTTTGTATACATGTCGTGCGAAACTATAGAAAGGTAGGATTGAGAATGCTTACTTCTTTTACAACAAGACTAACACAAAGCTGTTAACCAAGACGATGAACCTCAAATAGTTTAGAAAACAACCAAAACTTCGAATCTAACAAACTGTCACACGAACACTCAATTTATGTTAGAGCCCAATGTGATGAGGTTGAAAACACCAGCTGGATGTATAGCCAAACTAGAAACACGATAGCTAAGTACGATGATTCGGGCTCCAAAACACGAAACAGGTTGGCATTTCAAGTTCAACACCAACCCATGAGACAACATAACATAAATGATAAACATAAAATCATATCACAAAGTTGTTTATTGACATCTAAAAACAAAACAAGCTTAACAATTATTTTATACTCGTACCAAAAACCTTTGTAACATGTTAGGAAAGGAAAGCAAAATAAATGGGCATTTCAGGAACTTAGCTTAGTGGGCTGGATTTTTTAGTGGGCCATCTTCATTTGGACTTTTTATTTAATCTGGTTGGTAATATACTTTAATTATTAATCTGTTACTAATTTTGAAGACCCCCGAGCATGTTATCGACCCAGATCGAAATTTTGGTAACCAGAAGTGAAAAAAGGTCTTAAAAACTGATCGTGAAAGTCTATGATATAATGATATTGATAAACGTCATTTATAGGATTTTAAAGAAGGAATATAAATAAAAGTAGATCTGAAGGAAGGAAAAAAACGACTATTTTATGAGAAGGGGTAAAAATACCCCTTTTTTTTTATTACGATGAGAGATTTTTTTAATTAAGAATGAAAAAAAAAATAAGAATAAAAAAGGGGAAACCGGTTTAATGACACTGGCATTGACATCGGACTCATGGCACGGCTAGAACACGGAGCGAGTACAATGACGCTCTATATGAAAATATAATGTGCATATAACGCACCGTATTAGATGTCTTAATTTACTAAAAATATTAGACACACCCGAAAAATATTGTATGTTGTGTTTGAGTATGTTATTTGGGTTATCTCTTTGATGAATATATTCCATTATTACTATGTATCTCTAAGTAAATTGTTGCTCTGATCATGTCCATGTCAACATATGCACACTTCCTGCTTCAATTTAATCTTATTCTGTCTAAGGAGTTGCTCTTATAAATATAATGACAAATTATGTAACTGAGCATGAGGAAAAGATAAATCATTTTTCTACATAAAATAAATAGATTCTTAAAGTTTTATTACTGCCAATCAATTTAAGAATTCAATAACTCTTGATCCTTATGAAAGGCAAATTAGGAGGGTCCCTTTTTGCATCAATTCTTTTTTTGCAAGTACAGCTTCAAAACAAACAAACAGCCGACTAAAAACCCACCATATGTGTAACAACTTGCAAAAAATAGTCTTTTTTATATTTATGCTTTCACGCTTTTTCTTTTTTCAACATCAAGGTCCGCTATTTCTTGACGAGTAAGAAATGAAAGCGAGTGCATGAGACAGTGATTTTGTTGGTCGAAAATGACATTCAGCCGACGTAACTTAAAGTGTTAGTTTTATTTTTTAATTTTATTTAGATTTTATTTTATGCTTAGAGGGCCGGGTACTGTTAAGGTAAAAAATTGTAATTGCCCTAACAAGCTAATCATTCGGTAAATTCTTCGGTCAAGCCCTCCGGATTAAGTACCTTCGGATCTGTAAACACAAAGACAACACGCGTTAGCCTCGGCTAGGGTTTTATCCCTAGACCCAGCTCCGGCGTGAGAATAAGTATGATAATATGTCAGAGTAAAGTATAATGAAAAGGGATTAGAAATCAGTTACCCTTGTGTGTTGTAGCTATCCTTTTATAGGCGCGGAGTTTTTGTCCTCACCCGAGGGTCACGTGGGCGATAGTGACTCTTTCGTGCGGGAGTTGACTTTACTCGTTTGGATTCTGCGGTAAGGGTCGATGGTTCGACTTGAGATTCCTTTCCTCATATCATACGTGGTGATGTCGGAATCCGTTATGCCGAGGGTTATGTTTAACCCTCCGGTGAGTTTATTTGTTTTTGTCCTTAAATGACTATAATGCTTTATCCGGAAGATTGCGTGCTGTGCCGAGCGGTTTTGTGTCCGTACCGGAGAGTTAGGTTCCTCGGCATTTTACTAATATGCCGGGGGGTTTGTATGTTGGGACATACGCCAACAGGTACACTGGCGAAAGAGTCACGCCAATCTTTCGTGGCACATCCACTCACGCCTGCAGTCTAATGACACCATACCGGAAGTCACGTGCACGAGTTGTTGTGCCAGTTAACTGGTTGGGCGAGAGTGGAAGAAAAATGGTGTTTTAAAAAAAATAAAATAATAATTAGTTTTTGTGTGTGTTTCAGTGTGTGGATGAACTCAAAATTTAAAAGGGTGTTGCATAATTATTATTTAGGTTAGCTAAGTTGCATCATAAAAATAAAAGTAGCAAAATAAAAATATTGGAGGTTGCCTATACTAAAAATCGATAATTTTTGAAAACTTTTACAATTCGTGATCTAAAATCGGGTATAGCCCGTGCCACACCCGACACCAATGTAGTTCCGTCTCTGTGTGTGAGGAAGATGACAACTTTTTACTTTTTTTTAATGGGTTATTAGTTTGCTAAAATGTGTGCCAATTTGCTTAAATGGGTTATGTACTTATATTAGAGGATAGATAAATAAGCCAAACCCGTTTTTGAGGTGTTTATCTATCATCTAATAAGTTATGGTTTGTTTCAAATTTTAATGTAATTTTTTTATGAAAATTGAATGTAGCGCTGAGCTGACAAACTGACTTGAGTCAGTTGATGCCACCATACTTGGTGCTCTTAGTTTAATACGAAACCATCTCCGGTTTTACTTGGTGACAAGTCCCATGTTGTTAGTTAAAGAAGATAATATATATTCATACTAAATCCTTCTAATTCGTCCTCTTATACACAAAACTTTGTCATTTAGAATCTACTAATTCTTTTCCTGGTTTCGACACATAATATTCTTGTTGTTAAGAAAATAAGAAAAAAATGTGTTTGATAAATATAACATTACTTTGTTATTAATGTTTTAGTAGGGGATCATAATTTAAAACTCTGGTAAACATTTTGGGTAAGTAAAGGAAAAATTCAAAAACGATCACAAAAATACTACTAAAACATCATAGCTAAAAGTAAAGTCAACTTCATCGGGTAACTTGACCATATATTTTCTTCCCTTTACCCATTTGCGCCCTTGTGTTAAGTTTCATAAGAACTTTTAGCTAATAATCAAATAGCGAAATTGTCTTTCATAACAACAAAGATAACTATATATTCACAAATATAATACGAGTAACTTGTAAGAGTATACGACTGCAATTGGTTACCAAGGTAATCAAGTGTTCGAACTTTTTGTTTTTCGAGTAAAATTCTGTTACGTTTGTGACTAAATTTCATATTCGACATGTCATGTTGGATGAATCGATGATGTGAGGAGATTGTGAATAACCAAATAACGCTTTGTTAATACTTAATTTGATAATTTCTATATATTTCTCAAATATAAAAGACCCTCTTGTAATTATGCTAGTATTATATTTTGGGTGTTAGTATTATATTTTATTGTCTTTAAA
This sequence comes from Chrysanthemum makinoi, assembly GCA_910596185.1. Classification (NCBI taxonomy): domain Eukaryota; kingdom Viridiplantae; phylum Streptophyta; class Magnoliopsida; order Asterales; family Asteraceae; genus Chrysanthemum; species Chrysanthemum makinoi. Next base: position 170,913,679 of record OU343219.1, on the reverse strand, counting down.
TGCTAAATTTTAAAAGCAATAAATGTAACAAAATCTATAATTGTTCCGAGCAAAAAGTTCTTCATGGGAAATGAAGAAAAACAATACAATTAATTAAGAAAGTGATATTTTTGAAATATTATGCAAATATCACTATAGAAAAGCAATAACTATTTGGTGAATGTTTAATGATCAAGGTTTTCCTCTATGTTTTACAAGACAAAATATATTTTTAATGAAAAGTTTATGATTATTTATTACGAGTGCTTATCAAATATAAAGACGAAAAGAGATATAATGAGAAAAAAATTTAAAATGAAAAGAATGAGATAAAATTTCAATCATATATTTTAAATGAAGAAATTTAAAAAAAAATATGCAGCTTTATTAATAAATGTAATTAAAATATATGATTGTAATTTATTCTCAACTTTCTCATTTTAATTTTATTTCTTGATCCTAACTTTATAAAGACGTGTTATAAAAACTTGTAGTAGTATACTACCTCCGTCCCATAATAATTGTCCACTTTTACTATTTATGAGTATTTCTTGTTTAACTTTGACCATTTATATTTTTATTTGTGTTATATAATACGGGATGAAAATTATACCAAATAAAAATACATTTAAAACCCAATCTATTCATATATTTTTCATCAAGTATTATATTATACAAATAAAAATATTTATGGTCAAAATTGAATAAAAAAGACTTGAAAAAGTCAAAGTGGACAATTATTATGGGACGGAGGTAGTAGTAGACATGATACTTTTCTTAAAGATGAAAGAAAGTAAAGCTAGAAAGGGCTAAAAGTCCCACACGGTTTTGGCCTTTGCTTAAGCTAATGGGGTAACCAAAATATATAAAGCAAACATATACTCGTAATCACTTTTGACTTCATGCACCTTATCTTATCTTGGTAAATAAATCATTTGTATAGACTTAAACGCAATTTATCAAATACTTATTATAACTTTTTATATTGGTGATCAAAAGACGGTACAGCTAGAGTAATTATATATCTATTATTATTATATTATTATATTATTATATAATAAAATAAGCTTTTGTACAAGTCTACTAAGCAACTTGCATTTAAAATTCGTTTAATGTCATACCATATTTAGAGTGATAGTACAACTCTTATTCTGCACAACCCTTCCTCTACACGCTCCATTTTATGCATATCATTAGTCAACACGGTTTTATGGAAAACACCAACAGAAACGCTCCTTTTGTTTTATTTTAGGACAGTAATAATCTCAATTCATGGCCTAAGGTTCAGTTTCAAATCAAGCTATACGCTCATTTTTCAAATCTTCTCCATCAAATCTTCTCCAACATGCTCAATTTAGTTTCAAAAACCTTCAAAAGCATACCTCTCCGATTCAAAAAACACACACAATAGCTTCTTCCATACGCTCATGATTTTAACCCTATACTCTGCAGTTTTGAATCACCAATCAAAGAATTCAAATCAATTGCTCCTTCAAATCATTTTTTGAATACCGACCATGGAGTAATTGGTAAGTATCAATTTGCTGTTAAAAAAAAAATGGTAAGTATCAATTTGATTTTAATATTTAGGGTTTCGAATTATGTGTTGCAAATTACAATTATTTTGTTGTGTTGTTTTTTTAATCATCAATATAATTGTGTTTCAGAGGACACTCTTTGGCTGACCCCGATGAGCTTCGTGACCCAGGTTAGTTGGTCATGTCTATGAATCTTATAGATCAAGTTTGTAAGTTAACTCTTTCTTTGGTTTCATGTTACGGTCAGGAATTGGGCATGTATCGCACTCGGAAAATGTATATGCATATACCAGATGGACGGTCTTATTATTCCTCAATATTATAGACAAGGTATCATATCAACTGCAGATTAAAATTCTTGGGCAGATAATATTTGGTTATACTGAATGGGTTTGGGTTTAATTGCGTTTACTTTTGGGGTTTTGAAATGTAGGGTTTCTGTTATGGTAAATCGTTATTATGGCTTGGTTTTTTTGGGCAGGCTGTGAATACGGGTGAGTTGGTGGAAAATAATGAGGTACTGAAAGTTGACGCGGAAAGTGATGTTGTGAATGCGTTAGATGGAGACCATGTCAGGCAAGACTTATGTATTATGAATTAGCCGTAAGCTTAACTAAAAATAAGGTCTTAAGCTGGAAAAATAAGCTAACTCAAACACCCAAAAAAGTATCAACCTTGACGGTCGGATGAATAACTAAGTCTATACTTTCAAATCATTTTTGCCTTTCTTTTTTATGTATATTATTTTACTAATTGTTGTTATGTGATTTGTAGACTCGGGTGCTTTTGTTTAAACAAGATCAGGAGGGCCTATGTTAGCAGGTAGAGGCTTCCTAAGTCAACATGATCGCATACTTGCAACAAGGTATGGATTAGGTTTTGAATCGATGCTTCTTCTGTACAGATTTTAAAAAAAGATCTTAATCCTCCCAAAATCTCAAACAACAAGGTATGCAATTGGTGAATTGATTATGAGTTACTAATGGTTTATTTGTTCAGACTTATAGGCATGTGCCATTAAGGTTTGAAAAACCCTGCACATTTTCAGCATATTAACGACGTGTGCCATTGAGGTTTTAATTTTTCCGCTCCTAATGTGCAGGTTGGAGATTTTTGAAAACCTGATGCTGAAACAAAAAATTGGGATCACGGTATTCAAGCATTGGAATTCGTTAAAAAGGTAATCTATTTAATTATTTTCCTGAATTATTGGAGAGCGAGGGATTTAAAGAGAATGTTATACGCAATTATGGTCATATCAAAGAATTGAATGATTATATTGAAAATGTTATAATCTATTCTCAGTTAACATCACGTCATAATGTGTTTGGGTCGAAACATTTGTTAAAACATGTTGATCCCAGTTGAGCAAACGATCTAATATAGAAACTGACTTAGAACAAAAGCTTATTAAGTATTACGCGGAATTTAACACTTAATCTTAAGAAGAAGAATAGTTAACATTCAACACCTCAATATTATTTATTAATACGAATACTCTTACGATAGGGTTTTGCAACCTTGAAGTGTATCGACATTAGATATAAAACTTACGTATATCTAATCTAACCTAGGACCTCCTTTTATAGACTAAGGAGTCCTTTACATAATACAATACGTAACCTACAAGATAAATATCTTTTCCATATTTATCTAATACAATAAACTAAACCGACTATACAAGTTTAGCAGTGGTTACAATATATTGTCCGTGGTTACACACTACTACTAGCCGTGGTTTGTCTTCATCAGTGGTTCCATCCTTCTGTCCGTGGTTATATCAACTCTGTCCGTGGTTCCAGTACTTAGATTAATTCATGATTCAAGGAACCAAAAACCGAACAATCCTCCCCTAAACTTGATACATTCCAACAGAATTCTCAAGTTTCCTTTAAGCTCAAAACATCTGAATTAAAGAATGTAGCCAAACACTTATGTGATTTAAGAATTGTCTCATATTTTCTCAACAAATCATAAGCTTGACCATCATAGGGTAACATCATCTTGATAATACCAGGCTTCAACATCTGAGCAATAATTCCTGGATACTTATTCAACTGAGGATAATCACCTTCTACAAGCATGTGAATAACTTTTCCAGAAACAGTTAAAACATGAACTCCACAAGTTTGATATAAAAACCATCTTGTTACATTACCATTGTAGAGTACTTTCCACTCAGGTTCATCATGAGTTGGTTCAAACAAAATCTTCAAATTATAATAGACCAGTCTCTCATGATAATCATTTGGATGTACTTCACCAAACTTATTCTTGTAAAGTCTCCAAATATTCATCAAATCATCTCTTTCAAAGTACTGAAGCATTTGTGAAAATTTATTATACTCATAAACTTCATTGTTGAGTCTTTGAATTTTCCAAACTCCTTCACTTCCATCATTAAGGTGAAACTCATAAGAAACAATTTGATTAACATCTGCAACTTCTTTCAATCTTTTAGAATCCGATGTCTCTTGAATCTCAGACTTTCTCTTTCTTTTACTTTGAATCCACTCATCATCTTTCTTAATCCACTCTTCATCCTTCTTAGAATTCATTGGACAGTAATCATCATGATTAATCTTCATACATCTTTCATAAATCTCAAGAATTCTTTCAAATGAACATTTATTAAGATTTTCATAAATGTGAATGCCTGAATTCTTAATAATTTTCATTAATACATTCCTCATCTGTGCAAGTGAAGGAGGTTTCTTTCTTATAACTTGTTTTCTTCCTTTACTTACCTTCCTTGCCCATTCACCCAAAAGCATATCCTTTTCCTCATCATCCAACAAATTCCATTCTTGTGCAGTATATTCATCATGTATTTATTGAGAAGCTTCAAGAAAGTTTTGTGATTCATACCATGTAGCTAACATCCTCTGACTAGCTTCCTCTTCTTTCTGCTTTCTTTTCTCTAAAGCTGCTTGTTCTTCAGCTACCATGTTCTTTACATACTCTGCATCATAAGCTTCTTGTTCTGCTTTAGATTTAAACTTCAGCTCTGGTACTGCAACCCCTTTACCTTTTCCAATATCAGATTGAACCACTTTCTTCTTCAAAGGTTCACCAATAACTAAAATTTTTCCTTTGGGATTGAGTTTAGTTGCAGTAGATTGAACAGATAAAACAGGTGCAATGATAGGTGTGGAAATAGATGAAGTTTTGCTTAGATTTATCAATGTACTTGCAGCTTCTTTCTCAACTTCTTTATGTTTAGGTGGTGATAATACAGAGAGAGTTGTGACAACAGTGGAAGTGGTTATGATAGCAGTGGGTATAGTTGTAGTGGGTATAGTTGCCATGTCTGATACTACAACAGTGGTTACAAGAGTACTAACCGTGGTTTCAGACATACCATCAGGGTTTGTGTTCTGTACTACATCTTCTACAACTTTCTTCACATTTTCAAGAACTGCCTCATTCCCATCTTTATCAGATACCAAAAATGTGTGATCTCCACTATCAACATCTTATTCCATAGATACATTAACAGCTACATCAACAGCCTCCCCTAAATTCATTACTTCACTCCTCCCCTGTTTGGATACATCCTTCATATTCAGAGCTGGAGAGGAGTCCACAGTCCTTTTCTTTCTTCTCATAGCTTTCAAAACAGCAACCCCATGTCGTCTAACTTTCTCCAAAACCATCACTCTGTGCTTCAATCTCCTAATATCCTTTCCATGAAACACAACCAACTCCTTGAGATTCGAGATTGTTTCCTCCATACTGGTACATTTAGCAGTCAATTCATTTAATCGTTCAAGAATATCCTCCCCACTTCGACCTGTGTGAACTGGTCCGAGAGGTAGTTCATTGGAAAAGTCATCATGTACAAACTTAGAATCCGTCAATTCATGTTCAGATTCCAAACGATCCTCATCACTTCGAGCTGTGTTAACGGCTCGGAGATGAATCCTTGGATATAGAAAACATAGCATCGGACCTAGCCTGAACAGCTATGCACCCTGTAGTAGCCAATTGGCTAGGGATTCCTCCACCTGTGTTAAGTTCCAAAGAACTCTCCACATTAGGAGTTGCCAAAGGTTGGGTCTTATTCATGTTTCCATTATCCTGACCAGCATCAAAGCATGAATCAGTAGTGGAAGCCCTTCCAATCATGTCACCTGCATCACCTGATGCCTCATTAGCAACACCACTAGCACTAGCCGAGGTAGCTCACGCCCTTCAGTCTCCTAGTGAATACAATAGGTGTATCAGTGGTTTGAGGTTGACTAGAAGTGGGTTGTGATACACTATCAGTGTTTACAAATGAACTATCAGGGTTTGGAGGTGCATCATCAGTGGTTTCAGTTGGTGCAGTGACAATAGGTTGTGATTCATAATCCGCATCAAACTCATGATCAGTAGGCAAAGTAAGCATATGAGGAAATAAAGGAACATCTATAAGTTGTACATTTTGTGGTGATTCCTCATATGTGCAAAAACCTTAGGAAGCATATGATGTACTTCATATACCGAGTATGCTCAACAAGGCTCCTCTATTTGACTTTCCACAAGCAGTTGAACAAACCTAGGATATAAATAGTATTTACCCTTCTTCCTAATGTTTTGTACTAGCCCCTCATATATCATCTTAGACCAATTGAACTTTCTTCCATCAGACAAACAAATAATAGCAGTAGCAATTTTGGAAGGAAAGTCATTAAATCATGTGGTCTTATTACTCATACACATCAATAAGGTATGAATAAGAAACTTCCATTGTTTTGAAAACAAACTCTTAAAATATTGTACCTTATCACCTCTGTGGGTATAACCTAACCTTTCTAGACCAGCAACAATCTCAACATCTGAAAGATTATCAACACCATCAGCATCATCAAACTTTAAAACGTCCCTAATGATCTCCTCAAGAATGAAATAGCATGCTCATCCACAACAGTGCTAAACACCTCGACTCCATCAACCTTTTCAAGCTTAGCATTCCTCCAGAACTGATGTATGTAGGCTTTAAAAATGGTTGGTGTGACAGTTAGAAGGTAACCCTCTCACTAAGTTGCCTTTTACCAGTTTATTGATTGTTTTGTAATTGAGGTGACCTAATCTTCTATGCCATAACTTAGACTCATCCACAGATGCTTTAGCAAACAAACAGGTTAAGGACCTATTAGGAATTACATCTTTAAGATCAAAACAATATATATTTTCCTTCCTAGGTACCCTAAGTTGTATAAACTTCTCATCAGGCATCTTAAACTCAGAAGACAACACACACACCTCAGCCACCAAAAAGTACCCAGTTTTTCTTATCACACATTTGAGAAACACTGAAGAGATTGTACTTAAGTCCCTGTACCAAGTAGACTTTTTCAAAGTCTAAATTCCTGCTCGATTGTGCCTCTTCCAAGTATCTTTCCTCCCTTTGGATCATTGCCAAAAGCCACATATCCTCCATCAAAAGCTTCAAAATCTTCCAGGTTGCTCCCATCCCAAGTCATGTGCCCCGAGCAACCACTATCAAAAACTCCTTTGTCTTTTAGCTCATCTTGTAGATTGCCCCGCACATGAAATTAAACAAGTTAGTTCCTTTTGTGGACCCAAGCCAATACTGACTTGGTTCTGCCCTGTGCATCAATATAATCAAATTTGGTTAGGTCCATTGATGCACAGTTGACATGATGTAAAACCTTGGTCTTAGGTTTCCATTGCCAACTAGCCGAGGCCTTTACACATAAAAATGATTTCCAACCACTGTGTCAGTTATCACCTTTGGAATTTTTAAAACTTCTTTGTTATCTTTGGTGATTTTTGGCTTATCAGTGGTTTGATTTTGCTTAGCCGTGTTTACACTTTGCTTAGCAGTGGTTGGAACCCATTTTGGAGAAACAGTGATAATAGATTTTGTATTCCCATTGCTCATTAACACTGCTCTAGGAATCATGTTTCTGTTAGGATGAGGGTTTGTTTTCTTTGAAAAGTTTTGGTGATTTACCCTCCGCCAATGATTCCAAACTTGTGGTCTGTTTTTATGACAATTTCTCTGTAAGTGCTCAAAACTACCACAGTTATAACAAGCTTTCTTGACACATTGAAAATCATCACCTAACCTGTTAGTTATTAGGCCATTAAAGTTTCTCTGATTACCCCTAGGTATATATCTGTTCATCTGTTCCCTAGGTACTTCCTTGTACTCTACCACTCTCTTAGTAATTTGAGCTCCAAATCTAGGCACAAGGTTGGCTTGTCTAGTATCAACTTTCTTAAGAGGTTCTAACTTTTCAGGCTGTGTTGATACTTTACTATCTTCCTCAGAATCTGATTCCCAATCTTCAATGATGGGAGCATCAGATGACATATCAGAACCTATCTTGGGTGATTCATTCATTTTAGTCTCACCTACAGGTTTGTTGAAACTAAATTCACTGCTAAATGAGAGCTCTTTTGGAGGTGGTGCATGTTGCATAAGAGTAGGTGGTGGCATATCTTTGTAACCTAGGCCAGTTCCATCCTTGAACAATTTTTGACCCATTGGTTTATTTACTAGATCAGAAGCATATTGTGTTTTAGCAACCCTAACAACATGTTTTTCTTTTTCTTTTAGGGCTTCTACTTTTACACACTCAGCTTGTTCTAGTTTCTCTTTAAGCATCTTAATCTCCCTATTCTTGAGATCAATTTCTCCACCTAGTATATTAATTTTATCAACATACTCAAACTTACATTTGATACAGTAATTAAGCCTCTCTTCCACACTTTCTAGACCAACTCTATAACCTAGGTTGTCCATAGACAGCCTTTCTACTTCTTTTCTTAAACTCTCGGTGATAGCTTTTTGAGATTCTAAGTTATCTTGACATGACTTAAAAGAACAAGTAGACTCATTAGATACCTCAGAATCTGAACCAGAAGATGAAGCATAAGCCATAAGAGCAAAGTTATGCTCTTTTGAAGCTTCACTAGCAAGAAAAGCTGCATTGGGTCCTTCTTTAATTTCATCACTCCAGTCATACTCACCAAGACCATCTTGAGCCACCAATGCTGAAGAAGGAGCAGACTCTTCAGTGGTCTTCTTGACACCTTCAATCCTCTTAGGAGCTCGACATTCCCTTGCAAAGTGACCCTTCTTCTTACAGTTAAAGCACTCCATCTTGATTTTGTCGAACCCAACTCTTCTTTTAGCATCATACTTGACATATCTTCCAGTCTTCTTCAGAAATTTCCTTGCTTGGAGAGTCAACATTGCCATTTGCCATTGAAGATTAATCTCCTCAAGATCATCAGGATCAATTTGATCTAGATCTTGATTCAATACATCAACACTGGTGGTTAAATCAGACAGAAAAGCACAAATTGCACCATCACTAACAGTATCACTAACCATGGTATTGTTTGCAATTGCTGTGGTTATTCCATAGGCAGCAGTGGATACATCATGTGAGCTTTTGTGATTAGTAGAAACAAAAGCAATGTTCTGATTAGCAGAAGATGCACCAGCAATGGTATTCTCAGACTCATAAACCTTCAAGTTATTGAAGAGATTGTCCAGAGTCATCTTATCAAAGTCATCCTTGTTTCTCCACACAACAGTATGCATAGCCCAGTCAGGTGATAAACTTCTGATGAATTTTAGATTAATATCTTCTTGAGCAACTTTGTAGTCCACTGACTTCAATTGGCTGATAAGCTTTTGAAGTTTGTTATAAGTGCCATCAAGTTTTTCTCCACTCAAAGCAGTGAAGTTTTCAAACTGATGCTTGAGCATATTCTTCCGTGATTTCTTTGTGGCTTCATTACCAGCAAACCTTGTCTCAAGAGCATCCAGTAACTCTTTAGCAGACTCATATTGTTCAAAATCCAAAGCATATTCATTAGGTATTCCCATAGAGAGAATACTGTGAGCTTTAATCTCCATCTTTCTCTTAGCCTTGTCAATCTCACTAACAATGGCTATTTCCTTGCCATCATCACCCTTCCTAGGAAGAGTATCACCTTTTTCCACAACATCCCAGAGAGCATAATCAATCATGCGAATGTATTGCCTTATTCACATCCTCTAGATTTGGTACTCACCATGCTTGAGCATGGGCACCTTTGAAGCAGTAACCATGTGTGTTTCGTCAGACATCTTATCTTACTTTAGCAAAACTTAACTTGACCTCTTCTTGATTACAGTTTCTAGATCACAAGCTCTGATACCACTTGTTGATCCCAGTTGAGCAAACGATCTAATATAGAAACTGACTTAGAACAAAAGCTTATTAAGTATTACGCGGAATTTAACACTTAATCTTAAGAAGAAGAACAATTAACATTCAACACCTCAATATTATTTATTAATACGAATACTCTTACAGTATTAGGGTTTTGCAACCTTGAAGTGTATCGACCTTAGATATAAAACTTACGTATATCTAATCTAACCTACGACCTCCTTTTATAGACTAAGGAGTCCTTTACATAATACAATACGTAACCTACAAGATAAATATCTTTTCCATATTTATCTAATACAATAAACTAAACCGACTATACAAGTTTAGCAGTGGTTACAATATATTGTCCGTGGTTACACACTACTACTAGCCGTGGTTTGTCTTCATCAGTGGTTCCATCCTTCTGTCCGTGGTTATATCAACTCTGTCCGTGGTTCCAGTACTTAGAGTAATTCATGATTCAAGGAACCAAAAACCCAACAAAACAGATCTAAACCTGACTTTGCCATATCGATAGATTCCTTTGATGTTGGCCAATTTAGGTTTTGGTTAAAATAGATCTAAATGACATTTATTTAAATGTTAGATTGTGTAAATGAATAGGACTTAGTTTTCATTTGTTTTTCTTGATGTCTCAGGCGGTGTAAAATATGCTGAATGAGATCGTGACTGTTAACAATGTTCCAGAGGTCATTGAAGGTGTTAAAAACAGGTTTGTTAACATTACTTTTTTGTTTTCTCCATCAATCACCTTGATTAAAACTTCCTGCATACGATTAAATATATATAATTTTGTATGTAGATAATCCAGTAATGTAATCATCTTCTTTAGCCATATGTGATAATCTCTTTCTTATGATATTTTAGATAAAAAAGTATGCGTATGTTGTAGCAATTATTTGGAATCTGATGGCCATCTTCTGCATGAGGTTTGACCATCCAGTGGGTTAGTTTGCTTATGCTTCATGAATTTGTTATTTAAAATGGGTGCTTTAAGATTATCACTATTTTCAACATGGTGTCAGTGCTATATTTCTCATAAAAGATGTTTCTGTATTTTAACAAACTGATTTTGCAAATTTCATCATGAAGAGGTAGTTTTGGATATATGTTTTAATCTATTTTTAACCTTTTTTATGTTAAAAGTTTAACTATTAGTTGCACCTGTAGTTGTGTGTACATGTAGTTTTTTCGTACAACATATAGATCATTCTCATAGGTTTTCAATATATTCAGGGTCAATGTTTATCTATTTTCTGTTAAGTTACAATGGGATAACCACAACTGGCATTTTCTTTCTTTTCATTTTCAGTTTTCACAATGAAAGTGGAAGAGAACATACAACTTAGAAGGTACCAAAGATGCTATCTCGATTAAAACATCCACAGGTGAGTGAACTTTGAACTTTAGGCTTATATGTTGACATTTAACTAAATATTACAATGCATTTAGTATAACCATTAATCAACACTTTAGCACTTATGCATGTTATAAGATTGAATAGTAAATACATTAAGTAACTAAGGCTAATATGATCCCTTTTTGCCATTAGTTAACAATGCTGTGTTGTTGCTTTGGTATTTTCTATTTACGCTAATGACTAAAGAAACAACTAACTAACGAAGTGAATTTCTGGTGTATGAGCATATGAGAATACTTTTATGTTAGGCTATTGTAATAATGTATTCTACTTGCAGATATGGCAATGTAAGTGCATAACTTACTGTTTAAGAGTTTTTTTTTTCATTTCAGTGGCAATCTCAACCTATTTCTTGTGAATAGTCACTTCAAGGGGTGTTTGGATTATCTTATTTTTTAGCTTAATTATGAGCTTATTTGAATTGAAAAAGCTCGTACGCTGTGAATTTTGTTTTTTGCTTATTAGCTTATCAACTTGAGCTAATTGCTTATAAAAGTTCGTCAACTCAACTTAATAATCTTATAATTTTTTTATTTTTTTTTAGCTTTTGCTTTTGAGCTTTATTAAATTCAAATAAATCCATAAGCCCAGTAAGTCATCTTATCCAAACACCCCTATTATTTATGTTTTATTTAGAAGACAAAGAAGTAGAAACATATAAGGAAAGGAAGAAAAGAGAGAGCACCAAGAATAGGCGTATAAGCTATTACTTTTGGCTGTGGTCGCAGTGGTGGTATCGTGAGTGCCTATACAATATATTTGAGTGCCACTACTTCAACCGATACCTGAATTTTTTATGATAGTCATTAGGTAAATCTTCATAAATAGCTTTGAAAATCTGCGCTTTAGCCTTTTCTTACTTAATAGCATTTTCTTATAGGCTATGTGACCCATCTGACTATGAGTGATTCTACACAATCTGCTATGCATACATAACCCTCAAATGGATTTACAGGCAATGGGTAGATGTAATAGAATTGTATGTGAAATCATATATCCACTTTAATGTACTATGATTATTCTATTACAAAAAAGTATCTTTAATTGTTAGACAAAGTATAAAAGCTTTATATGCATTAAAGTAAGGCGTTGCAACTGCCAACCCATTCCACTTTAAGCAAAGTTTCAATAGAGCTTTGTATGCATTATAGTATTTGTTTACCACTTATGTCTCTTATTGATAATGGCCTCTTTGATATGCAAGCTTACAAGCAAGTTTGTTAATCACTTACATTAGAAAGTTGGTTCAATTCAGCTTATATGTTTCTTATTGATAATGGCCCTTTTTGATATGCAAGCCTCTTCATCACACGTTTTTTTATAAAGAAAAATCACTTGTCTGGTAGAGAATATGAAAAGAACCAAATGCCCGCAATGTGGTTAGAATAGTAACTCTGCAAATATGAAATGTTTAGCTTCTTTTTACATCTATTAACTGATTTGTTCGGTTGTTATTTCTTTTCGTGTAATTAGTATATTCTACCTTGACATCCATATTTCAACAATCTGAAGAAAACTTTCAGGTGTATTCATTGGATTGGACCGCTGACAAGAATCGAATAGTTAGTGCATCCTAAGACGGAAGATTAATAGTTTGGAACGCTCTGACAAGTCAAAAAACACACGCAATCAAACTACCATGCGCATGGGTCATGACATGTGCACTTTCTCCAAGTGGACAATAGGTTGCATGTGGAGGCCTTGATAGTGTATGCTCTATCTTCAATCTTAACTCGCCAACTGATAATGATGGTAATATACCGGTATCAAGATTGCTTAGTGGACACAAGGGTTACGTATCCTCTTGTCGGTATGTTCCGATGAAGATAACCATTTAACAACGAGCTCGTGATCGACTTGGTGTCTTGTGGGATATTACTACCGGACTCAAAACTTCTGTATTTGGAGGCGAATTCCAATCAGGACACACGGCTGATGTTTTGAGGTATTTTGCATCTTGTACCACTAAACGGCCCCCTTTGAGTTAACAAAGAAGATATGTTAATATTGGCACGTGTGGAAGAAGGTCGATTACAAGAATCCAATGAATTGAATAGTACTATAGTTTTTTGAATAAACTGATATAGGACGTCTAATGCATTGGTACACACTTTGGCGACTATGGACTCATTTCCTTATAAGCTTTTTTTATGTGGCCGCTTAAGACAAACGTCACGTAATTAAGCCCATTTTATGGTAAAAAGGTCAAATCATTTATATGCAACTTTTTATATTTTGTTATTGCAGTGCTTCAATTAATGGCACAAACTCAAGAATGTTTGTATCTGGTTCTTGTGATGCAATTGCGCGTCTTTGGGACACTCGTGTTGCAAGTAGAGCAGTAAGGACATTTCTTGGTCACGAGGGTGATGTTAATTTCGTAAAATTCTTCCGGATGGAAATAGATTTGGAACTGGATCGACGACGGAACTTGCACTATATGACATCGAATTGGACATCAGTTACAAACCCTCTGCAGCAACAGCAGGGCGATGGTGATGCTCCTCATGTGACGTCAATTGCATTTTCAATATCGGTCGGCTTCTTTTGCTGGCTATTCTAATGGAGATTGCTTTGTATGGGATACTTTATTGGCAAAGGTAAATGTGATGATTTTTCGTGAATGGGTATATTACAATTCTGACACGTGGGACAGTCGGGCTTATTCTAAAATGTGGTACATATTGTAATAGCTCCCACGAACAAGAGTCACATTTGTGATTTTACCTTATAAATTTCGGTTTCTTTTTATTTTCTACCAGATTTGAGTTGTGGTTTTGTGTTATAAGTAGTTTCAAACTTGGGGTCTCTTCAGAACTCGCACGAGGGTCGTGTCAGCTGTTTGGGTTTGTCTACTGATGGCAGTGCGTTGTGCACAAGAAGTTGGGATACTAATCTCAAGGTTAGCTCAAACTCCTACATCTTAATGTTCAGATGCATATTATCGTGAAATCGTTTATTGAAGTTTTGAAATCATTAAAATACTGAATCAGTTATAGAGGTGGCGAATTGGGTAGGTTAGGTAACCAGTTGAAACTTGTAGTTTTTATTACTGTGTCGGGTCATGTTGCATTGGCCTACAAACACACTATTTTATCCACTTTTAAAATTTTCTATATTTTCATAAGTATACAGGTCAATTTTGACACCTCTATACCAAGACCAGCATCATCATATTGCATTCCGTTCTAAATCCTATGATTTTGGGACCCAAAAAATGATATATAAAAAGTGATAAATTCTAATATTTGTATCTTTTGGCTACAGATTTGGGCTTTCGGAGGGCACAGAAGAGTGACTTGAATGACCTAAAGTATAACATGTTGGTAATGCTGTTGTTACAAATTATTTACTTTTGCATCTTTCTTTACATTCTTTTGATAAAATGGTATGAAGTAGTTAAGCCTGGTAAAGCTCCACAATCTGAAAATAGTAGCACGTCACGAGCTATTTTAGCCCGTCCTCCCAACGGAGTTGTCATAGAACAAGTACTTTCTATATACTGCATATTTGAATCACATTTGCAGAAATGGAATGGAAAATAAATGTATGATTAATCGTTTGCACAAAATGTAGAGGAAAATCAGTCTCCAGGTTAGGAAGCCTCAGTCCTCATCAATTTGCTACTAAAAAACTGAAAACTGTATAAATTTTAAGTATACGTTTCCATGACAGCTGCGTCGACACCACCACCAAAACACGTTACACTCTTTTTTTCTTTCCAGATCTAACCACCATCACCTCTTTTCGCATAACTGATTTTGTTAGTTTAGTTTATTTTTAAGTTTCACTTTGTTAGTTTATTGTTAATATGTCATTGATGTGGCCAATCTAATGCTGGAATTTTTTTTTGGTGGTGTTTTACAATGGAGTGAAGATGCAAAGATGGAGTTAAATGGATGGAAATTTTGAAAATAATGATCAACGTATAAAGATGAAGATGGTTGTCTGGTAGTTTTCTTTTATTTGTTTTTGAGATTGTTGGTATGTTCATTTAGATGTGTGTGTTTTTGGGTTTGGTTTTGTTGGTTTCATACTTATTCAGTGGCGACGACAAAGATTCGAAGTTGTATGCCCATTTTGTTTCATTGTGCCGTCCCCTGCACTCCTCAACTTTGGCTTTTGTCGTTGTGAGCGATAACGAATTTATACAACATTGTATTATTGGAGATAGTTTTGCATGTTAGTCTATGCACTGTTATAGAAATTTATATAAAAGATATGCATTTTTTCTTTGATAAAGTTTTAACCGAAGTTGATATTCTATATTTGTATAAATGTGAAAAGAACTCTTTTAAAAGATCGAAATAAACTAACAAATTATGTATATTAAAATTAAGCATTTTCTTTATTTAAAATAAACAAGTTATTAAACTTATGATATGCCTGATGTAACTTCTCTTCATCAAGATATGTTACCATTTGAGGTCGATTATTTTTTGTATGATGTTCATATTTTTTTACTTACTCCATGCTTCAAAGAATGACACTTTGAGAAAATAGGAGAGTCAAGATATCTACATGCTTCAAAGAAGGAGAAAAATAGGAGAAAATAGGAGAGTCAACAATGGCACTTGGGAGTTGGGATCGCAATTTCTTTGAAGCATGGAGATGATGGGTTGTTAACAAAAAGGTGGTAGGAGTAGCAATTGACTCTCACACGTCAGGTCTACTTTATTTTCAACGATTTTCCATTTTATGAAGATAATTAAGATTTGCTTTTGTATAGTGATAAATTTTCCTTTGACTAATTTGACATATTATATAATTTTGTTGATTATTGGGAATTTGGTATAACCTGAAAAGATATATATCGATATATATGTGTGTGTTTGTATGGTATCCGTTTAACTCAAAGAGTTGAAGTGATCAATTTGTACCGTGTGTTAGACAAAATCACAAAAAGGTATGTTTACGGTTTCAACAAATTATTTTAGATTGGCAACGCGATGGTTGTAAATCGATTGTGACTCACACATATTTTAAATTTAACAAATTTACGTTATTACTTTTATTATCATCTCATTTATCTATTTTTTTAAAAAATAACCCGGTGTCAACGGGTCTCTAAGCTAGTTACTATATATACTAAGAGGAGAGTTATTTTACATACCAAACTTTTCTCACATATCAAGGGACTCATCTCCACCATCCATCTAAAAAGAAATCAATGGCTAAGATTAAAAGCATTTTATTATTTCACTCATTTTTTATAATTTAAATATCTCTTAAACCGCTTATCGTTAGCGAAAATATTTACCGTCGCGACGAGCATTTAATTATCTTTCTATAGGCGGGCACTTTGATATACTTTCGAAAAAAGAAAAAAAAATCATTTTTTTCACATTTTTTCATTTTTTTTCGTTTATTTTACGTTACTGAAATTTGCATGAAAAAAATCATATATGATAAAACACTAAATTGAATATCGCATGTGATATTAGTGTTAAATAGTATATGATATGTAATATCACATGTGATATCATAAGTGATTTTACACTAATATCAAATTAGTGTTTTATCATATATGATTTTTCAATGCAAATTTCAGTAACGTAAAAAAAACAAAAAAAACTTTAAAAAAAAACGTGAAAAATACGAAAAAAAAAGTTTTGTCGAAAATATATCAAAGTGCCTATTTATAGAAAGATAATTAAATGCTCGTCGCAACGATATATTTTTTTTCGCTCAACGATTAACGGTTTGAAAGATATTAATATTTGAAAAAAAATGATGAAAGTGGGTTTTTTAAATTGTTGGGATTAATCTCATCCATTAGATCAAATAAAAATGGAGGGTGGAGATTGATCCCTTGGTATGTAAATAATATTTTGAACTCAAATGATCTTATATCATATACTAAAGATCATTCCATGCTCCTCTCACAAGCCAAACATTAAATGCAAAGTTTCCCAAGTTGGCAAAAACAGACCCTGAGGTTTAAGTATACGCAAAGTAAGTCCACACATTAAATGCATAGTTTCACAACTTGGCAAAAACAGTCCCTTAGGTTTAAGGGGCGTTGCAAGGTAAGTCCTGTAGCAAACATCAATTGCAAACTTTCCCAAGTTGGCAGAAATAGTCCCTGATGTTTAAGTGGCGCCGCAAAATAAGTCCTACAACATTAATTGCTATCTATAGCAATCTGGCAAAAATAGTCCCTATGGTTTAAACGACGTTGCAAAGTAAGTCCTGTAGAATTAATTTCTAACTATAGCAACTTGGCAAAATTAGTCCCTAAGGTTTAAGTGTCGCTACAAAGTAAGTCCTTTGAAGCCAATCCCGCTGCATCGCGCGGGTTCCCACACTAGTTATATATATATACTAAACATCGGGGAAGAACTTGAAAACAAAGAATAAGCACGCATTAAATTCAAACTTTCCCAACTTGGCGAAATAGTCCCCGAGGTTCAAGTAGCAAAATAAGTCCTGCATCATTAATTGCTAACTATAGCAATCTGGCAAAAATAGTCCCTAAAGTTTAAGGAGCGTTGCAAGGTAAGTCCTGTAGAATTAATTGCTAACTATAGCAACTTGGCAAAATTAGTCCCTAAGGTTTAAGTGTCGCTACAAAGTAAGTCCTTTGAAGCTAATCCCGCTGCATCGCGCGGGTTTCCACACTCGTATATACTAATTGTCGGGGAAGAAAACAGTAACAAGCCAAACATTAAATGCAAAGTTTCCCAAGTTGGCAAAAACAATCCCTGAGATTTAAGTGGCGCTGCAAAGTAAGTCCAAACATTAAATGCAAAGTTTCACAACTTGGCAAAAACAGTCCCTAAGGTTTAAGGGGTGTTGCAAGGTAAGTCCTGTAGCAAACATCAATTGCAAACTTTCCCAAGTTGGCTAAATAGTCCCCGATGTTTAAGTGGCGCTGCAAAATAAGTCCTACAACATTAATTGCTATCTATAGCACCGGCAAAATAGTCCCTAAGGTTTAAGCGACGTTGCAAAGTAAGTCCTGTAGAATTAATTGCTAATTATAGCAAATTGGCAAAATTAGTCCCTAAGGTTTAAGTGTCGCTACAAAGTAAGTCCTTTGAAGCCTATCCCGCTGCATCGCGCGGGTTCCCACGCTCGTTAGAACAATTAGTAGACAAACTTCTATAGGACTGTAACAAGTTTTTGATACAGTAGTTTTTCAAACTAAACCCATATTCCCGAGTGGTCCGTTGATTTTCTTAAAATAGAATAAAAATTCAAACCTTACTAAGAATATTTTGGGAGTAATCAAAGAAGGAATCGTAAATGATCATGAATATACTTTGATGAAATCGCACACATCTAAGTTAAAATTCAAACCTTGCTAAAGTCGAAACACGTTCTTTTAACACTCATACCTATTACGATTTTTTTTTTAGACGGAAGCAATACTAAATTTGGTTTTTGTGTGCATACCGTATACGTACGTCGCGGCATAATTTGTCCATTCATATTATTCATCATCCATTTCGTCATCCGTTTTCTTATTTTACTTTTTTTTAACTGCATGCTTATTTCTAGTATCTTATAGTAACAAGTAAATGCTTTTACATAGCCGAATTTATTGAATGCTAGACGTGTCCATGAAATATAAAATTGAACTTTCAACCCATTCATTAAATAAAAAATACGTAATAAATATTGAGTCAAATTGAGATGGACGTTTTGTGGACACACATCTAAAAGTCACATGAAATGTATCAGATACACATTAAATAAACAATATACTACATGCT
The DNA here is from genome assembly GCA_910596185.1 of Chrysanthemum makinoi. Classification (NCBI taxonomy): domain Eukaryota; kingdom Viridiplantae; phylum Streptophyta; class Magnoliopsida; order Asterales; family Asteraceae; genus Chrysanthemum; species Chrysanthemum makinoi. Next base: position 170,894,841 of record OU343219.1, on the reverse strand, counting down.
ACGCAGTACAACTTAACAAGTATCGACTAGTTTCTATTTCCAAAATCTAAAACTATGTTTCAATAATATATGCCGAGAAACATAATCATAATGTGATATTACCATGTTCCTACAAATAAAAAATTTGCGTCTAGTAAAAATTGATAGATGTATTAAGTACTTGAGTTGCAAGCTTGATACAGAGTAACATATTTCGTATTAAGACATGTTAAAAACTTTGACAATCCTAAAGTGACCTAGTGGTAAGGTGTTTTGAAGATTTAAGAAAAGAGCACGTTCAAAACGTGCTAGATTAAAACATACTGGAATATAAAAGCCACAAAAATACTGGTTAAATTGCAGACACTAAATCTAGTAACCTAAAAAGAGTTCCTTTTATGCATGTTACAAACTTTATGTTGCCAAATTTGATCTTTCTAACATAGATCAATATGTTTCTTTATGGGTAAGCCTACGCAGGCACCCCACGTTTTCCTTGGCAGGCACCTCAAAGTAGAGTGGGTCCCATTCCGTACGTACGGCGGCGACTTTTGATA
>OU343219.1:170812576-170894205 GCA_910596185.1 Chrysanthemum makinoi | reverse complement strand
CCGCCTTCCCCTTATTTCCTTGATAAATACACAAGTTAAATAAAGCTGTAGCAGCATCATTCTTCCCTCTTTTGCTTCCAGTTCTAAGCAGATCAACCAAAAGTGGAATTGCTCCCGATGCACCAATTATGATTTTATTTTCATCATCAAGTGATAAGCTAAAAAGGGTAGCAGCTGCATTTTCTCGTGTTTCCATTGTTCCTGTTTTAAGGACTTGCACAAGTGAAGGTACTGCATTTGCAAGCATTATGAGTTCCCTATTGTTGTCGTATATTGAAAGGTTAAGAATTGAAGTCACTACATGCTCTAAAGTAATAGTATCTTCAGATGTTAATAAATCAACAAGAATTGGAATTGCTCCTGCTTCAGCAATTAGTATTCGATTGTCTGTACTTCTTTTTGATAAAGATCGAATTTTAGAGGCAGCTATTCTTTGTTCTTCAATTGAGTGGCTTGAAAGGTTTTGGACGATTGCTTCAATGAGATCAATGTCTTGACTTACATCAAGAAACGTTCCATCACTCTTCTTTAGTCTTCGGTTTGCTAGTAGAGTTGGGTGGTCAACATTGTGATCTGTACACCATTGCGTGATTAAACTTCTTAAGACATAATTAGGAGTAAGAGTCATGTTTTGAAGTTTCTGTCGAGTTTTTGGGCACGTTGTATTCCCACAATTTATCCATCGTTGTATGTATAATCTCTCGTAAGTCTGCAAAATAATAGAAATAATTAGATTCATACATGCTCTATATCTGCTTATCTAAGTTGGACAGTCAGTTTCATACCAGGTGCAACAAAGGGTTATACTAGGATAAAAATACTATCACATAATCACTTTAAAAACGCATATCCAAACACTCCGCTAGTTACAAATTCAACATACCTGTCCTGTGGACACAATAACAGGATCTTTCATGAGCTCAAGCGAAATCGGGCAAAGGAAATCATCAGGAATCACAGGAGAACCAACCTTCTTGTTCTCCTCAATGTTGTTTCCTGCATCATCTCCACTAGGTTTTGACAGGCCTGATACGTCAGATGAAGCAGTTGCAGACTCGATCCTCGATATTTCCACTTGATCAATCATATCATCTGAATCATTTGAAAGTGTTTCATTTTCAATTACTTCCACCTTTGATTCAACTTCCTGATGATCATTCATAATTGCCTGAGTAGAACCAGACTCTTTCGCTAATGAATCAGATACGCTGCAAGAAAGACTCATCAAATCATGTGGTCCACAGTATCTTTTGGTGGCTCTTTTCAACTGACCTCTCACTAAATCAACCTACAAAAATCAGATGCATTAACAACATAATTCCCAAGTATAACAATACAATCAAAGTGTTAAATCTTACATTCTTACCTGTTCTTTCACTTCCTCTGATATGTCAAACTGATCATATGGCAAGTTAGCTAGCGCTTTTTCCAATTTCCACGTAACACTGTGGAATTGTAACACGATTTTCTGGGCTTCTCCGTCCTTTAAACATGGAACAAGTATGATGGTTAGATAAAGTATTCACTCATAAGTACGGATATACTAGTATATACTAAAACATGTATCTACCTAGAGATGATCACATGAATCAGTTATCACAGATGTATATTCTAAACTAAAGTAAACAACCTATTAAGCTATTAGATCATTTTTCATCACCTTTAACTGCATTTTACAGCTTTCCTTTTGCGCTAAAATATCGATAAGCATCTAATCTAATAAATTACTAAAGGATTCTGATTAAATAATCTCAAAGTTAACATATAAGCTTAATGAGATACTCCTTTATCGTCAATTGGTTTTAGAATGGATACACAGTCGAGCTTATATGCTAAACTTGGGCGAGATTCTAGGCCGTAACAATCCTAACAAATCACATACTAAATTTCTAAACAATAATCTAGAAACAAAACTGAAATAAACTTACAGAGTAAATATCATGATCAAACCTCCCTGCACAGACAATAAGTCCCTTAACACTTTTTATCGCTTCCATTAGCTCAGACAACGAGCCCACAGACGACGTAAAATCCTTAATCTCTTCCAACAAATAATACAACAATGCAACTCTTCTAGACAAGTCAACACAATCCTTCTTGAACACTCCTGTAAATCCAATGCAAGAGCTTTTGGACACATCACATAAAAGAGACTGAATTTCAGTGATCATGGCATTATTCGAGTTTTCGTCGTCTCGACCCATTTGTGGGGATTGCATGATTTTTTGGGCTATGGGTTTGTCGAGTTTAATGATAATATTTAAGGATTCGAAGTTTTGAGGTTGGAGTCAATGATTAAAAGAAAGAATGCGTGTTTATGGTGAAAGAGAGAAGACAGTTGTATAAGGAATAGTATTATGATAGTATTCAAAAGTTTGTTAGATATTAGTTGTAAGTTGTAAGTATTGGATAAAGATGTCTTCTTAAGATGTTGTATCAACTTTCTATTTTTAATCATTGTCTCCATAAGTAGTGTTTTAAACCTTTTTTAGTATTAATGTATTTTTTATTTATTTTATTTTTTTGCCTTTGGATATGGCTTTTTTATTTTATTTTTTTCCCTGTACACCTTATTTATTTATGTTTTGTTTCATACAACTTGTAGATATGTTTTCTTCATTCGGCTTTAATTTAATTGCCCAAAAATAAAAATTATTCGATTGATGCAAATTTTACTTATCAAAATTTGTATTTTACCCCCTTTTTACTAATGACACAATTGTTTTGAATACTTGCCTTATAACGAAAGTAAATAAGGTTATAATGAAAACGTATTAAAACATATAAAATCGTACAAAACGTATAAAACAGATGAAAACGTATAAAAACGTGCAAAAACAGTCGAAAACGTATCGAAAAGGACGAAAACGTATAAAAATATATAAAAACCATACACAAACGTACAAAAAGTGGACGAAAAAACGGATGAAAACGTATAAGAATGGATGAAAATGTATAAAAATGTACAAAAACGGACGATAAGTATTAAAATGTACAAAAAGCGTACAAAAACGGATGAAAACATATAAAAACGGATAAAACCGTATGGAAACAGACGGAAACGTATGAAAACGGACGAAAACGTACGAAAACGGACGACAACGTATAAAACGGATGAAAACGTATAAAAACGTATATGCAATTAACTCAAAGATTTATAAGTGAAAAAAAAGACCATGACGATTTATGTAATTAACTCAAATAGTTATAAGGTAAAAAAAGACAATGGACTAAAGGTGAAAGTCAACGCAAACCATAGGGACCATTACCGTAACCGTTTTAAGTGAAAAAAAATCAAAGGACGACCGGTGAAACTGTAACTTTTCAAAGTTGGTAACCTGGTAACCTGCTAGTTCCCGATAATCTTGCGTAGATCGTTCCTAATTTGAAAGTAATTTACGTAGAATAATAATTTCCAAAGTTTGTTGCGTAGATCGTATGTTTTGAATAAATATGTTGCGTATCTTATCTTTCACTCTTAGTTAAATGAGTTACACCGGTCAAAGGTTATACATGTTATATAAGTTTAAATCAGGATTGAGTTTCGTGATTAGTATATGACCTATGTTTGGGTTGATGTGATGCTCAACTCGGACAAGTTAACCCGAACACGACTTAATTGTCCCTTACTTAAAGTGAAAACTTTTGTTTAAAAAAAAGTTTAAACTAACAATCTCACACTATATATACACCATAAATAAAGTGTCATTTTTTTAAAATGAACACTTTATATAAACCATTATCAAAACAAACACTTTTAAAATGATTTACCAAAATCAACGAAGTGAGCAAAACATTTGGGCGAGCAAACCATTTGCTCGCCATGTTCTTTGTCTTTTAGAGAAAACGGCGAGCAAAATATAGGGCGAGCAAACATTTTGCTCTCTCTGTTTTATCTTTTAGCGAAAAATGTTTGTCTTCTTCTGAAAACGGCGAGCAAAAAAGGAAGGCGAGCAAAATCAAAATGCTCGATGTGTCGATTTTGATAAATTTTTAAAAAATTGTCGATTTTTATAATTTTTTTTAAGTGTTTATTCTGTTAATTGATTTTTAAATTAAATATAGTACATATATATTTTAGACATGACTATGACTTGAACACATAACCAGCAATCTCTCACCCTATGATTATCGTTGAACTACGTGCCCTTTAATTGATTTTACATCTATTTAATTGAAAAACATGTCGCACTACATAAACACAGTCAGTTTTCATTTTTCAAACTTTTATATAAAATACGGAGTAAACAGATAAATTGTTGGGAAAAAGGGCAGATGATGATTTCTCTAATAGATACAAATAGTTTTGTTAGAGAAAATTTATGAAATGTACCATTGAAAATATTGACCCAAAAACGACATCTTTGTCTAAGCTACAACATTAATTGTTTGTCATTGTCGATTAAAAACTTTTTTATAATAAAATTGTAAATGTGATGATAAGTCTTTTCAATCTCGTTATGGTACTTGTTATGTGGGTATCTTGACATGGAGATTAGATGTATCAATGGCCTAATTTTCACATTGCATAATCTTTTATATAATAAAATAATTATATCATTTCAGAATGATTTTGTCAATTCATTCTTATTGAAAAAACAATTATGCTAATATGAGAGCTTGATTTCGTCACGTAAGCAAAATCGTGTGATGTGATTGGTTAATAAAAGTCAAAATTAAATTGATTTTGGTCAAACTTTAATAAATTTGATGGAGAAATTTTATTGATAAAAAAAACACATAAAACTAAAGGTGTCAAATTTGTGAAAAAAAAAAAAAAAAAAAAAAAAAATCCCTTAAAAAATGAGAAGGTAACTTTAGTGGTTGAATTTTTTAAAAATATATAGAGTTAAGTGCATAGTTTTAAAAAGCACGCCTGAGGCACGCCTCGACTCAAGGCTCAAGCTCTAGGGATTTTTTCGGATCGAGGCTCATGACATGCATGAATCCCATAAAAAGCGCAGCGCCTTAGGCCTTTTTGCGCCTTTGCGCCTTGGGGCTTTTTGCGCCTCGGAGATGTAACAGCTTTTGAGGCTTTTTTCTAAATATTAAGATAAAATACATGGGTCTTATAAGTTATATGGATGAGCTTTTTAAGTGGGTAACTATAGATTCTGATCATTTTACAAATATGTAATCTCTATCACATCATAAGTTTATATCTTGAACTGATTTTGATTGATTATTTATTTCATTGATTTGTAAATAACGTCATAAGTTTATTTTATCTTCAAACATCATATCATAGGGTGAGTATTTGTATGATTTGTATTAAACTGATTTTATGTTTATTTTATTGATTGTTATTTTTTAACAAGTTACTTTGTTTCATTAAGTATTTTCTTTATGACATATTATCATGAAAATGTGGCATTATGCCTTGAATATTAATATGTTGCTTGTTTGATAGTTTGGGTTAAATTGTGAGCTTTGTTAGATGTAAGTCGTAGGACACAATCATATTTAGACTGATATGGATTTTAATATATATATAGTTCATCGAGCCAAAAAGTTGATCCGCTTGAGAAGTGACAACTGATTCATTTTAATCTTTATAATGGCTATATGTGTCATATTTTAAGTATTTAATGTTATTTTGTGTTATTTAAGCTACATAAATGGTCACATATATTATAAAAAAAAACTTAATGTATTTAGTGCGCCTCGTATTCGTGAATCTCGCGCCTTGGTATGCGCTTCGCCCCGAGGCTCTTTGGTCCCCTTCGCGCCTTAGTGCGCCTTGAGCCTTTCAAAACATTGGTTAAGTGTAATACTATAAACATCCATATTTTCTAATAACTTTTGATTATAAACAAATACTGATGCACGTACAAGGCGCGTTCGGGGTCAAAGGAAGTTCCTTTTTGTCGAGCAAGTTTTTCAACACCCTAGGCAGTGAACTTAATCGTTGTAGTGTAGTATTGGGTAAGCCTCGGGTATTGATATCGTTCTCTAAGGGAATAGGAATGCTAGTAAGAAGTGTACTACGCTAAGGTTGAGGTTGAGGAAGATTCTTTTTTTTATCTTTTTTATATTTTTTTTAGAAAGCTAAGGGTAAAATCTCGGGGTTTAGATTTGAGGGATGGTACTTCTACCGATTACTCTACTATCTAATTATCTAAACTATGGGTAGTCTTATGTCTATTGATATGTGCTCGTATGATGATTAAAAATGTGTCTACCTAGATACTATTATTACTCCCTAGTTATCTTTTATTTGTGGTTGAATTGTCACGTCCTTATTCTTAACGCGTTGTGTTTTCTAAGGTCGTAAGGTGTGCCTTTTTCCCTAACTCTTTGAGACTACCTTAAGGTTATTGCCTACGAAATTCTCTAAGATTCATAAACTAACTTTAAGGGTTATCTTTGGATGTTTAGCCTACGAAATCCGCTAAGTGATTTATAAACTAAGGTTCACAAAGATTACTCAAGCATTTAAACACAACGATGGTCTAATTGCACTCCAAAGCCAATTACAATTAAGATAAGAGACAACCAATCAATAATTAATAACTAGGTTTCATAGATCTAAGCAAACACACAAGAAATTTAGCCGAACATGTTAAACCCAAGCATACACACATTCAATCAAAGACATAATGAAATTAATGAAGTAAAACACTTATCTTGATGTAAAATAGGGTTTGAGAACCCTAAGATACTGTCCAAGTCGGACTCCAAATGTTTAGGGTTTTTACTCCACATGTCTACCTCCTAAAATTCTGAAAATTCAATTTCTATATATAATTTTGCACTTGCGACGGCGTCGCCTTATTGGTGGGACGCCGTCAGATCGTCGTCATTAGGGTTTCGTCTTGGCCAAGTAATAGTTGCGATGGCATCACGTTGCAGTTGTGATGCCGTCGGGCTTCAGCAGGGACGTCGTCTGATTCTGGATCTAGGCCGTCTGGGATGAAAAGTCTTCGTGACGCCCTTCCTCTTCAAAGCCTGACGCCGTCAGGTGTAATTTAGCAAACAGTCTACTGAGCCGTCACAGATTTTAATTAGTATAAAGGGACGGCGTCGCCCTATGATTGTGACGCCGTCAGGTGTAATTCCAGCAGCATGAGTGTCTTCGACTTGACTTTGCCATTTCTTCATATATTCACTCATTTTCGTCCAAATATGCATGATTCCAGCATTTTGCTTCTAAAAGACCTAAAAATTGAAAAGGAACGAAATTAAGCAGTAACAGATATAAAAGTGGGCGATTAAGGGATTAAATGACCCCTTAAAAGTGTACGTTTTAAATCCTTATCAAATATCCCTACACTTGGTATTTGCTTGTCCTCAAGCAAATGTGCTTTTGGCCAATCAATTTATAAGTTAGGGGCATGAAGCATTGGTTTAACATAATTCACAACAAGTAAAAGCACCGCAATAGTCATAACAAGCACGAAAATTATATACTAGCACCTCACAAGGGTGTTTGGATTCTTTCATCTCTCAGGTGTATATGAAATATAGTAAATGGAAATGGAAGATAAACACTCATTAACCGGTCATAGTACATAGATTACCATAGGCTTGAGACTAGATCAAACCTCCACCGCTTTGGCGTAAGCACCTAGGAACAACTATCTAAGAGGTCTTTACAAGGGTTGTAATGTTAGGCTTACGGTAGGAAAACAAAGGGTTTGGTTGGATAGGCGATTTAGTAGTGGCATGTCAAAAAACTTATGTTACAAGCATGAAAAGAATGGTGTTGCTAAGCCAAGACTCGACTCACTAAACTCTAGATAACTTTGAAACAAACAAACATAAATATAAAGAAAGATGCAGGATGGTAGCCCGTAGTTTTTCTTTTTTTTTTTTTTTTTTTTTTTTTTTTTTGCATACACTTTTACTCTACCATCCTTTAAGATAACATCAAAATATAAGGTATTTATACGAGAATCCCTACACTTGAGTTTTTATTACTCTAACACTAATTTGACCCGATTTGAAAATATCAAAACACTTGGAGTATTTAATTACGTAAATAAAGGGAATTTGAATTTAACGTTCTTTCCCGTCACTCAATAACATTTTACTTTACCCATGAGTCCCAATCATCCCAAAACTGTGTACAAAAGATATGACTCGACTTAGCAAGCATGCAAGTAACTAGATAATTGAACTAATTAGGGTTTAGTATGATAACAATAATGCACTAAAGGTGAGTGCATACAAGGTATGCTAAGGCGATTTGGGTGTACATTTGGGGGTGGATTGTAAACAATGCTCTTCATTGATATTCTGGAAAACCGAAACATCATGAGAACCGCGAAAAGGATAGGCTCTGAGGGGTTAACTAGGGGTATCGTGTACTAAAGATGAGTACATCGCAAGGGTGTGGGGAAATTACTCGACCGATGTGGAAGAAGTAATTATAATACGGGTATCAAACAAGGGTTATCCTAATGCCTCTTATTATTTAGTTATTTCTAACTACACAAGTGTAGTCTCACTAGCGATCTCGGAATGCATCACAAAACAAGTTCTAGAATCTATTATACTACCGGTACACTCTCAAAGAATTAAAGGTAAATGCTTTAATTCCTATAGATCAAGGGGCGAACCTCACATTTTGGGGGTGGAATTTGAGTGGTAAACGGTTTTTGTGCTAGTCATATAACTCCTATCTATGAGACGCTTTATTAAGACTAAAGTCCCCACTCGTATATGTCATGAAAATTTTTAAATTTGGCGCTAAAATTACCCTAATAAATATTTCTCATAGCTTATTACACAAATGAAATAGGACAAGACAAATATTCAAGGATAAGCATAGTTTCAAAGTTCTCGGTTTATTCTCCCTTCCTACACTTAAACTGAACATTGTCCCCAATGTTCCCCGAAAGTATCAAAGTTATGATAACGGAAGGTAATTAAAAGAGAAAGAAACTAGTACTCCCATGATTAGCTCGGTAGGATCCGTGTGAAGTAGTGGTTAAATTCTTTACCAAGAAGAATGTATGCGTGATAAGCTTCATCTAATATTATGTTTCTTCTTCTTGATAAATAAAACCTGCACACTTTAAGAAAATAGACGAAACCTTCACGTAAAATCGGCGGTAAAATTATATATGACTCTACTACACTAGGATATAATGCTTGTAGAATGGATGTTTGCAGATTTTCTGGAAAATTAAGACCTGAGAATTTCCAAAAATTTATAAATAGCACAGAAAACGAGAGAAATTTTATAAGCTGTTTCTGCTCCTCCTGACGTTGTCAGGTTCTAATCATGACGCCGTCAGGTTATCCTGACAGAAACTGGTTTGCTGCGTTTTCCTGGAAAAATTCTGGAAAAATTACACCTTTAGAATCTGGAAAAATTTCTGCAAAACATCCATTGTGACTCGATACAAGCATTTGACTCTAACAAACACACATAGATATCAATTTCATTAATTGTAGTTCTCACGTTTACATTCTTTTTAAAATGTGTGTAATCCTCCCTACACTTATCCTTTTTATAAAATACCTTTATATGTAATTAAGATGAGGTTAATAACAAAATAAAGCATTTTCAAAAATTCAAACATGAGAACATACAATAATGAAAAGATATATGACACACAAACAAGCAAAAAATTAAGCATGGGTTGCCTCCCACGAAGCACTTTTCTTTATTTATGAGTCTTATAGCTAGACTCGAAGTCGTGCTCCTACGTTGTCTCGTTTTTCATCCTCAATGAAAACTCTATCATATTGACAAAATTCTCATCTAATCTATACCTAGGTCCAAGGGTCAAGCAATCTCTATAGTAAAGTCTCCTTTTCTCCCACATGATGTTCAAGCCTTTTTCAACATCTTCTTCACTCTATCCTCAAAATCTCTAATGTTATCTCATTTATAAAGGGATAAAGGGCCATATCCGTTCATCTTCCAAGGCATCCTATAAGTGATCTCTTCGTCCCCTTCCACAAACCTAACCGTTCTTTCGGATTTGTTATAGCTCATTTTAGACTTTTCAACAAACGGTTTTCCTAACACAACTTGGGACAAGCTATAGTCAATGACACATCCTATGTCTTCTAGGACCAAAATCAACTAAGTAGGTGAAGTTTCCTATAAAGACGTGTACATCCTTAACTCTTCCCACAAAATTGCAAACCCCACCCAGATACTTAGGGTCTTTCCTAATCTTAAGTCGCTCATTCATTATGTCATTGTAAACAGCTGATGACATCACATTAATGGGAGAGTCCGTATCTACGTAGGTGTGCTCGACATTCCTATATCCAATCATACAAAGGATCTTGATGTTCCAACGATTCCCTCTCATAATCTTTGGGCATATTCTAATGATGGGTGATCGAGGATTATCGATTATGTATTGGTGGTAAGCAACTTCTTCCTTAGTGGGGTAAAGATTGAAGTGGGCACTATTTTCCTCATTCACGTTTTCATTTACTAAATCATTACCCGAATATTGCTAATCATGGAGCCAACAATCGAGGCGCTAACCGCTTTTTCAACAGCGTCCCTAATTGTACTCTCAAATACCCTATGCAAATCTTGAAGATCGTTGTTTCTACTAACATATCGGTTGCGACGATTGTTAGAGGGGTGTTGGTCAATGGGTTGTAGTTTGAGTGGAAGTGGTTTATTTGGTGGTGGGTTGTAGTTTGATGGGTTATCACCTTCCATGATGAAAGGTGATGGTATTACTAACAAAGTCACGAAGAAGGGGGATAGACTACGAGGAAGCTAAAAATGAGAAAAAATCTTACTTGATAGGAATCAAGTAAGGTAACCTAAACGAGATAGAAATCTAACTAGCTATTCTATTCCCAGGAAGCGGTGCCAAAAACTTGATGCGCGTACAAGGCGCGTTCGGGGTCAAAGGAACTTCTTTTTCGTCGAGCAAGTTTTTCAAGACCCTAGGCAGTGAACCTAATCGTTGTAGTGTAGTATTGGGTAAGCCTCGGGTATTGATATCGTTCTCTAGGGGAATAGGAATGCTAGTAAGAAGTGTACTACGCTAAGGTTGAGGTTGAGGAAGATTATTTTTTTTTATCTTTTTTATATTTTTTTAGAAAGCTAAGGGTAAAATCTCGGGGTTTAGATTTGAGGGGTGGTACTTCTACCGATTACTCTACTATCAAATTATCTAAACTATGAGTAGTCTTATATCTATTGATGTGTGCTCGTATAATGATTAAAAATGTGTCTACCTAGATACTATTACTCCCTAGTTATCTTTTATTGGTGGTTGAATTGTCACGTCCTTATTCTTAACGCGTTGTGTTTTCTAAGGTCGTAAGGTGTGCCTTTTTCCCTAACTCTTTGAGACTACCTTAAGGTTATTGCCTACGAAATTCTCTAAGATTCATAAACTAACTTTAAGGGTTATCTTTGGATGTTTAGCCTACGAAATCCGCTAAGTGATTTATAAACTAGGGTTCACAAAGATTACTCAAGCATTTAAACACAATGATGGTCTAATTGCACTCCTAAGCCAATTACAATTAAGATAAGAGACAACCAATCAATAATTAATAACTAGGTTTCATAGATCTAAGCAAACACACAAGAAATTTAGCCGGACATGTTAAACACACAAGCATAGACACATTCAATCGAAGACATAATGAAATTAATGAAGTAAAACATTTATCTTGATGTAAAATGGGGTTTGAGAACCCTAAGATACTGTCCAAGTCGGACTACAAACGTTTAGGGTTTTATACTCCACAAGTCTACCTCGAAAATTACGAAAATTGATTTCTATATATAATTTTACACTTGCGGCCAGTGTATATAGGTGGGACGCCGTCATTAGGGTTTCGTCTTGGCCAAGTAATAGTTGGGACGGCGTCACGTTGTAGTTGTGACGCCGTCGAGCTTCAACGAGGGACGTCGTCTGATTCGGATCTAGGCCGTGCAGGATGAAAAGTCTTCGTGGCGCCCTTCCTCTTTAAAACCGGCGCTGTCAGTGTAATTTAACAAAAAGTCTCTGATCCGTCAGATTTTAATTAGTATAAAGGGACGGCGTCGCCCTATGATTGTGACGCCGTCAGGTGTAATTCCAGCAGCATGAGTGTCTTCGACTTGACTTTGCCATTTTCTTCATATATTCACTCCTTTTCGTCCAAATATGCATCATTCCAGCATTTTGCTTCCAAAAGACCTAAAAAGTGAAAAGAAACTAAATTAAGCAGTAACGGATATAAAAATGGGCGATTAAGGGCTTAAATGACCCCTTAAAAGTGTACGGTTTAAATCCCTATCAAATACCCCCTTATACTTTATACCTTTTATACTTTATTTCTTAAAAATACAATATATATGTTGTTTTAAAATAACAACATATAAATTTGCATAAGATTATAAGTATCAATTTTTTTACTATATACGTTCAATAAGGACTAATTTATTTCATTTTAAAAGCTTAACCTATGTGGACACGGGTTTACATTATTAATACGGCTAAACTACTGAAACGGGAATATAATTATCAAATTGTAAGCACGAGTTTCTTTAATATAAAAATAAAATGTAATCCATCTAGAAAAACATTTTTAAAAAACTTTAAGGAGTATACTTTAACTTTATCAACGCTCATTATGTGCTATTAAACTTGCATCATGTGTACAACATAATATCAGTAGTGTAATTTAAATAACAACATCAACATCAACATCTTTGTCAGCTAAATAAAATTAAATCTTGAGTTATCTAACAGAAATTTTTACAAATATTTTACCAAATTCTAATGGATATTAATGCATAATGAAAAATTCGTGCATAAGTATTAGTTATACTTATATCACAATTTTCATGCGCAAATTCTTATATGTGTGTATATACTGAACTAAAATGTTAAAATAAAATTGATTTATGTGTAAACTTCGTACGTACACGAAACTTATAATTATATAATTATATGGAATTACCTTTAAAGACAAAATATTCAATATTAATACAAAATATTTTTTTTTTTGTCAAAACTCCGTGCGTGCATGATTATTATAACTAGTTCTGCATGTCAAATAGTTCATATTTATATGCATACCAAATAACTTTATAAAAACGTAACTAATTAAAGAACAAGTGGTTTATGTAGAGTGACATATTAAAGTTTAAATAAATCGAATCAATAAAAAATTATAGTAGTAGTATTAAATTATTCAAGATTGTAACCGCGAGTGATAGTTTTTATGTAAGTGGAAATAGGTTGCTGTGATTGTAAGCGGATATAATAGCTTAGGCCATAATAAGACCGTCATAAAATTGTTAGACATTTGACCAATCATAATATATATTTATGCAGAAAAATACACTCTAACAATCATAAAATCGTTAGACATCATAATATTTCGATCAAGAAATTATGACAGTGACAATTGAACAGCGAATAGTTTGTTACGTGAGGTTGTGTCAAGTAGACAAATAGACAAATCTCATTATTTTTGTCTTTAAAATGATAATTTTTTTGTAAACTGAACAGATTATAAAAGTCAAATGGACATGTGAAAATGAACTAACGTTAACTATTTTTTGTACAAGGAAACTATTTGAGCTATTTTGGAGTTAAGTATGATTAACACGAGGAATTTTCATTTGCTTACTTTTATTTTGATGCTTACCAAAGGACAAATCATCACCATTCATTTATTTTGATCTAATGGTGGGGATTAACCTAAGATTTAATATTTTTAACCTTAATTCTCCCAACTATATAAAGCCATTTCTTCTTCTTTTTTTTCATTCGCTTCATTTTTTCCACACAGTTACTGTGTGTTTTTCTCTCAACCTGCTCTCATAATTTCCCTCCAAAAAGTAGTTATTCCAATCAACTATTACCGTTTGATCATCAGGTTGGATCACCATCACCATCACCATTCCAATCACCATCACCATTCTGATCATCATCTCATCATCAACTCCGATCATATCATCCTTTTTATGCCTTCTTTTGATTTGAATGAACCGTTTGTTTTAGAAGTTGATTTGGTTGATGTTGTTGCAGTTGATAATGTTGTTGATCGGTTGTTAATTATGTGGATCAAGTTGTTAACATTCTTTCTTATTAAGTTGCACACCAAGTGTTTGATGAAATGTGTGAGTGAAAAATATTTGATAATTTGGTTATTTGCTCATGTGATTACGCTTATTAATTAAGTTGTTAGTTGAATTTTGTTTTAACTGCATTTGAATCTTTGTTTTTATGTCGATTGTTGTTTTGAATTTGCTATTTATCATACGTGTAGTATCACCAGTGATATTTGAAGTTGAACTGTATCTGTGTATTATCACTAGTGATATTTATATTATCACTTGTAAAATTTGTTTATTTGATACTTTAGTTTATATTTTAAATTGTGAGTAGCATTGTTTTTAGTATGATATCATTTTAGGATGGGTGAATTGATGGAAATTTGATGCATGGAAGGTATTTGACAAAATGCCTAAGAGAGGGATGCACAAGTTGAGAAGAAATTACATGTTCATGTTTGTCCATCATTTCATATATAACCAAATCAAAAATATTTATTTGAATAAACAAGCTTTAGGAAATTAATCAAAGTGCACTGTAGTTATTGTAAATGAGTAATCATATCCTATGTTGCATTAGTTGATGCTTATTTTCATTTCTGAATGGCGTCCTTTTGAATTATTTTAGTGCGTTTTATATTTTGCTTTCTCCATTACTCTATATTTGAGGTGATGCACATTTGATGTATTGTTTGATAATTGCTTGTGCATGACCTAGAGCTTAAGCCACAAGGACTGCTTACTTTAACAATCGTGAAAGCGGATAATTTGAAAAACATAGAAATGATTGGGAAGTCTGATCCTTATATGATTGCATATATTCGGCCACTTGAAAATTTCAAAAGAAAGGTTGTTGATTACAACTTAAACCTTGTTTGGAATCATGTAATTCGGTTAATTGCAGAAGATAAGAAGACCATGTGTTGTACTTGAGGTTACGCTTTTCTCTTTTGTGCTTTTACGTATTGCTTTGGTTTCTTAGTTGTATCACAGGTGTGTCAGCTTTCTTTTATTTTGTTGAATCAATTGTGGTAATGGATGATCTTATGATATCACAGGTGATATCAAAGTTGTTTGAGCTTCTTCAATTTGTTTTGTGGGTACATTTGTGCTTTTGAACCACAAATGCCGTTGTTGTTGATTCTTTCGTTTGATGGAGCCGTTTTTTTGCAAATTGCAATCACAAATAGTTTGGTGATATCGTCTCTTTTTATGCCACATATAAAACAAACAAGTGCTTTTTAATTTGTAATATCTCTTGTGAGATTTCATTGTTTTTTGTACATTTTGTATATATTATCACCTGAGATATTTCTCTTTCCAAGTACATGATGGGTTTTGTGCCTTTTCTTTGCGATTGACAATCACATGAGATGTTATTCTTGTTGGTTACGGTCCGCTTAAGGATGAAACTCTTGAATCTTGTATATGGTTATTCCAAGCATTCAAGAAAGCTTCTGTGCGTTATCCGAATATCATTATGGCTTGGTCAAGATGGTGCTATGCGAAAAGCAATTGCATCGAGCTTCTGGTTCCAAGCCCCGTCTTTGTCATAAATTAGAAGTTATGTATCTTTTGTGATAAATAGTTAAAGTTAATTTTTATAAGGTCTTTGTGAGTTTATGAAATATTTTGTCATTTTATCACTTATGATAAAGCATGAAAATGATGAAATGTTTACATCATTTATGTGTTTACTTGTTTTTACTTGTTCTTTGTATCTGGTATCACTTGTGATATTCTGTTAAAAATGATGCAACACTTGTTTTTTATTTGATGTTTATATCACTTGTGATATTCTGTTAAATTTGATGTAATACTTTCTTTGATTTTTAGAATATGTCAAGTTTTTTATTTTTGTAATTTTCTTTCTTGTTTTTATACATATTTGGTATATGTAATATGCAGTGTTATATCTCTTGTGATATGAAACATTTATTGTAACACAAAATGCTAAGAGTACACATGTGATAAATGAATAAAATGCTACATTAATACTTTTCCATAAAAATGATCATACAAGTCACTTAGTGATTCCCAAATGTAACAAACTCCGGCACCATGCAATGTGGCTCTGGACCTAATAGAGCGCACCCTTCTTAGGTTACCCCAAATTCGCATTGCATTTTTAAACTAAGCAACATAAGGATTGCTTCTTGCTTCGACTGCTCCTTCTCCAGTCATCTTTGTTTCATCTATGATTCTCTTTATCTAGTCATCTCTATTTTATTGTAGTAATCTTTTTTGCACAATCAGACATCATCTCCTTTTTTTGTTTACTTGATGTAGAATTATCTTTACTGCTATTATTCATAAAGTTTCATATGGATTATTTATCATCATGTGCCTTAAACACGTCAATCTGTAAATATTAACAGGTCATGATTATTAGAGACCAATATATACTCGTTTATCACTTGTGATATTATCTTGCACTTAAAAAATTCGCAACATGTTGTTTGGCTTTTGGAGGAACCTGCGATATTGTGATATCATAGGTGATATCACAGGTGTATCATATGTGATATCATATGTGATATCACAGGCATGTCGACTTATTCTATTTGTTGAATCAGTGATGGTGATGGAGGAACATGTGATACAGTGTTAAACCTATCGAAACATGCACACTTTATCAATTAAGAAAAAAAATGCATTACAAATCTAACAGAAGCATGTTACAAGCTCAACATCTATTGTGATTTCTCATATTATCACAACATTCATCACATTATCATAACAATCCATCAATAACTACTAACTACCACACTTTTATTTGCTAATTTGTCGTGTATCTCATTCTAATCCTGTTCAACTTTTTGGAGGAGAATTTGATATCACAGGTGACATCATAGATTTGTCGGCTTCTTCTTTTGTTGAATCACGTGTGATATCAAAGGTGATATCACGTATGATATCACTTGTGATATCCAGGTAATATCTGATATTACCGTGATTTCACTGAATGATATTAGTTGTGATATCACATGTGATATAGCATGTGTTTGAGCTTCTTTAGTTTGTTATGAAAATCCCGTTGTAACTTCTTTAATTTCTTTGATTCAACCATAGATATTGTCAAATCCGTTGTAAAACCTATTGAAAATCGCACAATGTATCCATTAAATAAACAAATCCAATCACAACTTAACTAATAAGCAAAATTACACTAAATAACTATGTGTTTGAAGCAAAATCAAACCTTTTATTTTATTTAATCTAATTACTTAAATGATAAGTAATATTGCACTATAATAAATAGTTTATCTGTAACTAAAGCACCATCCACAAAAGCACATAAAACATCAAAATTATGATATAAAACAAAGATGATAAAACACACAGTAAATAGTATATCATCAAAACTTTAAATAAAAATAAAAACGAATAACTATTTATAATTATAAAACAATAACAATGAAATATCAAAAGTGTACTAGACATTACATATAATAAAACTTAACAAACAAACAAAAAAACCTATCAAATAAATAAAATTTCACAAGTGATAATACAGATATCACTAGTGATAATCGAGATACACATTCAACTTCAAATATCACGGTGATACTACATTATGATACTTTTCACTCACACATTTCATCAAACACTTGGTGTGCATCGTATGTATACAAAGCTATGAAAGATCATAATATCTCTTGTTTTCAATTAGATATAACACTTTGTAATATCTCATATTATCATAAAAACACAAAATCTTCATAAAATTCTCATAAATATCTTTCAAAACACAAATAAAATTCAGATTCAAGAACAAAATCATCACAATCATCCCATCATCACATTAATCTATCAATTAACGACTAAAAAAACACAAAAATCTTTATAAATAACTACAAAATCATAAATAAAACCACAACAAATTGTAAAATAACAACTAAATAAAGAATTGGAAGCATCGTATGATCATCTTGAGTATGAATCGGTTCATTTTGAACCGTTTTTTTCTCAGATCTGGTTCTACATGCATTGATTGTTTCATTTTTGTGTTTTTCTTTTTGCTTTTAATGGATAAAATTGGTTGATTTGAAATTTTTATGCTAGTTTTTTATTTTGGTTAGAGAGAGAAAGTGAGTTTTTTTTTACAGGGAATTTGTGAAAAGTGAGATGTCTGTGGTGGGTTTGGTGGGGGTGGGTTTGGTGGGAGTAAGTTTGTTGAATTTACACAAATGATCCATCCGTGTTTTTTAATCTTAAAAAATGTTTTTGATCTAATGGTCCAGATATGTCCATTGGTAAGTAGTGGATGTTGGGTTTCTAAAATAAAGTGGCTCTGATTAACACATAGCTTCATAACCTTTTTTTTTTTTTTTTTTTTTTTTTTTAAGCGAAAACCAAATATGAAACACAAAAAATTATTTTCTTTTTAGTGTTTTCTTCCGCGTCTCTATCTTTATTCATTTATTCCTTTGTTCCAATCCAGCATGACAAGGATTAGGATTCCATTGTTCTGATCTCCAGATATATCATAAAAGAGTATATTTAAATATTTAACTATATACCATGTTTAAAAATGGACAGGCATAATTTTATTTCCTTTTTAGATAAATTTTATTTAGAGTTAACTACATTTTTGGTCCTTGTGGTTTTACCTGGATTCCACTTTTGGTCCATTTGTTCAAAAAGTTGCGATTTTAGTCCAAAATGCATAGTTTGGTTCCACTTTTGGTCCATTTTTCTAACGAAGTTAGTTCGGTTAGTTAAGTCGTTTGCAACGTTAGTCCTTTATAGCGATTAGTTTGCAGCGTTAGTCCTTTATACCAAAGATCTTTTGCAACATTTGCAGCGTTAGTCCTTTCAGTTAGTTAGTCCTTTAAAAAAAATTCTAAAAAAAAAATTTCGGAAAAAATAATTTAGGAAAAAAAAATATAATTTTTTTTTCTAAAATAAAATTCGAAAAAAATTTCGAAATATATTCTAAAAAGAAAACTTCTTTTTTTCCGAAAAAAATTCTAAAAAGAAACTTTTTTTAAAAAATAACTTTTTTTTTCCGAATTTTTTTTTTTATATATTCTAAAAAAAAACTTTTTTTTTTCCGAAAAAAATTTCAAAATATATTCTAAATTTTTTTTTAAAATGTATATACATTGAAAAAAATTTCGAAATATATTCTAAAAAGAAAATTTTTTTTTTCCGAAAAAAATTCTAAAAAGAAACTTTTTTTTTAAAAAAAACTTTTTTTTGGAAAAAAATTTCGAAATATATTCTAAAAAACTTTTTTTCGAAAAAAATCCAAAAATATATTCTAAAAACTTTTTTCGAAAAAATTTCGAAATATATTCTAAAAAACTTTTTTAAAATGTATATACATTGAAAAAACGTTTTTAAAAATGTATATACGTTGAAAAAGCGTTTTTAAATGTATATACATTTTTCTAGAATATATTTGAAATTTTTTCAATATATATACATTTTTAAAAGCGTTTTTCAATGTATATACATTTAAAAAAATTAGAATATATTTTGAAATTTTTTCGGCAAAAAAGTTTTTTGGAATATATATTTAAATTTTTTAGGAAAAAAAGTTTTTTTTAAGAATATATTTCGAAATTTTTTTCTGAAAAAAAAATTTTTTTCGGAAAAAAAAAGTTATTTTTGAAAAAAAGTTTCTTTTTAGAATTTTTTTTGGAAAAAAAAAGTTTTCTTTTTAGAATATATTTCGAAATTTTTTTTGAATTTTATTTTAGAAAAAATTTATAATTTTTTTTTCTAAATTTTTCTGAATTTTTTTTTTAGAATTTTTTAAGGACTAACTAACGAAAGGACTAACGTTGCAAATGTTGCAAAGATCTTTGGTATAAAGGACTAATGTTACAACGACTTAACTAACTGAACTAACTTCGTTAGGAAAATGGACCAAAAGTGGAACCAAACTATGCATTTTGGACTAAAATCGCAACTTTTGAAAATTGACCAAAAGTGGAAATAACTAAAGGGACCAAAAATGTAGTTAACTCTTTTATTTATTTTATTTTATTATTTTTTATTTATTTATTTTTTTTTCTAAAAAAACCCCAAAGGTAGCTACTAATCATATTTAATGTTAAGGTAGGACAATGAACGCGAGCAATACCATAATAACTACTTAGTTAAATTGAAATGCTCGTAACTAGAAGAGTCAATTTTAATAATAATAATATGCTTCATCTTTAATTTTTCGTTGAGTTTTTGCGAACTTGATGTAATTTAGTGGGCGCCATTGGTTTTAGAGACGTTGGGGGTGTTGTATGTACGAATGCACATGTCTTTTTGCAAAATGTCCGAGTGTCCGTTTCAATGAATCAATTTGAGATACGACCACAAATGACAAGTTGCCGGATAGCAGCAAAGAGACGAACATGTCATTTTCGGTATGTTTTGTATGCCAACCCGTAAATCTGCAATGAGTCAAGTTTGATACACTAATTTTGAGCTTGGACTAATTCCATATCGACCAGTTGAGCTTTATCGAGTTGATCAAGTTGAAGCTCTAACAACACATAGATGAGCTCGAAACATATAACATGAATTGAGTTTATAATATAACTTGACTCAAAACTTTTTGAGTCCAGTATATGTTTTAAGATAAATGATAGTCATATCTAAAAACATTTAATGTGTGTCAAAAGTTTATTGGTTGTAGCACTTAGATTCTTTTTTTTACAAACCAATAAGTCACATAATTTTAGACATATTATTCGGCATGAGTACCATTTCTCATGTTTTAATATGCATATACTTTGTCATGTTTTTGTATACAATTATCGGCTAAGCGTGAATAACTTGTTAAATCGAACTTATATAGTCAATGATATATATTTACAACCACATGGAGTTTTTAAATCAGGTAAATAGCTCAAACTTTCCTAAATAAAGCTTGTTAGTTCGGCTAACACCATTAATTAATTCGAGCTCGACTCTTTTATATAATTTATGGTTAGCATTACAAAATAGTCGAGCTAAATCATGATCAAGATGACTGAATCATTTAGAATGCAACTTGATTCATCAAGACAAAACTACATTCGGCGGCCATAAAAATACCAGTTTTCAGATATTTAGAATGCAAATGCTATTAGTTATGTTTATATATTTTTTAGATCAACTTATATAAATATGAGTCTTTTGTTTTTACTCAATAACAGATGGTAAATAAATAATTTCACCCATTTCATAATAAAACAAGCATGGTGCTTGACTCAACTTTTTAAGGCTTGTCGCAGTGGAAGCCACCAAATCGGTTGGGTGTGCAAATTTTTTGTGCACAACCGATGTCTACATCGAGCAAACCCAATGCGAAGGTCGGGCGGCACATCGGTCGAGCAAGGCCAAAATGGAACATCGAGTGACTTTTAGACCGATGTGGTTTTATGCGTTTGTAAATTTGACCGTTTGGACCAATTAAAAAAAAAAAAAAAAATCAAACCAACTTTACCACTCTATAAATACCAACTTCACCTCACACACATTTCTTAACACACAATTTCAAACACAATTCAACCTCAAAATACTTCTTAACACAAGATTTAATATGGCTTGCCGTCTCCCCTATTCTGTTGAAGATATGCAGTATGCGTTCAAAATCAATGTAATATCGGCGATGAGGCTCGGAAACAAGCTATTATAAGCGTCATCGAATTGTTTGACGGCGAAAGCGAGAAGGAACAAATGAGACAAAACTACGAGTTCGCAGCGGACATTACTCACGAAAGGAACAAATGAGACAAAACTACCGGAGTTGCAGCGGACATTACTCACGAAAGAAAAGGCGTGTTGGTGCATCAACAGACTACCAACCGAGCTACCGCGGGAACCTCGTTCGAGGGATCTTGGGTTCGTACTCCTCATATGACTCTGCATGCGGGGAGCATTCAGATTAGATTTATGATTTATGTATTTCGTCTTGTTTTTATTTAGCATTGTAACATTTTAATTATTAATGAAATTTTAGTTTATGTTAAAAATGATTTTTTTTTTTAAAAAAATTCCTCGAGTCGTCGGCCGGGGCATCGGGTTGTCGTCATTTGGAGAGAAAGGCGGCGTGGCCAGGTTGTAAGTGCGTCAGGGTTGCGGCGGGACTAGCCTAACATGTTGCACTAGAAATGGCATGTTGCTATCCCCATCTTTTTAACTTCCAAATATCATCAACTCCCATAATAAATATTATAAATGATGGTCGTTTGCACAAGGACGTGTTTGATGGTGCTACCGGCTTCTTTTTTATTTCTGTACCTGTAACAATCTATCAGACATGCCCAAAACTTATTAGTTGTTACTAGACATAGAATAAAAGTTCCAAACAATCCATTAGGAACATGTTATTTGCTCCTTTTCAAAATTGATAATCGATAATCAGGTAACTGAAACCAAACCAAATTTGTAATACCTACAGGAATCGATAAAACCTACAGGAATCGATGAAACCGAACCAAATTCATAAATCAGGTAATACCTACAGGAATCGATAATCGAAACTGAAACCAAACCAAATTTGTAACCGAACTGAATTAATTATTCGATTTTCTGGATATCGTTTTAGCAAAATGAAAACTAAACCGAACCAAAAACTGAATTCATATAAATATATATATTCTTTAAATATTTATATAAAAAAACCCACTAAAACTCTTTCCTTCCATAGTATAAAAATAATATTTTTTAAGTTTTAAATTTGTCTTTGCTATATAGTTAAATAAAAATAAATATAAATATAAATTTTGTAATTCGGGTTATTGGGTCAATCCGAAAACCGAACCGCATTTAAATTCGGTTTTCGGTTTGGTTTAACCCAATTTGAATTCCGATCAGTTTGATTATTTATTTTACTTAGAAAAAAATAAACCAAACAAACCGATAACCGAACCGTTGTACACCTTAGACACTTTATCGTTTACTTGTTAATTTGTTATGGACTTACGGACTACGGACATATATGGTTTTGAGCTATCATAGCTGGGCCTGTGAGACCTCTACCGTGTTAAGGTTCGCTAGTTTAGGACATATCCAATATTTCAATGGTATAGAAGAAAAAACATTCCCCTAAATTAAGAGCATATCTAATGTGAGGTAGAGAAAAAACTATTTTTTATCCTAATTATGAGCAAAGGCATTTTATTTTGCATACTCAAAAATACTTGCATACTAAGGGATAAATCATCACCTTCTATCAAGTTTAATGGTGGTGATTAACTTAAGATTTAATATGTCTAAACCTAATTCTATGTTTTTTCTTGTTTTTTTCTTTTCTTTTTATCTTTCTTATTTATTTTCTCAATATTAGTATTTTTTTAATTACTTTTTTTAATTTCACGTTTTTTTTTCGTTTTCGTCAGTTTTCATACGTTTTTGTCCATTTTTTCCGCTTTTTATACGTTTTCGTCTATTTTCTTACGTTTTCATACGTTTTCATCCGTTTTCTTACGTTTTCGTCTGTTTTCTTATGTTTTCGTCCGTTTTCATATGTTTTCGTCCGTTTTCTTGCGTTTTCGTTTGTTTTCTTACGTTTTCGGCCGTTTTGTTACGTTTTCGTCAGTCTTGTTACGTTTTCGTCTGTTTTCGTCCGTTTTCTTACGTTTTCGTCCATTTTCATACGTTTTCGTCCGTTTACATACGTTTTCGTCCGTTTACATACGTTTTCGCCCGTTTTCTTACGTTTTCGTCCGTTTTCATCTGTTTTCTTACGTTTTCGTCCGTTTTCATACGTTTTCGTCTGTTTTCTTATATTTTCGTCCGTTTTCATACGTTTTTGTCTGTTTTCATACGTTTTCGTTCGTTTTCTTACGTTTTCATCTGTTTTCTTACGTTTTTGTCCGTTTTCGTCCGTTTTCATACGTTTTCGTCCGTTTTCTTACGTTGTTGTCCGTTTTCATACGTTTTCGTCTGTTTTCTTACGTTTTCGCCCGTTTTCTTACATTTTCGTCTGTTTTCCTTTGTTTTCATTCGTTTTTGTCCGTTTTCGTCCGTTTTCATACCTTTTCATCTGTTTTCTTACGTTTTAGTCCGTTTTAATACGTTTTTGTTCGTTTTCTTACGTTTTCATAGGTTTATATATGCTTTCGTCTGTTTTTTTACGTTTTCATCCATTTTTAGATGCTTTAAATCGTTTTTAGAGCGTTTTCGTCGTTTTCGCGTTTTAGTCGTTTTCATCCGTTTTTATACGTTTTCGTCCGTTTTCAGATGCTTTTTTTCGTTTTCATACGTTTTTATACGCGTTTCATTCGTTTTTGTCCGTTTTCATACGTTTTCGTCCCGTTTTTTTGCAGTTTTTATACTTTTCGTCTATTTTCATGCTTATTATTAAACTTTATTATATTACATGTCTAATATCAATTATGATATTTTATTATAAAAAAGTTAATGTCTAATATCACTTGTGATATTTCATAAACAAACAAGTATGTTTTTTAACCTTTAATATCACCTGAGATATTTCATTGCTCTGTATATTTTTATATATTATCACCTATGTGTTTTCTAATATTTTTATAATTTTCAGTTACAAGATAGTTTTGTGTCTTTCATCGCAATTGACAAGCGCATATTTTTTTAATGCAACTAATGTTATCTATCACTTATGATATTATACTCTTAGTAGAAATAAAATGGTTAAAGTCTCTTTAGGTGAATTCTTATTTTGTTAAAAAAAAAAGCTAATTTAATGCAACACTTGTTTGATTTTGAGAATATATCAAGTCTCTATATTCATAGTTTGCCTCCTTTTTATTCATTTTGATATTTTCAAGTGACACTTATTTATCTTTTGTGATATAACATTGTAAGAAAGATGAAGAAAATTATACTCTTCATCATATATGTGTTATCAGTTGTGATACTCAACTAAGAATGTGAAATATTAAATTCATACCAAATGTGATAAGAATTTAGTATTTTACCGAGTATATATGAAAGAAATGATAATAAACATCACTTATTATATTACTGTGATGATTACATTTCATTTTCTTATTTGTGTTTTTGAAAATATTTAGGAAGATTTTGTGTTTTATGATAATATGATATATTAAAAAAGGTGTTTAACTGAAAACAAAATATGTTATAAAACTTTTGTTAGACTTGTGGTGGATTTTTCTATTTAATGGATACATTATGCATGTTTCGATAGGTTTTATAGCAGAATTTAAAAATATATATGATTGAATCAGCAAACTAAAGAAGTTATAGTTGAAGAAAGCACACATATTTATAAACAAATTGAGTAAGCTCAAACACCTGTGATATCACACAAGATATAACAGGAGATATCACCTCACTTGTAATATCACATGATATCACAGGTGATATCACATGATATCACATGTGATATCACATGATATCGCTGGTGATATCACAAGTGATATAAACAATGATATCACACATGCTATCACCGGTAATATCACACATGATATCACAGGTGATATCAACGGTGTTATCACACATGATATCACGTGTGATATCACAAGTGAGGTGATATCACCTGTGATATCACAAGTGTTTGAGCTTCCTCAGTTTGTTTATAAAGATATGTGCTATCTTCAACCATAGTTTATTTAGTTTGCAGATTCAACCATAGATATTTTTAAATCATATAAAACCTATCGAAGCATCTATGTATCATTAAATAGAAAAATCACCACAAGTCTAACAAAAAGTATCATAACATCTCTTGTTTTCAATTGAACAACTTTTCTAATATTTCATAATATCATAAAACACAAAAATATTCATAAATATTTTCAAAAACACAACCATCACATTCTTAGTTGAGTATCTGGCCGATAACACATACATGATAAAGAATGTAATACTTTTTTCTTCCTTACAGTGTTATATCCATAGAGATAAATAAGTGTCACTTACAAATATCAAAATGAAAACGTCTGAAAAAGAACAAAAACATATAAAATCGAATGCAAAACATATGAAAACGGACAAACACATATAAAATAGAGAAGCGTATAAAGCGGATGGCGTGTAACGAATGAAATACAAAATGGATGGCGTCAAAGCAGGGCACGTCTAAAATGGATGAAAAAGTAAAAAGCGGATGACACCGTATAGCGTCAGCGGACGGCGATCGCTAAAATACGGGACGGCGTCTAAAGCGGCAATACATGAAACCTAAAAGCATTATGAAAATGGATGAAAATGGCGAACATAAGAAAGCGGGGCGAAAACAAGCAAAGCGTATGGCGTAAAAACCGTGCGAAAATGTATAAAAATGGGCAGCGAAAGCGGGCAGCGTGTAACGTAAGAAAATTGACAAAAGCGTATGAAATCAAGCAGCGTAAAAAGCAGATGGAAATGAATGAAAATGGGCGTAGCGAGCGTAAAAAAGGCGAAAACATATGAAAGCGGCAGCGTATAGCGACGAAGCGTCGAAAGCGAGCGAAAATGTCTAAATTGGGCCGAAAGCGTAAAACGTAGCGTATGAAAGCGGACAGCGTCTAAGCGAGGCGTATATAAGCGTTAAGCGTACAAAAGCGTCGAAAGCGGACAAAAGCGTCGAGCGGATGTAAGCGTCAGCGGATGAAAGCAGGCGAAAATGTAAAAAGTAGCGAAACATATGAGCGGGACGATAGCGATTATATAAGCGAGCAGCGTATGAATGCGGATGAAAGCGTTTGAAAGCGGAAAAAAAAAACTTGAATAAAAAAAACGTGAATTTAAATTTGAAAAAATAACAATAAAAAAAAAGTGAACTAAAAAAAAAAAAAAAAAACATGAATTTAAAATAAAAACGTGAATTCCAAAAAAAATTAAAAAAAATGAAAAAATAAAAGAAAAAAATGTTAATAAATAAAAAAGACAAAAAGACAAAGAAAAAGAAGAAAAAAAACATGGACTTAGGTTTTCATGTTAAATCTTAAGTTTATCCCCACCATTAGATCAAACTAGATGCATGGTGAAGATTTCTCTCTTAGTAAGCACCAAAATAAGAGTAACCATTTGAAAATTCCTCATTATGAGCATATTCTTTGAGAAGTTGATATGTTTTAAATCAAGATAGAAATGAAGAAAAACTAGTCGTATTAACAGGAATTTTAATAAAGAAGAATGAATCTCGAATTAATCAGATGAATAATTTGTTATTGACTAGCATAGTACCCGCAAAGTAGCGGCAGTACCTAACATGTCAGTTTTTCTCGTACCTTCATCTTTAAGCGGTATGCAATGAGAGTTAGTATTTGACGGTTTACCTGTTTGATAGTTCGAAAAGAGTGAATGCGTGTTTGAATTTCCGTAAAGTATATCAATACAACTATGGATATCCATACTTATACTCATATGAATTTTGAATAACTTGAATGTTTATAATAAAATTACAACTATAAATTTGTATTATTGTAAGTTTGTAACATCCATTTTAATATTAAAATTTAATGTATCATTAGTGTACATTATAATGCAATTATTATAGTGTAAAATTTAATTATATGAATTACTAATTATAGTAAAATGTGCAGGCATAAAAAATAAAGACTTCTTTTTTTAGAAAGTTCTAAATACATTATAAAGTAGTAAAGATAGAATGAGTGTGTTTACAAGAAAGGAAAGGAAGTTTTTTTCAATTAACCATATAATTAACACAAGCATGTTAACACACACACAATCATCAATATGAAAAAATATAGAAGAGATAGATCGGTTGAACACTTAACACACATACACGAATGAATATGAAAGTTTATGCGTAAATGAAATGTGATAAAATGAACAACCAACTCTCAAATGAGAGTTACAAAGGTATTTATAGGGAAGGAGCTAGGGCAACACACAAGCTCCCTTCCTTTCCTTATTGGGCTTGGGCCAAGGCTTATGGGATTTCTACATAAGCCTTGCCTTAAGTACTAACATAAAAGCCTTAATTAAGCTAACTATTACATATTGATTACTAACACTTGAGAAATGGTTTAGGAGTGATTCCAACAATCTCCCCCTAAGTGTTAGTAATTGATGACATAAGTAATTTGAAACATTGTTAGTGCAGATGTAATAGTAGCTTTGACGTCTTATGACATTCTTCTTTCTTGTGAGAAGAAATGCCTTGATACGAACAATCTCCCCAGTGTAGGGATCTTGTTACTTTTGAAGTATTCTGCTTTGACATCTTTGATTTCTTTGTTCTTAAATTCTTTTGTTCTTTGTGGTGGTTGTGATAGTATGTTGTTGTCAGCTACAGGTGGTTGTGAAGAATCATTGTGACTTTGTATTGCCTTTAATATTTGAGAGAACTTCTTTAGTGATGTTGTTGGTATGAGCATGTGAAGAATCTGCACGATCTTTTCCTCCCGCGAGCATCCATAAGAAGAAGACATAAAACATAGGTTAGAAATAATCCAGCACAAGTTTGAACTTGAGTGTGTTAACGGCATAGTGTGAAAACACGTCTCTAATTCGACAAAGGCGTTCTGAGCTGGATTCTCACAAGTGAGATAGCGATGTACGAAGTACACCTCGGATTCGGTGAGTCATTGAGGTACACCAAAGCATCACCCACGGTTGAGACCGTTTGAGACACACTAAGCATAACCCACAAGGAGTTACGAAGTGACTGTTGTCGAGCGTTTGATGTTGACCACTGGCGGGAGTTTCCATTCAATCGCGAAGATCCGGTTGTGAACCCCTCATAAATGTTCTCGACAGTTGCTAAGATGTGAAGGACCCTTGAATGTATCACTTGCGTCCTTATTGTTGAGCGACAAGTGATGAAATGTCAAGTGTACCTAAGAGATCTTTTGATGAATCTCGTGGCTCTAGACTCAATAGTGCGCTTTGGTTTTCCAGAGCGGAGACTAGGGAGAGGGTCTCCTTCTTTAATACCAACAATCTCTAAGAGAAAGCCGATAGTTTACGTAGGGTTCCCTGTGAGAATGAAACAAGCTTCTGTTGAGAGAAACTTGAGTGGCTAATAAGGTTTAGTGCATGCGTCACTGGGCCCATGTCGACTTTATTCTTCAATACCGGTGTCATCTAGTTACAACCCGTTAGCATATGAATTGAACCACGTATGCGCCCTAAGTTGAATAATTTGGAGCGCTATTTATTTTCACCCTTTTCTTTACTTTTCTTTTTAATTCTTCAACTCCTTCTTTCTCCGATTCTCATTTTCTCCTTTTTATAATTATACCTAAGGACTTCTAAATTCTAACCATTGGTGGTGTCCTTGGGTAGATCCCTCAGGCTCTGGTGGATCATAGGACGGTTATTCCTAACCTTAGTCACCTTATAACTCCATGATTAACCTATGTAGCCGTAAACCATTTTCATGAAAATCTCTCAAAGTGGTTATGAATAAAAACATTTTGTACCACTGAAAGAGTTTTATATTTTGCAGAAATACTCCCCCTCCATACGTGCTTGAGTATTTTGACAAAAATCTGCACGGTGAGAGAAGAGCGCGCATTTTTGAATTGATCAACTCAAGATAGACAATTCCCCGTGAGACACGGTTACATCACTGACTAGGTCAGCTTGAAGTTGTAAACACTCCTTGGTGAGGAGGTTTGACCCGTCAAGGTTCATGTCTACCAAGAATTTCTCGAATGGTACATTCTACTAGGACAAGTCCTTTGCGAGACACGTTTACATCACTAGCGAACTAGCTTGAAATTATTACCCGTCCCGGACAAGTCTTTTCGAGTTACTAACATTTAAGAGCTCATCAATTCATTGGTTAAGTCTTTAGTACGAGGATTCAATAGCAATTCCCAACATATTTCTTATCACATAATTTTTCTCCCCCTAAAAAATGGCATATATAAATGATATTTTTGACGAAATTTTGATATCGAATATGACCATTTCGAGTTTTGTGGGAAGATTTCCACGAAGAACAATTTGTGAACAAAGTTCTAAGAAAATACTCCCCCTCAACAAGTGATATTAACTTTTGAGGTTTTGAAAATCATAAGGGGAAGTACTTGTTCTTTTGAGCAAAACTTCGAAAGTGAAAGTTTTGATTAGTTTTACTCAAAAGTAAGAAGCTTTCGCTCCTTTTATAAGGATTGTGGCACTAAAGCGTACCGCAGGGTCCTTTCATGACAAGAACGGGTTGTGCACTGTTATGTGTGCACAAGCCATTGTTAAGAATAGATCACACATCCAAATATAATGAAAGAAACAAATCAAGGAGTACCGGGAAGTCGTCAATAACACGGGATTCTTTACGGGCGTTGGTAACTGTTAGAGATATGCTTTGGCGTCCACCCATGAAACTCTCAATGTCCTCATCTGATCCCGACGAAACAACCTTTCATCAATCCTGGTAATGATCTTCTTCGCATCCCTCTTTTCCCTAGAATTCCATCTTTTCTTCGACCCAATGCCTTGATGAATATCTTTTAACCGATAAGCCATTCCATCTCGAACCTTCTTCAAAGTCTGATCACATAATTTGTGAAGCTCCTTGCACTCCATGAAGCAATTTCGGTGAATTTCACTTCGGTAAAATACCCCAAATGGTTTCTTAATGATGGTGTACTGAGGAAGATGGTTGATATCGGGAAAGTCTAGCTGTGGTTTGGTGAGATTAACACATTTCTGGTATGACTCCACAGCAAGTTGAATATCTTCTACACGTTCTTGGATCACAATGCTTCTTATGAATATTAGCAATGACTTGATGTACTCGCGTTGGATATTTGTAGAGAATTGTCGCATTCGTCCTTGTACCATGGCAAGATACATGTCTTCAATGTCATTGAGCGACAATCTCGGGAAATCTGCTTCTATAAAGTCATATTCCTGTTCGTCTTGTCGTTTGACCACAATTTTATTTAGGAATGTGTAGTCCCACTTCGACGACAGGGTAACATGCATAATTGCAACGATCCGTTTGTCACTAAACACTTCCTTTTAGACTTAAGAACACAGCTACGTAGTAGATTCTTCTTCGTTCGGGCCAATGATGAATCCCATCGGTGCATCGAGGTCGTACTTTTCCACTTTGTCAACAAACATGTGTGTGGCTTCTTCCTCGATGGCTATATTATTAGAGTAGATTGCTACCGGAAAAGGGAGGGTTAGTGATGTAGCGTATTTCTTGGTGACATCGCTACCGTGTAGAAGGAATTCTAAGTCGTTGTTGAAGAAATATTGGTAGGGAATCTTAGGTTGATCAGGTCGGCCAATGGTAGGTAGTGGTTTGGTCGGTCGATTGTAGTATGGAGCTTTGTGCAGTGCGGTGAAGTCAATGTTTTATTCAGGGATTGAGCCAATCAATGTTGTTAGACATGGCACGTGCAATGTTATCAAGATGATATTCGACTTCAATGGCCATGCGAGTTGTCCTTAAGTAGTTGAAAGCGTGGTTCTTGATTCGCCTCAACTCTGCTTTAGTCATTTTCTTCACTTTGAACTTTTCTTGTATAAGCTTCACATGCTCCATTGTGCGACCATCTGCCGGTTCTTGTCCTTCCGTGGCGAGGTGTAGCATCAACAAGTTTAGAGAACAGTCATACTCTTCGGTGTCACCATCATCTAGCCATGACACAACGATCTTTTTTCTTCTTAGGCTTTGGTGATGATGCTAGTTTCTTTGTTGATGTAGAAGAAGTAGGTTGTTTTTGGGGCTCAGGAATGTCTTCATCGTCACCACGGTGTATTGAAAGTGATCACCGGTTTTCTCTGTTTGTGGTGGTGACTCGAGTCACGAGGTTTGTCTTTTGCAGGAGAACGTGGTGGAGATCTTCTAGCGGTGGAGGTCCTTTGGGGTGGTGGAGGCATAGTAGATGAATCGTCATTTTTCTTCTTCGTTTAGCCTCATAATCCTTATCCAGTATCATCATCGTCTCTTGGGCGCTTAGCCCTTTCATTTGCCACTTTGTATGAAGTTTTGAGTTGAAATTCGGCAATGCCTCAAAAGTTTAGCGTCGAAGTAAATGTTGCAGTCGTTTAGACATTTGTAGAACAAGCTTGGAAATCAATTCGCATCGGAGACAACCGGAGCTCAATTGGATTGATTTGCATTGCTCTGAGTAGATTGCATTGTTTTCTTGACCAATTGCATGAGATTGGATAGATTTATGCGGTGAACATCTCTCTTGTCACTCGGGGGCGATGTAGAGAAACTTGTGAGTGTATTCTCTGATTGTCTTATCCATTTCCCCTTGGATATCTCTGTTAAGAAACTGTTGGATTTGTTCTCTTTCTTCTGAAAACTTCGTTTATCACGTCTGAAGAATGTTAACTCATGTCGGCCGATTGATTGATTTCTTTTGACCCGTCTTTCTTTCTTACTTTTCGGCGGCTTTGACAATCTTTGTCTTTGCTCGTGATATCAAGTATCGGTTGGTTTCTTTCTTGATTTGGATCGGATCGGTGGTGGCTTTGGATGGTGGTGGTGATAAATGAGAAGATGAGTCGGCGATGATGAGTCATGAGGCTCGGGGTCCTTTGGTGGCTCGAAGTTTGTTCCTTGCTACGTTATGGGACTATCTAGAATATAGTCATCCGCTTCCTTTTACGCTTTAGCCTTTTCGCGCCTTAACCTAGTTTCTTCATGCGCTTTAGCTAGAGCTTCTTCTTACGCTTTTTCTTTAGCGGCGGCCTCAACATCTTCATCAGTAATTTTCTAAGTCTTCTCCTTCTTCTTTTCTGGTACTCAAAGTCAAAGATAATCTCATCCTCAAGTTCTTTGTTGTTGATTAGGTGGGTGGTGGTACGGTTCCTTATCGGGTTGATTAACGCGCCGAAGCTGGTGTGGTTAGTGCACCACCACTTGACCCTCCAGGGCCACGAGTTTGTTGTAGGTTGAACTCTTGAGCAACATGTTGTAGTCGGAGATTCTTCAGTGTCTTTCTGTAATCTTTAGCTTCATCCTGTGGTTCTTCATCTGAGCTTTCGTCCTCTTCATGCTCTTCCACTAGAGTTTTCCCTTTATCAGACTTAGGACTTTGAGGTTTTTCAACAGTAGTCGTATCATCCTTAATCGACTCAGAGTAGATAATCTCCTCATCTGTTTCAGTATCGTTAGAGTCCTCGTCCATTAGTTTGGGTTCTGGTTTAGGAATAGGGATAACAACCTTCGATGGAACTTTCCTTTTAAGGGTATGAGTCCTCTTAGGATACTTTTGGGTACTCCGGTGCTTCTTTGCACTTCAGCCTTTGCCGATCTCCTTGTCTTCTTCACTGGTACAGCGGAAGTCTTTTCATCAATGAAGCCAACTTTTCCTGATGCTACAGCTTCTTGATATATTTTGTATGATTGAAGATTCTTTATGTAATCAGAGAGAAGGTAGTCTGGCAATCTGACACCTTGTTTCTTTGTTTTGACTCTTTGAATCGACAACGTTTAGCGTAGGTTCAAACAACTTCGGAGTGATGGTTGGGATCATCAAGTCTCAAGGAATGTCCAGATTATTCAGAGTATTCTTGAATCAACAATTTAGTGTATCGATGTTGGGAATCTTGGTGCATGGTTTCACGAGATATGACATCATGTCATCCCAAATCGGACTTCTTGAAGTCGATGTGCATCATGTTGACCATGCCCCAAAATATTTGTAGTTCCATGAGCTTAGGATGCTCATAACCATTATCACGTCAGTCTTGATTTGGCAATCATGATGTAAAGAGTTCTCCATGGATGAGGAATGTTCTTTAGATCCACTGAAGAATGTTTAGTTATAATCCCAGCTGCTTCATCATAGCCAATGTTGACCATGAGCTGGAGAGTAGTCTCTTGAAGAAGAGTAACAACATAAGTATCAGTTGGATGTCGGGAAGAAGGAGAATTGCTCTTAAGTCCTCCAACGATGATGGTGACTTGTTTGTTGTTGAGTGTCACCGTCACGGACATCTTGACCATCGATCTTACGCATGGTGTGCGAGGTGGTGAATATAGATCTCGATGCTTGTTGTAGAGTTTGTGAGCATGTTCTTGTATGGATGAGCCTTCAGAATATCCACAGCAATAACACAAGAAGACTCAGAACATGTGAAGTTATCGAAGTCGACTTTGAGATTGTTCTTCCCAATCTTCATCTTGTAACCATCAGGGAAAATGTCTTCCATCGTGAGAACATTTGGTGCATCAACGTTTTGCATTGTGACGTCCATATTGTGATCTGAAAGATATTGAGCCAAAAGAACCAACATATCGAAAGACATTACGTTAGTCAACAGTTGATTTTATTGTCCAATTATTGAATATGTTATGTGTATGAATGTTACGAGTCTAACGTCACTTGTTTGTCCAATAGTCTAAAGTAGTCGTGAAAAGTTTTGTGAGTTTATTAATTTTGAATCTTAAAATCCAAATTTTCACACATTTACACAACATATTTACCATTGTAGCTTATTAGTGACATTTTAGTTTCGTGACGTTATAATTTATTTATTTACAAGTTTGTACACGTAACAATTCATTGGTAAGGTTAAAGTTTTGGCTTATGCGTAAAAAGTAAGTTTATGCGTAAACAGTAGAAACCATACGCGTAGGCATAAGCTTATGCGTAGGAACTCTTCTTCAGCGTAAGAAATGTTACGCGTAGGAAAAGAGCCCTTAGCATAAGGCTTACGCGTAAGCATATTTTGGAGCTTATGCGTAAGGTTTACTCGTAAGAGTGAACCTTATGCGTAAGAATCAAGTTTACGCATATCCTTCACAGGATACGCGTAGTCCCCATGTAGAACCTTACGCGTAGAAATCCAATGGTTAACCTTGATTCTGAATATTCACGCGTAAAACCTGAAATACATTCATCATAACATTTCCATTAACACATTATTAAATATCTTTCAATTTTCACATGAACTCATAGTCTTAAGCAGTTACGCGTAAAGATTGCTTACGCGTAAAAGTTAAACCCTAGGGTTTCAATTTTACGAATAAGGAATCTAACCATAGGATTTGCACCAAACGTTTTCTGGGATACCTTAGAAGCTTAATGAGTTGTTTTAAACAAGTTTTATCATCAATAGCCTTATGAGTAAAAAATACCCATTTCAACGAGTTCTGAACCCTAAATTTCAATTAATGCATGAATCATGTATCTGGGCAGGAATCAAAGGTGTTTTTGATCAATTAAGCATGTAACAAACATTATTCAACCATCTAATTGTCCAGAAATACTCACACAAGAAAACCCCTAAATCCACGCATAAACCCTAATTGTGGATAAGTGATTAAAAGCAGTTTACGGGTAGGTTTTATGATGAAAATGGTTTTAAGACTTGATATAAACGTTGAAAACACAACCCATATCATCAAGATCAACCAAACGTGATCATGTGTTCATAAGCTTATCGTAGAACACATAATTACGCTAGAGAAATCTAACCGTTGGAATGTTATGCAATTAAAAAACCTTTGTTTAAACTCACTCAACGATGCTAAAAACACTTACAAATTGGAGGTTTAAAAGCACGGATTTGAAGAATGATTCGTGGGATGAGGTAGGCGAGTATTAAATGTTTTGAAATAAATGAATAATAAAGTTAGGTGGAGGTGTTTTGTAAAAAATGAGTTTAAGCTTTTGACAACTTTGGCCCCTCCACCTTAATCATTTTCATCCACAGCCCATAACTTCCATTTTGGTTACATAAAGCAAGATATTTGGAAAGAAAATTGACGACACTCCCCCTCGACTTTAGAAATAAAGAAATTTTACAAATTTGGGTCTGGGGAGTGTCAATAAACCAGAAACGTGACCACCATTATCAAAGATAAAATATTTACTTTCTCCCCCTCAACACTTGTTCGGGAAAATGTGAAAAGTTAGATAGAACAAAGTGTTGACTGAAGTATTGTACTTGCCATGTTTGAAAGAAATTAGATAGAAGAATATTTTTGACTTTTATCAGATTTTATATATTTGTATTTTGTTTTTGAAAATTTATTTACAAAAGAGGTTTTGGTGTTTGACTGGTTTTAAAATTGTTTTAAAAGTTCATCCAGTTCCTCTGGAGTCAAACACCACATACCAATCTGGTGGACCAACTCAGTAAACCTAGCAGGAGCTAAGGATTTGGTGAGAAGATCTGCGCGATTGATATTCATACCCACAAAATATAACTCAGCGGTACCCTTTTCACATGCTCTTTGATGAAATGATATCGAAGATCGATGTGCTTAGACTTCGAATGTTGAGCGAGTTGCGAGACCGCAATAGCACCGATTGTCACGATTACATCGGGATTATGTCAAATCGTAACCATAGTCTTTGAGTTGTGTTCTCATCCAAATGACTTGAGCACAACACACAAACATGGCTACATATTACCGCCGGTTGAGGACGGCGATGTACAATCCGCTTCTTCGATTGCTATGACACCGGTTTATCACCAAGAAATTGTAGAGCTCTGAAGTACTTTTTGAGAATCTAAGCAACCTGCGTGATCGACATCTGAAAAAGCTATTAGTTCAAAACCGAGAATCCTTCGGATACCGATTCCCAAGTTAATGGTTCCCTTGATGTATCGAGGATTCTTTTAGCCTCGAGAGGTGAGTTTGATAGAGTCTTGGTGATAACGGGTCCAAAGATATCGGCAAAGACAATATCGGATCTCTGGTTGTTAGATACATGAGAGACCCAATGATACTTCGGTATTTGGTAGGTTCAACCAATTTCCCATGCAAATCAGCGTCCGGTTTCTTGGTATGTGCCATTGGTGTGGCATAGGTGTCCTGATTTTGCATTCCATTTTTGTTTAAAATTTCAAGGGCATATTTGGGTGACTCGAAGATACCACGGGGTGATTGATGAACTTGCAGTCCTAGAAAGAGCGTAAGTTCACCCATCATTGACATTTCAAAATGTTTTTTCATAAGTTTTGAAAAAGCGTTTGAGTACTTTAGATGTGTTGACCCAAAAATGATGTCATCCACATAAATTTGAAAGATTAAAATGTGTGCCCCGTAATATTGTATGAATAGTGTAGGGATTCGACCGATCCTTTGGCGAAATTATTAGCGATAAGAAAGGATGACAACTTATCATACCAAGCCCGAGGGGCTTGTTTGAGACCGTAGAGAGCCTTGTTCAGTTTGTAGACATCATTAGGGAACTCGGATCAACAAATCCTTACGATTGACATAGACCGTTTCTTTTAGTTTTCCATTTAGAAAGCGGTTTTGGCGTCCATCGAAAGACCGTGATGTTCATGTGAGCGCGAATGCGAGAAAAATCGATCGACCTCAAGTCTTGCAACCGGTCGCGAATGATTCCTCGTAGTCAATCCCTTCTTCTTGTCGTAACCCCAGCCACCGAGGCGTGACTTATTTATGATAACCGTACCTTCAACATCCAACTTGTTTTTCCAAATCCATTTGAGACCAATAACATAGACCCCGGTTGGTTTTGCAACCAATTCCCATACTTCAAGCGTTTAAAGCGGTTAAGTTCTTCTTGCATGGATTCAATCCAGTTGTCATATGTCATGGCTTCCTTAATATTTTTTGGTTGGCTTGGCGGACGATGAGTGCATAAATGCAATGTTCACCGTCGGTCGAAGGCGTTGTCTAGTTACGGCCCGGTTGATGCGGGTTTCCAATAATGTTCACAAGAAGATGTTCTTTCGTCCAACGATGTGTGGAGGGTTGATGTTGATATACATTTTGCAGATTAGGAGGATTCAAATGGCTTGTGGATGATTCTGCAACATCGGTGTGGCGGTTTCATTAGCAAACGGATTGAAGAACGCATTTGGATCATAATCTGCAGGTGGGGTTACTTCGTTGTTCAAAAGATCATCATTTGGTTGGCGTCATTGGATCGGTTTGTTCGGCTATTGTTGTAGAATCAATTGATGGTGCTTCTTCAACAGTTGTTGTTGTTTAAGGTGTATCAGGTATTGGATTATTATCGGGTTGTGCGTGAAGCAGTTGATACATCCAGAACGTTGATCAATATCATCACTAAACATATGAGCAAATAGCATTTGTTCCATTTGTTGTGAGTAAGCGAAGGCTTGGTTGGTGATGATGGGGTTTGGGGAAAGTTTAGGACGGTTATGTCCGGGTTCCAAGCTTGTTTTCTCGAAGCCATTTCGTAAGCTCATCGAAATTGGCATGAATTGTTTCCATAATCTCCTTTGTGCGGCGATTCGGATCCGGTAACCCTTAGAATTTTCACAGTATCCAACAAAGACTCCAATGTTAGCTTTGGCTTTGAGCTTACCAAAGTCATCACGATCATTATTCGGGTAACAAAGGGATCCAAATACATGAAAGTGTTTGAGATTCGGTTTACGGTTGTGGATAAGCTCATAAGGTGTTTTTTTGTGGCATTTGGTAATCATTGAGCGGTTTTAAGTGTAGCATCACGTTGACACGGCTTCAGCCACACAAGTATCTGGAAGTTTTGCATTGATCAACATCGTTCTTGCGGCTTCCACTAGCGTCGGTTTCGTCTTTCAACAACTCCATTTTTTTCGGTGTTCGTGCAATGGATGTTTGATGCTCAATTCCCACTTTCTCATAATATGCACGAAGAGTTTGATTCACAAATTCAGTTCTTTTGTGCGATTCACGATTTGTCATTTGTATTCAGGGCTGAACTTGAATTTTCGTGAGAAAGGTGATGATCATCTGTGGAGCTTGATCTTTACTTCGAAGAAAATAAACCCAAGTCCATCTTAAGTAGTCATCCACAATTACCAATATGTAGCATTTGCCATTGATCGTTTGCACACGCATCGGGCCACACAAATCCATGTGAAGAAGATGAAGCACATGCTGTGAGTTGTGTTCCACCTTTAATGAAAAATGAGCACGAGTGCTTTTCCCTTGTTCACAAGCTGAGCATAGATGATCTTTAGAATACCGAAATCATGGGAGACCTTCAACAAGTTTGAACCGTGCAAGGTTGGTTATGGTTTGAAAGTTTAGATGTGAGAGCAGCGATGCCATAACAGGATTTTGTAGATGTTGGCTTAGAAAGTAGGCAGATGGGAGAAGAAGCAATCATGTCTTGCATTGAGATTGTGTAAAGACTTGATGTGCGTTGACCGGACATAAGATCGTTTCCTTGTAGATCACGAATGAAACAAGTTTTCTCCCTAAAAGCAACTTTTAAATCTCCATCGCAAAATTGACCGACTGAAAAGAGATTGTGACCGAGACCTTCCACATAATAAACTCCGCTAATTTCGATGTTCCCATTGATGTAATCTCCGAAGCCCATGATAGCCGCTAAGTGATCATTCCGAATCGACAATGCCAATGATTTGAAACAAAGTTTGATAACAGTTTGAGATTGCTTGTCATGTGCCGGGAACATCCGCTATCAACAACCCGAGGATGATCGTATCACCGCATTACACAGGCGACAGATGGAATAGAAGTAGATGTGGAACCCGAAGAGTTAGAGGGTTCCGATGTAGTTATAGGTGAAACACACATGTTAATGATTTTAGGTATCCATGTAAAGCCAAGTGTATTATGTAACCATTTCTGCTATCTCCAACTAGTCTTAGATTTGGTCTTAGTGAATGCACTAGGTGATAAGTTCTTCCTAGGAGGTGAAGGGGGTTCTAAGGGATCAT
Source organism: Chrysanthemum makinoi (assembly GCA_910596185.1). NCBI lineage: Eukaryota > Viridiplantae > Streptophyta > Magnoliopsida > Asterales > Asteraceae > Chrysanthemum > Chrysanthemum makinoi. Next base: position 170,854,730 of record OU343219.1, on the reverse strand, counting down.
CAATGATTAAAGCATGATCACTAGAAGGCGGTTTACCTAGCACAGACTTAGAAGCATTAGTGGGCCTAGAGGTATTCCGTTTTCGATTGTTCTGCTTACGAGATAAAATAGTATTAGCAACACATTTGTCATGACAACCAGAAAACATACTTTTACGACAACCAACACAAGAAGCTTCAAACTTAACATGTAAAGTACTTAAAGGTTCAGCATTCGTTACATCACTTTTTCTATTACATTTGTCAGACGCAATATCTAAAGTGGGTGCAACTTGAGTTTTATTCAAATTCCTAAGGTGTTCTTCTACTTCAGATATCTTTATTGTTCTTTTCTAACGTCGCAACTTCCTATTCTTCCTTGTATTGCTCCTTGGCTGTGAAGTGCAGGTGTTGGGAAAAGAGGCAACTATTCTGTTTCGATGAGGGAAGCACATTAGTTTCTTGTGGTTTGTCATTAGATGTTCTAGAGTCATTTTGAATCTTTCTAGGTGCAGTTACTGCTGTATTACTATCCCTATCTTGCTTAAGTATGACCAACTCTGCTTTTAGATCATGAATAGTGTGTAACAAATCTAGATTTTCAGAGCGAGTAAGTCCATCTCGTCGTAAAACATCTTTGGTATATACAAGATGATCGTCAACATCTTTTGACGCTTGAGCACGAGTCTTTTTGAGTAAATAAAATATGACACCATATTCCTTTTTAACTTTTGAAATTTCTTGTTCATATTTTGAAATTTGACACTTTAAGGACACATTTTCATCATCCAGTTGCTCAAGTTTTGGATTAAGAGTTTTGGTATGCAACTGGTTGATTTTGTTTTGCAAAGCGAGTTCTTGATTTTGACAATCTTTTTGACACCATTGAAGACGACGTTTTGCATTTGAAAGCTCATTTAACAATCGCTCATTTTCAACTTTTAAAGACTTGATTTGTGACACAGTATCAGTATTCTCAACATTTTCAACATAATCTACAGAATCAATAGAGATATAATCAAATGCATATGCAACAGAATGTAATAACACAACATTAATGGTATCAGCACAGATTACATCTTCCAAGAGTCGATCAACATCTTTTCTTAACATTTTCTTTTTACGTTTTGTATTTGAAATCGATGTTTCTGTTTGTTCGAAAACTCTTTTTATTAGTCCAAGCTCCTTGTGAAAATCCCTTTCCCAATATATTGCACACATTTTCAAATTTCGGACATGACGTAAAAAAAATTTCTGAAAAATATCTCTTTGAGCTCTCGCTTGAGGCGATTGAAAATGTTCAACTTTTATTTCAGAATTGATTTCAATTTCTCGTTCCAAGAGTTTGATGTCCGATAAGAATGTTTCAAAATATTTTATAACTTTACATTGTTCGTCTAATGGCTTTATTTCACTGAGTGAAGGTAAATGACCATTAATTTGTGCGATATTGGAAGGGACCCTCATTAGAAGACTCAAAAGTAGGTGTGATAACCCAAGGTGTGTTAGAAAGATCCTGTTGTGTGACGAAAGTTACGGCTTTTGAATAGTTAAATGATCTGTTATAAACAACATTTTCCGATTTTAACCAACTCTTGCCTTCTGCATCTAATTCCTCCATGCGATTATATTCAACAATAGTCATAATGGAATCATCAATTCGTGATTGCACTTTGTAAACTTGAGGATTTGGTTTGAATGCTCTATTTGAAAACTTAGGTTTGTAATCAGCAAGATTCGGTCCATATCCATTTGGATTTGGTTTAAAAGTAAACTTTTGAATAGTTGTGATTGACTCACCATGTTTATAAACATCATTTCGAAACTCTTTGATTTTGTTTTGTAAGTCGACAATTTCTTCAAGATAGTCATCTATTCGTTTCTTTGAATGCTTTTGTACTCACGAAGCTGTTTTTGACAAGTTAACAACTCAGACTTGGCTTTTTGAGTTTCTAAAGTGAGAGCGTTAAGTTGCTGTTTACGATCATATTTCAGTTGTTCTATTTGAGATAACAAAGCATTCTTAGATGCAACTAAATCACATATCTGTTTTTCTAAAGATTTTTCGTTTTGGTAAGATTTAGCAAAAGCGACTTCAAAACCTTTTTCACGTTTTCTTGTGTTTGAAAAATGTTGAGTTGAAATTTTAAGCATTCATTATCCTTAGTTAGCAGTGCATTTTTGTCCTTTAATTGCTTATTGATGTCAAGGCATTTTTCCATTCGAGATTTTTGGTCTTTAAGTAAGGTCATGAGCTCAATATTTGGATTAGACACAAGTTCAGCTTGTTCAACGTGAGTCTCAACATGATCATTATTTAGATCCTCAAATATAACCACGGAGTCACCTTGATTATCAAAGGTAACCATAAGGTCATCTTGATCGTCAAATATAACTACGGGATTTATTTGATTATCATCGGAATGAGATGTTGATGGCTCATGTTGAACATTGACCCTTGTGGGATCTGGATGTTGGCGGAGATATTAGATCGATAATGAATGTAGTTTGATTCGGTGCACGAGACAAGCCGTCGATGTCATACTGGGCTGTGTCACTCATGTAGAGTTCTTGCATGTTTGCCATTAGCATAACTGTTGCATTAGCTTGCAAGTCCTCCATATCATCATCAGAATCTGCATTTGCCATGAAGCTCTGTTCCTTGTTGGTAAGAGTTTCACCAGCTTCATCCTTAAGAGCCAAGAGTAAAGCCTCTTTGTGATAAGCGCTGCCTCTTGTCCTCTGCTTTGGGCATGTATTAGCCAGATGACCCTTTTCATTACAGTTATAACAACGAAGACCATTAACCCCATTCTTAGCGTTTCCCTGTTCAACCACTTGAGCTCGTTGTTGTGGAGCACCCATGTTATTCCTTCCATTACCATTAAACCCTTGACCACTACCCATCTGACGAACATTACCATGATTCTGAACTTCAACACTTCCATTATTAACAACAGCTTGATTTCTAGTGTTTGATGAGGTACGAATGCGATTGTTGGATTTGTTAGAGTATCGGCCGAAGGCTCTAGCAATCATGACAAACCCTTGTTGCAATGCATCTAAAGCTTCAACATCCTCATTAGATTCATTGTAAAGTGCTTGATCATTGTTGTTGTATGGAACCAATTGAGTTTCTTGAGATTGTTCTTGTGTCGGATCATATCGCGTAATTGTAGCAGTTGGTTGTGGAGGATTTGTGAAGACAGTTTGTAAAGTTGGAAATTGAGGATAACAAGCTTGAGCCCACAATGCAAGAGTTTGATTATCTGGGAGTGAAGGTGAAACAGGAGCTCCACGGATGACTCTTTATCTTTCAACTTCCTTTTGGTGTGGCTTTAAATAGTCGTACAACAATCCGTATGTAGCATGATGAAGATTCTTCGCTTGACGGATGAAAATAACATACTTTTCCCAATCAGGACCAAGACTACTGAGGAACTTAGTGTTGACTGCAATTCTTGGCATAATGATGTTATGTTTGTCCAAGTCATTGATGATGTCTGAAAATCGATGATGATATGACTCTAATGTCTCCCCTGGTTCAATCATGAAGTGTTCATATGCTAAGTAGATTTTTGATTCCATGTCTTCTTGATTGAGTTCTGTGCCTTCCATGAGAAGATGAATGTGTTCCCACATTGCTTTAGCGGTCTTACGAGCATCCACACTCGAAGTATCGGATTGGGTAACCCCAAAAGGATATATTGCATTGCAAGTTCATCGGCTTCCATGTGTAGAAGTTGATTAGTAGTGAGTTCATTAAGGACTGACAACGTTGGTGACATCACCTCTTGGTGGATTAGCATTTGGATCTCGGTTCGGTTGTAGGCATCACGAAAAGGACCTTCAAGGATGACCTTCTTCAAGAACTTTCCATGTGGCTTCTTTAGATCACAAAACCTAAAGAACCTTATCACCCATTGATCGTAGTTTCCGGGAGTGAGCATTAGAGGTCTATCAAGTGATCCAGCCTCATGAATGGATTGTTGGCTACTTAAAGCTTCACACATCTTTGCAAACCAAGACGGTTCCTTCATAGCATACTTGGATGGATGCTGATTTTGAAAGTTTGTATAAGGTTGTACTTGTAGACTAGGTGGTGGTTGAATCAGTTGAGGTGGAATTGCTCCTTGAGGATTGTTGTTGTTGTTGGAGTTGTTGTTGTTGATGGAGTTGTTGTTGTTGAGGATACATATGAGGAAAGTAGCTAGAGTATGGTGGTTGATGTAACACCCCAAAAATAATGAAAATGGTTTTGCAGCGGAAGTAAGTGTTACTGGGGTGCTACTCGATTGATATCACATCACAATGTATAGAACAACGGTTTAATTTAAGAAATCTTATTTCATAAAGATTTATGTTTACACCTTTCAAAATGTATATTGTGGAATGTAGGCCCATAAAAGAATTAAAGTGGTCCCCAAATTTACATCAGAGTCTTCTATGACCATGCCATACCAATGCCCAAGCGCCTCCAAAGTTTAGCTAACGCCATCCTGAAAATACATGCTAAAAGTGTCAACACAAAGGTTGGTGAGTTCACAGGTTTTAGTACACCAAGTAGTTTCCAAAACCGGTAAGATCAATTGGTTGTCAAAGTTTGAAAGGGTCCATTATGTATGCGGTAGCGTTCATGGCATAAAGGGTTCCACTACTTAAGCCGATTCAGCCGTATACATTGCCCCTACGTGCAACATGCTCTAACCTAGCATGAGAAGGTGATTTTATGCACTCCGGTTAGTAGAGTGAGGGGTTGGCTCGGCCCCTAAATAGCGCTATCCATAGATATCAACGGCTCGTCTCGTACAGTGGGAGGGAGTTAATAAGTAGTGTGGTAACAGGGGACTTTTACAGTCGTATATATAGGCGCCAAACATAAGCATGCATACCAGTTTTCATAGTATAGCAGAGCATAGCTCAGTAGATTGAATCAGTTCAATAAATCCATAATTTCATGAATGCACAACCAATTTAGTTTTAAGTAATCATAGCATGCTTTTCACCCCAAAACAAGTAAAACAGTAAAATGGGGCTGCGAAACTCACCTTAGTCCGAAGAAATATAAGAATCACAACTAACACGACTGGCATCGAGAAATGTAACACAGTAGTATAACAAGGTAGCAATGCACCACGATACAAGAGTACCGACACAACGGTACGTCATTGGCACAACCTGATAGTATATGGTTTATCTCAAAATGCGTTTCATAAAGTAGATAAGTTTTCAAAAGATAAGTGTTTTAGTTTTCTTGGAATACTCGTAATAAAAATTATAAGAGTTCATTGTCGTAATCCGCAAGAAAAGTTTAGCATTATCATTCGTGTGGTGGTATGAAATCACAGACTCGAAATACAACTCAAGCAAAACACAATTCACACCAAATCATAATGTATATCCCAATACATTATAAGGAATAGTCAAGAGATATTGACCAAGACTCAAGTTGAGTAGACAATGACGAAAGGGAATTCGAGAAATTAACGACACACAATTACTTCAGGAAAAATAAACAAGGAATTTATAAAAGAAGTCGAGGTATATAATACATCACCGGTATCGTATAAGAAAGAAATCAAGAAAATAAACATGTAGGGATCAAGTAGCAAGTAAGTCGAAAGGTAAGTAACCGGTAACCTTAAATTGTTTGTTAATAATTATATGTTTTATAAGAAAACATTAAATAGAAGAGATTATACTTTTCGTTTGTATTGTTGGAGTTTACTTAATATAAGTTTTAGCGACAATCTATATATATAATAAACAAAACTTTTTTTGAAATTCTATCCACCTCATAAAAGCCAGCTTGGCAGTGCCCATGTGAATAAAGCCAACTCATCAAAGCCAGCTCATCAATATGCTTTAGTCAACAATCTCACTCAAAACATAAAAACATAAAACTTATCCTTTTAGTCAACATATAATCGATTATGTAAACCAATCGATTCATAAAACACCAGTCTTAAAACCACAATATTCTATTCGAGATTCTCAACAATACATTTTAGAGGTATCTATTCGAGATTCAGAATCATGGGTTACTTTTCAATTCATAATCGTTATTCAATTCATGTTCACTTTTCAATGGTTTTGTATCCAATGGTTATTCGAGATTCAGAACCATGGTTATTCGAGATTCATAATTGATTCAGAACCATGGGTTACGTTTCAATCGTTATTACAACCCTGAAAAGGATAAGTTTTATGACTGGTTTTATAATCATTTTCAATGGTTTTGTAGCATGTTCAGAATCGTATTCAATTCATAACTGGTAAGACACTTTTATGTCCTATTTTTTGGTGCAACTGAGGCCCAACCTAAAAATATGAAACATGGATATGTATTCTTTTTGTAGCGAATAGATAAGATCCTATGATTTTTATATGATTTTTATATAAGGTTGCACTTATAAATGGTTTAATTTAAGCGTGGAGATGTTTACCTTTGTTTGGTAAAGTTTTTATATATACTTTTACTGGTGTTAGGGATTTAGGTATTGTATTAATTTAGGGGTTGTTGTATTAATGGGATTTACCTTTGCGTGGAGATGTTTACCTTTGAATTCTGGTGTTTGGGATTTAGGTGTTGTGTTAATTTAGGGGTTTTTTGTGAAATGGTTCATGAGAAGCTGAAAGCATCACCTTCATACATGCGTATCTTCAATCTTAAGCCAACCCAAGAAAATGAAATCGAGTGCAACCGCTTTTCTTTAGGGATAAGGATTTCATCAGTTTTTTGGTTAAATTTTAGGCTTCTTATTTTGAACTTTGATTATAGGTATGGGCTTATTGATGCCGATTATGGAGTAAGCGTGGGAAGGTAATACAAAATAGCAACTAGCAATCTGTCAAAAGGTCACGTGTTCCTTTTTTTCATTTTATGTATACGGTTACTGTTGTGTTATTGTCAAAGTATGCCGCTTGGCAGGCAACAACTTCTTAACACGAACGAACAACACGACACTATTTACTAATTGTTGGACATTCGGTTTGGCCTGTTAGAAAATTTGAATTGCGTGCGTATATCACGGTTTAAAATTACGCAGCAAGTTACAATGTATGTCTTTGTTGTTCTTGGGATGCGAAAGTAGTTTTGGTTTAGAAAGTTGACTGTATAGATGACTGTTACAGGTTCCTTATTTGGATAGCTTGGCTCAGGAATGCATGGAAGCTATTGATTCCCTTCTAATGAGGCTGATGTCAGCTACGAAACTAAATATTGTCGGGTAATGCTTTTAATCACATATGCATTGTGCTCTTAATGGCCACTTGGGCATTTATTTGATAAGCATGTTAAGCCTAAAATAGTTCGCTTTTACGCTAGGTTCACGCATAGCTCATTGTTGTCATCTTCATCTGCAACTCGGCAAGACTCATTCAGTATGAAACACGCTTTTCTTTGGCGTGTATGCATTAAAGATAGACGTTAGGCGACTCTAAACCTATTTTAGTTATCCGCCTTTCAACTAATTTTTGAGTTTGATACATTTTGGTTTTGACCGGTCTGAAGTAAGTGGAGCAAAGATGTCATATCTAACAATTAGTATTTTTATTTTATAGGGGACTGTATCAGTGGTGCTTGCTGGGCTTATTTCGGCACTAAAATTAGTTGGTGGATCCTTGCCAGACCATAAATTCCTATTCCTTGGAGCTGGAGAGGTTGGGCATACCACATTTTTTACAATTCCTATGCTTCTTGATTTGTTGCATTCCTTTTTCTCCCCTTTTCGTTTCTCAATATTAGCTCTTATGCAGGCTGGCACAGGCATCGCTGAACTCATAGCTCTGGAGATAACAAAACAGGTTAGAAATCATCTCTTTCCTAACCCCCACAAAACACACATCACCACTAACAAAGAAGAAGAAAGATTAATCAGTGGTGATGTCAGATATGATGAATGTTTATGTGATTATGCAGACAGACGCACCATTAGATGAGACCCGCAAGAAGGATTGGCTTGTGGACTCAAAGGTATTAAATTTTCAAAAGCTACATGTTTTTCTCATTTTAATTTTTTTGCGTAACCATACTTATTTAACTCCATTGCTTTCATAATCTTGTAGGGTTTGACCGTTAAATACCGCATTAATTGACTTCAGCATTTCAAGAAGCCATGGGCCCATGATCATGAGCACATTCAGAAATTCCGGATCTTTGTCAAGGTATGAATCTTTCTCTCTCCACCCCTTGCGACAAAATGGGTGATTTCGTAACAGTTGGATAAAAATTTGAATATTCTATGTGATTGATAATAGTTATTCAAGTGCTTCATTCCAATAACTGTTATTAATTCAAATATCAATTGTTTTAAATATATCAATATAAAATATTTTCAATACTTGAATACATATTTGGAGCGTTCTTGATACACACTCTATTGCCAACATGTTATAATTTGAGATCATTTTTTGATAAAACATTTGACATCCAAGATGTGTACACTATAAAATTTTGGTTTTGAATGTGTTATGTTCTTTATGGGTAGTGTAAATTATGCATCGTATATTGTTACTGATGTAAAGATACTTGAAAAAGAGTATCCATTTGTAAACTCAGCTTTGTTTTGTTTAAACTTTTTAGCATTTTTAGACATGCACATTATGCCCTCAATATATTGTTTACGATTACTGAATGCACATTTGTTGTACGTCTATAAAAACTAAAAGGATTATGTGATTTTAAGATGCATAAGGTTGGATCCAAACCAGGAACTTAAACTAATATAATCGATCACGATCTGTGTGTGTGGGAAAATGGCATGTCTTTTAGCGGTGAGCGATATCTTCGGCCGACTATAGTGTTGCTATAATTGCTTCTCCTTTCCTTCTTCGTTCCTGCTCACACCTCGCAATTAATCAGGCAACGCGTTGTTAAAGTTTGCAATTGTTAGACCTATTAATATCTACCTAAATAATATTAGCTTAGCAACATAAAGTGATACACTTTAACGGGAATCACTATGGAGGTCGTGGGCGGTTGTGTTGTTAAAGTGTGCAACTGTTAGAGTTAATAATATCTACCTAAACAATATTAGCTTAACAACATACGGGAATCACTATACAGGAATCACTTTTTGTATTCTACTAATTTCTGGAACAGGACGACTTAACTCATGAACTGGCCATGATAATCGGAACGATGAGAACCTGAGAAGGCAAGAAAGGAATGGAGCTCCTGCTCACATTATTTTTGAATTTGCCCAATTGCTGCACTTCCATGTTGCTACGTATTTTGACAATGAGCTCTCGGGTCAGCCGAGGGTATATATATGCTTCTAATCTTACGAATTATAAACAGATTGTAGTATTGTTATACTCCCTTCTGATAGGATTCTGGCTATTTCTCAATGTGTGATGTAGATTGTGGTTCGGGATCTTCTGATGATTACTATGGAACAGGTTCATAGGCTGTTGACACCCATTCACAGCAACAATATTGCTCTGCGTCTTCGTTCAGTCTTTATATGCCGTTGAAAATGTGGGATCAAACAATGCTCAACCTCGAGGTGCATCGCTTTTACAGATATTTATTGTATTTCATTGTATTTTTGTCAGCATATACCTTCAGATATATGCTTTAGGATGGGTACTTTTGTTTCCTCAACAAATATAACATACGCATGTGCTATTTCCAGCATTTTTATCACATTGATACCGAATTTATTATTTACATTTCTGTTCATTCAAATATCTTTATTTTACATTATGGTTATGCTTCATTTTGCATCTCCAACATTTATAAAAATCTGCAATTTTTTGTTCTATGTTGCACAGTATGTGATGATCGTGTTTATGAATCAAGGATGCAAGAGTTTCAAATAATTCCGATACAAGAGGCACAAAAAATAACAAGATCGATGTGCCTAACACCACTATCATCTCGTGGTTGAAATTAGTCCTTCCAACAAGAAGTTTCTATTGAATATTAGCGAACATAGTTTCCCATAGCTGTTTCTTTCTATCATCTAATGCAAACCTTTGTTTCATGTTATGATTTATATATGCAAGTTTCTTTTCGCCTTGAGTAGTGAAAGTTTTTTATTATTGTTTGAGAATTAATATTTGCTACTTTAAATATTTGAACCTTTGTTTTCAAACTTTCTATAAGCCACCCGTGATTTATCACGGGTTTATAGGCTAGTAAGTATATAAATACAAGTTTGATATAATTCGTTTTCAAAGCATGTTTTGATACTAATTGATCCGGTTCAATAGGTATAAAAAAATTTAACGGATCAAGTGCGTTAAATAATTATTAAGCTTCACGGTCCAATAGTAGTCCGTTAAGGAGTTGTCTAATTTAATAAGTCCACTTATGAATTCCTTAAGTTTAATATGTCCAAGTATATCAAATCATAGTCCGTAATATATAATCCGATAAGCATTCGATAAGTTGTCCAAATATAAGTCCGTTAAAAGTTAAATGTCCAAACAATGTCAATTTGTCCAATGTCATATATGTATAATCACATGTCTTAAGTTTGTCACAAGTCTAAAATGTTATAATCACATGTCTTAAGTTTGTCACAAGTCTAAAATGTCTATAAGATATCCATTAAGTTCAAAAGTCCGATTATAAGTCTAATTTGTCTAATACGTCCAACATAAGTCTAATGTCCAATACAAGTCCGTTAAATATCTATGTATCATTCAAAATAATATGTTCATTATGTCCAATAATATATCAATATGAGTTCAATAGTCCAAGTCAATGTATAATCCGTATTCAAAGTTATAATTTCAAAAGTATTCCGATAATTATTTGACATATTACATATAAATTTACAAGATGTAAACACATTATTATTATTATTATTCTTAGTGGGTTTCGGCCCGGGTAATTTTCAAACCAAATGTATCCTAACAGTTTACCTTATGTGACTGGAAACAACCAAAGCCAAACACCCTAAGTGGGTTGTGTTGGTGAACTAGATAAGCAAACCCAAGCGCACCCTAAGTGCAGAAAATAAGCAGCGAATTGCACCCTTTTGGGGCGGACATCAGCAGCCCCCAAGTGCAGTCTTTGTGTAGAAAATAAATAAGCAAAACATACCTGTTGGAATCACTCCTAAACCATAATCAAGTGTTAGTAACTCATATGTAATAGTTAGCTTAATTATGGCCTTTATGTTTGTTATTAGCCTTAAGCTTATGTAGAAGGCCCATGAGCTTAGGCCCATGTCCACTAAGGTAAAGGGAAGGAGTGGGAGTGTTGCCCTAGCTCCTTGCCTATAAATACCCCTTGTAAACCTTCATTTGAAGGTTGGTTGTTCATTTTATTCACTCTCTTTACACTCTACGCCTAACCGTATTATTATGTTCGTGTGTATGTGTGTTTAACGTGTTCAACCGCCTCCATCTCTTTCTATTAAGCTTGTGTTGTAAATCTAGTGACCTAACAGTGGTATCAATCGCCTAATAGTTGGGTGAATCGTTATTGCTTTTGAAGTAAGTGTTTTGGTCTTACGCGTAGCTTAACGTGATACTTTGGTTCGCTTAAAAACTCGTTTTTTACACTTTTTAATCCAAGATTCTTGTACTTTCAACGTTTTAAGGTGTTAAAATACTTGTTTTTGGCAAAAAGTTTCAACCTTTACGCGTGGATCTAAGTTTTTAAGTTTGTTTTTGTTCGTGGGTGTCGTTCTACGCATAACCCATTTAGCTGTTTTGGTTCATCAAGTTTCACACTTTTGTGTTATTTTGGTGATATTGAAGCTATTCCATAACCAAAATCTGGTTTAGAAGCAAATTTCGGCACAATCATTTTTACGAGTAATCTTACGCGTATCAAAACCCTAAAACTACGCGTAAGTTATTCCGTGGTTTGATCTTCGTTTTCGTGGTTTACTCCGTGTTTTCTTGCTTGGATAAGCATGAAAACACGTCGACTTTGGATATCTTTTGCCTTTGTGATAGTGTAAAAGATCACTTGGGATAAAACCCTAAACTTACGCATAAGCATAAAGCTTACACGTAGAAATCCTACGCATAAGATTCATCTTACGCCTAAGCCTTGTCTTACGCCTAAGGTAATCCTCGCCTAACTTTCTCACGCCTAACTTTGTCTCTACGCATAACTTTAGTGCCTTTACCCTACTTACGCGTAAGCTAAATCTACGCGTAACTCTTGATTGTTACGCGTAACTTTGGTGTTTTTACGCATAAGTCCTACTTGGTTTATTGTGATTTCTACGCCTAAGGACTCTTCATCAACAAAGGTTCATTCGACTACAAAGATCCATTTTTACCAACACAAGTTTTCAACATGTCACAAACACCATACTCTAACTATTTCCCTTACACTTATTCTCAACGACAACAACAACTAACTCCACAACATCAACAATGGAATCAACAACAAGCAATTTATCAACAACAATTTAATCAACAACATACTCCACAACTTGGTGCAATTACACCACCTCAAATGGTTCAAACACCACCAAGTCTTCAAGTTCAACCCTACACAAATGACTTCAATCAACATCCATCAAGGAACACTATGAAGGAACCCACTTGGTTTGCAAATATGTGTGAAGCTTTAAGCAGCCAACAATCAATTCATGAGGCTGGATCACTTGATAGACCTCCAATGCTCACTCCAGGATACTACGATCAATGGGTGATAAGGTTCTTTAGGTTTTGTGATCCGAAGAAGCCACATGGAAAGTTCTTAAAGAAGGTTATCTTGGAAGGTCCATTTCAGATGCCTCTTTGTTATCGTACCGCCTATCCAAATGCTAATCCACCAAGAGATGAACAATCCAACATTGCTACTGTTGCAGAGTTGAATCCTCAAGAACTTCTACACTATGAAGCTGATGAACTTGCAATGCAATATATCCTCTTAGGACTACCTAACCCAATTCTTCGAAGTGTTGATGCTCAAAAGACTACAAAGGAAATGTGGGATCATATTCATCTTCTTATGGAAGGATCTGTACTCAATCAAGAGGATTTGGAATCCAAAATTTACTTGGCTTATGAACACTTCATGATTGAACACGGAGAGACACTAGAGTCTTATCATCATCGTTTTTAGACATCATCAATGATTTGGATAAACACAACATCATCATGCCAAGAATCGCAGTGAATACTAAGTTCTGAGTAGTCTTGGTCCTGAATGGGAGAAGTATGTCATTTTTCTCCGTCAAATGAAGAATATGCATCATTCTACATATGGATTGTTGTACGATTACTTGAAGCCTCATGAAAAGGAAGTTGATAGGGAAAGGATTCTCCGTGCTCAAATTGCTTCACCTTCACATCAGGAAAATCAACAACTTGCCTTATATGCTCAAAATAGTTATTCTCCTCAACCCGCAACTCAACCAACTGCTACAATCACACCATATGATCCTTCACAACCTCAATCTCAACAAACTCAATTGGTTCCATACAACAACAACAATGCTCAAGCACTTGTCAATGAAGCTAATGAGGAATCCGATCCGTTCGAAGCATCGCAACAAGGATTTGCTATGATTGCTAATGCCTTTAGCCGTTATACCAACAAATCCAACAACCGTATTAGTTCCTCATCTAACACAAGGAATAAAGCATTTGTGAACAATGGGCGAGTTGAAGTTGAGAATCGTGGTTATGGTTGTCAGATGGGCGGTGGTCAAGGGTTTAATGTTGTGGGTAGGAATAACAATAGAGCTCAAGTGGTGGAACAGGGAAATGCTCAAAATGGGTTGAATGGTCTTTGATGCTACAACTGCAATGAGAAGGGACACTTGGCTAATGCATGCCCAAAGCCGAGGACAAAGAGGCGTGCTTATCACAAGAGGCTCTTCTTTTGGCTCTTAAGGATGAAGTGGTGGAACTCTCACGACAAAAACGAGCTTTATGGCAAATGCATACTCGGATGATGATATGGAGGATTTGCAGGCCAATGCATTGTTATGTTGATGGCTAATATGCATGAGTTACACATGAGTGACACAGGCCCGGTGTATGACACTGATGGCTTGTCTCAGGTACCGAACAAACCTTACTCATCTCGATCTAATATCTCGCCAACATCGAATCGGCAAGGCTCGGAATGTTCAAAATGAGTCGTCCACATCTCATTCGGCGATTTTCAACTAGACCCGTAGTTATATTTGACGATCAAGATGACCAAATGGTTTCCTTGATAATCAAATTGACTCCGTGGTTATACTTGAGGATCTCAGTAATGATCATGTTGTGACTCTCGTTGAACACGCCGAACTTTTGCCTCATCCAGATTTTGCTCGTTTAATACAAGACCAACAAACCATAGTGGAAGAATGTCGTGCAATTAATCGGGACTTGAAAAGTAAAAATGCCTTTGTTAACCAAGGATTTTGAATGTTTACAAAAGCAACTCAACTTTTTCAAAACTCAAGAAAAACGTGAAAGCGGTTTTGAAGCAGCCTTTGCTAAATCTCATCAAAATGAAAAATATTTAGAGAGCAGATCGTGATCTAGCCGCTTGAAGAATGATTTGTTATGCGAAATAGAACAACTGAAACATGAACATAAAAAGCAAATTAACGCTCTCACCTTGGAAAATCAAAAAGCTAAAGTTGAGTTGTTAACTTGTCAAAAACAGTTCTCTGCATACAAAAGCATTCAAAGAAAGCGAATAGATGATCATCTTGAAGAAATCATCGGCTTGCAAAACAAACTTAAAGAGTTTAAAAGTGTTGTTTACAAACATGGTGAGTCGGTCACAACCATTGAAAAGTTTACTTTAAAACCAAATCCAAATGGCTATGGACCAAATCTTGCTGATTACAAACCTAAGCTTTCAACCAAATCATTCAAACCAAATCGAAGTTTCGGTCAGTGCGAGAATATAAATTTGATAATTACATTATGAATGTTGTTGAATATCAGTCAAGAGGAATTAGATCACGAGAGGCGAGAGTCGATCAAAATTAGAAAAAGTTGTTTACAACAAACCTTTTAACTATTCAAAGCGGTCACTTTCGTCACACCAACGGATTCTTCTAACACACCAAGGATTATCATAAAAACGTCTGAGTCTTCTAATGTTAGTCCCAAACCAGATTATGCACAAACTTATGGTCCTTTACCTTCCATCAGTGAAGTAAACTCAAAACACGAAAATCGCAAACATACTTAGATATTTTACCTTTTCATGGCTGACCTCAAAACTTTACAACATGAGATAGAATATCATTCCGAAATCAAAGTTCAACATTTTCAATCTCTGGCGAGAACAAAGAGACATTTTTCGGAAAAATCTTTTACCAAATGTTAAAAATTTGAAAAGTTGTGCATTGTCTTGGGAAAGGGACTTTCATAAGGAACTTGGATTGATGAAGGTCGTTTTTTAGAAAACAGAAACATCTATTTCTAATACTAAACGTAAAAAGAAAATGTTGAGAAAAGATGTTGATCGACTCTTGGAATATATCATCTGTCTTTGATGTCCATAATCTTTGTGTTATTGAATTCTTTGCCATATGCCATTTGATTATATCTCTGATCTTGTTGATTACGTGGTAAATGTTGAGAACACGATAATGTGCTTGGTCGAGTCCTTAAAAGTTGAAAATAAGCGATTGTCAAGCGAACTTTCAAATGCAATACGTCGTCTTAATTGGTGTCAAAAAGATATTCACGATCAACAACTTGTTTATCAACACAAAATCGCCCGATTGCGTGCAAATCTTATGATCCTAAAATTGAGCAACTGGATGATCAAAGCGTGTCTTTTAAGTGTCAAATCTCAAAATATGAACAAGAACTTGTAAAAGTTAAAAGGAATATGGTGTCATATTTGATTTACTCAAAAAGACTCGTGATGAAGCATCAAATGAACTTGATAATTATCTTGCACACACTAAGGAAGTTATGCATTTTCTTTGGAAATATTAGGTCACGAAAATCAACGTCGATTCACACTATCTTCAAGTTAAGAGAAATGTTAGAAAAGTATGAACAACTTCCGCCTACCGTGATTAAGAGAATAGCACCAGTAACACTTAGTAATCGTGAACCTAGAATCCCTCTTGCCAAATCACAAGTTGCTAGCGTGCTTCCTTCTCTTGAAGCAGGAATAGTTGCGTCTTTTCCAAGCGTCCGCACTTCACAGCCTAGGAGCACTACATCGAAGAATAGGAAGTTGCGACCTAAGAAAAGATCAATAAGGAATGCTAAAGTAGCAGAACACCCTAGGACTATGAATAAGACTCACGTTGCTTCCACTATAGATATTGCGTCTGACAAATGTAATAGAAATAGTGATGTAACGAATGCTAAACCGTTAAGTACTTTTGATATTGATCGATGCACCTTGTGTTATTTGTCATAAAAGTATGAATTCTGATTGTCATGACAAATGTGTTGCTAAAGCTATTATCTCTCGTTTAAGGAATCCTAAGACTCGGAATACCTCTAGGCCCACTAATCTTTCTAAGTGCATTGCTTGGTAGACCGCCCTCTTTAGATTCTAAAAAGCGCATTGCTTTGTCCCTGTAGCTCTAGTTTCACCTCCTAGAAATGTAGTACCACCTAGTGCATTCACTAAGACTAAAGCAAATACTAGTTGGAGATGGCAGAAATGGATATATAACACACTAGGATTTAAATGGATACCTAAAGCTATTGATGTGTGTATGTCTACTATAAGTGCTCCGGAACCCTCTAACATTTCGGGTTCCACATCTACTTCTATTCCATCATTATTAGATGCATTGTAATGCAGGTGTCTGAGATCATTCTGGATTGTTGATAGCGGATGTTCCCGACACATGACGAGCAACCTTAAAGCTGTTATCAAACTTTATTGCAAAGTTCATTGGCACTTTGTCGGTCGGGAATGATCACTTCAGCGGCTATCATGGGCTACGGAGACTACATCAATGGGAACATCGAAATTAGCAGGGTTTATTATGTGGAAGGCCTCAGTCACAATCTATTTTCGAGGTGGAGTTACGTGATGGAGATTTGGAGGTTGCTTTCGGGAGAAAACTTGTTTCATTAAGTGATCTACAAGGAAAGCGACCTTATATGCGGCTCGCGTAATTCCAGTCTTTACACTATCTCTATGCAAGACATGGTTGCTTCTTCTCCCATCGCACTTTCAAAGGCAACATCAACAAAATCACGGCTATGGCACCGTCGTCTCTCACATCTAAACTTTCAAACCATCACCTTGCTCGACACAAACTAGTTGAAGGACTCCCACGATTTGGTATTCAAAGATCATCTTTTCTCGGCTTGTGAACAAGGCAAAAGCACTCGTGCTCATTTTCCTTCAAAGGTGGAACCACGACTCTCGCATGTGCTTCATCTTCTTCACATGGATTTGTGTGGCCCGATCGCGCATGCAAGCGATCAATGCAAAGCGCTACATCTTAGTAATTGTTGATGACTATTCACGTTGGACTTGGGTCTACTTTCTTCGAAGCAAAGACCAAGCTCCACAAATGATCATCACATTTCTGACAAAAATTCAAGTTCAGCTACGAAACACCGTTCAACAAATCGGAAACAGACAGAGGCACGAATTTGTTAACCAAACTCTTCGTGAATTTTATGAGAAAGTGGGAATTCAGCATCAGACAACTATTGCACGCACACAGAACAAAGCGGTGTTGTTGAAAGGCGAAACCGAACGTTAGTGGAAGCTGCAAGAACAATGTTAATCAATGCTAAACTTCAGTTACTTATGAAGGCTGTATCTGCATGCTATACTCAAAACCGTTCTATGATTACAAAAGCATACAACAAAACACTTTTGAGCTTGTCCACAACAGAAAACCGAATCTAAAACACTTTCATGTATTTGGATCTCTTTGCTATCCGAATAATGATCGTGATGACTTTGATAAGCTCAAAGCCAAAGCGACATTGGGTATTTATAGGATATTGTGATAATTCTAAAGGTTTCGAATCGGAATCGTCGAACAAAGGAAGTTATGGAAACGATTCATGCTCATTTTGATGAACTCACGGAAATGGCTTCTTAGCATAACGGCTTAGAACCGGTCACAACCGCTTAAACTTCCCCAAACTCCATCATCGGTGAACAAAGCCCCTAGCTCACTTTCGTCAACAAATGGAAAGGCTATTTGCTCCGGCTGTTCGAGGCGATATTGATGAGCGTGCTCGGTGTATCCATTTGTTTCCATTTGCTCAACGATAATACTCTTATACACGATACACTGCTACAACAACTCTTGTTGAAGAAGCACCACCAGTTGACTCCCACCAGCAGTTGAACAAACCGCTTCCAACAATGATGAACCGGTTGATGATGTTACGTATGAAGTACCCCCACCTGCAGATTTTGATCCAAATGCGTTCTTCAACCCGTTTGCTAATGAGGCTGCACGATGTCGCAGAATCTTCAACAAGCCATTTGAATCCTCAAAATCTGCACAATGTATACCAACATCAACCCTCCACACATAGATGGACAAAAGATCATCCTCTGGAAAATATTATTGGCAACCTGAATCAACCGGTCGTTACTGAGACAACGTCTTCACTCAGATGGTGAACATTGCATTTATGCACTCACTTTCTGCCAATCTGAACCTAAAAACATCAAAGACGCAATGACAAAAGACAAATGGATCGAATCCATGTAAGAAGAACTCAACCAATTCAAGCGTCTTGAAGTATGGGAGGCTGGTTGAAAGACCAGAGGAGTCTCGTCATTGGTCTCAAATGGATTTGGAAAAACAAATTGGATCTTTGAAGGAAGCGTAATCGAAATAAGTCACGTCACGGTGGCTAAGGGTTATCGTCAGGAAGAGGGTATAGACTTTGAAGAATCTTTTGCTTCGGTTGCTCGTCTTGAGGCTGTTCGGATATTTCTCGCGTTCGCGGCTCATATGAATATGGCGGTCTTTCGGATGGATGTCAAAGCGTGTTTCTATATGGACAACTAAAAGCGGTTTATGTCGACCAACCGAAGGATTCGTTGATCCGCGTTCGAACCATGTCTACAAACTGAAAAAATCTCTGTATGGTCTCAAACAAGCTCCTCGGGCATGGTACGATAAGCTATCATCTTTCCTAATTGCCAATAGTTTCACCAAAGGTTCGGTTGACCCTACTCTTTTCATACAATATCACGGGGTACATATCTTAATTGTTCAAATTTACGTGGATGACATCATTTTTGGGTCTACACATAAAAGTACTCAATCGCTTTTGCAAAACTAATGAAGAAAAATTTTGAAATGTCAATGATGGGTGAACTTACGTTCTTTCTAGGACTGCAAGTTCATCAATCACCCGTGGTATTTTCTTGAGTCAGTCCAAATATGCCCTTGAATTGTTACACAAATTTGGAATGCAAACTGTGACACCTATGCCACACCAATGGCTCATACCAAGAAGCTAGGCGCTGATTTACATGGGAAATTGGTGGACCCTACAAATACCGTAGTATTATTGGGTCTCTCATGTATCTAACAGCTAGCGGGCGATATTGTCGTTCTTTGTATATCTTTGCTCCGTTATCGGTCGCGACCAACTAAAACTCACCTCTGAGGCTAAAGAATCCTCCGATACATCAAGGGAACCATTAATTTGGGGATCACGGTATCAGAAGGATTACGGTTTTGAACTAATAAACTTTTCGGTGACCACGCGGGATGCTTAGATTCACGGAAAAGCACTTCCGGAGCTTTACAATTTCTTGGTGATAAACTGGTGTCTTGGCAATCGAAGAAGCGAGGATTGTACATGTTGTCCTCAACCGGCGAGAATATGTAGCCATGTCGACGTGCTGTGCTCAAGTCATCTGGATGAGAACACAACTCAAAGACTATGGTTCACGTATTTGACGAATCGATGTCTGCGACAATGATGCCATTGCGATCTCGTGCAACTTCGGTTCGGCACTTTCGAAATCAAAGCACATCGATCTTGATATCATTTCATCAAGGATCACGTGGAGCAGTGCTGTTGAATTATATTTTGTGGAGTGCAGAATACCAATTGGCGATCTTCTCACCAAAGCCTTGCCTCCCGCTAGGTTTAATGAGTTGGTCCACCGAATTGGTATGAGGTGTTTGACTCAAGAGGAACTGGATGACCTCCTAAAACAGTCTTAAAAACCTTTCATATACCAAAATCTCTTTTGTAAATAAATTTTTCAAAAACAAAATACAAAAATATAAAACCTGATAAAACAACAAAAATATTCTTCTATCTATTTTTTCTTTCAACATGGCAAGTACATTTCAACCGTCAATACTCTAATCTTTCAAAATTCAGTATTTTTTCGATCAAGTGTTGAGGGGGAGAAAACAATTACTTAACTGTTTCAAAAACATCCGTGTACTTGCATGTTACTCTATTCTGGTTGTATCTTTTATCAATGGTGGAAAACTTTTCTGGTTAAACTGACACTCCTCGGACTAAATATTATAACCTTTCATTATTTTCTTAAGTCGAGGGGGAGTGTCATCAAAGTTACTTTCTTAAAATCTTTGTTTGATAACCAAAACGGAAGTTAAATGGCTTTGGATGAAAATGGAAAAGGTGGAGGGACCAAAACTGTCAAAACTTTAAAGTTATTTTAAATAAAATACCCTACCAACCTCATTAACTTCATCACATTTATTATCTTACCAAACATAATCCACGATCCATAATCGTTTGACAAATCCGTGTTTCAGATCAACAATTTGTAAGTGATTTCGTGTTTATAACAAGTTTTAAGCAATGGTTTTGAATTTTTCAAAAATCCAACGGTTTAATCTTGAGATATTATCAGTTTTGTGTCTTACGCGTAAGCGCAAGAACACCAAATCATGAAAGGGTGTTTATGGTTAAAAGGGTTGTGTCAAAACGTTCTTAAAACATCAATGATACTTTCTTAATCATCAAAACGCACCCAGAAACACGAATTGAGTGTATTTGAAAACTAGGGTTTATGCGTGGATTTGGGTTTTTCCAAATGAGAACGGTTTTTGGTGAAAAAGATTGTTGTATAAGGTTATTATCAAGTTGAATTGATTATATCCAGGCCCAGATCACACCCAGAAACACTAATAACTCATAAAATGGAAATTAGGGTTTTGTGTTCATACGGTGTGGGTACTTTTGATTCTTGACACTTTTGATGTTAAAACTTGACCAAAATAACTCTATATGCTTCCTAGAACTCCCAGAAACACTATGGTGCAAATCCTATGGTTAGAAATCATATGCGTAATCTATAAACCTTAGGGTTTTTGACTTACGCGTATTACTTTCTACGCGTAACTGCTTAACATGAGATTCATGCTATGATCTGCCTTGTAAATGACTATACATGTTAAGATTGATGATATGATGATTTTATTTCAGGCTTGCTACGCATAAAACTCAGAATCAAGGTCCTTGTTACTCTACGCTTAAGGATCACCTTACGTGAAAGTTATCGTAAGAGAAATTTTACGCGTAAGCGTTACAGCGTAAGGTTCTACAATGGGACTACGCGTATCACTGTGAAGGATATGCGTGCAGTGACTCTCGCATAAGGTCTACTCTTACGGTAAGCCTTACGGCGTAAAGGTTTTTATAACGCCTACTGGCGTAAGCTCTACGCATAAGGTTACTCTGTTCCTCGGCGTAACATTTCTTACGCGTAAGCAGATTGCTACGCGTAGTGGTGCCTACGCATATAACCCCTGTTTACGCGCATAAGCTACTATTCCTACGCATAAGCCTTGATCAAACCTTCGTTTTGAATTGTTACGCGTGCAAACTTGTAAATAAATGAATCATAACGTCACGAATCCAATAATGTCACTAATAAACTTAAGCGTTTGATATGTTGTGAACTATAAGTGATAACATAAACTTTAAAACTTAAAAGTTAACTAACTCGCGAAGCGTTTCCGCGGCGTCATTGGACTATTGGACAAACAAGTGACTTAGGACTCGTAACAATCATTAACCCTGTACATTCAATAATTAGACAATAAAGACCTTGTTGACTAACATTATGTCTTCGATATGTTGGTTCTTTTGGCTAATGTTATTTGGATCACGACATGGTCGCTCAAATGAATGTGGATGCACCGAAGTTCTCACAATTGCGACATCTTCCTAATGGCTATCCAAGAAAGATTGTTAAGAACAACCTCAGAGTTGACTTTGAAACCCTCACATGCTCGGAATCTTCTTGCTTGATTGCTGTGGATATTCTTAGGAATCATCCGTACGGAACATGCTTTCACACTCGCTTCTGATCGAGATCTACATACAACAATTGCGGAATTCAATGCAAAGGATCAAAGGTCAAAGTGCGGTGCTGTGGCCTTCAATCACAAACAAATCACCATCACACAAGCGGATCTACGGTGTTCTTCTAATTCTGAGATCGAGCCAACCGACTTCTATGCCACACCTCTTGAAGAGAGCAGTTAAAATTCCTTATTGATATTGGCTATGATGAAGCTTCAGGAATAATCACTAAGCATTCTCATGTGGAGCTTAAGAATATTCCTCAACCGTGGAGAACCCTCTACATCTTCATTACCAAGCTCATGGAACTACAAATCTTCTGGTCATTAATCAACAAAAAGGACATCGAGATTGAAGCACTGCTATGGGAAGACATGATGTCATTTCACAAGAAACTTGGCTAAAAGATTCCCTATGTCAGATACACAAAACTGTTGATCCAGAGAGCACTTGGACTTCATCTCGATATTCAACAGAGGCTCAATGAACCAGACAATCATGATATGTTGACTGAGCCTACCCTATCGTCGAGAATCAAGGAATCGTCAACAAAGAAACAGGGTCTTGTGTTACACGATCACCTTGACTAATGAAATCAAAAGCTTGAAACATACAAAAGGTATCTTGTAGCAGTAAAAGAAGGCAAAGTTGGTCATCTCGATGAAAAGTCTTCTGGAACACCTATAAGGAAAACTAGAAGAGGGAGTGCAGGAAGTGCTGCAAGCACTGAGAGTCAGAGGTGTTAGGAATTAGAATTTCCCGGTATTAAAGAGTCGGTCACCTCAAGTATATGTAATCGTTAGAATGCTCGTAGTCATAGTTATAGTTAGTTAAGTAGTATTTTGTTAAGTAACACCATGGAGGACGGACGGGTCTTTACCCATGTATGCACGATCCACGACCCGTTGTGTGGCGTTTTATGTAAGACTATAAATACTCTCTACCTCCCAAGGTAGAGAGTTGGAGCTCATAATAATAGTTTTTCTTTCTCTCACTAAGTTCCCTAAACCTCTAACTTTCTCTCTCTAGAACTCACCATTATACGCCCACTTTGTGTTATGGTTTGATGTGTATGTGAAATCAATATCCAACAATTGGTATCAAGAGCCATGGTTAGATCATATCTTGCACATCTTTGGATTTCTAGTGGTTTTTAGGTGGTTTTGAGTTTGAAAAAGTTTAGTGGTTTGTGCATCATTTGGTTGATTTCTTGTGTTAAAGCTTGGATTTTGTTAGTACTTTTATGTTTAGAATCATCACAAGTGTTTAGGTTTTCATTTGGTAAGCTTGAATCATCTTGGTTGGGTTGTTTTGGATTGAAAAGTGATGTTTATGTGGTTTTTCTTGCTAGCGACTTGATATATGGATCTATTTCTTCGTAGCGACTTGCTTCACAATTTTGTAGCGAGTTACAGTTTTGGAGCTAGCGACTTAGACCTAGCGATTAACAGTACAAGTAGTGGACTCTCAACTACGGGTAGCGACAGTGCTGTAGCGAGTTGCTCTTTAGCGACTTGAATTTTTAGCGACTTGAGTAGCGAATTGCTGCCAAAATTTTGCTAGCGACTTGAGGGTTAGCGAGTTACTACTTAGCGACTTGCATTTGTCTAGCGACTTGGGACTTTAGCGACTTGGGGGTGTAGTGAATTAGGTGTTAGCGACTTGGTGCATTATCTTCTAGCGACTTGGGTGATTGTTTACGGTTTTCTCTTGATTTAGTAAAATCCCGTGAAAGAATCTATTTATCGGTTTAATCATAGAGTTATAAAATCCCGTATAATCTGTTAACATGTCTACCAACGTTCCTACTATCATCTCCACTGTTGCCGAGGATGTTCAAGCGGTGGTTCAGATACTCGTCCACCCATGCTTGATAGAGGCCGACTACGATTCTTGGGCTCAACGAATCAGATTGTACTGCCTTGGAAAGGAAAATGGTGTCAACATTCTCAAATCCATTGATGAAGGACCGTATCGAGTTGAGACGACTAGATATGTACTTGATACTGCGAAGATGGAACTCGATTTACGGAATGGACGGACCAAAGATGTATGATGAGCTTGACGATAAGGAGAAAAAGAGATTCGATCTTGATATCGGGGCTTCTAACATTGTTCTTCAAGGTCTTCCTAAAGACATCTACAAGCTGATCAATCACAACACCGAGGCAAAGGCGGTATGGGATAATGTCAAGATGCTTCTCTCGGGTTCGAATTAACTATGGAAGACAGAGAATCACAACTCTATGACGAATTTGAACACTTCAAGATGAAACCAGATGAGAGTGTCTATGAGTACTATGTGAGATTTCATAAGTTGGTGAATGACATGAGGAACATCGGAATGACTATGCCTAACATTCATTTGAACTCAAAGTTTGTAAACAACATGAATCCCGAATGGCACAAGTTTGTCACTTCCGTGAAGCTCACTAAAGGATTGAAGAATACAAACTATGAGCAACTCTATGCCTTCCTTCTTGAGAATGAGAGACATGCTATGTTTGAAAAATTGGTTCTTAATCAGTTCAAAACCAACCAGGGAGAGACAAGCTCGTCTAATGACTCAACAGCCTTCTATTCAAACATCGGAATCACAACCAAAGCCTCACAAGTCATACCCATGGGAAATGGTAATCACAAACTAATTCCTGAACCCATGTTCAAACAAGGCGATCTTTGATGCACGTGGGTAATTTCATTAATCAACTAGCTCTTATGATCAGTCAAAACATGAATTCTCTCCCACAAACCAATAACAACCTCGAGCGCATCTAACCCACACAATCAAGCTCTTGTTAAAGATGGGAGGATCGTGGTGCAACCAGTTCGGGAAAGACAGTATGATCAGGGAAGAGGTGGAGCTGGTAGAAGTTATGTTGTAATCGAGAATCGAGGAAGGAATGGTAATCAAGGTCAAGCTAAGCCGATCAAATGTTATAATTGTGGTGGTGAGGGACACATTGCAAGGAACTGCACATCTATAAAGCGTCCACAGAATCTTGATTACTTGAGATAAGATGCTACTTGTGCAAGCTCGGGATAATGGTGCTACTTTGGATGAAGAGGAATTGTTGTTTCTTGCTGAGGGCAATGCCAAGACCTATGATGCAGATGTGGATGAGCGGCCTATTCAGGAGATAGGTCACAATCATCAGAATGCCTTTCAAGTCGCTGATTGTGATGCATACGATTTTGATGTGGATGATGGACCTCTTGCACACACAATCTTTATGGCTAGCATTTCTCCAATGGTTTCTCCCAAGGTCTCCTCTTCAACACAAGTGGCCCATCCAAAGACACACTCATCTCAGAGGTACTAAAACTATACGATGATCTTTGATGTGCATAAGATGCATGACAAAGTACTATCAACTGAAACTTTTGTATCAAATAGTGAAAATATGGGTAATATCAATGTTGTCCCATATGATCAATATGTGAAACAAAGTGAAAGTGAAGTTGTACCAAGTGATGCATCTCTTGCAGTCAACAATGACTATGTTTTTGATGAATACACTTTGCCTGTGCCCCGATGATTCGTAATATCTGAATTAAATGCCTATAAAGAACGTGTTGCTATTTATGAACAACGTGCTAAATTTGAGTTGACCACTCGTGGGCAGGAAATGGATGACCAAGTGCGTACAATTATTAGAAAAAGTAATTTTCGAGAAGAAGTATTAAAACAAGAGTTAAATTCCTTGCAAGAAAAACTTTCTAAAACTGCTAAGCAAAAACAAGAACTTCAAGAAAATGTGAAAATGCTTAAGCAAGAATTTAATGCAAAGGAATCAAAACTCTTGAAAGATTTTTCTAATCTGAAAACTTTGAAAAACAAACTTGAAAACAAGTTGTACATATAAGGGAACACCATTCATTTGCTCACATGATCACTAAGCATAGGGTCCTAAGCGATAAGCATAGCATTCCCTTGTTGAGGAACCAAATCCAGAGGTCATTAAAAGGGCTAGAAATGCTCATAAGGTTCTTTATGATGGCAATGAAATCCTAAAACCTAGACAGAAACCTAGTTGCGTTGAGTGCACTGAGGAAGATAAGAAATCCGATGAAGTCACTAGGGAAAAGATGAACAAGAAATTAGATGATCCTAAATGTAGAGAGAAGAAAATAAAGATCACACCCCATGATTACAAGAAGGAAAACTGGATTTCCTTGAACATGTTTAAACCTCAGACATTGTTGACTCCCGAACAAGTTTTCTGGAAAATGGATTTAGATAAGCGAAAGCTGAAAATATTGTTGAAACAAACCCTCCTCTTTGGAAAATGCCTAAAGCGACTGTGTATCCTCCTAATACACCAATGCATCTTGTTCCTAGAACAATTGCCACTAAAAGCAAGACCTTAATTAGCCAATATGTTATACTTCAACTATTTGTTGATTTTGAGAAAACTTGCAAGAAAAGGATCACACCCCCTGGTATTACGGAAGGAGAAAGAGGTTTTGAGCAAATGAAAGAATGTTATTTAACTGAGGTCATGCCTTTCTTTAAACTTCTAAAAGATCACTTTGAGAGTCTTAAAAGGGGATAGAAACTGATATTAAGGGAATGGAAAAGGAATTTGATGCAATGATAGTTGAAGTTAGTGACTATGAGCGAGCACTAAAATATAATGAGATTGAGAGGAAGAACTTGCTTACACTAAATGAGAACTGATTTGAATGTATTACTCAGGATGTGTTTTTCATTGCTACAAATTGTTCCATTAATGCTTCCAAATTTCATGAATTATCGGTTGCACTGAAAGTCTCCCATGATCGTGTCATTGAGCTTGAAAAACTAATTCTGAACTAAACGAGAAAATTGAACTGGATGATCACGACAATTTGGTTAAACATTTTTCTAAACTGGAAGTTGAGCATTTTAATTTACAACTAAAATATCAACATCTTAAAGAAAATGTCAAAACTTCAAATATCAAGACATCCTCGGATGCTCGAGTTTGATGCAGTTTTTCAAATTAACAAACGTGATGAACAGATTCAAGCTCGGTGCAACACGATCAGAAAGTTGAAAGCCCAAATCTCTCAATTAAAGGGTCAAACGAACAATATGACAGGCTCCCAAATGCCTCCTCCTTTAGATTCTCGGAATTCTCAAACTTTTCATCTTCAAAACTTAGTTGATGCCTTACAAAAGGAAAACAAGAGTTTTCTAGAAGAAAATGAAAAGTTAAACGACATTTTAAAGAGTTATATGATTCAATAAAAGTCACCCGTGACCAAAACAACGAAAAAATAACGTCTTTACAAAAAGAAATTGAGAATCGAGAAGTCGGGAAATGGGAAACTGCCACTTGTTTTCAATAAGAATGTTGTCTCAAAATCACCCTTAGACTGCAAATACACCGTGACAGTTAAATATATTCCTCCTCATCTTAGGAATAATGAACATGCTTTTCATGAATCTGTGCTCACCTTAAGGATAGTCTAGAATGTCTCCGTGAGATTGTCGAAGAGGATTTCATTAACAAACCTCTTGATAGTGAAATTAGGTTTGCTTGCCTCCCGGCCAAACGATCTCAAGAGTTGCTAGAATGTGTAATTGCAACATGTCCCAAATCCTTAACCTTAGGTGCAAAAGGCAAAGCTGTGATGCCTTGTTCTATGCCTAGTTCCAAGCAGGAAATCCGTTCTATGCCCAATTTTAAGAAAGGAAACACTAATGGGCCTTCAAGTAGTTCGATTCGGATATGTTAGTACTAAGAAAGTGAACGTTAGTGTGCTGCAAAAAGCTCAAATCACAGTCTTAAGAAAGTATACACTAATGTGCCTTCTAGTACTTGAGATCCTTGCACATCAAGTTCTGGAATGCATAAACTAGATCAACCAACTAGTGTTTCCATTCCCTCTACAGGAGTAATCAGTGACATTAAAGCAAGCAGGTCAAAGTCTCAAGACAATACAAGGAATGATAGGACCTTGCAAGCTAAGAATGTGCATTGGAAGAGAGTAGAAGACCAATCTAGGAACTTTAAGCTTGAGTTGAATAAAGCGAATCGTGTTGATTCTAGTATTAGCCTTAGGCTATAATTAATTAATTCGATACTATTTGCAAACCTTGTAATGATGTGTGCTTGAATTCATTTGCTAATCATGAATGTGGTGTGAATGTTTTGTCTAATGCTATCAAATGCCCAGTTAAAATTGTTAATGCTAATAATCGTGCAAATAAGGCAAAAGGCAAAAACGAAAGATTGTTAGAAAACAGTGGAAACCCACGGGAAGAACTTTTATAAAGATAGGTTATTATTGGATACCTTTTGGCCATAAGAATAATCAGTTTTGCTCTCAAACTACTAAGATTATGCCCATTAGAAAATGGATGCCTCTTGGTAGAACTATTCCCTTAAGAAGTGAACATACTTTGAATAGGTCAAATACTGACACCAGCATTGCATCTATTCCCAATGATTCCATTGCTTCTACTTCTGATATGGATGTTTCTTCTGATGTGGGTGTTCCAATTCGTTACTAACCAAGTGGAACCCATTCTTGCATAGGGATCCCAATTATTCAGTTATCCATTCTTGTCTGTGTTCAACTGCAGATCATTCAAATCGATTACGTGGTTTTGGACTCAGTACTTTCCAAGCATATGACTGGAGACCGGTCGCGGCTCATGAACTTCGTGAGCAAATTCATCGGACAGTTAGATTCGGTAATGATCATTTCGGTGCAATTAAGGGTTATGGTGATTATGTTGTTGGTGATAGTGTTATCTCTAGAGTATACTATGTGGAAGGTCTTGGTCATAATCTATTATCTGTCGGTCAATTCGTGACTCGATCTAGAAGTAGCCTTCTGAAAACATACTTGTTTTGTTAGAGAACTTGATGGTAAGGAACTTTTAAGAGGAACTCGTGGTTCAAATCTTTACACCATCTCTATAGAAGATATGATGAAGTCTTCTCCAATTTGCTTGCTGTCAAAGGCTTCAAAACAAAGTCATGGTTATGGCATCGACGTCTCAATCACTTGAACTTCGGCACCATCAATGATCTCTCCCGAAAGGACTTAGTTGTAGGTTTACCTCGACTAAAGTATGAAAAGGATCATCTTTGTTCAGCATGTCAATTGGGAAAAAGCAAGAAGTATGCCCATAAACCCAAACCTACTAACTCTGTCATCGAAGTTCTTCATACAATTCATATGGATTTATGTGGACCAATGAGAGTGCAGAATATCTTTGGGAAGAAATATGTGTTAGTTATAGTTGATGATTACTCTAGATTCACCCAGGTCAAGTTCTTAAGGACAAAGGATGAAACTCCTGATATCATCATCAAACTCATCAAACAGCTGCGGGTTCGACTTAACAAAACCGTCAGAATTATCCGGACGGACAATGGAACTGAGTTTGTTAACAAACAACTTAGTGAATTTTATGAAAGCATTGGAATCGGCCATCAAAGAAGTGTTCCACGAACTCCTCAACGAAGCGGTGTAGTTGAAAGGCGAAATCGAACTCTTGTAGAAGCCGCTAGAACAATGCTGATTTACTCAAAGTTCCAATGTTTCTCTGGGCTGAAGCTATTGCCACTGCATGCTACACACAAAATCTTTCCCTGATTCACACTTGTTCATGGAAAGACACCATATGAACTTGTCCACAACAGAAAACCTAATCTCTCTTTCCTTCGTGTGTTTGGAGCTTTGTGCTATCCAACTAATGAGGGTCAAGACTTAGGCAAACTTAGAGCTAAAGCAGACATTGGAGTATTTGTAGGGTATGCACCAAACAAAAAGGGATACGAATCTACAACAAAAGAACCAGAAACATCATGGAAACAATTCACGTTACGTTTGATGAGTGACGGTCAAACGGCTCCTGAACAATTCAGATTCGGACCCGCACTTCAAATCAGTCCAATTGGTTCATCCCTTGTTCCAAACTCTTCTCAAGAAACTCCATATGTACCTCCATCCGAAGATGATTTAAAGAAATTGTTTGATCCTATGTTTGATGAACTTTATGATCCGAGTACTAATGAGGTGTTGATCCCTACAACAGAGGTTGCTCATATTCCATGAATGAAGTCAATCCCTCAGTCTCAATATCTTTAAGTCAAGAAGTGCCTTCTGCTGATCCTTCCGTCTCATCAACAAATCATCATTCTTCAAATGTACATCATGGAACTGTTTTTGGCATCAATGATGAAGTTAATCCCTTTGCTAATCATGAAGATGCTCCATTTGAAAACATATTTGCTCCTGAATCTTCTTCTGAACCATCCTCTTCAGGAGACATCGACTCTGCTACTTCAGTCCCTCAACAACTACCACATGAACACCTGAGAAAATGGACTCACGATCATCCATTAGACAACATCATTGGAAATCCCTCTCGTCCAGTATCCACACGGAAACAACTTGCAACCGATGCCTTATGGTGCTTCTTCAACTCCGTACTCTCTAAGATCGAACCAAAAGATGTTAAAACCGCCATGAATGAAAATAGCTGGTTCAATGCTATGCAAGATGAAATTCATGAGTTCGATCGACTAGATGTATGGGAGTTAGTACCTGCTCAGATTGTGCTATGATTATTGCTCTAAAATGGATCTTCAAAGTGAAACTTGATGAGCATGGTGATGTGTTGAAGAACAAGGCTCGATTAGTTGCTAGAGGATACCGTCAAGAGGAGGGTATAGACTTTGAAGAATCTTTTGCTCCTGTGGCTCGAATCGAGGCAATTAGAATCTTTTGGCTAATCTGCAAGTAAGAACATGGTAGTCTATCAAATGGACGTAAAGACGGCATTTCTGAACGGAGATCTTAAAGAAGTCGTCTACGTCGGCCAACCTGAAGGATTTGTAAATCAAGAGCATCCTACTCACGTTTATCGTTTGAAGAAGGCCCTTTATGGTTTAAAGCAAGCTCCAAGGGCATGGTATGATACGTTGTCAAAGTTTCTTCTATCAATCGGATTTAGCAAAGGAGCAGTTGATCCAACATTGTTCACCGGAAGTCGGGCAAACATTTAACTCATGTTCAAATTTATGTTGATGATATTATTTTTGCCTCGACTGACCCAATGGAATGTGATCGTTTTCTAATGAAATGAGTTCAAAATTTCAAATGTCAATGATGGGACAAATGTCATTTTTCTTGGGATTACAAATTTCACAAAGTCTCGGAGGCATTTTCATAAATCAATCTAAATATGCAACTGAGATCTTAAAGAAATTTGGATTTGATTCAAGTGACCCTGTTGACACTCCCATGATTGATCGAACCAAACTAGATGAGGACCACTCGGGGATCATGATTGACCAAACAAAATATCGTAGTATGATTGGATCCCTGATGTACCTCACATCTAGAGACCAGACATCTTGTTATTTTCATGTGTGCTAGAAAGCGGTTAAAGCGGGTCTTCGGTATCTCCAAGGAACCATCAATATGGGACTTTGGTACCCGAAGGACTCTGGTATGTCACTAACGACCTATGCAGATCTTGATCATGCGGGATGTCAAGATACTCGTCGGTACGGAGGTGCAGTTTTTGGGTGATAAGCTTGTGAGCTGGTCTTCAAAGAAGCAAATGAGTACTTCTATTTCTTCTACAGAGGCTGAATACATAGCCATGTCATCTTGTTGTGCTCAAGTCTTATGGATGAGATCTCAATTATCCGACTATGGCTTTGAATTCAACAAAATCCTCTCTGTGACAATAAAAGTGCTATTGCTCTCTCTTGCAACAACGTTCAACACTCAAGAGCAAAGCATATCGACATTCGACATCATTTCATCAGGGAACAAGTGGAAAAAGGTGTGGTGGAACTCTATTTTGTGAGATCCGAATATCGGTTAGCGACATCTTCACCAAAGCTCTTCCAAGAGAACGTTTTGAGTTTATTCTTCCACGTCTTGGCTTGAAAAGTCTTCAACCAGAAACACTCAAACGTCTTCAGGAGGAAGACGAGGAGTAAAGGTCTATCTTCATCTATCTCTTGTATATATCTATTCGAAAATCAAAATACAAAATTATAAAACCTTCAAAAACCATAAAAATCTGAAAAATTCGAAAAATCTTCAAAAATATTGTCATTTTGTCATGCTTTTTCTCGGTTCGATAATATCTACGGTCTTTGTGATGTCATTCAAAGAATGACACGGGACTTTAGATGTTGTTCGAATGTTAAAAAAAAAAAAATCAAAAAATCAAAAAATCAAAAAATATTTTTGGGAGAAAGAGAAACAATGGTTTATTGTCATTTCAGGCAGTAACCCGCTTTTCAAAGAAAGAACAGAGCCATACTTTATCATGTTTTCAAAATTCCATGCTCTGATTCTTTAATCATTTATCTGCTGAAAACTAACTGCTTTGAAAAATAACTTAGTCTCTATTTTTGATAATCATCCGGACTTATTTGTCAAAATATCAATCTCTCAATCAACAACCTATGTCATTGATTGAGGGGAGAATGATTTCAATTAAATTAAAAAGTTATTTGGCATTAAATTGTTTTCAAAAGATATTCAAACATGTTTTATAAATGGAGTTTAAAGTCTTAAAATCCGATCATTATCAGTTAAAACGCTTTCATAATCAAGTCACAATTCTCCTTAAAAGCTTTCAAAATCAATTTAAATCTATAAGAGATCACAAATCTCAAATGATTTGATAATTGTGATCGGGGAGAATGTGTGATTTAAATTGGATTTAAACTGATAATTCGGTAAATGGTTTTATAAGGATGTACAAGCTCTCCTTCCCACATATGACAAACGATTTCAAATTTTCCATGCACATGTTGAGGGGAGCATCTATCTTAAACCTATGATTTGAAACGTGATAACTTATCTCAAGGTGCAGGTTCCCTCTAGTATGTGCAAAACTCTTTTCAATCTCGAGGCACATATTGAGGGGGAGCAAAATCATGAAAACCTCATCCTTCCCCAAAATGCTTTATCTACTTGATTCGATTAGGGAAGTGATGTTGATATTTTTTAAAAAATGGTAATCAAAGAAGTTAATTCTTTCTCTTGCCTCCGTGTGGAAAACTATTTCAAATACTTGATTCACATGTTGAGGGGGAGTTCTTCTTCTAAAAATATCAAAAACAATTCAGGTACAAAATGCTTTGATAAAATATCATAAGTATCTGGATTGATTTTCAAATGGTTTTCAATTGGTTCCTATGGCAGATGAACAATACCAAAAAGACCGACCAACTTTACATTATGTATGGTGATATAAGGACGATAAGGTTAGGTATGTGTTCCCATGATCCGCCAGAACCGGAGGGATCTACCAAGGGACTATCCACTAGTTAGTGTAGAGTTCTTAGGTATGATGATAAAAGGAGAAAAATGAGATATGGGAAGAGTGCGGACTAAGACTGAGCTAGTACTGGAATAAACCCAACAAGGTTCTTGCTATGAAGTCTCGGTAAGCACTGAAGGGGTTGAAGAATGAAAAAGAATTGAATGAGAAAAGGGTGAAAACAAATAGCCCTCCATTTATTCAACCTTAGGGCAGAAACCGGGTTCAATTCATATGCTACTGATGGTAACATCGGTATTGAAGACAAGACGTCATGGACCCAGTGACGCACTGCACTTCAACTTTCCAAACCACTCAAGTTCCTCTTAAAAGGACTTGTTTCATTCTCACGAGGAACCGACATTATCTATCGACTTTCTCTTAGAGATTGTTGATATTGAAGGAGGAGACCCTCTCCCTAGTCTCCGATATAGGATCCAAATATGCACAAATTGAGTCTAGAGCCACGAGATCATCAATAAATCTCATTAGGACACTTTCAATGAAGACTCTCTGTTTCACACAATGTGGAAAGAGAGATTATATCTTGAGTCCTACGCATTATCCTTGTGGTATTGCCAGAACATCTTAGTGATGTGTTTACATATTCACTGTGAAGATGGAAAGCCTTCTGGAGCCAACATCTAACAAGCTCCTGGTAGGTGGCATGTGAGATCTATTATATAGATCAACCATGTGACAACTGAACAGAAACAATGGGGCGATTCAATCTTTTGAATCAATCCTGGTTCAGGTTATGGATTGACGGATACCTTTGAAAAACCGGTCTTTGTGCTTTAAAACTCTTTTCATTAGCACGTCGACCGTGTACTAATTTTTCAAATCAAAAGGTGTTTTATGATTGATAATTGATTTTCATTAAAACCTTCGTTATATTGCAAAAACAATTTCTATTGAGCAATACACGATTGTTTTTCAAATCTCTTTTCATCATTCAGTGGACGTAAATTATTTGGTTCACTCACTCCGTGTTGTCTTCTTTGAGACGTTCGGTTTGAGAACAGCTAGAGCAGCTGCGAAACCCTGTCAAGGAAATTCTTCGAATTATACCGATCACAGGCAGTACTTGTACTGATCAACAGGGAACCGTGGGCCGTGTACCTCAATTCATCGAAAGTGATCAAAGACACTTTCGTGCGCTTTATTGCTAACTGTTGTTTGCAGGTACACCCCGGACGTTTGCAGTGATCGAATGAAGCGGTCAATCCATAGCCGCATGCTCACCTAACACATTCATCTCAAAAGAAATCATGATTAGTGCATCAATGACTCTGATATTTTCACTCCATGCTTCTGCTACGCTGCTGCCAATATCATGAATCAACGAAAGCTTCCGCTACACTGATAAGAAGAAATCATGATCCAGAATGTGAGCATGTCGGTCCGAATGTCACAACATCACATAATACCAACACCACAATGGATGTATCAGAGATTTTCTATTAGATGATGATCTCAAAAGCTGGCTAAACATTATTATCACGTGGATCAGTTAAAGACCTCCACTTGGATTAACCAAACATGCAATGTGTGGAATCAATGACTACGAGCTTCAGGAGCAAAGTACTACGTCAAGAATGCAAGATCAATTGTTAATGTAATATCTGATTGTATTCAATGTCATTTTAGTATATGGTTGAGGTGACCTCCCTTAGGGGAGATTGTTAGGAATTAGAAATTTTCGGTATTAAAGAGTCGGTCACCTCAAGTATATGTAATCGTTAGAATGCTCGTAGTCATAGTTATATTTAGTTAAGTAGTATTTTGTTAAGTAACACCGTGGAGGACGGACGGGTCTTTACCCACTGTATGCCCGATCCACGTACCGTTGTGTGGCGTTTTATGTAAGACTATAAATACTCTCTACCTCCCAAGGTAGAGAGTTGGAGCTCATAATAATAGTTTTTCTTTCTCTCACTAAGTTCCCTAAACCTCTAACTTTCTCTCTCTAGAACTCACCATTATACGCCCACTTTGTGTTATGGTTTGATGTGTATGTGAAATCCAATATCCAACAAGAGGATGTTCCCTAGAAGGAATCCTCCACATAAAAGGACAGTTCCCGCCCAGGAAGCTGCTCCTATTCCCGTATCAGAACCTGAACCGCAAAGAAAGCTTGTGGACGAAAGCTCTGAAGATACACAATCAGACAAAGAGATCTTCTACTCACGAATCTGCAGCAGAAGAACCTCCTTCAGCAGCCTAAACCTCCAAGTCCACCCAGCTGTACATCCAAGGAAAAGGAAGACTCCTCGTACTTGTGCCTTATGAAGAAAGCTTCGAAGAAGAAGAAGAAGCAAAGCCCGGATATTTCATACGGGGAAGAAGTTCAAATTCCTTAGACTCCAACACGCGTGGCAAAAGAATTTGCAAAGATCAAATGGGTGGCCCCAGAGGGTCAGTGGTGCAACTCAACCTTCACGGTCCACGATGCGGTTAATCAACCGATAAGTGATCCTGGGTGCCACCACTTTGGAGCAACAACAAAAGCCCGTGGAAGAAACTATTGAGCATGAATTTGAGGAACCTGTTAAAGAAAGTCCGAGAAGAAGAGGGTGACAAAGAAAAAGACTGAGCGAGACAGAAAAGACTAAAAAAGAAAGATAAGTCTGAGAGATACACGATTATGATAAGTTTACGCTGAATGGACAGTCCGCTTTCTTTCGAGAGGAGAAAACCTCTGCACCTCCAAAGGATCCAGAGTCTCCTCACATCTCATCATCATCGATTCTTCGTCTACGACTCTTCACCACCACCATCAAAGAAATCAACCAAATCATCATCGGATCGGTGAAGAAGCCAACTCCATCTTGGATCTCTCAATCAAAGAATCAATCGTTAAAAGCTGTAAAAAGAGTCGAGAAGAAAGACATGCTTTCTATAGAAAGCAATTTCATTACTTGTCCAGAATAAGCATTATCTTCACGATGAGAATGACAAGATGAAAGTTGAAAGGGAGTATGTACAGAAGCTTATGAAGGATGATCTTCAAGGAAGCATGGACGATATGATAAAAGGATATTCTCACAAGTTCCTAATGGAGGTCGTCGTTAAACCGACAAAGGAGATGTATACCAGAACAAGCTGTATCCACATCTCTTACACTTAGCCAAGCAAGCCATGAAATCAACTCCGATGAATTTGAGCATCAATCTAGTTGAAACTACAATCTTCTCAGATAATGAATTGGTGAACCGGTTGTAGCGCAAATGTCAAAACGCTACTAGCAACGTTTGCCTCCCATGAAGCTAAAGCGTTTGAAGCATTGTTTGGAATACCAACTCAAATCATCATTCAGAGAAGAGGTTGTAAGGCCTAAGCATTCAAGAGATGATGAAGACAAAGATCAGGATAAGGATAAAGAGCTCAAACGCACAAAGAATTACGGTGAATCATCTTCCATTCAAGACGCAATGCAGCCTCCAACCCTTGAAAGGACTCTTCAACAAAGATCTCCTCCCGCTCTTCGCAGATAAACCTCAGGATTCCGAGACACTACGCCCAAGACTCGAAAACCGGTGATTACTTTGAGTGTACGGGTGGTGACGATGAAGAATTCCATGAGCCCCAACAACAACACAGCCTCTCACGACAAAGTACAGAAACCAGATCCCTTATCTAGGCCTAAGAAACAGAAGAAGAGGCCCATGGTGACATCCTATCATGGCTAGATGAAGATACAAAGTGAAGAATTTGAATGGTTTTCTACACTTGTCAATTCCACTCCCTACCCTGAAGAAGGTCAAGATCTGGTAGACGGTAATACTTTGGAGCATGCTAAAATTCTGCAAGAAAAGTTCAAAGTAAAGAAGATGATGAAATCTGAGTTGCGGCGAATCAAGAATGAAGCTTTTCAATTGTGGAAAGATAGCTCAGAAAGTGCCATCGAGGTCGAATATCACCTTGATAACATTGCTCGAGCTATGTCTAATAACATGGATTGGCTCAACCCAGAAGCAAACATCGACTTTACGAAGCGGGACAACCCTCCATATTACACCGACTAGTCTAAACCACTACCAACAATCGGCCAACCAGATGAACCTAGAATTCCTTTCAGATATTTCTTCAACAAAGACTTGGAATTTCTTCTTCACGGTGGCGATGGTTCAAGGAAATACGCTACATCTTTGACACTTCCATTCCCGGCCAGAATACTCAAACGCATAGCGATCGAGGAAAGAGCTAATCACTTGTTCTCCAACAAAGTGGAAGCATACGACCGAGATGCAATGTACGGGATTCATCATTGCCGGAACGCGGCGAAGAATCTACTCAGAAAGCTGTGAAGTCTCAACATGCAGTGTCCGCAGAGTACTAAAAACATCGTTGCCATCAAACACGTTGATCTTTCGTCCAAATGGGACTACACGTATCTCAAGAATATTGTGGTCAAGAGACAAGACGAAAGGGACTATGCATCTGAAGGCTGACTTTGAGAATTTGTCGATCAACGACATCGAAGACATGTACCTTGCAAAGTACAGGGTCGTATGAGACAGTTCTCCACAGAAGTACAACGTGAATTCATCAAGTCAGTGCTCATCTTCATCAAACGCATAGTTCTCAAAGAACGTGTAGAAGAGCTCCAGTTGGCGATTGAATCTTATCGAGATCCGTGTCAACTTCACTCCACGCGCAGCTTGATCTTCCCGACATTAACCGGCTCTCACAACTTACACTCATCAGCAAACCATTCGCGTCGTTTACAGCGCAGTGAACTTCAAAGAAATTGCTTGATGGCGTGCAGAGATCTTCATAAGTTTGGAGATCACACTTTGAAGATGGTTTGGGACGGATTGGCTTACCGGTTGAAGGATATACACCAAAAGATCGGGTCTCCTAAGCGATGGAATTCTCGGGATCGAAGGGATGTGAAGAGGATCATCACGATGATTGATGAACGGTTGTATAGAAGGGATCATTTCAGAAGATTGGAAAGCTATGTTGGTGATCGACCTAGGAGAAACATCATCGGTTTTCAACGCCCGATTCATACTCTGGCGACATCTCGGACTACACGGTACCCCTTGAATTGCTTATTTCATTATAAATTTAGATGTATGATTTATTATATCGATGCTTGTGCACACATTACAGTGTACAACCCGTACTTGTAAATAAAGGACCCTGTGGTACGCTTCAGTGCCTCAATCCTTATAAAAGGAGCGAAAGCTTCTTACTTTTGAGTAAAACCTATCAAACCTTTCACTTTTCAAGGTTTTGTTCAAAATAACAAGTACTTTCCCTTATGATTTTCAAAACCTCAACCGTTTATATCACTCGTTGAGGGGGAGTACTTGACCTAAAACTTTGTTCACAAATTGTTCACAGTGGTCATATTTATTCGAAATGGTCATATTTATTCTCAACTTTTCAAAAATAACATTTTATATGCCATTTTTTAGGGGGAGAAAATACGTGATAAGAAATATGTTGTGTTTTGCTATATGAACTCTCGTGTGAAAAGACTTTAACCCAAGAATTGACGAGATCTTAACTGTTAGTAACTCGAAAAGACTTGTCCGGGACGGGTAATAATTTCAAGCTAGTTCGCTAGTGATGTAAACGTGTCTCGCAAAGGACTTGTCAGAGTAGAATGTACCATTCGAAAAACTCTTGGTAGATATGAACCTTGACGGGTTTGACAACCTTTCGGGGTTATCCACACCTTCAAGATAGTTATTAGAGCTAGTTGTCACCTAAAAGCTGACAATGCAACTCTTTAACTATGCCACGTAACCGTGTCTCGTGGGGGAATGTCTATCTTGAGTTGATCAATTCAAAAGTGCGTGCTCTTTCCTCCTTTGTGCGATTTCGTCAAAACTCTAAAGCACATGTGGAGGGGGAGTATTTCTGCTAAAAGATAAAACTCTCATAGTGGTTCAAACATGTTTTCATTTACAAACCCTTTGAGAGATTTTCTTGAAAATGGTTTTATGGCAATGGAGTTATAAGGTGATTAAGGTTAGGAATAACCGTCCTATGATCCGCCAGAGCCGGAGGGATCTACCCAAGGACACTACCAATAGTTAGAACTTAGAAGTCCTTAGGTATGATTGTAAAAAGGAGAATTGAGAATCGGAGAAAGAAGGAGTTGAAGAATTAAAAAGAAATGCAAAGAAAAGGGTGAAAAGAAATAGCCCTCCAGATTACTCAACTTAGGGCAGACACCGGGTTCAATTCATATGCTACTTGTTGTCACTAGATGACACCGGTATTGAAGATTAAAAGTCATCATGGACCCAAAGGACGCATTCACTAAACCTTCTTAGCCACTCAAGTTTCTCTCAAATGAAGCTTGTTTCATTCTCACAGGGAACCCTACGTAAACTATCGGCTTTCTCTTAGAGATTGCTGGTATTGAAGAAGAATACCC
Source organism: Chrysanthemum makinoi (assembly GCA_910596185.1). Lineage (NCBI taxonomy): Eukaryota > Viridiplantae > Streptophyta > Magnoliopsida > Asterales > Asteraceae > Chrysanthemum > Chrysanthemum makinoi. The sequence goes on along the minus strand of OU343219.1, from coordinate 170,814,856 downwards.
TCTCCCTAGTCTCATTTCGCCAGAAAACCAAAACGCACTATTGAGTCTAGAGCCACGAGATTCATCAAAAGATCTCTTAGGTACACTTGACATTTCAACACTTGACATTCAACGAGTAAGAATTTGGTGGTACATTATCGAGTCCTTCACATATCTTAGCAATGCTAGAACATTTATGAGAGGTTCACATTTGTGATCCTCTGGTGATTGAATGGAAAATCTGCCGGGTCAACATCAAAAGCCCACAGCAGGTCGAATTAAAGCAACTCCCGTGGATTGCGCTTTAGTGGTCTCAAACGGTCTGAGTCGTGAGGTGATGCTTCGATTGTACCTCAGCTCATCTGAACCGTAGATGTACTTCGGTACATCGTGTTATCTCACTTGTGGGACTCCGGTTCAGGAACGGCCTTTGTGAGAATTAGAGTTATGTTTTCACACTATGCTGTTAACACTCTCGAAGTTCAAACTTGTAAGTGCCGGAATCCGCTTATTACTAACCATTTATATGTTTTCTTCTTATGGAAGCTCTGGAGCGGAATGATCGTGCAGATTCTTCTCATGCTCACGCAAACATCATCACTAATGAAAGTTCTATCCAAAAGCAACACAACAATCAGAATGATTCTTCGTCAAATCAAAGAATCTACCAAGTTAAAGACTTAAAGAGCGTGTGAGCATGTTGAAGAATGACGTGAAGACACTGAAGCAGTGAAGCAGACCTGAGGCAGACTTGATGCAGACAACTACAATATACTATCACTTTCATCACAAAGAACAATGATCAAAGAACAAAGTTAAAGATGACGTCAAAGCATAACCGTTCAAAGAAAACTATCTCTCTACACTGGGGAGATTGTTCGAATCAAGGCAACTCTTCTCACAAGAAAGAAGAATGTCAGAAGACGTCAAAGCTTCTATTACAACAACGCCTTCACCGTTTTCATCACTAACACTTAGGGGGAGATTGTTGGAATCACTCCTAAACCATAATCAAGTGTTAGTAACTCATATGTAATAGTTAGCTTAATTATGGCCTTTATGTTTGTTATTAGCCTTAAGCTTATGTAGAAGGCCCATGAGCTTAGGCCCATGTCCACTAAGGTAAAGGGAAGGAGTGGGAGTGTTGCCCTAGCTCCTTGCCTATAAATACCCCTTGTAAACCTTCATTTGAAGGTTGGTTGTTCATTTTATTCACTCTCTTTACACTCTACGCCTAACCGTATTATTATGTTCGTGTGTGTGTGTGTTTAACGTGTTCAACCGCCTCCATCTCTTTCTATTAAGCTTGTGTTGTAAATCTAGTGACCTAACAATACCCTTTAGCTACTGTAAACAAAAGCAATCACACCCCTTGGTGTTAACTGTTGTGAACCGAGAGCACAAACAAACACCAGGCGCACCTAAATTGGTCTTCTAGCTGAACCAAGACTCAAATATAAACTGAAAACAAACATAAACCCACTTCAGGTTCTATCTTTTGACCGAGAGAAAAACAAACAACAACAGCAAACAAGTGCCCTCTTGGGTGCGCGTTGGTGGTCCAGGCAATCACCACAACACACCCTCTTCGGGCTGTGATATGCAGAAACAAACGACACCCATTGTTGGGTGGTCTGTGTGACAGCAGGTACAAACAAACACCACCCACTTGGGTTGGTGTTTAACCGAGAACAACAAACACCCTTGCGGGTTTCTTGTCACACCAAAGCAAACAATCACCCCTTGCAGCTTAGTTTTAAACCGAAACACATAAACACCAAATAAACTACATCATACCAAAATCAATTAAAACCAAAAAGGAGTAAGCTTATCAATCCTAAGCTAAGACCCATACGGTTTGTCCCGACTAATCGTAGGCATACTCACTGACCCGAGACCACATCGATTAAAAAACACACTCTTTGTGATTATTTACCACACAATAAATCAAAACATGTTTTAATTGTCGTTTTAATTCCACGAAAACTTTACAAACGTTTTGATAATTAGCTTAAAAATAAAGTGCAAGGATAGGTTGAGCGTGTCGATTTACCCCAAAGGCAAGAGAGGGAGGGACGATGGCGGCGCTTGGTGCGTCTGTGGTGGTGCTATGGCTGTGGTTGTTACACGAATTAGAATCAAGCCTATCAAACCTTTGCTCTCAACCGAGATCAAACAAACCCACACGCCCTTGTGGTGTTGATGTTGGTTATGGCAGCAGAGGTGGTACAGTGGTGGAGGTGTGAGGCGGTTGGTGTGGCGGTTATCAAGAGAGAAAAAGGAGAAGGGAGGGGCGGTGTA
>OU343219.1:170736737-170812476 GCA_910596185.1 Chrysanthemum makinoi | reverse complement strand
TTTCTTCTTCTTTTTCGGCCTAGATGATGATTCCCGCTTTGAACTTGTTTGGGAGAGGTGGGTTGTTAGGGGCTCAAGGATCTTCTTCATCGCCACCACCCGTATACTCAAAGTGATCACCTGCTCGAAGTGGGTGGTAACTCGGAATCGCCCCGAGGTTTTTCAGTAGAAGAACGAGGAGGAGATTTTTGTTGAGAACAGAGGCCGCTGGGGAGGAGGTTGCATCAAAGAAGATTCACCGCACTTTCGACGCTTAGGTGCTCATTCTTATCCTTATCCTTGTCTTCATCGCCTCTAGGACGCTAGACTTTTCACCTTGACCAACATGCTTCTTGAAGTTGGTAGTCCAAAGAATGCTTGAAACAGCTTTCCTTCATCAGAAGTAAATGTCCCTGATCGTGCAGACATTTGTGTGACAAGCTTGGCCACCAATTCATTATCCGAGAAAACTACGGATCGTTGGATTGATTGTGACGGTTAAGGGCGTTGATCTTATAGTTTGCTTGGCTATCCGCATAAGATTGGATAAAGTTGTCCGTAAACATCTCCTTTATGACTTTAGGAACGATATCTAGAAGGTACTTGTGAGTGTAGCCTTCGATCATTCTCGCCCATCTTCCCTGTAGATCATTTTCATGAATTCTCAACAAATTCCCTTTCTTCTCTTGATCTTGTCATTCTCATCATGTAGATATCGTATGTGATCAAAGAAAGAAATTCAGCTTTTGTAGAGCACGTCCTTCTTCTCGACTTGTTTGACAACTTTACAATTCTTTTATGAGTTGAGAAATCCAAGATCGAGGTGGTTTCTTCACTGATTGGATGATGATTTGGTTGATCTTTTGATGGTGGTGAAGAGTGAGAAGAAGAACGATGATGATGAGATGAGGAGACTTCGATCCTTCGAGGTTCGTAAGTTTCTTCCTTTGATCGAAGGTGACTATCTAGAAGAAACGTATCATAATCAACATCTTCTTCATTGCCGCCTTAGCTTGTTCATCGCCTTTTGGCTTTCCGCAGCCTTCCTCACGCTTTATCTTCTCCAGCTTCTCTGATTCTCGTTCCTCAAAATCAAACTCAAGAGTATCTTCGACACGGCTCTTGTTGTTGCGTACCAGTGGTGGCACCTGATCCCTTATCGGGTTGATTAACCGATGGACCGTGAAGGTTGAGCAGCACCACTTGATCCTCCGGGCCACCCATTTGGTCTTTAGCAAATTCTTTTGCAAAGTGTTGGAGTCTAAGGAATTTGAACTTCTTCCCAATGATACATCCGTTGCTCTTCATCACTTTCCGAAGCTTTCATCATATGGCACAAGTACGAGTCTTTCCTTTGCCATGTTCACCTATTGACTAGGAGGTTTTGGTACTGATGGAGAGTCATCCTTGCGCTTCGAGTAGTAACCTCCTCGCCCGATTGTGTTTCTTCTCGAGCTCGCCCACAAGCTTTCTTTCGGCGTTCGTGTGTAGGAATAGGAGCAGCTTCCTTGAGGGAACTTTCTTCTTTGGAGGAGGTTTCCTTTGGGAGCTTCCTTTGACTCTCTCTGTGCTTATTGCACTTCCAAAGATTCCTCTTCTCGTCCTCCTAGTAGGTGTACCGTAAGATTTTTCATCAAGATGACCAACTTTGCCTTTTACGCTAACCCATACCTTTTGTATGTTTCAAGCTTTTTGATTTCGTAGTCGAAGGTGATCGTGCAATACCGCACCTCGTTTCTTTGTTGACGCCCTTTTGATTCCCAGATAGTATGGGTTCACCAATATGTCGTGATTATCCGGGTCATTGAGCCTCATGGAATATCGATGAAGTCCAAGTGCTCTCTCGATCAACAGCTTGTATCTCGACATAGGAATCTTGGAGCCAAGTTTGTGAAATAGCATCATGTCCTCCCATATCAGCGCTTCGATTTCAATGTCCTTCTTGTTGATCAATGACTGTAAGATTTGCGCCCATGAGCTTGGGATGCTCATAGCCACCGCCAATACCGAGACCGATTTGGTGATGATCATGTAGAGTGTTCTCCATGGTTGAGGAATATTCTTCCACGTGAGAGTGCATAGTAATGATTCCTGAAGCTTCATCATAACCAATATCTATCAAGAATTTCAGACTGCTCTTCAGTAGGGTGTAGCAAAGAAGTCGGTTGGAGCGATGTCCGAATGATGAGAACAACCAGAATCACAGGAGTGATAGTGACTTGTTTGTGATTAGTGTCATCACAAAGCACTTTGACCTTTGATCCTCTCGCATAGAATCCCAGAATTGTTGAATGTAGATCTCTCGAACTGCGGGCGAGTGTGAGAGCATGTTCTGGTAGGGATGATTCCTCGAATATCCACCGCAATGAGACAAGAAGATTCTGAGCATGTGAGGGTGTCAAAGTCAACCCTAAGGTTGTTCTTTCCAATCTTTCTGGATAACCATTTGGGAAGATATCAAGAATTGTAAGAACTTCGATGCATCCACATTCATTTGTTCAGCCATGTCGTGATCTCAAATAACATTAGCCAAAAGAACCAACATATCGAAAGACATAATGTTAGTCAACGGAAGGTCTTATTGTCTAGTTATTGAATGTACAAAGTCAATGATTGTTACGAGTCCTAAGTCACTTGTTTGTTCAATAGTCCAATGACGTCGGGAAATGTTTCGTGAGTTAGTTAACTTTAAGTTTTAAAGTTTATGTTATCACTTATTGTTCACAAACATATCAAACGCTTAAGTTTATTAGTGACATTATTGGATTCGTGACGTTATGATAAGTTTATTAACAAGTTTGTACACGTAACAATTCATAATGAAGGTCAATCAAGGCATAGACGTAGAATTGGCAAAGTTGCGTAAACAAGAATGACATATGAGAGCCAAAGCTTATGCGAGAGGATTCAACTTACGCGTAAGAAATGTTACGCGTAGGAAAAGGGACCTTATGCGAGAGCTTACGTAGGGCGATTATACCTTACGCCGTAAGGCTTACTCGTAAGAGTAGACCTTTGCGCGAGAGGTCATCGTTTACGCATATCCTTCAGTGATACGCGTAGTCCCATTGTAGAACCTTACGCGTAATAGTTATGCGAGGATTTTCTACGCGATAACTTGACTACGCCGTAGGGTAATCCTTATGCGTAGAGATTCAAATGACCTTGATTCTGAATATTAAGCGTAGTAAAGCCTGAAATAAATTCATCAAATCATCAATATTAACACAAAAATTCATTTTAACAACAAATCATGGCATGAACATTCGTTAAACAGTTATGCGTAGAAAGTCATACGCTAGTCAAAACCCTAAGGGTTAAGAATTACGCATATGATTTCTAGCCATGGGATTTGCACCAAACTTTTTCTGGTAGTTCTAAGATGTTGTAGAGCTTTATAAACCAAGTTTTAACATCTAAATATGTGAATCAAAAATACCCAAACTTATGAACTTTAAACCCTAATTCCAAATTTTAATCAATTAGTGTTTCGGGTGGTTAAGGCCTTGAAATCATCAATTCATCAATATATGAACATAACCCAACAATCTTTTTGACCAAAACACTTCACATTTGAAAATACCCAATTCGACTCAAGAACCCTAATTTTCAAAAATCATCAATTGTGTTTTGGGTGGGTTTTGATGGTTAAAATGTTATCATTGATGTATTAAAACGCTTTGACACTATCCATTTAACCACAAACACACACACTCATGATTGTGTTCATACGCTTATGCGTGAGAACACATAATCACGCTAACAAAAAGTTTTAGCCGTAGGATTTACTAGAAATTCAAAACCTTAGTCAAGTAAGATCATGAAAACACTTACAAAATGATGATCTAAAGCACGGATTTCTTGAATGAATCTTAGCGGGATGTTTAGGTTGAAAGTAATAAATGTGAAGTTAAAGTAGGTGGGAGGTGTTTTATTTAAAATAACTTTAACATTTTGACATTTTTGGTCCCTCCACCTTTTCCTTTTTCAAACAAAGCCATTTAACTTCCATTTTGGTTACCAAACAAAGATTTTAAGAAAGAAACTTTGACGACCCTGACTTAAGAAAATAATGAAAGGTTATAATTTTAGTCCGAGGAGTGTCATTGAACCGTAAAATTTACCACCATTGATAAAAGAAACAACCGGGATATGATAACATGCAAGTACACGGATGTTTTGAAACAAGAAGTTTATATTTTCCCCTCAACACTTGATAGGAAAAATACTGAATTTTGAAAGATTAAAGTGTTGACGGAAGAAATGTACTTGCAATGTTGAAAGAAAATTAGATTAGAAGAATATTTTTGTTGTTTTATCGTGTTTTATATTTTGTATTTTGTTTTTGAAAAATTATTTACAAAAGAGATTTTGGTGTTTGACGTGTTTTAAGACTGTTTTTAGGAGGTCATCCAATTCCTCTTGAGTCAAACACCTCATACCAACCCGGTGGACCAACTCATTAAACCTAGCGGGAGGCAAGGCTTTGGTGAGAAGATCTCGCCAATTGGTATTGTACTCACAAAATATAATTCAACAGCACTCTGCTCCACGTGATCCTTGATGAAATGATATCGAAGATCGATGTGCTTTGATTTCAGTGCTGAACGAAGTTGCACGAGATCGCAATGGCACTGATTGTCGCAGTACATCGATTCGTCAAATACGTAACCAAAGTCTTTGAGTTGTGTTCTCATCCAAATGACTTGAGCACAACACGACGACATGGCTACATATTCTGCTCGTTGAGGACAGCGATGTACAATCCGCTTCTTCGATTGCCATGACACCGCTATCACCAAGAAATTGTAAAGCTCCCGTTTTTCCGTGAGTCTAAGCATCCTCGCGGTCAGCGCCCTAAAAGCGATTAGTTCAAAACCGTAATCCTTCGGATACCAGATCCCCAAGTTAATGGTTCCCTTGATATATCGGAGGATTCTTTTAGCCTCGGAGAGGTGGGTTTCAGTTGGTCGCGATCGATAACGAGCAAAGATATACGGCAAAGACAATATCAGTCTCATGCTGTTAGATACATGAGAGACCCAATAATACTACGGTACTTTGTAGGGTCCACCAATTTCCCATGTAAATCAAGCCTAGCTTGGTATGAGCCATTGGTGTGGCATAGGTGTCATGGGTTTTCATTCCAAATTTGTTTAACAATTCAAGGGCATATTTGGACTGACTCAAGAAAATACCAGGGGGTGATTGATGAACTTGCAGTCCGAGAAAGAACGTGAGTTCACCCATCATGGACATTTCAAAATTTTTCTTCATTAGTTTTGCAAAAGCGATTGAAAACTTTTTATGTGTAGACCAAAAATGATGTCATCCACGTAAATTTGAACAATTAAGATATGTGCCCCGTGATATTGTATAAAAAGAGTTGGGTCAACCGAACCTTTGGTGAAATTATTAGCAATGAGGAAGGATGATAGCTTATCGCACCATGCCCGAGGAGCTTGTTTGAGACCATACAGAGCTTTGTTCAGTTTGTAGACGGATTCGAAACTCGGATCAACGAATCCATCCGTTGGCTGACATAAACCGCTTTAAGTTGTCCATGAGAAACGCAGCTTTGACATCCATCCGATAGACCGTCATATTCATATGAGCAAAATAAGAAATATCCAACAGCCTCAAGACGAGCAACGGAGCAAAAGATTCTTCAAAGTCTATTCCTCTTCCTCGACGATAACCCTTAGCCACCGACGTGACTTATTTCGATAACATTTCCTTCAAAGATCCAATTTGTTTTTCCAAATCCATTTGAGACCAATGACGACCCCTCGTTGGTCTTTCAACCGCCTCCCATACTTCAAGACAGTTGAATTGGTTGAGTTCTTCTTGCATGGATTCAATCCAGTTGTCTTTTGTCATTGCGTCTTTGATGTTTTTGGGTTCAGATTGGCAGACAGTGAGTGCATAAATGCAATGTTCACCATCCGAGTGAAGACGCTTGTCTGTAACGATCGGGTTGATTCGTTGCCAATAATGTTAGCCGGAGGATGGTCTTTCGTCCATCTATGTGTGGAGGGTTGATGTTGGTATACATTGTGCGATTCTGAGGATTCAAATGGTTTGTTGAAGATTCTCGCGACATGCAGTGCAGCCTCATTAGCAAACGGGTTAAAGAACGCATTTGGATCAAAAATCTTCAGGTGGGGGTATTTCATTCAGAACATCATCAGCCGGTTCATCATTGTTGGAAGCGGTTTGTTCAACTGCTGTGGTGGAGTCAATCGTAGGTGCATCTTCAATGCGAGTTGTTGTAGCAGTGTATCGTATAAGAGTATTATCGTCTGAGCAAGGGAAACAAATGATACACCGAGCACGCTCATCAATATCACATCAACAAATGGAGCAAATAACCTTTCCATTTGTTGACGAGTAAGTGGGGGCTTTGTTCACCATGATGGGGTTTGGGGAAGTTTAAGCGGTTGTGTCCGGTTCCAAGCTGTATATCCTGGCCATTTCCGTAAGTTCATCAAAATGAGCATGAATCGCTTCCATCAACCGCTTTGTATGACGATTCCAGATTCGAAACCTTTGAATTATCACAAGATCCGATAAAGACTCCAATGTCAGATTTTGATTTGAGCTTTCCAAAGTCATCACGATCATTATTCGGATAGCAAAGAGATCCAAATACATGAAAGTGTTTGAGATTCGGTTTTCTCTTGTGGACAAGCTCAAAAGGTGTTTTGTTGTGGCGTTTTGTAATCATAGAACGGTTTTGAGTATAGCATGCAGATACATCTGCCCATAAGTAACTGAAGTTTAGCATTGATTAACATTGTTCTTGCAGCTTCCACTAACGCTCGGTTTCGTCTTTCGACAACTCCGCTTTGTTCCGTGTACGCGCAATAGATGTTTGATGCTGAATTCCCACTTTCTCATAGAATTCACGAAGAGTTTGATTAACAAATTCAGCCTCTATCTCGTTCGCGATTAGTCGAACGTGTTTCAGAGCTGAACTTGAATTTTCGTGAGAAAGGTGATGATCATATGTGGAGCTTGATCTTTGCTTCTAAGAAAGTAGACCCAAGTCCATCGTGAGTAGTCATCAACAATTACTAAGATGTAGCGCTTGCCATTGATCGTTTGCACGCGCATCGGGCCACACAAATCCATGTGAAGAAGATGAAGCACATGTCGAGAGTGTGGTTCCACCTTTGAAGAAAAATGAGCACGAGTGCTTTTGCCTTGTTCACAAGTTGAGCAAAGGTGATCTTTAGAATACCGAAACCGTGGAAGTCCTTCAACTAGTTTGTGTCGAACAAGGTTGGTGATGGTTTGAAAGTTTAGATGTGAGAGACGACTGCCATAGCCGTGGATTTTGTTGATGTTTCCTTTGAAAGTAAGAAGATGGGAGAAGAAGCAACCATGTCTTGCATAGAGATAGTGTAAAGACTAGAATTACGCGAGCCGCACATAAGGTCATTTCCTTGTAGATCACTTAATGAAACAAGTTTTCTCCCCGAAAGCAACCTCCAAATCTCCATCACAAAAACCGACTCCATCAAAACAGATAGACCGAGGCCTTCCACATAGTAAACCCTCGCTAATTTCGATGTTCCCATTGACATAGTCTCCGTGAGCCCATGATAGTCTGGGTGATCATTCCCTAACCCGACAGGCCAATGAACTTTGCAATAAAGTTTGATAACAGCTTTAAGATTGCCGTCATGTGTCGGGAACATCCGCTATCAACAATCCAGAATGATCTCAGACACCGCATTACACAATGCATCATATATGGAATAGAAGTAGATGTGGAAACCGAAATGTTAGAGGGTTCCGTAGCATGTATAGTAGATATACACACATCAATAGCTTTAGGTATCCACTTAAATCCTAGTGTGTTATATATCCATTTCTCCCATCTCCAACTAGTATTTGCTTTAGTCTTAGTGAATGCACTAGGTGGTACTACATTCCTAGGAGGTGAAACCGAGCTACAGGATAACAATGCCAGAATCTAAAGATGGCGGTCTACCAAGCAATGCACTTAGAAAGATTAGTTGGCCTAGAGGTATTCCGTTCTAGGATTCCTTAAACGAGAGATGATAGCTTTAGCAACACATTTATCATGACAATCAATATTCATACTTTTACGACAAATAACACAAGGTGCATCGATCAATATCAAAAGTACTTAACGGTTTAGCATTCGCTACATCACTATTTCTATTACATTTGCCAGACGCAATATCTATAGTGGAGGCAACGTGAGTCTTATTCATAGTCCTAGGGTGTTCTTCTACTTTAGCATTCCTGATTGATCTTTTCTTAGGTCGCAACTTCCTATTCTTCGATGTAGTGCTCTAGGTCGTGAAGTGCGGACATTTGGAAAAATGCAACTATTCCTGTTTCAATAGAAGGAGGCACGTTAGCAACTTGTGATTTGGCAGTAGGGATTCTAGGTTCATGAGTACTAAGTGTTACTGGGCTAATCTCTTAATGATGGTTGGCGGAAGTTGTTCATACTTTCCTAACATTCCTCTTAACTTGAAGATAGTGTGAATCGATCTTGATTTTCGCATCAACATTTCAAAGAAAATGCATAACTTCTTTAATGTGTGCAAGATAATGATCAAGTTCATTTGATGCTTCATCACGAGTCTTTTTGAGTAAATGAAATATGCATATTTTTTAACTTTTACAAGTTCTTGTTCATATTTTGAGATTTGACACTTAAAAGACACGCTTTGATCATCCAGTTGCTCAATTTTAGGATCGTAAGATTTTGCACGAATCGGCGATTTTGTGTTGAATAGCAAGTTGTTGATCGTGAATATCTTTTTGACACCAATTAAGACGACGTATTGCATTTGAAAGTTCGCTTGACAATCGCTTGTTTTCAACTTTAAGGACTCGACCAAGCACATTATATCTGTTCTCAACATTTACCACAGAATCAACAAGATCGCAGAGATATGATCAAATGCATATGACAAAGAATTCAATAACACAACATTATGGACATCGATGATGACATCTTCCAAGAGTCGATCAACATCTTTTCTCAACAGTTTCTTTTACGTTTAGTATTAGAAATAGATTTTGCTTTCTCTAAAACGACCTTCATTAATCCAAGTTCCTTATGAAAGTCCTTTTCCCAAGACAATGCACAACTTTTCAAATTTTTAACATTTGTAAAAGATTTTTTCAAAAATGTCTCTTTGTTCTCGCGCTAGAGGCGATTGAAAATGTTGAACTTTGATTTCATAATGATATTCTATCTCATGTTGTAAAGTTTTGAGGTCAGCCATGAAAATGTCAAAATATCTAAGAATTTTGCGATTTTCAGTTTTGAGTTTACTTCACTGATGGAAGGTAAAGGACCATAAGTTTGTGCATAATCCTGTTGGGGATTAACATTAGAAGACTCGTGTGTTTTATGATAACCCTTGGTGTGTTAGAAGAATCCGTTGGTGTGACGAAAGTGACCGCTTTGAATAGTTAAAAGGTTTGTTGTAAACAACTTTTTCTAATTTTGATCGACTCGCCTTCTCATCTAATTCCTCTTGACGATGATATTCAACAACACTCATAATGTAATTATCAATTTTATATTCTCGTGACCGAAACTTCGGATTTGGTTTGAATGCTTTGTTGAAAGCTTAGGTTTGTAATCGCGAAGATTCGGTCCATATCCATTTGGATTTGGTTTTAAAGTAAACTTTTCAATGGTCGTGACCGACTCGCCATGTTTGTAAACAACACTTTTAAACTCTTTAAGTTTGTTTTGCAAGCCGATGATTTCTTCAAGATGATCATCTATTCGCTTCGTTGAATGCTTTTTGTATGCAGAGAACTGTTTTTGACAAGTTAACAACTCTGCCTTAGCTTTTTGATTTTCCAAGGTGAGAGCGTTAATTTGCTTTTATGTTCATGTTTCTTGTTCTATTTCGCATAACAAAGCATTCTTCGGCTGCTAGATCAACGACTGCCTTTCTAAATATTTTTCGCTTTGATAAGATTTGGCAAAGGTCGCTTCAAAACCGCTTTCACGCTTTTTCTTGAGTTTTGAAAAGTTGAGTTGCTTTTGTAAACATTCAAAATCCTTGGTTAACAAAGGCATTTTTGCATTTCAAGTCCTGATTAATGGCATGACATTTTTCCACTATGGTCCGTTGGTCTTGTATTAACGAGCAAAACTGATGAGGCAAAAGTTCGGAGTGTTCAACGTGAGTCTCAACATGATCATTACTGAGATCCTCAAGTATAACCACGAGTCAATTTGATTATCAAGGGAAACCGTTGGTCATCTTGATCGCCAAATATAACTACGGGTCTAGTTGAAAATCGTCAATGAGATGGATATCATTTTGAACATTCTGAGCCTTGCCGGATTCAGATGTTGGCGGAGATATGAGATCTGAGATAAATATGGTTTGTTCGGGTACCGAGACAAGCCATCGCTGTCATACACACTGGCCTCGTGTCACTCATGTGTAACTCATGCATATTAGCCATCAACATAATAGCCGCATTGGCCCGCAAGTCCTCCATATCATCGAGTCAAGATTTGCCATAAAGCTCTGTTTTGTCTCGGAGAGTTCCACCAGCTTCATCCTTAAGAGCCAAAAGAAGAGCTCTTTGAAATAAGCACGCCTCTAGTCCTTGGCTTTGGGCATGCATTAGCCAGTGTCCCTTCTCAGCAGCTTGTAGCATCAAGACCATTCAACCCATTCCGAAAGCATCGCTCCACCACTTGAGCTCGATTGTTATTCCTACCCACAAAGATTAAACCCTTGACCACCGCCCATCCGACGACCATAACCACGATTCTAACTTCAACTCGCCCATTGTTCACAAAGCCTTGATTCCTTGTATTAGATGAGGAACTAATACGGTTGTTGGATTTGTTGGTATAACGGCTAAAGGCATTAGCAATCATAGCAAATCCTTGTTGCAATGCTTCAACGGATCGATTCCTCATTAGCTTAAGCTTGAGCATTGTTGTTGTTGTATGGAACCAATTGAGTTTGTTGAGATGGAGGTTGTGAAGGATCATGTGGTGATTGTAGCAGTGGTTGAGTTGCCGTTGAGGAGAATAACTATTTTGAGCATATAAGGCAAGTTGTTGATTTTCCGGATGTGTCAGTGGAGCAATTTGAGCACGGAGAATCCTTTCCTATCAACTTCCTTTTCATGAGGCTTCAAGTAATCGTACAACAATCCATATGTAGATTGATGCATGTTTTTCGCTTGACGGAGAAAAATGACATACTTCTATTCGTGACCAAGACTACTCAGGAACTTAGTATTCACTGCAATGTTTGGCATGATGATGTTGTGTTTATCCAAATCATTGATGATGTCTGAAAAACGGTGATGATAGGACTCTAGTGTCTCTCCAGGTTCAATCATGAAGTGTTCATAAGCCAAGTAAATTTTGGATTCCAAATCTTCCTCGATTGAGTACGATCCTTCCATAAGAAGATCTAATATGATCCCACATTTTCTTTGCAGCCTTTTGAGCATCAACACTACGAAGAATTGGGTTTGGTAATCCTAAGAGGATATATTCCATTGCAAGCTCATCGCCTTATAGTGTAGAAGTTCTTGAGGATTCAAGTCCGCAATGAGAGCAATGTTCGTTTGTTCATCTCTTGGTGGAATGGCATTTGGATCTCCGTGTACAATGACAGTAGGCATCTCAAATGGACCTTCCAAGATAACCTTCTTTAAGAACTTTCCATGTGGCTTTTTAGATCACAAAACCTAAAGAACCTTATCACCCATTGATCGTAGTTTCCCGGAGTGAGCATTGGAGGTCTATCAAGTGATCCAGCCTCATGAATTGATTGTTGGTTGCTTAAAGCTTCAAACATCTTTGCAAACCAAGTGGGTTCCTTCATAGTGTTCCTTGATGGATGTTGATTGAAGTCATTTGTGTAGGGTTGAACTTGAAGACTTGGTGGTGGTTGAACCATTTGAGGTTGTGGATTTGCAGCAAGTTGTGGAGTATGTTGTTGGTTAAATTGTTGTTGATAAATTGCTTGTTGTTGATTCCATTGTTGATGTTGTGGAGTTAGTTGTTGTTGACGCTGAGGATGAGGATAAGTGTAAGGGAAATAGTTAGAGTATGGTGGTTGTGACATGTTGATAAACTTGTGTTGGTAAAATGGATCTTTGTAGTCGAATGAACCTTTGTTGATGAAGAATCCTTAGGCGTAGAAATCACAATAGCCAAGTAGCACTTATGCGTAAAAACACCAAAGTTACGCCAGAACAATCAAGAGTTACGCCAGATTTAGCTTACGCGTAAGTAGGAAAAAGACGCTAAAGTTATGCGTAGACACAAAAGTTAGGCGTAGAAAGTTAGGCGTAGGATTATCTTATGCGTAGACTAGGCTTTTACGTAAGATAAATCTTGCGTGATTTCTACGCGAAGCTTTATGCTTATGCGTAATTTTAGGTTTTATTCAAATGATCTTTTACACTCACAAAGGCAAAAGATATCCAAAGTCGACGATTTTCGCACTTATCCAAGTAAGAAAACACGGAATAAAACCACTAAAATGAAGATCAAACCAAGGAAAGACTTACGCGTAGTTTTAGGGTTTTACTACGCCAGGTTTACCGTAAATTTGATATTGCTCAAAGATGTTTCTAAACCACTTTTTGTGTGATGAAATAGCTTCAATAACACCAAAAGACACAAAAGTGTGAAACTTGATGAACCAAACTTAAACAAGCATGCCAGAGAAATATACCCACCTAATAAAAACTAGCTCAAAAACAACGATCCACGCATAAAGTTTGAAACTTTTTGCCAAAAACAAGTATTTTAACACCTTAAAACATTGAAAGTACAAGAATCTTGGATTAAAAAGTGAAAAAACAAGTTTTAAGTTAACCAAAGAACACGTTATCTTTACGCCGTAAGACCCAAACCAAAAACTTCAAAACAAAAGTGTGCACCCAACTATTTGGCTTTGATACCACTGTTAGGTCACAAGGTTTACCACACAAGCTTATAAGAAAGATAGAGAGGCAATTGAACAAGAAACCAAACACACACACACCATATAAGTAAGACCGTTATGTGAGCATATGTGAAAGAAATAACTTGAACAACCAACCCTCAAGTGAGGGTTATTACATAGTATTTATAGGCAAGGAGCTGCAACACTCCTACCCCTTCCCTTTCTCCTATGGGCTTGGGCCTAAGCTCATGGGCCTTCTACATAAGCTTAAGGCTAATAACAAACATAAAGGCCATAATAAGCTAACTATTACATGTGAGTAACTAACACTTGAATAAGGTTTAGGAGTGATTCCAAATAATGTTGCAATTAAACATTCTATACCTCCTTGAGATCGCTTGGCCCTAATGCAAGCAAACCTAATTTCTCTATCAAGAGGTTTATTAATGAAATCTTCTTCCACAATCTCACAGAGACATTCTAGGCTATCCTTAAGGTGAGCACAATAGTTATGAAACACGTGTGTTCATTATTCCTAAGATGAGGAGGAATATATTTAATAAATACAAAGATATTTGGTACCGAGGATGACTTTGATGCAACATTCTATTAAAAACAAGTGGCGCTTTCCCTTTTTCTCGACTGCATTCTCAATTTCTTTTGTAAAGACGTTATTTTTCTTGTTTTGGTCACGAGTGGCTTTCATTGAATCATATAACTCTTTAAAGTGTCATTTAACTTTTTCATTTTCTTCTAGAAAACTCTCATTTTCCTTTTGTAAGGCATTAACTAAGTTTTGAAGATGAAAAGTTTGAGAATATTGAGAATCTAAAGGAGGAGGCATTTGGGGATGTACCACATTGTTCTTTTCACCCTTAATTGAGAGATTTGGGCTTTCAACTTTCTCGATCATGTTACAATGAGCTCAATTGTTCATCACGCTTGTTAATTTCAAAAATTGCATCAAATTCAGGAGCATCCAAGGATGTCTTGATATTTGAGGTTTTAACATTTTCTTAGATGTTGATATTTTAATTGCAAAGCAAGATGCTCAACTTCCAAATTAGAAAAATGCTTCACCAATTATCATGATCATCCCGTTGAATTTTATCATGCAGTTTAGAATTAGTTTTTCAAGCTCAATGACACGATCATGGGAGACTTTCGTGAGCAAATGATAATTCATGAAATTGAGAAGCATTAATGGAACACCAGAAAGTAAAGGTAAAACACATCTTGAGAAATACATTCATAAATAAGATTCTCATTCAATGTATGCAAGTTCTTCCTCTCAATCTCATTATATTTTAATTCTCGCTCATAGTTACTAACCTCAACTATCATTGCATCAAATTCCTTTTCCATTTCTTTAATATCGAATCCATCCCTTAAGACTCTCAAATTGATTTTTAAGTTGTTTAAAGAAAGGCATGACCTCAGTTAAATAACACTCTTTAGTTTGCTCAAAACCTCTTTCCCCTTCAGTAATCCCAGAGGGTGTGATCCTTTTCTTACAAGTTTTCTCAAAATCAACAAATAATTGAAAATAACATATTGACTGATTAAGGTCTTGCTTTTAGTGGCAATAGTTCTAGGAACTAAATGCATTGGTGTATTCGAGGATATACATAGCCGCTGGGCATTTCCTAAGGGGAGGGTTTGTTACAACAAGATTTTCTGCTTTTGCTTATCTAAATCCTTTTTCTAGAACACTTGTTCGGGTGTTAACAACATTTGAGGCTTAAACTTGTTCAAGGAAATCCAATTTTCCTTTTTGTAATCATGGGTTTGACGTATGTTATTCTTTACATTCGGATCTTCAAGTTTCTTATTCATTTTCTCCCTAGATGCACATCTAATTTTCTATCTTCCTCGCACTCAAAGCAACTAGGTTTCGCTTCAGGTTTAAGAATCTCATTATCATAGATTACATTATGGGAAGCTCTAGCCTTTTAACAACTTCAGATTAGGTTCCACAACAAGGGGAATGCTATGCTTATAAAACTCTATGCTTAGTGATCAAGTGAGCAACTAATGGTGTTCCCTTGTACGCATAACTTATTTTCAAGCTTGTTCTTCAAAGTTTTAGATTGGAAAAATCATTCAAAAGTTTTGATTCCTTAGCATTGAATTCTGGCTTAAGCATTTTAACATTTTCTTGAAGTTCTTGTTTTTGCTTAGCACTTTTAGAAAGCTTTTCTTGTAAGGAGTTTAACTCTTGTTTTAATACTTCTTCTAAAATTACTTTTTCTAATAATTGTACGCATTTGGTCATCCATTTCCTCTCACGGTGGTTAACTCAAACTTAGCACGTTTTCATAAATAGCAACTTGTTTATAGGCATTCAATTGTAGATAATGAATCATTAGTGGGCACATGTAGTGTATTCATTAAAAGTACAATCATTCACTGCGAAGATGCATTACTTGGTAAAACCTCACTTTCACTTTGCTTCACATATTGATCATATGGGACAATATTGCTATTATCCTCATCATCAATATCTGATTCATAAGTTTTAAGAGATTGTACTTTATTATGCATCTTTTGCTCATCAACCTCATCATATAGTTTTAATACCTCTGAGATGATTGATTCTTTGGATGGACTAGCTTGTTGTGATGATGAGACCTTAGGAGAGACCATTGGAGAAATGCTAGCCATGAAAATTGTTTGTGCAAGAGGTTCATCATCGACGCCGAGTCGTATGCATCACGTCAACACTTGAAAGGCATTCTCGATGATTGTGACCTATTCTTGAATCGGCCGCCATCCACATCTGCATCATATGTCTTGGCATTGCCCCTCAAAGAAGAAACAACAACTCCTCTTCATCCAACGCTGAACCATTATCATGAGCTTGCACGAAGCAACATCTTGTCTCGAAGTATTCGCGATTCTGTGGACGCTTTGAGATGTGCGTTCCTAGCAATGTGTCCTTCACCACCACAGTTGTAGCATTTGACTAGCTTTGCTTGTCCTTGATTTGGATTCCTTCCACGATTCTAATTTGCCACATATCCTCTACCAACTCCACCTTTCCTGTTCATATTGCCTTTCTTGAACTGGTTGCACCACAACCTTCCCATCTCTGACAGAGTTTCTTGATTTTGTGGATTGGAAGGCCTGAGATTATTGTTGGTGTGTGGGAGAGAGTTCATGTTTTCACTAACCATGAGAGACAGTTGATTGATGAAGTTTTCCATTAGTGTGTTTGAGTCGAGGCTTATATGGCCGGATCGTGGATGAGTTTGTATTACCATTACCCATGGGTATGACTTGAGATGCTTTAGTGGTAATACCAACATTGGTGTAGAAAGTCAGAGAATCATTGGTGAGCTTGATTCTCCCTGATTGGTTTTGAACTAATCCAGAATCCTTTTTTCAAACATAGCATGCCTCTCATTCTCAAGAAGGAAGGCATACAATTGCTCATAGTTTGTATTCTTAATCCTTTTGTTAGCTTCACGAAGTGACAAACTTATGCCATTCGGATTCATGTTGTTTACAAACTTTGAATTCAAATTAATGTTTGGCATGGTCATTTTGATGTTCCTCATATCATTCACAAGCTTATGGAATCTCACATAGTACTCATAGACACTCTCATTTGGTTTCATCTTGAAATGCTCAAACTCATCATATAGTTGTGATTCTCTGTCTTCCTTGGTTAATTCAGAACCCGAGAGAAGCATCTTGACATTATCCCAAACTGCCTTGGCTTTAGTGTTTTGATTAATAAGCTTGTAGATATCTTTTGGAAGACCTGAAGTATAATGTTTGAAGCCCTGATATCAGCATCGAATCTCTTTTTCTCCTTATCATTGAGTTCATCATACATCTTTGGTTTGTCTAATCCATAGATCATTGTTCCATCTCGCAAGTTGTATCAATTAATTCCATTGTAGTCTCAACCTGATAAGGTCCTTCATCAATGGATTTGAGAATGTTGACCCCATTTTCCTTTCCAAGACAAGCATAATCGGATTCGTTGAGCCCATGAGTCATAATCAGCTTCGCCAAGCATAGGTGGACGAGTATCCATCCACCGCTTGAACGCCTCAGCTACGTAAGAAACGATAGTAGGTAACGATGTTTGACATGATTACAAGTTCAGGGATTTCAATCCTTGATTAAACCGGGATATTGATTCTTTCACGGGATTTTACTAAACCAAAAGAACAACCGTAAAAATGTAGCACTAAGAAGTAACAAGTCTCAATAGACAAGTAGCAAACAGCCAACTCTCAGCTTAGTTATCAACTCGCAATCAACCAACTCTTAAAGAAACAAGTGGCTTAAAGACCTGAATATCCAAGTCGCATATATGGACAACTCGCTAATAGCCGTCGCAAATGAGATAACTCGCTAAACCACCAAGTCGCTTAAACAAACTCGCTAGCTGTACAACTCGCTTAATAACCAAGTCGCTTTAGAAATCAAGTCGCCTAAATAAATAACTCGCTTAGAACCCAAGTCGCATAAAGAGTCAACTCAAGCAATAGCTAAGTCGATATACTCAAACTCGCTTGAAACACTGTGCCACGCTTAAGAAACAGTCCGAACTCAATTGCCAGTACCACTTTCAAAAATAACCACTTTATCAATCAAAAACAACCAAACCACAATGATTTAAGCCTTCCAATTCAAAACATAAACACATATGATGATCATAAACCCAAAAGTACAAGCAAAATTCAAACTTTAACACTAGAATTTGTCCAAATGATTCAAACTCTCCTAAACACTTAAAACCCCAAAAACCTTATGAAATCCACCAAAACAAAGAGCATGAAAGATGAGTGATCAAACCATGGCTCTTGATACCAATTGTAAGATATTGATTTCAAACACACCAAACCATAATCAAGAGTGCATAAGTAGTTTAGAGAGAGAAAGTTCTAGAGAGAGAAAAGGAAGAGAGTTGGGAACTATGTGAAACAATGAAAAATGGTATTGAAGCTCCAACCCTCTACCTTGGGAGGTAGAGGGTATTTATAGTGTCTTAAAAATAAACGCCACCTACGGCCGTGGATCGCATTCGGTAAAGACCTCGGCCCTCCTCAATGTGTTACTTAGCAAACTACTTACTAACATATTATGACTACGACTACGAGCTTTCTATCGAATACATATACTTGAGGTGACCGACTCTTTAACGACTGAATTTTCTAATTCCTAACAACTATACATGCTATGCGTCATCAATTATGATTATTTAATTTTGAATTGAAAGAAATTAGAATCTCAAAATTTTACGACTGATGATGTGCTCGCGGTGCAAGTTTTAAAAATTTATAAACACTAATTATCCGCTATTACTATAAACACATAATGAGCAAGTATACTCATTCGCGTATAAAGGTGGGTAAGTCGAGATTGTCCCAAGGGATTTTGCTTTTGAATATGTTTTGAAAGATTTGTAACAAGAAAGCTTTGTCAAGGCTCTCTCCAAAATTATGGTTTTAATGAAAATCAATATAAAGAAACATATACTATTGTGTAGTGTATAGGTATCATAGTAAGTGTTCATAAAGGCTTGGTGTAAACTCTTGACGTAATGCACAAATCATAAGCAAATGATTTCCAACCCATGGTTTATGTTTTGTAAAATCATTTTAAGAACAATAACATATAGGTTATCCTTTCGGTCCTTATCCTAATGATTATCCTTTAGAAAATCCATTTGTTTGTAAAATATTCTTATTAAACTCGTTCCTACGAATCTTTCGACCTTCGTGATGAAAATGTTTCTAGTCTTGTTTCAATAAGTAAACATGGTGGTTGTCAATCACCATATCCCCATACTAGTTTGTCACTTAACTTTTGGGAATAAAACACAAGAGAAACTTTCGTCCTTTTTCTTAAAACATGTTTTACCGACAAATCAAACAAGACTAGTAGTTTTCCAACAAACTCATTTAAACAAGATCATATATACATGCATCACATATGAGAACACTAATATGATTTCCTACATCCTTACACACAAGTATATTCAAGAACTACTTTATGATAATTACAACAAAACACAAGTAATAACAAAGTAACTCCAATAACTCAAGAGAACAGAAATTCATAACAAGTTCCATAGAATACCTAAACTTTTGGATTACAAGAACTAGAATTCATGGATTATATAGCAACCACACGCTCCAATTTAGCTTAACCGTATAACTTCGAATGATCAAAACAATGGATGAGAATGAGTCTCTCCAACCTCCTGGACGTTTTATAGTAGTAACCAAACTTTTGGGATGAATAAAATGATTGGTAATAGCTTTGGTGTAAACTATTACACTTTGGGTTGTGTCACACCTAGACTACTAAGTCTAGGTTCATTATATAGCTAGAGAACCATAACTATTTGTCTAAAAACGTTCTCCACAAGTATATATAACAGAATTGATCGGCCTCCAATGATTATAGGGAGTTAAGGCAACATTAAATGATAATTTGTGTAACTCCAGCCTTGGCAACCGGATCGCTGCGACGTTGCAACCGATCGGTTGCGCCTTGTTCACTACCAACCGATTGGTTGCGGCTCCAAATGTAGTTGGGCCGCCTCTTGTACCCCTTGTTTTGACTTTGTTGACTTTTCTTGATTTCATACTTATTTTCTTTATTTCACGATGATTCTAAGACGAAACTTGATCTTTACTTGCTGTAGATACTTAGAAATCATTACGCTTCCTAATCATTGAGTCCAAGAGCTTCCTTACTCGACTTTTTCCTCTGGAATTCTCCAAACGTGCATGAAAACTTCATTTCTTCATCTTTTGTGATACCTGGCTACATACACATACACAATACGCAACTTTCGCACTTTTGCAACAGTTATGAGTAAATATAGCCGATTATCATACACAAAACCAACAATAACACTACTAAAAACATGTTCATTTTGAGCGTTATCAGACATCAATGATAAAACTTTTTTATCTTAATTAACGATAAATCAGATGAAGCAAGAGAGAACTCGTTATCACACCATTCGCTCAAACTAACTCACGGACTTAACAGTCGTGATTGAAAGTATGAGATGAATAAACTAACTAACATTAAATATGTGTAAAATAGAAGATGTTATTCCCTTTAACTTGGTTAGAATTAACTACAAAGTTAATCTATCCAAGGTCCATGACTTAGCAATGTTATGAGAAATACTTTGTTAAATACATAAAGTAAAAGACATAGTTTTTCAATGTTTAATTCTATTTGAAATGAACAAAGAATTATACCCAAGTGTTTGCAGAACAACACTTGGGATTGAATGACAAATATAGTAATTCTCCTCACTAAACTTAAGCTAAGCTTACATACAACTATGCTAAACCAACTGAGCTATTCTCAGAGACTTAGTTATATTTGGAGAAGAGAAAGGTGTTTGTGAGTGTCAACGCATTAAGTGCACAAACTTGTCAACCTTTCTACTCCTACTTATGGTCATATTTATACACAATGATTTACAACCATTATTGAAAGAGACATAGATGACCTAGGCTAGTCTGGACAAAATACATGTGTATTTTGTCTCTGTTACAATGACTACTTTAGGTATAGGACAAAGGTGCTTTTTGAATAACAGTGATGACACTGATCTTGGTCTTTATCCTTTAAGGAAAAGTTTGACCTTTGCTTGATCTTTTAGCCTTCAGTCTTTAAGTCTTCAGTCTTAATAGTTGTTGAGGAGACTTGGGGTTCAACGAGTTATTGTCAATCACTAATCAAATCTATCATCTTTTTGGCTCGTATCGTTCATGAAGTCCCGCTTCACTAATGAAAGTCTTTCTTTTAGGCTTGTCCTGAAGCTCTCGAAGATGACTCACCGGAACTGATCACAAGGACTTGTGTGATTTTCACGGATAACACTTGTTATTGTTTATCCAAATCCCGTTTAAGGACCCTGGCTACTGAGCGTAACCTACCAGCCTATTTGGATATAAATATAGGCTAAGTGTTGTGATCGCTAAAGGCAAAGTTCTTATTCTTACACTGATGATACATGAAAGCAAGTAAAGGACACTGATTCAACATACTTAAGTTTTGCATTGTCCTCAATGTAATAAAAATGAACTTCAAAGTAAATAAAATGCAAAGAAATAGTCTAGCCCATCTATCCCCACTATTCCGATTCTGTAGTCAGAATAAGTCCGTAAAATGTGAATAAAAAGATACCACGGGATAGAATATGCAATATGCATATTGGGTCATAAGCAAGCATGTGAGTTATCCAACTCCAAATTTTGACCAACAATAAGCTTTCGCACATCCATCCTAAAAGAATCAAAAAAATACAATACACAAAACAAAACAAACAAACAAAATGCTACTTAAAATATGAAAATAATCAAAGTATGATAATCATCCTAAAGAAATAGCTAAGAGATAGAGTTAATTTTGTTCAACACAATAACCATTGTTTTTAAAACCATAAGTCAAGAATGATCCACGATCATTCGTCATCCTCACTCATATCATCACCTTCATCATTATCATCGCTTTCGGTTTCATAGTTCTCCTCCTCATCAAAGATTGTGTAAACCTTCCTCTTTTTCTTCTCCTTTGCAACGCCTGATGAAGATCCTCCAACATCATAGCTAGATCCTCCAACTCGGTAATACCATATATGGCACTGGTCGGAAATGGTGCATAGCCAGGATGGGATATGGATAGGTTCCAGGATAAGAGGTGTAGGGGAAAGGATATGGTGGAACATTGGGTGGATTGTAGGGTGGCAACTCATAATTGGTTTTGATGTTGAAAAAATCAAGCATTGAATAATCATTGATGTAATTGTTTCTCAACATCATCGAATCTCTCCACACTTCCCTTCACTCAATTTCATTCAAATGTTGGTTCCAGTCTCCCCAACCTGAGTCAAAACTACTAGACGTACCCGTTTGCACGTTTCCCATCGGTATATTGCCCATTGGCACATTTCCTTGCTGTTGTGGTGGTTGTTGTTGTTGTGGTTGTGGTTGTTGTGGTTCAATCCATGTTCCCAACGTTTTCGTCTTCTTATTCAAAGCATTTCCAAAACCATTTGCATTCCAAATCTCACTAAACTTTGCCTCCACACTTAGCCAACTCACTACTATTGTAATACCCAAGATTCCATGCCAACCTCGTCACAAAATGGCCTCCACAAATGTTGCTATTACCTTTGATTCCTGGGGCTCTCCTAGACAAATACTCGGCTATGAGCCAAGCCACATTTCCATCCTTAGTTTCTTCCAATAACATCATAACCCACAAGTCCAGCTTATAACATTTGTCCCCTGCTCCAACTCTATGAAATGGCCCACATTAGAAACTTGTGTAGCACTCTCATCAACGGATTCCTAATGGTTGCAGCATTCCTCCTAGTACAAGTAGGATCTCCCACTCGATTCCAGTAGTGGGATACTAGGGTATTCTTTTTCAAACCTCCTAAGCCACGAAAAATGAGCCACAAACAATCGATGCTTAACCTCATTCGGTTCATACAAGCCAAGAGCAACAGAAAAATCCGACAAAGTGTAGGCGTGGTCCTGCCCACAAAGCCTAAACCAAACACAAACTTCTTCCATGATGTTTCAAACATTAACCTTTCTTTCAACGTACATGGTCGAAGAGAACTCCATACACCATTCACGATAAACCTCTTCATTTGTGCTAAACGCTCTTTCCCATGACAAATCATCAAACGAATCCCCCATCAACCGATAGACATAAGACATCCGCATCATATGACCAACTCATTTTCACACTCATACTTTCGTCAAACAAATCCCAATCAATCAACCTTGGAACCAAACCGTCCTATTGGCAATTTCAACTTTGATAATCGCTCCCTGAAAGCATGTTTCTCCTCATTGGTGAGATCTTTGAACTTCAAGTTTGCCATTCGCTTTCAAGCCTTCAAGCTATACGTGACTTTCTTACCTTGCGTTCTTTTGGCAATAATTGGCAACAATCGGTTTAGTATAACCTGTTCGAACTTTTACAACCTACAACATTTTTCTGTAGAAATCATAAATATAAGTCAATATAAGAGTGTTAGAACAAACGGGAAGGTCTATAGAAGCCTCTAAGGTCTACTTCAAAAATTCGAAAATTCCCAAATCAGAACGTGGAACCGGATCGGTTGAGGAGCAACCGGATCGGTTCCACTTGCTACCTCAGTCCAACGTTCGGTTGCGCTCGCAACGGATCGGTTCCTTTACTCCAACTGCAGAAGGCTTTGCCTCAAATCCATTTCACTAGATTTTCTAAGTCCAATTCACTCCTAGACTGCATTCTAACATTATCAATGATCCCCACATCCTCAAATTGCTCTTAATTCGCTTTTCAAAGCTTCCAATCATCACATATTCATCTTGATTAGAACTTAACTATCTTAACCTCAATTATCAATTACTTTTTCTAATCAACAATGTGGCATCTAAAATTCATTAAAAACGCATCATCTACCCACTAGGAATCATCAATTGCAACTTAATTTGATTCAATGGAACAACCTAATTAAATCCGAAAATTCAATCATCTAATACTCATTCCATGTTAAATCAATCACTACAATTCTTTTTGCAATGCATTCCTATATCAATTAGCCACTTAATCCTAAAAGATTACAACTTAATTCGAATTCTATCAAAAACCCCCAAATTAGTGACCTAATTTGTAATTCGAATCAAATGCTCTAATTAAACCTTAATTAAGTTAATTGTTTGCAGATGCTTACTTGCTTAGGTGCCATGATGATCTTCTAAAACTTTTACAATCTTCAAACAACTTCTAATGGTCGAATTTTGCGAAACCCAGCTGGAGGATTAGTGTGTGTGTGTGTGTTTTTCTGGAAAAATTGAATTTTTGGTATATATAATTGCATGAAACCGTTTCAGTCATGGATACAACCGTTTCGGTTTGCATTTTTGCAGAATTTTGCCTTTTTCACTTTACTTGGGCATTTTACCTTCCAAGCAACAATCGTTTACTCAAAAATCCGATTAAAGATGCACACAACATTCATCCAACCATTTGGAATTTCAACAACATCTAATCTCAAAAACTAAATCATCATACTCATAACTTAAACTAAAACTCAAAATGCATTAATTAAATAACTCAAAATAATAATAAGAGCAAAAAATGAAATGAAAAACAAGAAATCCTAAATGCATAAAATAAAAAGTTCATGAAAATCAAGCAAACAATTGCTTGTTATTATGGTGTTTTGCTTCTCCTTATTACTCCTCGAAATACTCATGCCTTAAGATGTCCTCACTTAGAAATTTCTCGGTCAATTCACGGTGTGTTTCGTGAGTTTTGAATTTCCTTACAAATCTTCTCCCATCCGGGCATAGTATATCAAATTTGACGTGCCATTCTCCGTCTCCATCCTCTCTTTTGTAAACACTTGACCCCTCGGGTCCCCATTCCAAATTTTTGAGTTGAACCGGTAGAGAACCTAAGAAATCGGCTAGCTTCTTGTAAACAAGGATGTTTTTGAATGGATTGTAAAATGCTTCCACCGCTAGTGCGCGTTCCATTTCATCCTCAATATCAAAGTATGGTGGAGCTAGTGGTCCATACATCGGGTTTCTATGGACATCACATCCAATTTCAAAACAAGTCAAGTCATCGTCCGCTTCCATCAATTCTAAATCCTCCATGAATTCCAAAACTGGTCCCCTCGGTTTGGGATAATAGGTTTGTTTTGAGATCCCGTCATCGATTGTCATCGTACCCCTACCCATATCTATGATTGCACCACATGTGCGTAGGAACGGTCTTCCTAGTAGAAGAGGTAGACTCTTATCAACCGGAATGTCTAGGACTAGAAAATCGGCCAAGTAGGGTTGATAACAAATTTGAACCCTTACGTTTTTCACCTCCCCCTTCGCTTTTGCTTGGGAGTTATCCGCCATGATAAGTTTTGAGTGATTTGGTTGTGGTTTACTAAGACCCAACGTCTTAAATAATGGATAGGGCATAACATTTACGCTTGAACTTGTATCCGCCAAAGCATACATTGGTGTGGTCCCGTTAACTTTAATCGGAAAAACGAAGTTTCCCGGGTCCTTCTCCTTCCGTGGCATACCCCTAAACAAGATCCTATCTCTATCATCCTCCGATATATCTTTATCCTCCAATCTCGCTCTCGCTAACATCACCGTGTCTAGTTTCTTGCGGTATAGAACATAATCTTGTAGTACCTCAAGGGCTTTTCTCATTTAGTTGAATTTTTGTTCAAGCTTCTTTTGGTCTTGGGTTAAAGTTTTGATGGTGTTTGGTGTGTTGGGTGGTGAAGGTGTGTAATCATTGGTTTTGTTGGTGGATGTGGTAGGAGTTAATTTGTTGGATGAGGTTTTCTTTCTATTATCCTTCCCCATCTTTACGACTTCCACATTCTCCTTCTCCATATTAGCACATAACTCCACAAGCATTTCATTCACCCCCTTCTCCTCTTCCAAGTCGGTGATGTTGATCCTCATCTCCCCTAAAGCAAAATCCACTTGACATTTGGTCGTCACAAGAAAATCCCGCCCAAAGCATACATTGGGCTCATCAGCGTTTCCTTCTTCCAAGACAACAAAATCTGCTTCGAAAACATGACCATGAATGTTAACCTTAAGATTCTTAACCATTTTTCTCCCGTAAGCTTCGTAATCCAAACGAACGTGGCCAATTTGATCAAGAACTTTCTCCACAATATAATTTTCACCATAGGCCATGTTTAGTTGAGCGTCCCACGCACTCACCCCTTCGACACTACAAGGTGTACCGAACCTCATAAGTGGTGAATCATACTCCGTTAGTGGTGCTTGCGTGAATACCACAACTCTACCCTTCTTAGGAAGTTGAACCTTGTTCTCTCCCACTTCTTCCATACAATCCGCATCAATAGCCAAGTCCTTCTTACTCTTCCAAAATATTCCCAATCTTCTCCAAAGAGTTTCCGGTGTCCTTGAACATCTCATCCAAGTTACGTAGGTACTTCAGAAATCCGCTTAAACTATCCATAACAACTATCTAATAAGACAAAACAAAACCAATGACAAAAATCCAAATCATTAACGTTAGAGTTAGTAAAAACCAAAGCAAACTACAGAAACATATACTAAACAAGTAAAGACACTTAACAAAACTAAAAACACAAGCTAAAAATCAAAATCGAAAAACTAGAAAAATTTTTACCGAGAGCTCCAACCGGTTCGGTTGGCCCTCCAACCGATTCGGTTGGTGGTAAACTTCCTGGCCAAAAAATTCCAACCGATCCAGTTGCGGGCTGCAACTGAAACATTGGATTGATTTTCAATTTTTTATTTTTTTTTACTATAATTAAATAAACCTGTTAATTTTAAATTAATTAAAGACCATTAATTGTACTTAAACTCTTAATTAAATGTGTCTACTCATTATCCTTATTAATTAAAAATATTAATTAAGTTAATTAACCAAAAACTACGTTAACTAATCTACTTAACTACTCATTAAAACTACTAACCCATAAAAACTGAAAATTAACCAATCTAATTACTGCAATTAAGACAAAATTAACTAAAAAGTAAATAAAACTAAAAATGATTAAATATCAAAAATCTAAAAATTACTAAGAAAAGCATAAACAATCTATAGGACAATCTATAAAAATAAGAAATGACAAGA
The DNA here is from genome assembly GCA_910596185.1 of Chrysanthemum makinoi. NCBI lineage: Eukaryota > Viridiplantae > Streptophyta > Magnoliopsida > Asterales > Asteraceae > Chrysanthemum > Chrysanthemum makinoi. The sequence goes on along the minus strand of OU343219.1, from coordinate 170,785,903 downwards.
ATTAAACTATAAACTATAACACAAAACAATAGATAAAATAAAAACTACAAAAATCAAAAATAAAACTTTTCCGAGAGCACTAACCGGTTCGGTTAGCCTCTAAACCAATTTTTTTTACTCTTCTTTATGATATTCAATTTTAATATTACCAATTTTACAGAATCTAATCAAAATCAAATTACTTAAGAATCCAAAATCCCCGTCAGTGGCGCCAAAAACTTGATGTGCTTTCCGTGTGCAAGTTTTAAAAATTTATAAACACGAATTATCCGGCTATTACTATAAACACATACGAGCAAGTATACTTGTTCGCGATAGCAAATGTGGGTAAGTCGAGATCGTCCTAAGGGATTTTGCTTTTGAAATTTTTTTAAAATATTGGTTACAAGAAAGCATTGTCAAGGCTCTCTTCAAAAGTTATGGTTTTAGAGAAAATCAATATAAAGAAACATATACTTGTGTGTAGTCTATAGGCAATCATAGTAAGTGTTCATGAAGGCTTGGTGTAAACTCTTGATGTGATGCACAAATCATAAGCAAATGATTTCCAACCCATGGTTTATGTTTTGTAAAATCATTTTAAGAACAATAACATATAGGTAATCCTTTCGGTCCTTATCCTAATGATTATCCTTTTAGAAAATCCATTTGTTTGTAAAATGTTCTTATTAAACTCATTCCTACGAATCTTTCGACCTTTCGTGATAAAAATGTTTCTAGTCTTGTTTCAATAAGTAAACATGGTGGTTGTCAATCACCATATCCCCATACTAGTTTGTCACTTAACTTTTTGGAATAAAACACAAGAGAAATCCTTTCGGTCCTTTTTCTTAAAACATGTTTTACCGACAAATCAAACAAGACTAGTAGTTTTCCAACAAACTCATTTAAACAAGATCATATATACATGCATCACATATGAGAACACTAGTATGATTTCCTACATCCTTACACACAAGTATATTCAAGAACTACTCCATGATAATTATAACAAAACACAAGTAATAACAAAGTAATTCCAATAACTCAAGAGAATAGAAATCCATAACAAGTTTCATAGAATACCTAAACTTTTGGGATTACAAGAACTAGAATTCGTGGATTATAGCAACCACATGCCTCCAATCGCCTAGCTTAACCGTATAACTCCGAATGATCAAAACAATGGATGAGAATGAGTCTCTCCAACCTCCTGGACGTTTTACAGTAGTAACCAAAGTTTTGGGATGAATAAAATGGTTGGTAATAGCTTTGGTGTAAACTATTACACTTTGGGTTGTGTCACACCTAGACTACTAAGTCTAGGTTCATTATATAGCTAGAGAACCATAACTATCTGTCTAAAAATGTTCTCTACAAGTAAATAACAGGAAATGATCGGCCTCCAATGATTATAGGGAGTTAAGGCAACATTAAATGATAATTTGTGTAACTCCAGCCTTGGCAACCGAATCGGTTGCAACGCAACCGGATCGGTTGCGCCTTGTTCACTTTGTCCAAACGGATTGGTTGCGGGCTCCAACCGAACGGTTGAGCACCTCTTGTACCCCCAGATTTGACTTTTGTTGACTTTTCTTGATTTGAGGCTTTTTTCTTTGTTTTCGCTGATGATTTCCAAGACGAAACTTGATCTTAACTTGTTGTAGATACTTAGAAATCTTTGCGCTTCCTAGTCATTGAGTCCAAGAGCTTCCTTACTCGACTTCCTTCCTCGGAAATTCTCCAAACGTGCATGAAAACTTCATTTCTTTATATTTTGTGATACCTGGCTACATACACATACACACTACGCATCTTTTGGACTTTTGCAATAGTTATGAGTAAATATAGCCTATTATCATACACAAAACCAATAATAAAGCTACTAAAAACATGTTCATTTTGAGCGTTATTAGGTACATCAATGATAAAACTTTTGTTCTTAATTCAACGATAAATCAAGTGAAGCCTCTTGTGTTGGTTGTCGTATCACACCATGTTTTCTGGATGTCAACTAACTCAATGACTTAAATGTGAAAATATGAATGCTATCTTATCTTGTAAGCGTGAATAATGAAAACAGAATTAACCAAAGTTAATCTATCCAAGGCCCACTAATGCTTATGAGTCTGTGCCGATAAACCACCCTCTAGTGTTCTGCTACGATCATTGATGTACCCATAGAACCCCCAAATATAGTAATTCACCTCCTAGGAAGAACTTATCACCTAGTACATACAACTTACTAAACCAAAGCTAAGACTAGTTGGAGATGGCATAAATGGTTACATAATACACTTGGCTTTAAATGGAAAGAGACATAGATGACCTAGGTTAGTCTTGAATCAAAACATGTGTGTTTTGTCTCTTCGGGTTCCACATCTACTTCTATTCCATATGGTGCTTTCTGTGTAATGCACATGATACAGATCATCCTATGGTTGTTGATAGCGGACTCGAATCATGACAAGCTTATCCCTCCTTTAGTTCAATATTTTAAAGTCTGTTATCAAACTTTGTTTCAAAGTTCATTGTCATCACTGTCAATTCGGGAATGATCACTCATCTTCTTCTTTGCTCAGTATCGGCTTCGAGTCCGCCTCACTTGAATGAAAAGGGCTTGGAGCTTCACGAAGATGACTTACGAGTCACTCGTGACTTGGTGGATTTTCACAGAGATATTTAACACTTAAGAGTTTTTTATGTGGAAGCTCGATCACAATCTCTTTTGGATATAAATATTTGTTTGTGATCAAGTAAGTGAGATTTGGAAGTTGCTTTTAGGGAGAAAACTTGTCTTCATTCGTGATCTACAAGTCCTAAACGATAGTTAAACATATAGGTGTACAACATTCTTAGTCCAAATAAGGTTTTAAAATGTACCTTTTGACTTGAGGATCGTAGGATTAGCCCTTAGATCACTTTTGTATCCGTTATTCATATCTTGGTCTTACTTTTTAGGTATCTTGAAGGCAAATCCCCTGCAGGAATGACACTTATTCGGACGAAAAGGCACTAATCTATGAAGAAAATGGCCAACTCGTCAAGCTCTTCAATCGAGACAAAGCTGCTGGAACTAAGGGACGGCGTCACAAACCAAAAAGGGACGACGTCACTCTGCCAAAATGGCGACGCCGTCGTGGATTTTAGGTTGTGACGGTCAATCAGTAGATTGCTAATTATCATCACGCATCAGGGTTTTAAAAGAGTAGGGCATCGCAGCCGACGGCCTAGTTTAGATCCATATCGTCCCAAGAGAGGTGACCTTGAAAGAACTACAGTCATAATATATTGGTGACGCCGTCGCAATGCTAACGTTGCCATACAAACCCTAATGACGGCGACCACACAAGAAATTTAGGGTGAGATCGCAGTTGTAACCTAAGATACAAATATGAATTGATTCTTGATATAAAGGTTCAATATAGTGGTCAATTTCAGCAGACTCCTTAGTTTTTAGTGTGTTCTTAGATTCCTCACCAAGATGAACAGGTCACCCAATTCGGCAACCTAAATAGAAACCAAGGGCCAAATCTACTAGATCTAATATGTTAGGGATTCCCCTAACCTCTTAAATACCCCACTTGATAGGTGTCTCAAGATAAGTGGTTTACTTCAATTATATTCAATTATGTCTATCAGATTGAGGTTATGGCATATCGTTCCCCATGTCCGACTACCGCTTATTTACTTGTGTGTTTGCTTAGGTAATATGAAACTAGTTTATTTAAAGAGAATATTATTGGAATTGAATAAGTCCTAGAAAAATATCTTATAATTGTGATGGACCTAGTATTCGATAGGTCTTCGTTGTGCTAATAATTTTGATTAAAACCTGGTGAAATCTTTGACTATTTATAATCACCTAGTTAGTAACATTGTAGATTCTGTGGTAACTATACTTGTGCTTATCCCAGCCAGAATCTCGGTGGGGTTACCTTAGATTTTCGTTTACTGGCGTAACTGAGGCGATTCATAGTCTTCATAATTTTATGTTTAACCTTTGGTAGCTTCAAAGAGTTAGGGATAAACGCATACCCTACGACCTAAGAGTGTGACAACCCGTACTTTCAGATCATTTCTCGAAACAATTCATGCTTCACTATTTCAACATTTATCGTAAACTAGGTTTACGTGTTCCAAATTCGCATAACCTTTATGGTTTAGCGGCGAATTCATGATCATATCATCACGAACATTTCATATGGACTAAGTTTAGTCTACATTTCATTTACATCATTTGCATCATGTTAGTTCATTCATGATTTTTCATTTCACTTGAATCGCGTAATTTTTATATTAAATAAACGTTATCGCGTGAGTTATTATTTTGAACATTTAATCCGCTACTTCCAAAAATGATCCCGATATATTTTTATACTTACATTTAGTTTATAAAAACTATATTTTGAGTTTACCTAGTGTTTTAAATTTATTTTGTATATAAATCGTTAAATTTATATTATTACGACGTTTTTCTTAAAAACTACACGATAATTATTATATCACTCAAATTATGCAAGAAATATATTTTTACAATTTTTATGACTCAATATATTTTACTTTGACTAATTAAAATTTATTAGCTAAAACTATCCTATTGCACAAATGTACACACAATTTACAACAAACTTTAACTATACAATTTACTTACACATTTTATACATAATTCATTTAAAAAAAAAAAAAAAAAGAGATTTGTAGATACATCCCCAAAACCGGCAAGGGGGGGGATGCATTTAAGAGTTGGTACAATTTTCTTGCTATATATCTACACTCACCTCAAATTTTCTACCTCAATCATTCTTCTCACTTCAATTATTCATGTTAGAAAAGATTTCTCTCTTCCTTTTTCCTTCTCTCTAACCGGTTCAACAAGAGGTATGAAGGGATTTCACAAAGTTTTTCCAAGATCAAGTTTAACAATCTAGATTACACTCTTATTAAGGTTTTGAAATAAAAACCTAGGGTGTTTAGGTTAATCCTTGTTCTAATCACCTCATCATAGTAACTTGTAAGCATATCACTTCATTTTACATCTTCCATTTTCATTTCATATATATTTCATCATTTTCTTAGCTAACATGCAAGACTTATGTGTATTTATACCATTTTTACTTTGATTTTTAGAGTTTTATACATATAAAGTCATCCTATAATTATTCCCTTGGTATATATTGGTCTTGATGATGTTTAGGAACCCATGACACCCTAAGAAGGTGTATGGTAGGATTAGAATAGCTTGGAGTTGATTTGAAAGGGATTGGAATAGGTTTAGTACGAGAAAAACTATTTTCGACAAGTATTAAAAGTGGTCTGATCTTATTTTGTTTTTCTGGAAAATCCGACAGTAGACATGAGTTTTTGGCCTAGATAATTAGAAAATATACTTTAAAACGAATCCGTGGCCGCTTGAACGGATTAAAACGGAGTTATAACGAAGAAGTTATGAATTTTTCAAGTTTGGCGACGAAATATATATTTTCTGAAATTTCAGCAGCCTATTATTGTTTTATTCGAGTCAAAAACGAGTCCTAAGCTTCATAAATTATTTCGACTTGTCAAAAATATAATAGTATACTTTGATACGAAGCTAAGGACGTATAATACGTAGAAAACGGATTTGAAACGACTAAGATATACACGTTTTCATAAAATTGCCGTAACTATTATTTTTAGAAAAACTATATTATTTTTACGAGATAAGTGTTACGGTAACTAAAATGACCATATTGAAGGCTGTTTTTAACGTTGACGTAGAACTTTTTGTAACGAGATGTCTTCTAATAAAATCGAGATCACCAAGCATATTTTCCAAAACGACCAACCGTTTGTATAGCGGAGTTGTAATAAATTATTTACATTTGCTTAAACTTGGCCGAAACTCACTTTTTACACAACATTTGGACAAAACCACCATATTTAACCTCTATTATCTTTATGTTCGAGACCTTTATGACGAAAACTCATGTACTAAAACTTCTAGATTTTGATACAAGCTTTCCAAAACCGTCGAGTTCGTTTTCTAACGTTCGACGTACACCATTTTACGACTAGTTTTTCGTAGCCATTTTTGTCACTTTCATGAAATTTCCGACGACATTATTTTACGACGAAAAGTGATAATTTCACTATAAATCATTACGAAACCATTGTAGGATGACATTTTGACGTAAATACTTGTAAAGTGATTTAAGAATGGTCAAGACGTCAAAAGAGTATTTTTCGACGATAAGTATTATTTTCAAAACTCGCAAATGGTATAAATAACATACGAAATGCATGCATAACATTACATCATAACTCATTACATATCATATCATTCATAATAGGTCCAGATTAAAGTATCACGCTATACCTCAGTGTACTCACTCTTGTCATCATACCAGTTTATCAAGTGAGTTTTCATAGCCCCGTCGTACATGTTTAATTATTTTCAAACCTACGGGGGAGAATACATTGCACAACATTTTTATTACGATACCAAGTATGTTAAATTCATTTACATTGCTTAAGTTACCGCATGCCAATTGAAAGTCCCCATTTCCTGAACATGAACCGTTAATCTTAGAAGCGTGTGAGTGGATAGATCTATCGAGGGTGACGCTTCCATCCGGGTTGGTGAATCCCAACTAGTAATACGGATGCATTTCATTTAATAACATTATTGAGTTGTCTGGAAAACACTCTGTTGGGGCCTACATTATGAACAGTCTAGTTTCGGTGTCATGGGCTTATAGCAATTGTAACATTTTTATGTGACATGATTGTCATACCTGTAACATTTTTATGTGACAAGATTGTCATACCTGTAACATTTTTATGTGACATGATTGTCATACCTGATCTATACTTGCGTAGTCGTATAAAACATTTACCAAACCTATGATTTCTCACCAACATTATTGTTGACCGTTTTAGCAATGTATTTTCAGGTAACTAAGGCATACTCATCATGGCATGGTTAAGGAACCCCTTTTGAGTCGCGGCGTCGACTTACATCATTGTACATTATGGCACTTTCTTTCAAAAACCATCGTTTGGACTTGTAATATATTTATATTTCCGCAAACTTTATAAACCTTTGGGACCTATACTTTGTAACTCTGTTTTTTATCAAATCAAACGATGTTCTTTTCAAACGACACTTTAGGTCGTTCAATATAACTGTGATTGTGGTGCTATGACAGTCTATCCCCAGGAATTCCATTCCGCTGCAAAACAGGTAATTTGGGGGTGTGACAGATTGGCATCAGAGCTTCGGTTATAGAGAACTAGGTTGCATCATTGACCCTAGACTATAACTACATCATCATAGCATCTCATCATTTCATCATAAATACATAGTCACTATACATGCGGTTTTATACGCACATTCTACGAGTTATTTACTTTCGTTTCGAACTCGATTGTCACATAGATGCCTTCAAATGCCCATCCCATTATACTCACATCACTTTGACATGGAGAATGCCTTGTCATTCCCTATCACAATTTTAACATCAGTTGACTCAACACCGATAACATCAGATGATGACATTGAGACCTTTTAGGAGGACGAAGTTGCACCTACACCATCACGATCACTATTGATTCACGGTAGGATCAGGACAATTTTTTATCACTCAGTTGGGACAGATCATACCATTGGGTAGAATTTATAGGCTTAGTCCTAATGAACCTATTTTCTTAACTCACCACAAGGATTTCCATTATCATCATTGTCATTATTTTCATCATCATTATCATTTCGAGCACCATCCGTACCATCACATCTCATACACGATACTCATACACCTGACTTGCAGCTTGGGAAGCGTGCATGATTTGACACACCATTACCATCTACCACTAAGACTATAGACACTACACCATCTCATAGGTTTGAGGACTGTGAGAGTTCTAGGGCTATCGTTGCTAGACCGCCTACTACTCCTACACTTGAAACACGATTAGACCACCAACAGGAACAGATAATAAGTACCTTTCTAGCTAACGTAATCTTTATCATTTATTATCTCTACGATAATCACCACCTTGTTTATTTCATTCCTTACTCCAATTGCCCAATTTTCCATCATTTCACGTCGATACATCACTATCTTACTAGGGGTTAGGCCAACTTTATTCTTGACCAATTAGTAGACTATTACTACTCGATAAGGTTCTCCTATGTATCCTGCAAACCATCCAACAAATTTTATTCCAAATTATCCTGCTACTATTTCATGAAATTATTTCACTTGATTTTATTTCGAACTATTTTATCACCATCTTAGAAACGTTGTTTCATAAAGTTTTAACGCAAGTTGTTTTATTACCAACTTATCAATTGGTTTCAGTCATTTTATCAACTATTTAATATCCTCATGCGAAACGATTTTCATGTTACTCTGAAAAAAAAAAAAAAAAAAAAAAAAATCATTGAGCCATTATCTTACAAAACAAAACGTTGAATACCATCTAAAACTTCGGAGGAACATAATACCATTTCAACAAAAACAAGCATCACATCATTTGTCCTTGATTATACATGGCCTGATCACCTATGTATAATTCAGGAAGAATTATGTCATGAAAGTAACAAGCATCATTTCAAATCTCCTAAAACAATTCTCATTTAAAAGCAAAGTTTTATAATCAGATAAATCGTGCATAAACATTTCTTTTTGTTAACACTCTATAGATGCTTACGCCATTTATCTCTCACTCAACCGATAAGTTAGGATTTGACGAGTGACTTTTTTTTTTTAGGAAAGACTTCCTATACCATCTGTGAGGAGAATTCCTCGATACAAGAAAACAATGAAAGGATTTTGGAATTTCCAACAAGGACTAGAAGTAAGTAGCGAGACGTTTCAAAACTCAACAAAAATCTTAAGACATCACGAGACATTTCGAACCACTATTTTGGATTAGAATCCAAATTCTGCTATTTCATAAGTACTAGCTAGACCGAGTTACAAGACTTAGTACTAATCGAATACACACTAAGCAACACTATAGGAATAAACCAATTCTCCTAATTGAGACTACAGAACATTTCATTAAACAAGGCTTCAACAATAGTGAACTTCCTACAATGAGTTTCCCTTAAAGGAAAATTTTGGTTAAATTAAGGTTATCGATATAAACTTCCTCTAAGGCATTGTGTTCTCTAGAAATTCCAAGTAACCTCACTTCTATATCAAGAGATGCCACAGGTTTGAACATGTCGGACAATCAATGACTCCCCATCTACAAGTGAAACTAGAACAAACATTCTTTGACATAGTTTGAGCTGATACCTATTTTCTTGCTAGCATGATAACAATATTAGTGATGAACTATTTTTGGAAGCACTCAATATCGGAAAAAATCTTGAAAACCAACCACTACACCACCTTACTTAAATATTTAAGGTTTGTGACTTTACAACATGGAGCATGGAAACACTTCGATAATCAAACAATAAACATTTTAGTCATAGAGACTAAGCACCTTAGGCAAGTAAGACTCAGGTCATGACATTCGATAGGACTAGAAACGCGAGGAATCACAATTGTTACCTATAATCTATTCTTTTCAATGAGGTCCTTTCCGACGGATTTAACATTTAGAAATCTAACACGAGACACGGGGTATCAATTCCAGTTGTGCCTATTATAAGCTATTCGATTCACCTTATACTGCTGACAGTCATTTCAGGATTTCCATGGAACCTACTAGGACATGATTACCGCCTACTATCCTCAGCTCAATGGTTAGAGCGAGAGAGCAATTCCCACACTAGATAATATGCTCAAGCCAGTATGACCTTCTAGAAATGGTTAGGCAAATCATTCTCCATCGACAAGTTTCTTTGCAACAATAGTTAGCTCATGAACATATTGACTACACCATTTGAGGCACTGTAAGGTTGAGGTATCAATCACTTATTCAAGGATTAAAATCAGGAAAGTCCAATTCATTAGTCCATAACTCATTCATGAAACAAACAAAGAAGTTATACAAATCAAGAATCAGTTACAAGTAACAACATATAGCTAGATAAGCTACATCGTTATACGATGCAAAATTTGGAGATATGTCCCATAAGCCGCAAACCATTAGAATTTCAAGTTGGTAACAAGTTATGTTCGAAATCTTGCCTTGGAAAGGCGTGGTGCGATTCAGAAAAACATTGGACGAACCGATACGACTCATATATCCTCACCTTTCACCGATGACACTGTAGAACCCAACACGAACTGAATTCAGGGACTGAATTCCTTTTTGGATGGGCGAATGTGACAACCCGTACTTTCAGGTCATTTCTCAAAACAATTCATGCTTCACTATTTCAACATTTATCGTAAACTAGGTTTACGTGTTCCAAATTCGCATAACCTTTATGGTTTAGCGGCGAATTCATGATCATATCATCACGAACATTTCATATGGACTAAGTTTAGTCTACATTTCATTAGCATCATTTGCATCATGTTAGTTCATTCATGATTTTTCATTTCACATTAAACGCGTAAATTTTATATTAAATAAACGTTATCGCGTGAGATATTATTTTGAACATTTAATCCGCTACTTCCAAAAATGATCCCGATATATTTTTATACTTACATTTAGTTTATAAAAACTATATTTTGAGTTTACCTAGTGTTTTAAATTTATTTTGTATATAAATCGTTAAATTTATATTATTACGACGGTTTTCTTAAAAACTACACGATAATTATTATATCACTCAAATTATGCAAGAAATATATTTTTACAATTTTTATGACTCAATATATTTTACTTTGACCAATTAAAATTTATTAGCTAAAACTATCCTATTGCACAAATGTACACACAAGTTACAACAAACTTACACTTAACTACATTTTTCTTACACATTTTATACATAATTCATTTAAAAAAAAAAAAAAAAAGAGATTTGGTTGACAAAAATCCCCAAAAACCGGCAAGGGGGGGGGGATGCATTTAAGAGTTGGTACAAATTTTCTTGCTTAGATATATCTACACTCCAAACTACTTACTTTTACCCATTTTCATTCACTTCAATTATTCATATGTTAGAAAAGATTTCTCTCTTCCTTTTTCCTTCTCTCTAACCGGCCAAACACAAGAGGGTGAAGGATTTCACCAAAGTTTTTCCAAGATCAAGTTTAACAATCTAGATTACACTCTTATTAAGGTTTTGAAATAAAAACCTAGGGTGTTTAGGTTAATCCTTGTTCTAATCACCTCATCATAGTAACTTGTAAGCATATCACTTCATTTTACATCTTCCATTTTCATTTCATATATATTTCATCATTTTCTTAGCTAACATGCAAGACTTATGTGTATTTATACCATTTTTACTTTGATTTTTAGAGTTTTATACATATAAAGTCATCCTATAATTATTCCCTTGGTATATATTGGTCTTGATGATGTTTAGGAACCCATGACACCCTAAGAAGGTGTATGGTAGGATTAGAATAGCTTTGGAGTTGATTTGAAGGGATTGGAATAGGTTTAGTACGAGAAAAACTATTTTCGACAAGTATATAAAAGTGGTCTGATCTTATTTTGTTTTTCTGGAAAATCCGACAGTAGACATGAGTTTTTGACCTAGATAATTAGAAAATATACTTTAAAACGAATCCGTGGCCGCTTGAACGGATTAAAACGGAGTTATAACGAAGAAGTTATGAATTTTTCAAGTTTGACGACGAAATATATATTTTCTGAAAATTTCAGCACACCATTATTGTTTTATTCGAGTCAAAAACGAGTCCTAAGCTTTATAAATTATTTCGACTTATCAAAAATATATTAGTATACTTTGATACGAAGCTAAGGACGTATAATACGTAGAAAACGGATTTGAAACGACTAAGATATACACGTTTTCATAAAATTGCCGTAACTATTATTTTTAGAAAAACTATATTATTTTTACGAGATAAGTGTTACGGTAACTAAAATGACCATATTGAAGGCTGTTTTTAACGTTGATGTGGAACTTTTTGTAACGAGATGTCTTCTAATAAAATCGAGATCACCAAGCATATTTTCCAAAACGACCAACCGTTTGTATAGCGGAGTTGTAATAAATTATTTACAGTTGCTTAAACTTTGCCGAAACTCACTTTTTACACAACATTTGGACAAAACCACCATATTTAACCTCTATTATCTTTATGTTCGAGACCTCTATGACGAAAACTCATGTACTAAAACTTCTATATTTTGATACAAGCTTTCCAAAACCGTCGAGTTCGTTTTCTAACGTTCGACGTACACCATTTTACGACTAGTTTTTCGTAGCCATTTTTGTCACTTTCATGAAATTTCCGACGACATTATTTTACGACGAAAAGTGATAATTTCACTATAAATCATTACGAAACCATTGTAGGATGACATTTTGACGTAAATCCTTGTAAAGTGATTTAAGAATGGTCAAGACGTCAAAAGAGTATTTTTCGACGATAAGTAAATTTTTTCAAAACTCGCAAATGGTATAAATAACATACGAAATGCATGCATAACATTACATCATAACTCATTACATATCATATCATTCGTAATAGGTCCAGATTAAAGTATCACGCTATACCTCAGTGTACTCACTCTTGTCATCATACCAGTTTATCAAGTGAGTTTTCATAGCCCCGTCGTACATGCTTTTAATTATTTTCAAACCTACGGGGGAGAATACATTGCACAACATTTTTATTACGATACCAAGTATGTTAAATTCATTTACATTGCTTAAGTTACCGCATGCCAATTGAAAGTCCCCATTTCCTGAACATGAACCGTTAATCTTAGAAGCGAGGGTGAGTGGATAGATCTATCGAGGGTGACGCCTCCATCCGGGTTGGTGAATCCCAACTAGTAATACGGATGCATTTCATTTAATTACATTATTGAGTTGTCTGGCAAACACTCTGTTGGGGCCTACATTATGAACAGTCTAGTTTCGGTGTCATGGGCTTATAGCAATTGTAACATTTTTATGTGACATGATTGTCATAACTGTAACATTTTTATGTGACAAGATTGTCATACCTGTAACATTTTTATGTGACATGATTGTCATACCTGATCTATACTTGCGTAGTCGTATAAAACATTTACCAAACCTATGATTTCTCACCAACATTATTGTTGACCGTTTTAGCAATGTATTTTCAGGTAACTAAGGCATACTCATCATGGCATGGTTAAGGAACCCCTTTTGAGTCGCGGCGTCGACTTACATCATTGTACATTATGGCACTTTCTTTCAAAACCATCGTTTGGACTTGTAATATATTTTTATTTCCGCAAACTTTATAAACTTTTGGGACCTATACTTTGTAAACTCTGATTGTTTTATTAAATCAAACGATGTTCTTTTCAAACGACACTTTAGGTCGTTCAATATAACTGTGATTGTGGTGCTATGACAGTCTATCCCCAGGAATTCCATTCCGCTGCAAAACAGGTAATTTGGGGGTGTGACAAAGAGACACAACGCGATTAAGAATAAGGACGTGACAATTCAACCATCAATAGGAGATAACTAGGGAGTAATAAAGCCTAAGCAAATACATTTTTAATCATCATACGAGCACACAACAATAGACATAGACTACCCTCATTTTAGTTAATTAGATAATTAGATAGTAGAAGTAATCGGTAGAAATACCAACCCCCCAAAAAAACCCCAAGATTCGTACCTTTCCATTTCCAAAAAAAACATAAAAAGATAAAAAATAATCTTCCTCAACCCCAACCTTAGCGTAGTAACTTATCACTAGCATTCCTATTCCCCTAAAGAACGATATCAATTCTCGTTGCTTACCCTAATACTACACTACAACGATTAGGTTCACTGCCTAGGGTGTTGAAAAACTTGCTCGATGAAAAGGAAGTTCCTTTGACCCCGAACGCGCTGTGTAAGCGTTATCAAGTTTTTGGCGCCACTGCCGGGGAATAGAATAGCTAGTTAGGAGTTCACCTCGTTTAGGTTTTCTTGCTTGATTCCTATCAAGTAAGCTTTTTTCTCATTTTTAGCTTCCTTGTAGTCTATCCCCCTTCCTTGTGTTTGTGTTCGTAAAACCCTTTTCATTTGTCGCTATGGCAAGTGAAGTTGCATTTGAATCATTAATGTTAGAATGTGGTTTAAACTCCTACGGGCTACGGGCCGTTTGGGATTTAGCTATTTTTGGTAATTTCGTATTAGGAAAAACTATGTTAGGTCGGTTTGTTTTAGCCTATATATAGGGATTCATATGTTGAGAAGATTGTACCTTCGAATTCGATTTGATAATAATAAGAGCTTCCGCTTCGTTTGTCAATACGTTTGTTTGTTTTGTACTTTGAATTACCAACAAGTGGTATCAGAGCCAGGTTGATCGTGTGGGTGGTTAGGGTTTCGTTTGGTTTCTTCGAATTTGGGGTTCGTGATCGATTCGATTTAAGATCGATCGTTTGTATCAATCGTTTGGCGATTGATCATTGTGGTTCTGTGAATCGTTTGAATCTGTTTTGAATAATCGTTTGCTTTGATTCATTGTTTTGATTCATTCGATTGAATTTGGGAATTTAGGGTTTATACTGGTTAAATTTGGGGAAGAAGAAGAAGTCGTGTTTTTTTTCTTCAACTCGTTAATATTGAAAAGTTTTCGGGTAAAAGTAATTTTAGCTTGTGGAGAATTAAGATCCGAGCCTTATTGAAACAACAAGGAGTTTGGGCGCCCATTACTGGTACAAAACCGGATGACGTCACCGATGCTAACTACAAGTTGCAAGAAGAAAAGGCGCACTCCACTATTTTGCTATGTTTATCGGATGAAGTGCTATATGAGGTTGGTGATGAGGAAACGGCAGCAGAAGTTTGGGAAAAGTTAGAAACGATTTACATGACAAAGTCGTTGACTAATAAGTTGTTATTGAAACAACGTTTGTTTTCCCTTAGAATGAAAGAAGGTTCATCATTGAAAGAACATCTTGATGCCTTGAACTCAATCTTGATGGATTTGAAGAATGTTGAAGTAAAGATTGAAGATGAAGATGCCGCTCTTGTTCTTCTTGTGTCATTACCTCCTTCGTTTGAAAGTTTTGTTAGTTCGTTTGTTGTTGGTAAAGACACTATCACTTTGGAAGATGTTAGATCTAGTTTGCACTCAAGAGAGCTTCGTCAACAAGCGTCAGGAAGTGGTAATGAGTCTCAATCCATGGGTTTAGCAGCCACAAGTCGTAATAGGGGTCGATATCGATTTGAAAAAGGTAAAGATAATGGTGGAGCATCGTCAAGTTCTCAAGGTCCTAATCCTCGAGATATTTGTAACTATTGCAAGGAGCCTGGTCATTGGAAGATTGATTGTCCTAAACTTAAGGAAAAAGCTTTGTTGGCGGCTACTCCTATGGACGTATCGTGCTACTCAGGTTTCGAATGTGATGTGCTTTGAAGAGTGACGTTTGGAATTTGGAAATTTGAATTTGGTTTTGTTTTGGATCGTTTTCGGATTCGATCATTTGTTTGAATTAGGCTAGTTTCTCTAGCATTTGAAAATTTGAATTTGTTTTTGAAACGCTTGGTATTCCTTAGGAGTTTCAATCACGGTGGAGATTGTTAGAATGTGGTTTAAACTCCTACGGGCTACGGGCCGTTTGGGATTTAGCTATTTTTGGTAATTTCGTATTAGGAAAAACTATGTTAGGTCGGTTTGTTTTAGCCTATATATAGGGATTCATATGTTGAGAAGATTGTACCTTCGAATTCGATTTGATAATAATAAGAGCTTCCGCTTCGTTTGTCAATACGTTTGTTTGTTTTGTACTTTGAATTACCAACAATTAACAAATGAGGAACAATTGAATTTCGCAGATTGGATTGCTGTTTATTGTTCTAATGAATTTGTGAGTGATCTTAGAGATATCCAAAAGGAGACGGGTGTAAGGTTGGAAGGATTTGATAAATTTTGTGCTTGTGTGGCTTCTATTCAAAGATCATTGTTAGAATCAACTCCTTTTAGTGAGACCCTCTGGAAATTTTTTTGAGAAAAGCCTCCTAAGCATAAACCATCAGTTGTCACAACTTGAGGTAATGGATAAGGAGGATTTATCCGACCTTAGGCATCATGATCAAAAAGACCTAGTTTTTAAGAACATGGAACCTAAACCCGAACAAGATTGTGAGATGGTTATAGTTGAACTACCTAGTTGCATGCGTGGGATAGATTTCACCAAAACATATGACACGCGTGAGGAATCCTTTAGGCAAATAGAACATAGTGATCAAATTTTTGAGAATGATTCTTATGAATCAGACCAAGAATTTGAAATGGCTAAAGAAGGATTTGAGATACTTAGGAGTGTATTTGGGTTAGATCATACTAAAACACATGATGAACATTTAGGAGGTCTAGATATAATGGAGAATGAGGTGGAAACTCCAAGCCCACAAGCCCTACCATCACTTGAGGAACACACATCGCCTATAACTTACCCGGAAGAAGTAGAAGAGACTATAGGAACCCCGATTGATATAGAACCTTTGGACCAAACGCCACTAGAGAATGTAGGTTTAGATGCTTGTTGTCATGACCTCTCTCTTAGTCCTAAGAAAGTTCCTAATTTTGATGAACCGGAGCCTCAACCAACCTTACCCAATTTTTCGTCTTTAGATGTGAATCTTGGAATTGAATTAGGCCCCAATCCACCAATCAAAATAAATAGTCCGGGTAGTTGCTTGATAAAGGTGGTAGACTCTAGGCCATGTAGAGTGGAAGCTAATATAGGAGTAACCCATGACCTTACACACTTATATCACCCATTCATGGTTGATAAAAAGAAACATTATGGGTTTAAACCGGGTTTATTAGGTCAAGATGGATCCTTAACTAAGAATCTTTTGAAGTTGATAGAAGATGATCCATTTTTAGGAGAGAGATTTGATTCACCCGCTACACCCATAAAATTAGATAAGGTTAGAATGAAAGGAGCACAACCCTTTGAGCATATAAATCACCCATCACCCTCTCCTCACGTAGCAAATTTCCACTCTAAGGGTGTGTATCGCTACTATCACCCGCACTTAAGCTTAAGTGTAGAAGAAACTTCCCCTTTATCCGTTAAATAAGGGTAGAGTCCAGCTCGTGACTCGAACAAAAACAAGCGCTTCTTGGGAGGAAACCCATGTGTATTTGTTTTTCATTTTTATTTGTGTGTCGTATATCTTTATTGATTGTTTATTCTCATGTTTAAATTTGTAAAAATGCTTTATTTTGTCTTTAACCTCGTCTTAATTACATATAAAGGTATTTTACATAAGGGATAAGTGTAGGGAGGATTACACACGTTTTCAAAAGGAACGTGAACATGAGAATTACGATTATTCAAAAGATGTACATGTGTGTTTGTTCGAGTCAAATGCTTGTATCGAGTCATAATGGATGTTTTGCAGGAAATTTTTCCAGATTTTAAAGATAAAAATTTTCCAGAATTTTTTCAAGGAAATCGCAGAATAGTTTCTGTCAGGATAACCTGACGGCATCAGGATCGCAACCTGACGGCGTCAGGAGGAGCAGAAACAGCTTATTACTTTTTCTCGTTTTCTGAGCTACTTATAAATTTTTAGAATTTTCCAGGTCTTAATTTTCCAGAAAATCTGTAAACATCCATTCCACAAGCATTATATCCTAGTTAAGTAGAGTCATATATATATATATATATATATGTATATATATATATATATATATATATATATATATATATATATATAGAGTAGGGATCCAGTAAGAAGTAAATTAAAATAAGAAGTGGTGAGAAGTGATCAAAACCACACATTTGAGATGCAACGACTTGCATTGGATGCATTTCTATTCATATAGATGCAACATCTTGAGTTTCAAAAGTTAATTTGATGTATAGATGGTGCAAATTGATTTTCATGATTTTGGCACGTGCAGAGGAACAAAAAACAAGAGAAATCATGAAATGCATCTAATATACGTATATGCATCTAATTAAAAGCTAGAAAACACATTATTGTGCGTTATAATGCACCTAAGATTATAGGGATGCATCTAATTTAGGTCGATGCATCTCGGATTTGCGGTTATAGTTCTTCTTATTCCTTCTTATTTTAAGTAATCTTCTTATTTGATCCTAACTCTATATATATATATATATATACTAGCCTATAAACCCGTGATAAATCACGGGTGGCTTATAGAAAGTTTGAAAACAAAGGTTCAAATATTTAAAGTAGCAAAATATTAATTCTCAAACAATAATAAAAAAAAGTTTCACTACTCAAGGCGAAAAGAAACTTGCATATATAAATCATAACATGAAACAAAGGTTTGCATTAGATGATAGAAACAAACAGCTATGGGAAACTATCTTCGCTAATATTCAATAGAAACTTCTTGTTGGAAGGACTAATTTCAACCACGAGATGATAGTGGTGTTAGGCACATCGATCTTGTTATTTTTTGTGCCTCTTGTATGGGAATTATTTTTTGTGCCTCTTGTATGGGAATTATTTGAAACTCTTACAATTGTTGGAGATGCAAAATGAAGCAAAACCATAATGTAAAATAAAGATATTTGAATGAACAGGAATGTAAATAATAAATTCGGTACCAATGTGATAAAAATGCTGGAAATAGCACATATGTTATATTTGTTGAGGAAACAAAAGTACCCATCCTAAAGCATATATCTGAAGGTATATGCTGACAAAAATACAATGAAATACAATAAATACTATAAAAAGCGTATGCACCTCGAGGTTGAACATTGTTTGATCCCACATTTTCAGTCGGCATATAAAGACTGAACGAAGACGCAGAGCAATATTGTTGCTGTGAATGGGTGTCAACAGCCTGTGAACCTGTTCCAGAGTAATCATCAGAAGATCCCGAACCACAATCTACATCACACCTTGAGAAATAGCCAGAATCCTATCAGAAGGGAGTATAACAATACTACAATCTGTTTATAATTTGATAAGACTGGAAGCATATATATACCCTTGGCTGACCCGGGAGCTCATTGTCAAAATACGTAGCAACATGGAAGTGCAGCCATTGGGCAAATTCAGAAATAATGTGAGCAGGAGCTCCATTCCTTTCTTGCCTTCTCAGGTTCTCATCGTGTCTGATTATCATGGCCAGTTCATGAGTTAAGTCGTCCTGTTCCAGAAATTAGTAGAATACAAAAAGTGATTCCTGTATAGTGATTCCCGTATGTTGTTAAGCTAATATTGTTTAGGTAGATATTATTAACTCTAACAGTTGCACACTTTAACAACACAACTGGCCCACAGCCTCCATAGTGATTCCCGTTAAAGTGTATCACTTTATGTTGCTAAGCTAATATTATTTAGGTAGATATTAATAGGTCTAACAATTGTAAACTTTAACAACGCGTTGCCTGATTAATTGCGAGGTGTGAGCAGGAACAAAGAAGGAAAGGAGAAGAAATTATAGCAACACTATAGTCGCGTCGAAGACACTGTCTACCACTAAAAGACATGCCATTTTCCCACACACAGCATCAGGTGATCAGATTATATTAGTTTAAGTTCCTGGTTTGGATCCAACCTTATGCATCTTAAAATCACATAATCTTTTTAGTTTTTATAGACGTACAACAAATGTGCATTCAGTAATCGTAAACAATATATTGAGGGCATAATGTGCATGTCTAAAAATGCTAAAAAGTTTAAACAAAACAAAGCGGAGTTCACAAATGGATACTCTTTTTCAAGTATCTTTGACATCGTAAGAGATGGATACCCAAGAGATGGAGAGAGAAAGATTCATACCTTGACATCGTAACAGGCTCATGATCATGGGCCCATGGCTTCTTGAAATGAGTTAAGCAATGCCTGTGCCAGCCTGCATAAGAGCTAATATTGAGAAACGAAAAGGGGAGAAAAAGGAATGCAACAAATCAAGAAGCAGAGTAATTGTAAAAAATGTGGTATGCCCTACCTCTCCAGCTCCAAGGAATAGGAATTTATGGTCTGGCAAGAAACCACCAACTAATTTTAGTGCCGAAATAAGCCCAGCAAGCACCACTGATTTCTTATAAGTAGTCTAAAACTCCTTAAAGTTAAGTACTAAACTCATCTTAGACTTAATAGATGAGATACAAACACACGGCTCAAATTTTCAAATGAGTTTTAGAGAAATACAAAATCCAGATTGATTATCATCTATCTTAGCTGATTTCTTAGCAAGCATTATAGCTAGCTGCAGGTGTATCATCAATATATAAAATTTACTAACTGTATTCTTTTCATTATATTGAGCGAAAGACACTAACTGTGCAGCACAACTAACTGTCCCATGTAAAATAAAACCACCCTCAATTAGTATATTGGTATCAAAAGGATGAAATGACACTAACGTATTAGTATCAAAAAAGGATGAAACACAACTGTCGATTAGTATATTAGTATCAAAAGGATGTCAACCAACTGTCCTATTTAAAGCTTTTAAAACTGAAATATGAAATGACAGTAACATATCAGAAGGATATGTCAATTAGTATATTAGTAAGCTTTTTTTGAGTTACTACTCGCTAGTACTAACGTTGGACATGATTATAAAACTGGTATTGAGCTTTTAAAGTTATTACCGGGCACGCACATGTTACCCCGATGACTCCTCTGTTGGCGCGAACTACTGGCTGCGGTTGGATTCTTATCAGTGAAAGTACCATGGGTATAAAGACATAATGAATGGAAAAAGTAACGGCTCAAGCAGATAGCATAAATAAAAAGTTATAAAAACACGTGAGCGACACTTGCATACAGAAAGATATAAAAAAAAAACCTTACTTTGATGCAATATGTCGTCAGGTTGGTTATCGGAAACCGGTTGTTGACACTGCGTAGTAGACCCTGTATCGATGACTATGCAATAGCAAGATGCAAATATGAGTATCATTCCCAAAACACAAAACGATAACGCGAAATGCAGCATCTATAAAACAATAACAGATACAACCTTGAGATGAAGTCGAACCATTAGCGCATTCGGCATGTATACCAATGAAATCAGTTGCAGCATGAGCATCCGCATATGGTGGGTTACTGGATAACGCATTGTTTGCCAACCAAACCGGTGTGTCATTTCGAGAGCAATATGGATCATTCCTTGCTGCAGCAAAACGCAGTTAGCAACCCAAAAAAGATCACATGTAAGACAGCAGCAACCAAAAGCGTAGCAAATGCAACGGGTTGTAAGCCAGTAACAGAAGTATCAGCAATGAAGTATCACAAAAGCTGAAAAAAAGCGGATCTATATAATAAGGAACATGTACCAACCTTTATGCAGGGAGTGTATGCTCTTCAGCATATGCTCCAGTTGGCGCCCCATCATAAGCAACTACATGTCTACATCCCCAACTTGTCAGACAATTAGTCCGAGGCCCACATCTATTACCATTCCCACTGCCTCAATTCCTTCAAGAAGAAGGTACAGTTAACTCGGAACAAAAAAATACATTTATTCTGTGACAGAAAAGAGTAGTAAATATCTTAAGAGTTCAATATCATTGTCTAAGAAAGGACGATATAAGCATCAAACCTGCTGTGAATGGCAGCAAAGGTTCCTTGAATATACCCTGGTGCCATGGCCAATCCAGCACCCATGGATTCAAGCGCGCCTCTACGACAGTAATACACCTCAGGGTCATAGCCCATTATCTAAAGATGAGCAGCATCACTTCGACAACCCAACCCCACTCCAACTGTGTCCATGAATCTGATTAACAACAATTCTTTAAGAATATATACCTTTGGCCTTTCAAGATAGATATTGTAAAACTCAGGTGCCGGTTCTTTACTGTCTTTTTGCAGAGCACGGACACCATCTTGCTTCTCAAACCATCTCCAAGCAGGATAAACCTATAAAGAAACAACAAATTAAAGAAACACCAGTAAAGAAAGTACTATTTAAACACTATTAAAATAAGTTAATGACATTTGGTATTAGTATAGTTATAGAAGATAAGGTCTATATTTTGTGCAGTATACAGACACATAGCTACTCCTAGGATTCTAAATAAAGTGCTGCTCATAAAACAGGGTATCCTAAAATTAGGAAACAATTGGGTCTAAATCAATGGAAGAAACAGAATCGTGTTTTATGGGTAAAAAACAATTGGGGCATAATGTATAGTACCCTTAAATTGCGGAATAATGTATAGTACCAAAAAAAATTCTTTTAACTAATGATCTGTACCTAACCATAAACATAAAAAATTTAAAACTTTAACTAATGATCTGTACCCTTAATTATAAATATCCAAACCAAAAATAGTTAGCAGGTTGTTATGATAAAGTAAATACACACTGTATTAAAAAAAATCGTTGATGACACCCATTTAAAAAAAAATCGTTGATGCATTTCATCAAATAGTTTGTGTTCATAATAAAAAATCTTGATCTCAAGCTTGCATCGTATGAAAGTACAAATCAGTCCAACTCCTTTAATAAGTAATTAACGTTACTTCTACCAATCGAGTACAGATGTAAATACAGATTTGAGATTTGAGATTAGAAAAGCTTGAAAATCAATCGGTTGAGATGAAAGAAAAGGAATATCATCAAAATGAGTTCTAACAACCTATAAAGAAAAAAACAGCAATTGAATCATACCTTGTACAGATGTAAATACAGATTTGAGATTTGAGATTAGAAAAGCTTGAAAATCAATCGGTTGAGACGAAAGCAAAGGAACATCATGGGAATAAAAGAAAAATAAAAGGTTAGACAGCTTTTTAGAAAGAATAAAAAGTTAGGCAAGGAATAAACTTTTTATAAAAGGTTGCACAGTTTTTTCTTTTTTTATTCAAAAAGAAAGATAATAAAATGTTAGACAGGGAAATGGTGGAACAATATGACGTGGCTTTGTTGAGTTGGCTTAAATGACATGGCTTTTAATGTCTACGTGGCTTTTATGAGGTGACATACATTTCAAAAAAAGTTTGGTTTATTATATATATAGATATATATATATATATATATATATATATATATATATATATATATATATATATATAACCGATTTTACGCGAAGGTTTCGTTTGTTTTCTTCAAAGTGTGCAGGTTTAATTTATCAAGAAAACGATACATAAGATGAGAAGGAGCTTTTCACGCAAACATTCTTCCTGAAGAAAGATGTAACCACCACTTCACACGGATCCTACCGAGCTAATCAGGGGAGTACTAGTTTCTTTCGTTTTTAATTACCTTCCATTATCATAACTTTGATACTTTCGGGGAACATTGGGGACAATGTTCAGTTTAAGTATAGGGAGGGAAAATAAAACAGGAACTTTGAAACTATGCTTATCCTTGATTATTTGCTTTGTCCAATTTCATTTGTGTAATAAACCATGAGAGATATCGGTTAGGGTAATTTTGGCACCAAATTTAAAATTTTTCGTGACATATAGGAGTGGGCCATTAGTCTTAATAAAGCGTCTCATGGATAGGAAATTATATGACTAGCACAAAAACCCTTTACCACTTAAATTTCACCCAAAATGTGAGGATCGCCCTTAGATTAGTAGGAATTAAAGCATTCATCTTTGATGCTTAGAGTGTGAACCGGTAGTATAATAGATTCTAGAACTTGTTTTGTGATGCATCCCGATATCGCTAGTAAGACTACACTTGTGTAGTTAGGAATAACTAAATGATAAGAGGCATTAGGATAACCCTTGTTTGATGCCCGTATTATAATTACTTTTTCCACATCGGTTGATTAATTATCTCACACCCTTGCGTTGTACTCGTCTTTAGTACACGATACCCCTAGTTAACCCCTCAGAGCCTATCCTTTTCGCGGTTCTCGTGATGTTTCGGATTTCCGGAATATCAATGAAGAGCATTGTTTACAATCCACCCCCAAATGTACACCCAAATTACCTTAGCCTACATTGTATGCACTCACTTTTAGTGCATTATTGTTATCATAGTAAACCCTTAGTTCAATTATCTAGTTGCTTGCATAAGTTGCTAAGTCGAGTCATATCCTTTGTACACAGTTTTGGGACGATTGGGACTCATGGGAAAAGTTAAATTTTATGAAATGACGGGAAGGGAACGTTAAATTCAAATTCCCTTTATTTGCGTAATAATGTACTCCAAGTGTTTTCATCTTTTCGATTCGGGTTAAATTAGTGTTAGAGTAATAAAAACTCAAGTGTAGGGATGTGCCTATAAATCCCTATCATTTTGATGTATCGTAGAGGATGGTAAATGTCACACCCCCAAATTACCTGTTTTGCAGCGGAATGGAATTCCTGGGGGTTGACTGTCATAGCATCACAATCACAGTTATATTGAACGACCTAAAGTGTCGTTTTATAAACACATCGTTTGATATTTATATAAAACATACAGAGTTACAAGATAGGTCCCAAAAGTTGATAAAGTTTGCGGAAATATAAGTTTATTACAAGTCCAAACGATGTTTTGAAAAGAAAACCATAATATACAATGATAAGTGTCGACGTCGCGACACTATGAGGGTTCCTTATTCGTGCCATGATGCGAATGTCTAGTTACCTGAAAATACATTGCTAAAACGGTCAACACAAAGGTTGGTGAGAAATCATAGGTTTATGAAAAATAATTTATACGACCACACAAGTATAGACCATATATGACAAACATGCCACATAAAAATGTTACAATTGCTATAAGTCCATGACACCGAAACTAGACTGATTATGATGTTCGCCCCAACAGAGTGTTTGCCAAACAACTCAAATAATGATATTAAATGAAATGCATCCGTTTAACCAGTTGGAATCCACCAACCCGGATGGAGGAGTCACCCTCGATAGATCTATCCACTCACCCTCGCTTCTATGAAATTAACGGTTCATGTTATAAAATGGGGACATTCAATTGGCATGAGGTAACTTAAGCAATGTAATGAATTTGATATACTTGGTATCGTAATAAAAATGATGTGCAATGTATTCTCCCCCTAGGTTTGAAAATAAGTATAAACGTATACAACGGGGCTATGAAAACTCACTTGATGAATTGATACGATGACAAAAGTGTGTACACCGAAATGTAGCGTGAATCTCAAAACTCGACCTATTATGAATGATATGATACATAATAAGTTATGATGTTATGTTATGCATGCAATTCGGATGATATCTACACCACTTATGAATTTTTGAAAACAATACTTTTCGTCGAAAAATAATCTTTTAACGTCTTGACCATTTTTAAATTACTCCACTTGTAATTACGTTGAAATGATATCCGACGATAATCATTTAGTGATTTATTAAGTACAACTTTTCGTCGTAAAAATAATGTCGTTGAAATATTCATGAAAGTGACAAAACGGCCTCTAAAAACTAGTCGTAAAATGGTGTACATCGAGTATTAGGAAACGTACTCAATGGTTTTGATAAGTTTGTATCATTATCTTAAAGTTTTAGTACATAAGTTTCCATCCTAGAGGTCTCGAACATAAAGAAAAATATAGGTTAAGTATTGTACTTGCGTCCCAAAATATAGTTTAAGGATGGTTTTCGGCAAATTTTTGAGTAGCCATAATTAATTCATTACAACTCCGCTAGTCAAACGGTCGGACATTTTGGAAAATATACTTGGTAAACTCACTTTTACTAGAAGACTTTACTTTGTAAAAAGTACTACATCAATGTTAAAAACAACCTCCAAAATGGTCACTTATTTTGTCGTAAAACTTGCCTATTAGAAATTGACTAGTTTTTCTTTATATAATAAAGTTACGGCAACTTTTGTAAACGTGTATAATTTGATCATTACAAATCCGTTTTCTACGTTTTATAGGTCCTTAGCTTTGTATCAAAGTATACTAGTATATTTTTGATAATTCGACATTATTTATAACGCCTAAGTTTCATTTTTGACTCGTACAAAATAAATATAACTTGCTGAAATTTCCAGAAAATTATAGTTTTCGTCGCCAACTTGAAAAATTCATAACTTCTTCGTTATAGCTCCGTTTTAATCCGTTCAAGCGACCACGTTTTCGTTTTAAAGTGTATTTTCTAATTATCTAGGCCAAAATTTTTTACCTACTGTCGGATTTTCCAGATTTCGAAAATAAGGACAGACCCTTTTGCAAACTTGTCGAAATGAGTTTTTCTCGCGCCAAACCTATTCTAACCCATTCAAAACAACTCCGAAGCTATTCTAATCCTACCATACACCTTCTTAGGGTGTCATGGGTTCCTAGACATCACCAAAAGTGATTTATAACAAGGAGTAATTATAGGATGAATAATATATACATAACTCTTAAAAATCAAAGAAAAAGTGGTATAAACCTCATGAGACTTGCATGCTTTCTCAAGTAAAATGATATGACCATAACAATGAATATGAAATAAAAACATGAATATGGATGCTTACAAGTAACTTGATGAGGTTTAAGGACAATGGGTTTTTCCTAATCACCTTAGGTTTTTATTGCAAAACCTTTACAACAAGTGATACTAGAGTGTAAGAAAACCTTGTCTTGAAAATTTATGATGAAATCCTCTTGGTCTATGTGGTTGCCGGTTTTGGAAGAGGAAGAGAGGAGCAAAATAGTTTTCACCTTTTGATATTATCTTGAGTATGTGTTTGTTTAAATTGTATAATACATTATTAGAAGAGATATTTTGCAAATCACTAAGTGACTCACCCCTTGTGTCGACAAGGGGTGCTAGTCATCCTTTGTTATGTTTTTTTTTTAATTATGTACAAGAGTAGTTTAGTGTAAGTAATTTGAGGATATGTGGTAAATTAAATACACATTTGAGTATTTAGGGTAGCGTTAGATAAAAATAACTTTTAACGGGTCAAGATAAAATATATTTAGGTCATAAAAATTATAAAAATATATTTCTTGCAAAATTTGAGTGAAATAATAATTATCGTGTAGTTTTTAAGAAAACTGTCGTAATTATATAAATAAAACAATTTAGATACAAAACAAATTTAAAACACTGGGTAAACTCATAATATTATTTTTATAAACTTAATATGAGTATAAAAATACATTGGAATAATTTTTGAAAGTAATGGATCAATTGTTCAAAATAATTATTTACACGATAACGTTTATTTAATATGAAATTATACGGTTGATGAAAAATGCAAAACCATGCATGAACTAATATGATGATAATGATGATAATGATATGTAGACTAAACTTAGTCCATATGGAATATCCTCGATGATAATATATGAGTTCACAGCTAAACCATTACGGTTACGTGAATTTGATGCTCGTAAATCTAGTTTACGATAAATGATAAATGATGAAGCATGAGTAATGTTTTGAAATATGACCTGAAAATACGAATTGTCACATTCGCTCATCCAAAAAGGAATTCAGTCCCTGAATTCAGTCCTTGTTGGGTCCTACAGTGTTGTCGGTGAAAAGATGAGGATATTTGAGGCGTATCTGGTCTTCCCGTTCCCAAGTAAACTCAGGACCTCTTCGAGAATTCCAGCGAACCTTCACAATAGGAATACGACTTTTTCTCAATTGCTTGACCTCGCGGTCCATAATTTCTACAGGTTCCTCCACGAAATTGAGTTTATCGTCGAGTTGAATTTCTTCCAATGGAATAACGAGTGATTCGTCTGAAAGACATTTCTTCAGGTTTGAAACGGGAAACGTGTTGTGTACGTGACCAAGTTCGCCGAAGATCAAGTCGATATGCTACAGGGCCGACTCTGCTCAAAATTTTGAATGGCCCAATGTACCTCGGGTTCAATTTCCCGCGTTTTCCAAATCGTACCACGCCTTTCCAAGGCGATACTTTCAACATCACTTTGTCGCAGACTTGAAATTCTAACGGTTTGCGTCTAACATCTGCGTAACTTTTCTCGACTCGACCTGGCGCTTCTGAGTCTATCTCGGATTTGGACTATCTTTTCTGTTGTTTCCCGTACCATTTCTGGACCAATGAGTTGTGCGTCTCCAACCTCGGCCCAACAAACATGTGATCGGCATTTTCGACCATAAAGTGCCTCAAATGGTGCCGCTTTTATACTGGTGTGATAACTATTGTTGTACGAGAATTCGATTAATGGCAAATGATTAGCCCAACCATTTCCAAAATCAATCACACATGCTCTCAACATATCTTCTAATGTTTGAATTGTCCTTTCACTTTGACCATCGGTTTGTGGATGATATGCTGTGCTCATCTCTAATTTGGTTCCAAATGAATCTTGTAATGATTTCCAGAAGTTTGAAGTGAATCGACTATCTCTATCGGAAATGATGGAAATTGGTGCTCCATGCCTCGAGACTATTTCCTTGACATAAAGTCTAGTAAGTTGTTCCATGGAATAAGTCTCTCTAATTGGTATGAAATGAGCTGATTTGGTAAGACGATCGACGATTACCCATATAGCATCGTAACCTCCCGATGTCTTTGGAAGTTTCGTGACAAAGTCCATTGTAATGCGTTCCCATTTCCATTGGGGAATCTCTGGTTGTTGGAGTAACCCTGAAGGTTTCTGATATTCGACTTTTACTTTAGAACAAGTAAGACATTTGCTCATGTACGTAGCAATCTCTGCTTTCATGTTCGGCCACCAATAAAGTTTCTTGAGATCCTGATACATCTTATCAGATCCTGGGTGAATAGAATACTTTGACTTATGCGACTCATGCATAATCAATTCTCGTATCCCGCCATAAAATGGTACCCACATTCTCTCCTTGAAGCATAATACTCCATCTGCTCTCTTTACAAAGCCATTTGAATTTTCAGGCATACCATAAAGATTTTCACTTGGTCGGTTTTCCTCCTTAAGTGCCTCGATTTGTGCCTCAAGTATTTTTGATGGTAAAGGTGAACTGATCGTCATTCCTAATGATCGGACTCTTAAAGGTTTGGGTCGTTCTTTCCGGCTAAGAGCATCAGCCACAACATTGGCTTTTCCCGGATGATACTTGATTTCACAATCATAATCGCCGAGTAATTCCAACCAATGTCACACCCCCAAAATATCGCAGCGGAACGATAGTGTCATTGGGGTATAACGTCATAGCACAAAGTATGGATACAGAAAACGACCTCTATAATGAGACGTTTTGAAAGGTTTACCATTCGATAAATAAGTTAATGTTTACAAGCAAGAAATCCCAAAGTTTGATAATACACAAAGAGTTTACAAAACATGTCGAATGGTAATTGTTAAAAGCACAAGACTCCAATGTATGCCATGCGACCCAAAAGCTCCATGAAATGCTATCACCTTAAGACCTGAGATAAACATGCTAAAAAGTGTCAACACAATGGTTGGTGAGTTCATAAGTTTGTTGAAAATGATTTAAAAAAAAAATCTATAAGAAATGTTGATGCAGCAAAGGCCTTGTAAATCCACTCAGTTCCAAGTTCCGCCCATACAAAACTTGCAACCTGTGTGTTTACAATCCATTGCCAAAATATGGAATTGTCAATCTTGTTTGTAAGTAGGACATAGGTGCATACGATATATACATAAACTTAATGCAAAGAATCACGCCAACCTCAACCTCACGACGAGTCTTACTTGTTTGTTGTGTTGCATTGAATAACTTGAATAACAGATTATATTCACCCAAGGTCGCGTCATCAAGGACACAAGGGTGGGGGCGTACCGATAGTACTATCAATACCTCCTCCGCTCCGAGAGTTAACCAGTTGCTATAGTTTGTATGTTGATGCATAATTGAAAACTAGTTTAGCACATTAAGGCACATATCGCAATAAACCACACATAATGTCCAAAGTGTATAAGAAGTATATTGTAACACAATTGTATAAATGGTTTGAGTATTCGCAAGAGTGAAACAAGTATTTAAGCATGTATCTCCCCCAAATAGTTTGTAAGAATTTAAACGAGTAAAAGTGGGGTATGAACTCACCTGGTGCGATTGATATGCTAACAAAATGAAATGCACGAAAGTGAGGCCCGAAACTATCCGCGACCTAAAATGAATGTTATGACTTGAGTTATGATATGTTGTCGTGAATGCATGATTTGAAAACGTATCACCCAATATGCTACTTGAAAACTAGTTATATAAAAATATTGTTACTTGAATGTGTGACGGTTTCATGTCGAAAATAAATACTTTTGAGCTAATGGTAAAAATATAGTTAGAACTACGTAACGGTTTTAGTAATTGAAAATTTAGTTTACATCGGACTTGACGTAATATATACATAGGAAAATTAACTCGTTTTTAAGGTCCGTTTCCCCCGAAACGTCCGTTTAGGCCCTCAAAAACCTTGATTAAAATCCTGACAGTTACCTAAGCTGTGAATAGTGTTTTCAGCACGTTTTTGACTCAAAGTTCGGTTAACCATAACTCACTCGTTTTAAGTCCGTTTTTCAAGTTCTTTATATCCACTCGAAGGTAATCAAGAGTACTAATATATTTTTAAACTTCGGAGACTTCACAGAAATTTTTAGGCTACTGTTTGGTCAGTTAAAACTCGGACTGTATAAACATTTTCCGGAAAATTATAGTTTTTAAATCGTAACTTGAAAACCACGTATCTTTTTCGTTATAACTCCGTTTTAGTCCGTTCAAAAGGCCACGTTCATAACTAAAAATCTATTTTCTAAATCTTTAATAAAACTTATAAAAATGACTAACTTTTCGAAAAAAATTATAAATTTCGACAGCGCTTCCACGCCCATTTTAAAATTACCATTTTTCTCTAATCATTCTAACTCAAACAACACCACAATATTCCCTTAATCTACTCATCACCAATCCTACTAGTAAAACAACTTCATTTGATCATAACCAAAATAAATATTCATTGTGAGGCTAAAATATATATACAAACTTAAATAAACATATATAAAATTTATGTAATCATTTCCTTCAAAAACCACAACTAGACTTTGATGATCCATTTTTCAAACTTCTCATTTTTATAAACTTCTAATTAGTACATACTTGTTATAAAAATTAATAGGACACATATGGGTGATAACATTTGATAAACATGAATAAAAACTACAACTTGAGCAAATATGATCATGAGGACTTCAAGAAAATGTATGAAAAATATGTATGAAAAGGAAAAAGATAAAGTTTCATGCTTACAAGTTGCTTGATGAGGTTTATGATCAAGGATTTATCCTAAACACCCTAGGTTTTTATTTCAAAACCTAAACAAAGAGTGTTACTAGATTGTGTAGAACTTGATAAGAAAAATTTTGATGATCACTTCATGATCTCCTATGGTTGGCCGGATTTATGAGAGGAAGAAGAAGAGAGGAGACTTGACTTTACACCTTGAATGATTGTGTTGAATGAGCAAAAGTCTTGGAGTGTAGACTTATCTAAGTAAAGATCTTGAAAATCTTGGTGAATCTTTCATTTAATAATACATACATATACTTTACATTATATATTATGTTTATAAATGTGTAAGTGTAAGAAATGTAAAGTTATTTGAGGATAAGTAGTAGCTTGTAGTATTGTTAAATAATATTAGTAAGTTGTATACACATTTGAATATTTAAGGTAGCGTTAGATAAAAATAAATTTCACAGGTCAAGATAAAATATATTTAGGTCATAAAAATTATAAAAATATTTTTCTTGCAAAATTTGAGTGATATAATAATTATCGTGTAGTTTTTTAAGAAAACCGTCGTAATAATATAAATTTAACGATTTATATACCAAATACATTTAAAACACTGGGTAAACTCATTATATTATTTTTAAATCTTAATATGAGTATTTAAATATATAGGAATGATTTTTGGAAGTGTTGAATCGATTGTTCAAATTAATTAATTACGCGATAGCGTTTATTTAATAAGAAAATAACGTGTAATGTAAAATGCAAAACCATGCACGAACCGTTATGAAATGATGAATATGGAGTATGATAAATGACCGGAATTTGAGAATTGTGACATTCTTCCCCTGATAGAAGAATCGCGTCCTCGCGATTCAATCGATGATACATAAGGTTCTACCCTAAGGTTTAGAGAAATCAGAATGTATGGTCAAAGTGCTCATGTCAAAACTTACGCGTCTAGGTTTCTTATCTAAGGAGACTCACTGAATCTGAATAATACGGTGGATCACTTAATGGTCTAGGAAAAACGTACCAGTTACGCATTGCGGGCTTCCTCGGTCCCTATATAGAATGCTCGACCTCGGGGTGGGCTGATATTGAGTACAGGGTTTGGGTTATTTCCTTCAATTGCCACAGCTAGAGGAGCTTGCATCGGCGGCTTATTCAACTGAGGACAATTATTCCGGAAGTGATTCGGGCTGTTGCATTCAAAGCAAGTCTTTTGATTACTCCTTTTGCACTGCTCCTTAAAATGGCCGTATCGATTGCAATTTGTACACAAGCGGCAGGGCTTGGTCTTCGGGTGATGATAAGCACACTTAGCACATTTGGGATGTGTACCCGCATACTCTCTTTGTTCATTACCAGTTGCCACAAAAACTCTTGCCCTTTTGTTGTCTGCTACCCCGTCTATCTGCTTATTCGACCCACTTGCTTCCTTCCTCTTATCGCTGCTCTTCAAAGTACCATTTCTAACCATCTCGTCTGTCAGGGTTCCTGCCTCAGTATCGCACTTTGCATTGTAGACGGCTCAGTTGTTTTCACAGTTCCACGGATTTCGGGGACAAGACCATATATGTACCTCGAGATTCTCTTGGACTCGGGGGTAACTAGATGAGGAACTAGTCTGGCTAACTCATGAAATCGGTCTGTGTAGGCTGCGTGACCAGCCCCTATCATGGAGTGGTGATAAAATTCATCCTCTAGTTTCTGCATTTCATTGTCCGGACAGTACTCCTCTTTCAATAATTCCTTAAATTCATCCCATGTCATGCCTATAGTGCTTCTCTACCCTAGCCTGTAGCTGTGTGTTCCACCATGTCAATGCCTTCCCTGATAGCAAACAAGCAGCATACTTCACCCTCTGATGTGTGGCACAATTGCTGATGTCGATCACTGACTCTGTCTTCTCTACCCATCGAGTATAAGCCAAAGCACCTCCTATACCATCAAACTCCACAGGTTTGCATGCCGAAAATTCCTTATATGTGCATCCAATTCTGTTGTTGTTGTTATTGGTGTTGTTGTTGTTGTTGCCGCAGCTACATTGTTGGTGTCGCCAGATCCGTTCCCGTTCCCGTGGTTTCCCGAGTTATTCATATGATTTCCAACTTGTGTAACAATAGTGGGAAGTAAGATTTGAAGTTGTTGAGCGATGATGGCGGCAAAATCAGGGTTTCCGCCATCGTTGTTGTCATTGTTACCCATGTCGCTACCACCTCCTCTACCTCCACGCCCACCTGTCATTCCACCTCTTGGTGCCGCACCACCTCGCCAAGATCGTGTTACTCTCTTTGGTGCCATGATCTCTGCAGGGGAAAGAACCGTTGAATTCCCAATGTCTATACTTAATGTCCTCAAACATAATACCACGTCACAAATTGGTTCCTAAGGTGTCCACACCGATCTCGATGCGTGGTTGCATATGTCCACGTGAGTTGTGACAACATTTATAATTATGTTAGCCACCATAATTATAATTGCCTCATTTCACACGTGTACATACCACCAAGCATACATGTCCCGGCGATTAGTGTTACTTAAATAGGTAGCCACCTATTATCCGATTCTAAACAAAGGAAGCAGGGATTTAGGGTAGGTATCTAGGAAGAGTCGCACTTGGTGTATAGGAAATTCCGTTAGGTGCTAAAGTCACTACGAGGGTTGGTCGACAGCAGTTCCCAAAGTATCCTCAAGAGAACTCCCATCCTCGGCAAAATCATCAAATCTATCCAGCTTTATAGTAACACTTATTTAGCTCGATCTCAGATCTCATCAAACAAGAACTGTCACGAGATCAAGTTAGATAAGTGCTCATTACTGAGCTCCATATCTTTGATGACCCAACTAGATTTTGGGACTCCCCTATTGGTACAAGGAAACTACGCTATCTAATGAGGTGGTTCTAGAAGGAATACTTAAGAAAACATATGCGCACGAAAAGTGAGTAAGGCAATAGGAAACGAAAGGATCGACGTGAGAGCGGTTATAGTCTAGGAACTAAAATACAACCTAGTTCTCTATAACCAAGGCTCTGGTACCAATCTGTCACACCCCCAAAATATCGCAACGGAACGATAGTGTCATTGGGGTATAACGTCATAGCACAAAGTATGGATACGGAAAACGACCTCTATAATGAGACGTTTTGAAAGGTTTACCATTCGATAAATAAGTTAATGTTTACAAGCAAGAAATCCCAAAGTTTGATAATACACAAAGAGTTTACAAAACATGTCGAATGGTAATTGTTAAAAGCACAAGACTCCAATGTATGCCATGCGACCCAAAAGCTCCATGAAATGCTATCACCTTAAGACCTGAGATAAACATGCTAAAAAGTGTCAACACAATGGTTGGTGAGTTCATAAGTTTGTTGAAAATGATTTAAAAAAATCTATAAGAAATGTTGATGCAGCAAAGGCCTTGTAAATCCACTCAGTTCCAAGTTCCGCCCATACAAAACTTGCAACCTGTGTGTTTACAATCCATTGCCAAAATATGGAATTGTCAATCTTGTTTGTAAGTAGGACATAGGTGCATACGATATATACATAAACTTAATGCAAAGAATCACAGCCAACTGAACCTCACGACGAGTCTAACTTGTTTGTTGTGTTGCATTGAATAACTTGAATAACAGATTATATTCACCCCAGGTCGCGTCATCAAGGACACAAGGGTGGGGGCGTCAGCCCGATAGTACTATCAATACCTCTCCGCCAGCTCCCGCAGGAGTTAACCAGTTGCTAAAGTTTGTATGTTGATGCATAATTGAAAACTAGTTTAGCACATTAAGGCACATATCGCAATAAACCACACATAATGTCCAAAGTGTATAAGAAGTATATTGTAACACAATTGTATAAATGGTTTGAGTATTCGCAAGAGTGAAACAAGTATTTAAGCATGTATCTCCCCCAAATAGTTTGTAAGAATTTAAACGAGTAAAAAGCGGGGTATGAACTCACCTGGTGCGATTGATATGCTAACAAAATGAAATGCACGAAAGTGAGGCCCGAAACTATCCGCGACCTAAAATGAATGTTATGACTTGAGTTATGATATGTTGTCGTGAATGCATGATTTGAAAACGTATCACCCAATATGCTACTTGAAAACTAGTTATATAAAAATATTGTTACTTGAATGTGTGACGGTTTCATGTCGAAAATAAATACTTTTGAGCTAATGGTGAAAATATAGTTAGAACTACGTAACGGTTTTAGTAATTGAAAAATTAGTTTACATCGGACTTGACGTAATATATACATAGGAAAATTAACTCGTTTTTAAGGTCCGTTTCCCCCGAAACGTCCGTTTAGGCCCTCAAAAACCTTGATTAAAATCCTGACAGCTTACCTAAGCTGTGAATAGTGTTTTCAGCACGTTTGTGACTCAAAGTTCGGTTAACCATAACTCACTCGTTTTAAGTCCGTTTTTCAAGTTCTTTATATCCACTCGAAGGTAATCAAGAGTACTAATATATTTTTAAGCTTCGGAGACTTCACAGAAATTTTTAGGCTACTGTTTGGTCAGTTAAAACTCGGACTGTATAAACATTTTCCGGAAAATTATAGTTTTTAAATCGTAACTTGAAAACCACGTATCTTTTTCGTTATAACTCCGTTTTAGTCCGTTCAAAAGGCCACGTTCATAACTAAAAATCTATTTTCTAAATATTTAATAAAACTTATAAAAATGACTAACTTTTCTGAAAAATTATAAATTTCGACAGCGCTTCCGCGCCCATTTTAAAATTACCATTTTTCTCTAATCATTCTAACTCAAACAACACCACAATATTCCCTTAATCTACTCATCACCAATCCTACTAGTAAAACAACTTCATTTGATCATAACCAAAATAAATATTCATTGTGAGGCTAAAATATATATACAAACTTAAATAAACATATATAAAATTTATGTAATCATTTCCTTCAAAAACCACAACTAGACTTTGATGATCCATTTTTCAAACTTCTCATTTTTATAAACTTCTAATTAGTACATACTTGTTATAAAAATTAATAGGACACATATGGGTGATAACATTTGATAAACATGAATAAAAACTACAACTTGAGCAAATATGATCATGAGGACTTCAAGAAAATGTATGAAAAATATGTATGAAAAGGAAAAAGATAAAGTTTCATGCTTACAAGTTGCTTGATGAGGTTTATGATCAAGGATTTATCCTAAACACCCTAGGTTTTTATTTCAAAACCTAAACAAAGAGTGTTACTAGATTGTGTAGAACTTGATAAGAAAAATTTTGATGATCACTTCATGATCTCCTATGGTTGGCCGGATTTATGAGAGGAAGAAGAAGAGAGGAGACTTGACTTTACACCTTGAATGATTGTGTTGAATGAGCAAAAGTCTTGGAGTGTAGACTTATATAAGTAAAGATCTTGAAAATCTTGGTGAATCTTTCATTTAATAATACATACATATACTTTACATTATATATTATGTTTATAAATGTGTAAGTGTAAGAAATGTAAAGTTATTTGAGGATAAGTAGTAGCTTGTAGTATTGTTAAATAATATTAGTAAGTTGTATACACATTTGAATATTTAAGGTAGCGTTAGATAAAAATAAATTTCACAGGTCAAGATAAAATATATTTAGGTCATAAAAATTATAAAAATATTTTTCTTGCAAAATTTGAGTGATATAATAATTATCGTGTAGTTTTTAAGAAAACCGTCGTAATAATATAAATTTAACGATTTATATACCAAATACATTTAAAACACTGGGTAAACTCATTATATTATTTTTAAATCTTAATATGAGTATTTAAATATATAGGAATGATTTTTGGAAGTGTTGAATCGATTGTTCAAATTAATTAATTACGCGATAGCGTTCATTTAGTAAGAAAATAACGTGTAATGTAAAATGCAAAACCATGCACGAACCGTTATGAAATGATGAATATGGAGTATGATAAATGACCGGAATTTGAGAATTGTGACAACCAACGACGTTGCCTCATGTTAAGTTCCTTCTGATCAAGAACATATTGTAAACTCTTGTGGTCCGTAAACACTATGCACTTTGTACCGTAAAGGTAGTGTCTCCAAATCTTAAGTGCAAAAACTACGGCCCCCAACTCAAGATCATGTGTGGTGTAATTCTTCTCATGAACCTTAAGTTGTCGAGAAGCATAAGCTATCACCTTCTCGTTTTGCATTAAAACAGCTCCAAGCCCTTTATGTGAAGCATCGCAGATATACCACGAAGTTCTCAATTCCTTCGGGTAGTGCTAAAATTAGCGCACTGCAAAGCTTTTGCTTCAACAACTGAAAGCAGCTTCTTGTTTCTTTCCCCATTCGTACCTCTTGTTTTTCTGTGTCAACTTGGTCAAAGCTTTAGCTATCTTTGAAAACCTTCGATGAATCTTCGGTAATACCCGGCGAGTCCTAGAAATTGTCGGATTCCGTAGGATTTGTTGGAGTAGCCCAATCTTTTACGGCTTCAATCTTTGCAGGATCAACTTGTAGTCCTTGACTATCAATGACATGACCAAGAAATTGTACTTTGCGATTCCAAAATTCACACTTCGAAAATTTGGCATACAACTTCTCATTCTTGAGTAGTCCTAAAATCGTTCTCAAATGCCCTTCGTGCTCTTCCTTGCTCTTTGAGTAAATCAATATGTCGTTGATGAATACTATAACAAACTTGTCCAAATACGGTTTACATACCCTATTCATGAGATCCATGAATACTGCAGGTGCATTAGTTAATCCGAACGGCATTACTTGAAACTCATAATGTCCATAACGTGTTCTAAACACGTTTTTGAATATCCTCCTCCCGCACTCTAGGTTGATGATAACCTGACCTTAGGTCAATCTTTGAATAGATACTAGAGCCTTGCAACTGACCGAACAAGTCGTCGATTCTGGGGAGTGGGTAACGATTCTTCACCGTTACTTGTTCAGCTCTCTATAATCTATACACATTCTGAAGGATCCATCTTTCTTCTTCACAAACAAAACCGGTGCTCCCCAAGGCGAGGAACTCGGCCTAATGAATCCTTTGTCTAAAAGTTCTTGCAACTGATTAGACAACTCTTGCATTTCTGATGGTGCTAAACGGTAAGGTGCTCGCGCAATTGGTGCAGCTCCGGGCACTAAGTCAATATGAAATTATACTTGACGTGCCGGTGGGAGTCCTGGCAAGTCTTCGGGAAAGACTTCAGGAAATTCTCGAGCAATCGGTACATCCTCAAGTCGCTTCTCCTCCGACTTCTTCTTGGTTATATGTGCTAAGAAAGCAAAACAACCTTTCTTTATGTACTTCTCCGTTTTGATGCATGATATAATACTGAGTCTAGTTCCACTTCGTTCCCCACGAATGATCAAAGTTTCGCCGTTGTAAGGAAGATGAACAACTTTTTCATCACAAATGATTCTTGCACGATGTTTGGATAACCAATCCATACCAATGATGACGTCGAAACTACCTAGTTCTACGGGCATAAGGTCTATATTGAAGGGATGATTTAGAAAATTGAGTGTAAAACCACGGACAATGGTGTCGGTGCTAATTAAGTTACCATTAGCTAATTCAATGTTGTATGATGTGTCTAATGTGGTTGGTTTGATATTGAGTAAAGGTGCAAATATAGTGGACACAAAACTCTTATCGGCTCCCGAATCAAATAAAACTGATGCATAACGATTATTGATAAGGAACGTACCCGTGACGACATTCGGGTCCTCCCTAGCTTCTCCACCTCCTATGACATAGGCTCTTCCTTGTGCCATTCCTCCTTGATTCTTGTTTCCTTGGTTCCTTCCCTTTGGACACTCACTCTTGTAGTGTCCCTTTTCTCCGCAACCAAAACATGTCACTGGTGATTTATGATTTTCCCCGGTAGTTGGTATCTTGCATTCCTGATGAGTGTGTAAATACTCATCATTTTTGGTCAAATCTGAACTGCAAAACATTTAAAAACACTCAAAAATGCATCAAAATACTGAAAATATCCCAAAATTGCATTTTATATGTTTCAGATGCAAAATGTTTAAAATCAGATGAAAAACGAGCTAAGTTTGCATAATTGGCAGTTTCAGTCCCTCAACTTTCAAAAATTGGCAGAAATAGTCCCTGAGCACTTATTTTAAAAGAAAAGTCACCAAAGGTCCTTTTGAAATCATAAGTTGTCATAATTAGTCCTTTGGTGAAAAATGTCAAAAGTTTTGAGAAATTACAAGTTTAGTCCTTTGAGTTTCAAAAACGACAAGTTTGGTCCTTGGAATATTGGAGATTGTCAAGTTTAGCCCTTGGATTATAATTTCAGAATGTACATTATTGGTCCCTGGACTTTTCAGAATTACACGTTTAGTCCCTAAGTTACCAATTGGGTTTAAAACTAATCCTTGGTCCAAGTTAACTATCCTAAGTCCAAGTCCAAATCCAATAAACACTTAAACCCAAGCCCAACACCACCCTATACCCGGTCAACCCCCAAACCCGGTCAATTATTAACCAAAACCCACCCTTTTCCCTCCAAAACTCACCCCCTTCACCCACTCTCTGCAACCAACAGGCCACCCCTCACCTCCAGCTCAACTCCCACACCTTATCACTCCACCTCAACACCAAACAACAAAATGCATTTATTGTTCCCCCCCCCCCCTTGCACTCAAACCTTCCCCCAGTTGCAAATACCATTTTCCCGCCAAAAGCCATCAATGGCTATAAACCACTCAAGTAATCCAATGGCTCAAAATACAAGTGGGATTTTCTCAGAGGTCAAGTGGGAGGACTTTCGCATATAAATAGAAGAAAGAGGAGCAAGAGAAGAGAGTAGTTTTTAGTTTTAATTTTTCATATGTGTCGTTTTTAAATTTTATGTCTCAATTAAGTTCTAATTTGTAATTCTAATCTTCCTTGTACTGAACCAAAGTTATTAAGTCTATTGTAACTCATTTTCAGTATTAATTCAAAGTTTATCCAAGTTTCTAGTTTTTAAGTTTTCTTTTACTTATGCAGTTTAAATAATCTGAAAACCAGGTTTCAATAAGCCTTATTATAACTCTAATAAGCTTACTAAAGCTACTCATAGCTCTTAGTAAGCTTACAATCCAGTTTTAAGCTAATTCTCAATTTGGTCAACTAAAGTCAAACTGGACCTTCATTTGAAAATGGTGATGACATTGGGTGTTGCAGTGATGGAAATGGGTTGAGATAAGTTTGGATAGTGACTTATGTACTGTTTCTTTGGTTTCAGTAGCTTGTTACTTTGGCAGAATCATGTAAGTGCTTGAGCCCATTTCTGTTCCAATTTTAATTCATGACTGTTTCAATGCTTGTGATCATATGTTAATTGTGAGGATTAGATGATTTATTTAGTAGTTATAGTCATATTAAGTTTTTAGAATAGATTAAGGTTGAAGATAGTAGTTATTAGCCAAGCTTACAGTTTCTTAAGCAGTGTTTGGATTAGTCCTTTAAACTGTGATAGAGGTTGGGTGAGGAGTTAAGAGTGGTTCATACAGGCTTAAATAGGTCTAGTGTGCTTACTTTGGTTCTTATCTTGCTTCTGCATATCTCTTTGGTCAAAATTCCATTTAGTCGCACTTTGTCATTGAATCAGATAGGTACAAGAGTAAAATAGGTTAGCACTAGGTTTGGAAATCATCTCACTAGCTTAATTGATTCTTAACTTAGCTTATTCCATCACTTAGATCAAATTAGAAGCATTAAAATTTCATTAAAGTCAAACTGCTTTCTGTTATTAAAAGTCAAAAATGACTTAAGTCAGTTTTTTCCAATTCTTTGTGCATTTTTCATGTTTTCAGTATTGAACAAGAGTCAGTGAGATTTTGGATTTAGCAAGTTCAATTGGTCATATTTTTAAAACTGATTTTTGTAGAATTTTTGGAAAGTCCAATAAGCACTTAACCAGCTTCCAATTAAGCTACTTTTGCCCTGTTCACACTCAGTTTAACTGAGTGTGAATCAGGCATCTTTGCAGGCCTTGCACAAGCTTCAAAATAGCTTGTCCTTGGCTGAAACTTGGTCTAGAGATAGTTCAGCTGATGGTCTTGAGGTCTACAGCTTTGGTTTTCACACTGGTTCATTGGTTAGCTTATTGTTAAGCTGCAAATAAGTTGGGTAAGGCAATTGGCTTCTTGGTAACTCTAAGAGTCAAATCATTGTAGTTTGCATTTCAGAGGTTTAGATTGGTTGATATAGGTTGCTGTTAAGTAGTTTTAGCATATTATAGCTTCTGTGATCATTTGGTGGTCTTTGGTGTTCATTTGCATAATTCAAGTGCTTTTTATAAGCACTTTTCTCTACAGCTTCATAATCCTTCACATAAGCTATTGTTTTTATATTTTTCATAGACTTAGAATATTATTTTAGACTTTTCCTGAATTTTTCATAATTTTCCATCATCTGCACTATTTTTCTTTATTTAAAACAGTTTTTAGGCATTTTTAATTAGCTTTTAATACAATTAATTCAGAAAATCTTCAAAAAAATAAGTTTTCAATTTTCATAGATTAAGATAAATATAAAAAGCAAAAAATTAATTTTTCCAGATTTTTCTTAGTTAAATTTGTAATTTTTAGCCATTTAATTAGTTTTAAATAGTTTTTAATTCATAGAAATTAGAATATAATAATCAGAAAATTACAAAATTAGTTTTGAAAATTCTCTTTAGTTATTTTAGATTTTTGAAAAATAGTTTCACAATTTTCATCTTTATTTTCATAATTTTTAGTATTTTAGAATAGTTTTAAAAATTTAAAATTAATTTTTTAATTCAAACAAATCAAGAAAAATCAATTTTAAAAATAGTGATAGCGTTTATTTAATATAATTTATCTTTTTAATTTTCTTTAATTTGCATTTAAGCCCCTGTAATTTACAAACTTTCTCTTTAGGTATAATTATTCCAAATTCACAAACCTTTTCCCGTTCATTATCACCCGATCACTATACGTTTGATTATTCAACATGCACGCTCGTTGGGACTTAACGACGCTGGGAAACACTATACTTCTCTAGATCTTCATTGCATTGTTTCTGAGCTGTTTGAAGTTTATTACGGTTGACCATTCACAAGTGGTTAGCTTGTGTGATAAAACTTGACGGTTCGTAAGCAATCAAATTTTGGCGCCGCTGCACGGAGTCTGTGCTAATAATCTTAAGTTTAGCAGATTAGTGATTTGAATATTCACTCCTTGTTCATACCATCTATATATGTTTATATTTTCTTATAAAAATCCAAAAATCCAAAAACATCTTAAAAATCAAAAACCCAAAAAGATTTTCTTTCTTATATTTACAACATGTTTTTCAAAAATACCAAAAATATTCCTCTTTACCCTCTTTACCCTTTTTGATTCTTTATCCCTTTACCCTCTATCCATTTGATTCTAACTTCTTCTATTCTCATGGAATCTCTCGACTACTGACGAATTCTCGGAACGAATTTGAAAATCTTCATACTTTATCACAAATGTCAAGAATTCGTGTTGTTCGTGATGATCCATTAATTCTGCGTAGGGAAATGGAACGAGAAACCGGGTGACAAAGGACCAGGTACTTCCCTCTGATAATGGAAGTGCTCAATACGTCCAACCTACGGTTATCCAAAGATCTAACCCCTCAATTGCTCCTAAGCCGTCTAAAATTGATCATAAACTTTCACAATTTACGGTTAAAAGCAATCATGCAGAATTTAGACCGGTGACTAGCAAGAATGACTTGCCTAATCTTCACGTTTCTCAAGAACCTGAACCAGAGACCATAACGGAAGTGGTGGAAATTGCTAGCTCTCAGAGCACACCACTTGTCCCACCGCCGGATTTTTCAAAATGTTCTTCGAGACTTGATAGTCATTCGGATCACCATGTTGGTTTTGTTGATTCTTTGAATGAACCGATTCCTTCTCATAACTCTCAAATGGAATCGTTTATTCCTTGTGTCGGTTGTGGTGAGCCTCTTTTTGGTTCACCATGTCGCCGTGTACGTGTGTACAATGTGGTAATGATATTCATGACGGGAGTTGTTTGTTTTGTGGTTTGAGGAATTCATTTGATTATGATCCTAATCCAAACTCATTTAACGACCCCTCAAATGTTTCCAACTACCCACCACAGCCCGACTTATCTTCATATAATCAACATAACTGCTGTGAATTTTGTGGAGGTCCTCACCAAGGATTTGAGTGTCAATCCCAAACACGTTTTCTATGAACAGTTTTACGGTGATGCTCAGAACTTTGGTTATGACCAATATCCATATAATTCGCCAATCCAGGCTCAACGCTTTTACTGTTGTGAGACTTGTGGAGGTCCTCACGATAATTTTCAATGTCAACCGTGGAATCAAAATTACTATACTTCCGGTTTTGACAATTTCCAACCTCCACAGAACCATACGGTTCAAACTCCACCTGAGCCGTTGCCTAAAGGAATTTCCCAAGATTTTGAAACCGCAATGAAAACACTTGATGATATGATTCAAAACTTTAAGAATCAAGTGAGTGGTGAAAAAACCATGGGAGAATTGCTAGCCGAAGAACGAGAGGCTCGCAAATCTAGGGAAGAATTATTAATCCTAGAGCATGCAGCTCTAAGGCGTTCCCAATTTCTTAAGGCAGCTCTATATGATGATGACGAGGAGAGTTTTTATCCTTTTAAAGATAATATTTCTCAACTCCCTCGGTCTGTTGTTATCACACCCGATATTCCCACTCACCTCTGAACATGGGGACGAGCTTCTTGACACCGTTCTAAAAGGAATCGGATGAATTCATAAAGTCTAGTGATGAGAACCTTGTCCCAATCCCGAGAGAGTCACAGGAATTTCGATCATATGTGTGATTCTTTTTCCCCTCTTGAGTGTTCAA
Source organism: Chrysanthemum makinoi (assembly GCA_910596185.1). Taxonomy (NCBI): domain Eukaryota; kingdom Viridiplantae; phylum Streptophyta; class Magnoliopsida; order Asterales; family Asteraceae; genus Chrysanthemum; species Chrysanthemum makinoi. The sequence goes on along the minus strand of OU343219.1, from coordinate 170,741,921 downwards.
ACGATCAATTTGAGACTTTCTCCGATGGTAGCGAAGACTGTGCTTCTTATGGAAACATTGAGTATGTTGAGGCATCACTTCCACGTCTGATGTCGATCATCTTCTTGAGGATTTCACCGATGAACTCACTCACATCAATCCACTTTCATCGAAAAGTGATGATAGTCTCTTTGATTTCAAAGCCGATCTGGGAGAGACTGAAAGTCTCCTTGATAATGATCGTTCACTCACTTCTTATCCCAACAGTCCAATAGAGAATATTAATCACTTTTTTCCTGAAGCATTCAAAACAACTCTCACCAATCCTCTATTTGAATTCGACTCTGAATTCACTTTAATTTCTGAGAATCCACTCTTTGATACTCAGATTGAGGATAGTAATGAGTCCACAATGGAACAAGAGTTCACAAATTCACATCATGTGAATGATTCTCTTCATGAGAAGTTCGCCGGTGAACTCACTCATATCATGACTCCACCGGAGTATGATCACTTGGATGGCAAAAATCATGATCGGGGGGAAAAGTTCTCAATCATGAGAGTTTGTATTTCTATGACAAATTTTCCAACCCTCCCTCCCGAGATGCTGTCCAAACCAAAGAGCTCAACCGATAAAATCCAAACGAGTGCAACTGCACTTGATCCTGAGGAAGAAGATCTTATTATGATCGTCATCATGATTTTCCTTCTTTTCTTCACCTACCTGGTGACTTCCTCTCTTCTTCACTCGTGCGGGAGTGAGGACACTATCTTTGACCTAGGCATTTTCATTTATTATTTGTAAGCCGGATCTCTCTATATCTCATCGGTGTGGAACTTTCGCGTACTTCAATGTTTATCCAAACATCTTGAATGAAAGTCCGATGGAGATTGTCTCTTCCACTTACTTCCCCATGAATCAATTAATTCGGGGTCGAGTCAACCTAGCGACTCGGTAATCAAAACAGTAGTTAAACATGGGTTTTCACCCGTGTGTACCACCCTAGTGTGGGGGAGTTGCCCCCCGCTGTTGTATATAAGTTTTCAAAAAAAAATAATAAAAAAAAAATAAAAAAAAAATAATAATAATTTCAAATAATGGCCGTAGTATTTCCCTTTTACGTTCTCAGTTTCGGCATAACAGCCGGTACTTTGAATATTGAGGGCAATATTCATTTCTAGTGTGGGGGAATTCTCACGAATTTTATTATGTAATTATACCACCCAATTCCCCCATTTTTGGCCAAATTTTTTTTTGGAGTAAGTTTTTGCACTTACTCAGCTTTTACGGTTATAGTCCGCCATGTCTAACAAACAAAAGGATTGGCTAATCCTAGAGCAAACGGCTCTTGGTAAAGATATCTCAAATCCGTTGACGGCTTGCAATTTGCCCAAAATTGTATGGTGTTCACCACCATATCTTTAAAGTTTATGTCGTAGTATGTACATTTCAAAGTGAGACGTTTTGTTGGGGAATGTACTTTCATAAAACGTTGTACGTTTTTAACTTCGTAGAAAGTTTAGAATAGAATGAACTTTCCATAAGTGTTCCATTTTAGTACGTCGATCGACGCACTAAAATGGAACACTTATGGAAAGTTCATTGCTATTCTACAGCTTTTACGGTTAAAAAGTACACGTACTAGATTGGAACACTTATGAAAGTACATTGCTATTCTACAACTTAAAAAAAGTACACGTACTAAAACGGGACACTTTGAAAAGTACATTGCTATTCTACGACATAAACCCTATCTTTAATTAGTGAAGAGTTGGCTAGCCCGCAAGTTTATGGCTTGTGGTAAAGGCAGTTGGAAAACCATAATTGGTAATCGACTCACCAAAGATATTTTATCTAAGAGTTGGCTAGTCCATATAAACGGCTGGTAAAGACAAAATCAAATCCGTTGGAAGCTGGTGGTTTGCTCAAAATCATTTGGTTATCAGTGTACCAAGGTTCTTACTTGAATTGAAACATTTGGCTACTCCAGAAGTAATGGCTTTTGGTAAAGAGATTCAAATCCATTAAGTTTTTCTCAAAAAGATTGCTAGGGACTAGCAATAGTTTAGTGTGGGAGATTGATGAGTGTGTAAATACTCATCATTTTTGGTCAAATCTGAACTGCAAAACATTTAAAACACTCAGAAATGCATCAAAATACTGAAAATATCCCAAAATTGCATTTTATATATTTCAGATGCAAAATGTTTAAAATCAGATGAAAAACGAGCTAAGTTTGCATAATTGGCAGTTTCATTCCCTCAACTTTCAAAAATTGGCAGAAATAGTCCTTGAGCACTTATTTTAAAAGAAAAGTCACCAAAGGTCCTTTTGAAATCATAAGTTTTCATAATTAGTCCTTTGGTGAAAAATGTCAAAAGTTTTGAGAAATTACAAGTTTAGTCCTTTGATTTTCAAAAACGACAAGTTTGGTCCTTGGAATATTGGAGATTGTCAAGTTTAGCCCTTGGATTATAATTTCAGAATGTACATTATTGGTCCCTGAACTTTTCAGAATTACACGTTTAGTCCCTAAGTTACCAATTGGGTTTAAAACTAATCCTTGGTCCAAGTTAACTATCCTAAGTCCAAGTCCAAATCCAATAAACACTTAAACCCAAGCCCAACACCACCCTATACCCGGTCAACCCCCAAACCTGGTCAATTATTAACCAAAACCCACCCTTTTCCCTCCAAAACTCACCCCCTTCACCCACTCTCTGCAACCAACAGGCCACCCCTCACCTCCAGCTCAACTCCCACACCTTATCACTCCACCTCAACACCAAACAACAAAATGCATTTATTGTTTCCCCCCCCCCCTTGCACTCAAACTTCCCCCAGTTGCAAATACCATTTTCCCGCCAAAAGCCATCAATGGCTATAAACCACTCAAGTAATCCAATGGCTCAAAATACAAGTGGGATTTGCTCAGAGGTCAAGTGGGAGGACTTTCGCATATAAATAGAAGAAAGAGGAGCAAGAGAAGAGAGTAGTTTTAGTTTTAATTTTTCATATGTGTCGTTTTTAATTTTTATGTCTCAATTAAGTTCTAATTTGTAATTCTAATCTTCCTTGTACTGAACCAAAGTTATTAAGTCTATTGTAACTCATTTTCAGTATTAATTCAAAGTTTATCCAAGTTTCTAGTTTTTAAGTTTTCTTTTACTTATGCAGTTTAAATAATCTGAAAACCAGGTTTCAATAAGCCTTATTATAACTCTAATAAGCTTACTAAAGCTACTCATAGCTCTTAGTAAGCTTACAATCCAGTTTTAAGCTAATTCTCAATTTGGTCAACTAAAGTCAAACTGGACCTTGATGACATTGGGTGTTGCAGTGATGGAAATGGGTTGAGATAAGTTTGGATAGTGACTTATGTACTGTTTCTTTGGTTTCAGTAGCTTGTTACTTTGGCAGAATCATGTAAGTGCTTGAGCTCATTTCTGTTCCAATTTTAATTCATGACTGTTTCAATGCTTGTGATCATATGTTAATTCGTAGGATTAGATGATTTATTTAGTAGTTATAGTCATATTAAGTTTTTAGAATAGATTAAGGTTGAAGATAGTAGTTATTAGCCAAGCTTACAGTTTCTTAAGCAGTGTTTGGATTAGTCCTTTAAACTGTGATAGAGGTTGGGTGAGGAGTTAAGAGTGGTTCATACAGGCTTAAATAGGTCTAGTGTGCTTACTTTGGTTCTTATCTTGCTTCTGCATATCTCTTTGGTCAAAATCCCATTTAGTCAGACTTTGTCATTGAATCAGATAGGTACAAGAGTAAAATAGGTTAGCACTAGGTTTGGAAATCATCTCACTAGCTTAATTGATTCTTAACTTAGCTTATTCCATCACTTAGATCAAATTAGAAGCATTAAAATTTCATTAAAGTCAAACTGCTTTCTGTTATTAAAAGTAAAAAATGACTTAAGTCAGTTTTTTCCAATTCTTTGTGCATTTTTCATGTTTTCAGTATTGAACAAGAGTCAGTGAGATTTTGGATTTAGCAAGTTCAATTGGTCATATTTTTAAAACTGATTTTTGTAGAATTTTTGGAAAGTCCAATAAGCACTTAACTAGCTTCCAATTAAGCTACTTTTGCCCTGTTCACACTCAGTTTAATGAGTGTGAATCAGCATCTTTGTGCAGACCTTGCACAAGCTTCAAAATAGCTTGTCCTTGGCTGAAACTTGGTCTAGAGATAGTTCAGCTGGTGGTCTTGAGGTCTACAGCTTTGGTTTTCACACTGGTTCATTGGTTAGCTTATTGTTAAGCTGCAAATAAGTTGGGTAAGGCAATTGGCTTCTTGGTAACTCTAAGAGTCAAATCATTGTAGTTTGCATTTCAGAGGTTTAGATTGGTTGATATAGGTTGCTGTTAAGTAGTTTTAGCATATTATAGCTTCTGTGATCATTTGGTGGTATTTGGTGTTCATTTGCTTAATTCAAGTGCTTATTTATAAGCACTTTTCTCTACAGCTTCATAATCCTTCACATAAGCTATTGTTTTTATATTTTTCATAGACTTAGAATATTATTTTAGACTTTTCCTGAATTTTTCATAATTTTCCATCACTGTTTACTATCTTTCTTTATTTTAATCAGTTTTAGGCATTTTTAATTAGCTTTTAATACAATTAATTCAGAAAAGCTTCAAAAAAATAAGTTTTCAATTTTTATAGGTTAAGATAAATATAAAAAGCAAAAAAATAATTTTTCCAGATTTTTCTTAGTTAAATTTGTAATTTTTAGCCATTTAATTAGTTTTAAATAGTTTTTAATTCATAGAAATTAGAATATAATAATCAGAAAATTACAAAATTAGTTTTGAAAATTCTCTATAGTTATTTTAGATTTTTGAAAAATAGTTTCACAATTTTCATCTTTATTTTCATAATTTTTAGTATTTTAGAATAGTTTTAAAAATTTAAAATTAATTTTTTAATTCAAATAATCAAGAAAAATCAATTTTAAAAATAGTGATAGCGTTTATTTAATATAATTTATCTTTTTAATTTTCTTTAATTTGCATTTAAGCCCCTGTAATTTACAAACTTTCTCTTTAGGTATAATTATTCCAAATTCACAAACCTTTTCCCGTTCATTATCACCCGATCACTATACGTTTGATTATTCTTGAATCGCACGCTCGTTGGGACTTAACGACTGGGGAAACACTATACTCCTCTAGATCTTCATTGCATTG
>OU343219.1:170689020-170736637 GCA_910596185.1 Chrysanthemum makinoi | reverse complement strand
TTAGAGCTGGAATCATTTTTGTATTGATCAATATGTTGACAGAGTCGAATGGTTTGATGGTTGACGAAGCTTTGACTATACTATCTATTCTTGCTAGTCATCAAGAAGCTAAAGCTGCTATGGTGAGAGCTTGTGTCATACCTAATTTGGTTGATCATCTAGCATCTGGGAATTCAAGAAATAAAGAAAATGCTACTTCAATTTTGCTTTCGTTGTGTAAGAGAGACAACGACAATCTTGGCTTTATAAGTAGACTCGGGGCAGTGATACCGCTGACTGAAATTGCTGAGAGTGGTACAGAACGAGCTCAACGAAAGGCTAATTCACTGTTGGGGTATCTTCAAAGGTTTCAAGACTCTCAACAACAACCTCCTGAACAGGTTGACTAACTTCTTTCTGGTACTTGATTCATTTCATTCTTAATATTTACACGATTTTTTTTACGTTTTTTAATTTATCGACATGAAGAATAAACAAAGAGATGAAGCAACTTCTTGTGCTTTCTTTGTGTTTTCTTCTTTGGTTACAAGTTTGCAAAGTTTCATTTGATTTCATCATGTAATTGTTTGTTTCACATGTTACATTTGTGTTTGTTTAAAGATAAATTAATACCACAGTTTATACAAATGATTGGAGTTGTATATTATGTTTGCCTAACATATATTCTGTATGTTGCAAAATCAATGTCCTCAATATATTTTAAAGATTGGCAGTGGCAGGTGAATCTTTTACTTTTAAAACCTTATTTGCAAGTGTAGAGGCAATTAAAATACATGCATTCAGATTGGGATACTTGTTTAGGCATTGACACCCTGGTTAGAATAATTATCTGATTATGCCAATCAACTACAGTATTCATCAACAATCATTGAACTAACTAATCATTAACTCATAATTAGGACATATCGTTTACACAACTAATAAACTATTCATTAAGCCTATAATAAGTGCACATAAAATTCCTAAAAGTTAACATTCTCATAATCAGATGGCAGCTGACTTTCGAGTTTCGACCTGTTGCAATACCAAATAGGACGAATATAAAGCGACCGGTCGACCAAAAAATAGACTATCAAACTCACTATTAAGTTCTTTTCTTAACATTAAAAACATGATGTTATTTTTCTACAAAGTAAGAGAAACAAAGTTTGATGTTAACAATGATGGTAACCATACATATATAGTCAATATGAAAAGTCCGCAATGGAATTCATGCATCTACATTTAACCATAAAACTTGGCCTATAGCTCATTATCCGCGCGAGACATAGCATCACAGTAAACTAGTAAAGGGAGCAAATGTAAACAAGCATGTATATCAGATGAGAATCAGAACAATACCTTCGATAGGTATGAATGCAAGAACCTTTTTTGTTGGATAGAATTGATCAAAATTGAAATAGTGTAAACATTTAGGCTTGGGTAGAAATAACAAGAGTTCGAGTTATTCTGAGCATGCTCTATGACCTTATTCTTTGAATCGTTCTACCACCAAGTATATAGATATCATAAAATGTGATTATGGAACAAAATGCTTGCAGACGGAAAACAAACTAAAAATTATATTATATAAGTAACTACGCTCGTTTTGTGCGCCTTCCAACTTCCAATGCCAGCTCTGTATCGATTTTTAGGGATATATCAAGTGCTTTCACCGAGTGTGTTAATGCTCCACTACAAACATAAACAAATCACACATTTGAATCATAGACTTTTTCATTCACAATATACACTTGATCTAAAATGCATAAATAGATGGTAGTACCTAGATATGTATGTCACTCCCGTTTGCCCAATCTTGTGTACTGTTTCCAGGGTTACATTTCCAGATGCCTGTTAATATAGACCAAGTTATTGTTTAAGGACTTATGATATTCAATTTTATAATATAACATAAAAAAATAACTCGTATGATTTTAGACTTTACCTCAGTCTCGAACTTCCCATTAATCAGCTGCACAGCTTCTTTAAGCATGGATACATCAATATCCCCATCAGGTTGAGGGACAACCATATTATCCAACATTATCCTACTTAACAAAGTTTCATTTTGTGAAGCATAATCTAGTACCTCGTGTATTTCTTCAAATGTCCTAGTCTCCACCTGTTCATAAGAAAGCAAAATTAAACAAATTGTACAAAGGATATGGGAATTTGCAATAAAAGAGATGATTTCAAGAAGTTACCTCAACCCCCATTTGAAAATTATTATTCTTCAAATAAAGGTCTACTGATTTGAGAGCATTTGAAACACCTCCAGCTACGGAAATATGATTGTCTTTTATCATCACCATATCGAATAAACCCATCCTGTGATTCTGGCCTCCACCTATCAGTACCTGTTCGTTAGAAGATAAACACGTGTGTTAGGAAAAGGTGATTTCGTGTATGTGTGAAGATAAGATTACAAGGGAGACAAGGACACTACACCGCCCACTTATCCACCAAACGCAATACTGGAGCCGTCTTTCTTGTTTCCAAAATGCATGCAGGATGAGCAGCATCTGCCATCGCCTGTTATAAAATTATCAAAATAAATGCAATTTCCAAGTAATATGACTTCATCAAACTTACTCTCTACCATCATTCAAAATTCAAACTAAATGGTCGTCATAAATATTTACTAATTGATGGAGCCTAAATATTTGGTTTATGTTTGGTCAAACTTGAGACAAATAAATCACTCCATGGTGTGTAGGCGCTTGAGTGCAGGATAAAGCATATACTGAAAAAACACAGTATAAACTTTGGAATGAACTTGTGACAGTCCAGATTACAGTGTCTCAAGGCTAATACGAAATCAATTCTATATAGTTATGATTAGTTAATTACCAACTTAAATGACTTGATATGGAGATTCCTTTGTTGCTGGTAGTTGTGAGTTTTGTTATAATAATCTATTCCTGTATTTCTCAATCGATACTCTTCTAATGGTCTTTGTCTAAGCTTGTTGTCTTCATCTTTTTCTTGAATTTTTGTATAATTTCATGATTTAGTCTAGCTCCTGTGGGTGCTTACGTGTTGTATATCAATATTATCCTTTTAGCTAACAAAATCGTGTAACAATAAATCACAACTGAGTCTTAAATAGGTCACAAATAGATATAGTAATTAAGGAAAGTTGGAAACTTTGATTATTTCTATTCATTGACATAATTGGTAGATGAAAATGTCTAATTGTTGATAGGTACAGACTATTTGAAAACTTGAGTGTTCTGCATTAAAAATAAATTTGACTAACATGATCCTAATTCCACATGATATACATGTTTTATAAAACTATGCGAGGTATGAAAAATCCTAATTCCACATGATAAACATGTTTTATAAAACTATGCGAGGTATGAAAAATCTTTCTTTCTTTCTTCTATAATTCTTATGTGTAATAAAAAGCTATAGTACAATGTGTGGTGGTGCATCATCGATGCTGGTGCATGGGCGATTGTATTTGGGTAATGACATTAAACAAGTCTGAGTAGAGATAAAGCACATGCACCAACATAGAAGTTTTATTATGCTAATACCAGACCACGATAAGATATATTTTTTAGATAAAAATACCATACCTTTGTCAGTGTGGCTATGCCACTCATCCGCTGCATAAAATTGAGCACGACCCTTTCTGCTACAACAATGCTGTGTGCCCGCCCTACAGAGATGAAACACCAACATGGTTGACGTAGTCATTTTTTAGACAACCTGCATTTATATTCAAAAACATGCTTACCGTGCACTTTGCCAAACTTCATTCCTTTACTAACATTATTTCCATCCTTCTTAAACCATTCCACCTGATACAATTTTAATCAAACAAAATTTACTAACATTCAGCAAATAACAAGATGCTACATTTTGGTAAGAGTAAATTGCATTTTTGGTCCTTAAGGTATGGCCAAATTGCAGGTTTCGTCCCTAACGTTTCAAAAGTGCAGCGATAGTCCCCATTTTGAAGGTTTTGTTGCATGTTTGGTCCCTAATATGCAACTTAAGGACCAAACATGCAACGAAAACTTTAAACTTTTAGGGACCAAATCTGCAATTTAGGGACCAAACATGCAACAAAACATTCAAAATAGGGACTACCGCTGCACTTTCAAAATGTTAGGGACGAAACCTGCAGTTTGGCCATACCTTAGGGACCAAAAATGCAATTTACTCTTTTGGTAATGTATTTTGTCTCTTAATACCTTCAATGTAGGATCAACTTCATTAAATATCATTTCAGCAAGTGCAATCCCTGCAACAATTCCATCATCCTTGGCCAGAAAAAAAGCCTCGACTTCCATCTCAGTTGGTATGGTCGCCAAACAAGTGACATCCCCTATAATAAAACCAAAATAATAGTAAATTATATTTAAATCATGTCTACTAATTCAACTATTTCCTTCTAGCCCCTAACATGTAAGCTTCAAGAAACAGCTGCAAAAAGGTGACATTAGTTTTAATGTTTCGTTTCTTTTTAATAAAGAATATAACAATAGTTGGATGATACAAAAACATTGTTTATCTTGTCAAATTTTGGGTTTAAGAAAGAGTCGTTTAGGGGGTGTTTGTTTAAGCTTATTTGAGGGTCTATGAGCGTATTAGCTTATCTAACTAATATAAGCCCAATCAAGTGTTCGGGGTAAGATAATATGATTGGGCTTATGAGCTTACTAACCTACAATTTTGTGTCTTATTTGACGGGAGGTGGACTTATGTAAGGGTGTTATAACGAAAGCCTTTTACACCCTCATATAACAATTACAGTTATGTTCATGTAATTTTGGTCATATTACCTCGTTAACTTTAATATGCTAACCCAAACACAAACACCGAGCAGAGGCTTATGAGCTTATTATTTATAAGCCATAATCTGCTTATGATAAATAAGCCTCAACCCAAAACATAAGCTCAGACAAGCACCCCCTTAGTGTAAAATGACAAAATGTAATCAAAACTACTACTCAAGATTAATTTTACCAAAAGTCTTGGCGAATTTCGAATGTAACTGACTTACACACCATCAGCACTCATTACCCATGTGATAAAGTCAAATATGACATTTTCTTGTATGCCTAATCCCCTTTTGACAATAACCAACTTCAATGTACATAGCTTTCAAATTAACAACACGCCTAAAATTTCAACAGAAACTAGACCCTTTATCTCCATCATCATGAAGGGCTAAACAAACGACTCACAAACAAATATCAACACTATTTAACACAAGTAACAAAGTCAATGCGACATTAAACCAAAACCGAAAGAACCAATGCTTTTCCCCCTTTTCGCCATAACTACACCTTCAATGTACATATCTTGCAAATAATTAAAACGTAACAACACAAGTAAAAAAAATCAATAAAAACCAAACCTTTATCTCCAGCATCTTCAGACAAGGCTAACTTAATGACACCCTTTAAATCATAAGTAGGATGCACAGGCGGCTTCACAACAATCGACTCAACTGATTTTCCATTTTTCACAGTCACACTTGCTGCCATTTTAACAACCAAGCTATTTCTAGCACAACACCTACATATACGAAACAAACACCATTCTCACACTCACAAAACAACATATTTTTACAACATAGGATTAATATAAAAAAAACATGAATCTAACCTTGAAGAAGCTGTAAATAAACTAGTACTAGGTGCAACTAATTGACAAAATGAAATTCCATACATTTATTAAGCTTATGATTATTTTCTTATTTCCCTGCAAGTAAAAAAAGAGTAAAGTTTTAATTAATATCATATCAAGAAACATAAAAAGACACATAATTTATAATAAAGATTCAATTTTGATCATAACCCAGAAATGATATAACAATTGAATTGTAAATTACTTACTAACCACTGATGTAGGCAGCTTTTGGATGCTAATTTAGCTACCAAGGTTCAAGATTTTGGTGTTGAAATAATGGGCTGAATCTCCTCTATAAGGTGCTTATATTGGTAATAGCCAATACCCTTGAAAAAACCCTAAAAGGTTAGCGAATTTAAGCACCTTTGCTGCTTTTTAGTCACCTTTATGTTATTCGCTTTGTGTATGTGTGACTGTGAGCGCTGAGCAGAATGGGCTAGGTGTTCAAAGCTAAAACAAAGTTACAATTTGGTCCATGTTATTGCTGTATTTGTATGTTTACAGTCCCTAAACTTAATATTGGTAAACGGGAAGGTTTTTTCTTTGTTTAGGTTATATGCGAAATGCAAGTTTTTGACTCATATGTATCTAGTCAGATCGAAGTGTCCCCGTAACCGTCTTTGTCCTTATCCATAAGTACCCTTACGTATGTACCAGTGAGACTTACGCTAGACCTCTTGTAAGGACATCATATGTTGTTGATAATAAAAAGAAACTCGAACTCTAATCATAAAGACATCAACCGCCATCTTCTTTGGCCGTTGGCCATAAGGCCCCTTCCAATGTTCTAATTTAAAGATACTTTCATTCTTTTACTTATTTTCTAATAAGAAAATTTCTTCATACTTTCATAAATGTTCCGGTTATAACGTTTTTTCGATAGGTTATCATGGCTTCAGATAGTGATGGTTTCGCTTTTTATGCTAGAAACATTTATTTCAGAAATGGGTCTTGGTGGTTGTGTTTGTTTGTTTTCCGATTCATTTTTTTTTTATCTAGCTAAAGGTTCAAGATAGTGAGGTCATGTGGTGGCGAGGTCATTAAATGGAGCGATTCTGAGATGGTTTAGATCTTGAGGTCGTGAAATGGTTATGGTCAGTGAGATGCTTGTGGTCATGATATGGTTTTGGTCATGAGATGGTTGTGGTCGTGAATATGATGTGGTCGTGAGATGGTTCAAATTGTGAGGGCGTGCGAGGGTCGTGGACTATGATTGTAGTTGTACGGTTCGAATTGTAAAGTTACTGAGGTCTTGGGATGGTTTTGGTCGCGATATGGTTTAGGTCGTGATATGGTGGAAATGGTTAAGGTTTGTGGAGATGGTGAGGTCGTGTGTTGGTATTCTTCAGCCATTTGTTACTCAAGGGTCGTTGAAACATAGATCGAGGTTTTAGGGTCGGGAATGGTCTTTCAACATGGGTTAGATCGTTTGAGTAGGCAGGGTTCACACATTCTAGGATATATATATTCTTTTGATCAGACATCTTTACTTTTCGCACTGTCACCATTCGGTTTGATTGTGTGTTTGGAATTGTTGGATTTGAGGTTCAAGTAGGTTTTATCTTATGTGTTGCTTCTAGTTCATGATTTTTGTTGGTTGTGCTCACTTCTTGATATTGAGCTTGGTGGATTTGCTAGGTGAGGTTTTATCTTAGTGTGTCGATTCTTCACTTATTATTGATGCGTACAAACAAATGTAAGCTAAATCACACAAGCTCATCTTTGTGAATGGCGGGCTAATCGTAACCAGCTTAAAACCGCTTAAGCACTCGAATGCAATGAAGATCCGAGGAGTATAGAGTCTCCCGGTCGTTATGTCCCAAATAACTATGCAATGGATTATCAAACGTAAAGTGATCGGGAGATTTGGACGGAAAAGGAGATTTGTGATAATTATTATAACTACAGAAGAAGGACATAAACTACAAGGGTTAAAATGCAAATTAAAAGAAATTAAAAAGATAAAATCTATTAAATAAACGCTATCACTATATTTAAAATGATGTTTTTGTTTTTATGTTTTTATAAAACTGAAATTAAAATCTACGTGACGTACAAAATAAAAAGTGAAACTTACACAATATTAACCCTAAAAATATGAAAATGATATTTTACAATCCTAATGATAAAAGAAAATTTATGGAAAAAGAAAATTATTTTTATAACTATTTATCTAATTAAAAACTATTTTTAACTATTTAATAATTACCTAAAATACAAGAAAATGTGAAATAAAGCTAGAAAAATAAAATTAAGACTTAGAAAAATCTAAAATATCAAAATAGAATTTTCAAAACTATTTTTGTATTTTTCTCATTATTTTTCTATTTTCTAGGAATATTAAACTATTAAAAACTAATTAAATTACTAAAAATTACAAAATAAACTATGAAAAATCTGGAAAATTACTTTTTTTACTTTTTATATTTATCTAAACCTAAGAAAAATGAAAAATTATTTTTTGAACCTTTTCTTAATTTTTTGTATTAAAGACTAATTAAAAATGCTTCAAAACTAATTAAATTCAAGAAAAATAGCAAATGAACTTGGAAAAATCTGAAAATTGCAGGAAAAGTCTAAAATGGTATTAGGAAGCTGGGAAAAATAGAAAAACCAGGGCTTGTGTGTAAGATTATGGAATTGATGTGTCAAGTGCTTGAAAATAAGCACTTGAATAAGCTAAATGAGGACCAACAAGCACCAACTGAAAACAGGGACTATAATAAGCTAAAGGAACTAGAATGGAACAAAAAACAACAGGCTAAAACCTCTGAAACAACAAGCTCAACAGATTTGATGTTGTGAGCTTATATGCTAAATCAGAATGGGGGCTACTTTGAGCAAAGAAATAAGCACACCAATAAGCTAAAACCTAAAACCAGAACTTGGGATCTACACTAGACCTGGTTGGGACCTTGTAAACTAAATTACAGACCTAGGTGAGCCAAAATGAAACCTGTGCAGACCTTTCAAACCTCGCATAAACCTGTGCAAGGCAACAGTCCCCTGCACAGGGCATTTATGCCATTCTTGAACAACAAATTTGAAACTTAAACAAAATTCACAAAAATGTAAGAAATTGGACATAAGAAAATATACCAGGAGCACTTTCTAAAACTACAACTTTCATGGAGATTGACTCAGAAATGAGTGAATGAAAAATCATTCTCACCAAAACTCGAGTTTTTTAACTTTGACTTTTATATAAAACTAAAAGTTTGACTAATCTGAGGTTTGCAACTGATTTAAAGGACTTGTATGTTATATTAAGCTAAACTAAGGTTGATTGCTATATTATCTAGTTAAAAGCAGATTTGATGAGATTTGTATCCCAAAATCCTAACAGTTAACTGTTAAGGAAGGGACAAGGAAGATTTTGACTTTTGAGCTTTGTGGGCTTAAGTTAAAGACAGGTATGAGCACCTATTGGCTAACCAAACTTGAACCAACAAATATAAACCACTGGACTAACCTTAAGGACAGGTTTAGAGGCAATTCCAAACACCCTTTTAAAACTGAAATGAACTTAAAACTGATATTGATACTTAACTAACCACTATCACTGATCAAGATAAGTTTAAATCACCTAATTATAGCTAATTAAACACATAAAAATCACTTGTGACCACAGACACACTTACAATCATAAACTGCAATATTGAAGAGAAAATAGAAATGAGAACAAAACTCACAATTGTCCAGCTGGTGCCACAGGCTAAACCCAAACCAGATTCTGATCTAACCTAACTAAATCTAACCCCAAAGCATCCTCTGCATCACCCACAACCTGTCCAAACTGCTATTAAGCTCAGTTTTGACTTTTGTTGACCATGCTACAAAACTACTTAAAAATGATTCCAAAGCTTGTGAAAAGCTTTAAATAGCTTAAATAACTTATTGTAACTCAAAATCAAACTCGTAAAGGCTTGGAAATAAGCTTTTGAAACCTAACTTCTCAACAATGGATTATCAAAACATGAAATTTAACCAAACTTTGATATTGATTCTTAAAAGTACAATGCAATGCTATTTTAACTTAAAAGAGATACAATTAAACTGAAATTACAACACTTTGCATTAAACTAAGACATTTATAAAAAATTCGACATTAAGAAAAATTAAAAAGCTAACTACTCCATTTGCTTGCTTCCTCTTTCTTCTTTTATAGCTCCATCTCTTTCTCTTTCATCTCTGATTAAATCCCATCAAAAATCTCCACCATTGGATGAGTTTAGAACAATCTTAGCCATTTGATGGTTTTGGCGCCAAAAAAAATAGTTTTGATACTAGAGACAGAACAAGGCTGCATTTAATGCAATGGGTTGTTAGGTGGGGAGGGGGGAGACAATATGTGAAGTAGGGTGGGTTGTTGTGGTGGGAGGAGGGAGTTGCGACATAAATGTCTGGGGATGACAGGGAAAAGGGGTCGGGTATATTATTTTAAACAATGGGTGTTGGGTTGGTCGGGTTGTGGATTTGGACCGGGTTGGTAGATTGGGCCAAGGGGTGAGAGGATTGGGCTTGGCATAATAATAGGGTCCGGTTGGTTTGTGAAATTAATAACACCAAGGACCACAATTGTAACAATTTCCAAGGACCAAACATGTAAATTATGAAGATGTAGTCAAGGGTTGGTTTTGCCAAACTTTAATAATCCAAGGGTTAATTTTTGACACTTTTGAAATTCCCAAGGACTAATTTTGACCATTTTTGGATTTTCAGGGACTAAACTGTAATTTCTCAAATATTTTTGGATTTTCCACCAAAGGACTAAATATGATAATTTATGTTTTCAAAAGGACCTTTGGTGACTTTTCTTTTAAAATAAATGCCTAGGGACTGATTTTGCCATTTTCTGAAAGTCGGGGGACTGAAACTGCCAATTATGCAAACTTTGCTCATTTTTCATCTGATTTTAAACATTTTGCATCTGAAACATATAAAATGCACTTTTGAGATATTTTCAGTATTTTGATGCATTTCTGAGCATTTTTAAACGTTTTGCAGTTCAGATTTAACCAAAAATGATGAGTATTTACACACTCATCAATCCCCACACTAAACTATTGCTAGTCCCTAGCAATCTTTTGAGAAAAACTTAATGGATTTGCATCTCTTTACCAAAAGCCATTACTTCTGGAGTAGCCAAATGTTTCAGTTCAAGCAAGAACCATGGTACACCGATAACCATCTGATTTATTGGCAAATCATAAACCATATAACGGATTTGATGTGTCTTTACCGGAAGCCGTTTGCTCTGGACTAGCCAACTCTTAGATAAATTATCAGCATTATCTTTGGTGAGTTGGTTACCAATTATGGTTTTTCCACTGCCTTTACCACAAGCCATAACCTTGCGGGCTAGCCAACTCTTTACTTTTTAGGACATGGTGAGTTGAGAACCATACAATTTTGGGCAAATTGCAAGCCATATAAACGGATTTGAGAAATCTTTACCAAGAGCCGTTTGCTCCTGGATTAGCCAATCCTTTAGTCTATTAGACAAGGCGATGATAACCAATTGAGTAAGTGTAAAACACTTACTCCAAAAAAAATTTTGGCCAAAAACGGGGGGATTAGGCGGTATAATTATATGATAAAATTCGTGAGAATCTCCCCCACACTTAGAAATGAATATTTCCCTCAATATTCAAAGTACCGGCGGTTATGCCGAAACATAGAACGTAAAAGGGAAATACTACGGCCATTATTTAGAAAGAAGATTTTTTTTAAACATGTGGGCAACCCCCCACACTAGGGTGGTAGAAAATAGAAAGAAGTCAGAAATATGGGTGAAAACCCATATCGCGTGCTACTGTTTTTGATTCCCGAGTCGCTAGCTTGACCCGACCCCTAATTAATTGGTTCATGGGGAAGCAAAGTGGAAGAAACAGTCTCCATCGGACTTTCATTCAAGATGTTTGTATAAACATTGAAGTACGCGAAAGTTCCACACCGATGAGATATATTCCCGGCTCAATATAATGGTACATGGAAATGCCGGGGTCAAAGATAGTGTCCTCACTCCCGAACGAGTGAAGAAGAGAGGAAGTCACCAGGTAGGTGAAGAAAAGAAGGAAAATCATGATGACTATCATGATAAGATCTTCCTCAGGGTCAAGTGCAGTTGCACTTGTTTGGATTATATCGGTTGAGCTCTTAGGTTTGGAAAGCATCTCGGGAGGGAGGGTTGGAAAATTTGTCATAGAAATACAAACTCTCATGATTGAGAACTTTTCCCCCCGATCATGATTTTTGCCATCCACGCAATCATACTCTGGCGGAGTCATGATATGAGTGAGTTCACCGGCGAACTCCTCATGAAGAGAATCATTCACATGATGTGAATTTGTGAACTCTTGTTCCATTGTGGGCTCATCACTATCCTCGGTCTGAGTATCAAAGAGTGGATTCTCAGAATTAAAGTGAATTCAGAGTCGAATTCAAATAGAGGATTGGTGAAAGTAGCTTTGAATGTTTCGGGAACAAAGTGATCAACATTCTCTATTGGATGTTAGGATAAGAAGCGAGTGAACGATCATTATCAATGAGACTTTCAGTCTCTCCCAGATTGGCTTCGAAATCAAAGAGTGGATTGATGTGAGTGAGTTCACGGAGAAATCCTCAAGAAGGGGATTAGCATCAGATTGTGGGAGTGATGCCTCAACGTACTCGATGTTTTCATAAGAAGTACAATCTTCGCTACAATTGGAGAAAGTTTCAAAATGATCATTTGAACACTCAAGAGGGGAAAGAGAATCACACATCTGATCAAAAGTTCCCTGTGACTCTCTCGGGATTGAGACAAGGTCCTCAACACTAGACTTTATAAATTCGTCCGATTCCTTTTCGGAACGTGTCAAGATGCTCATCCCCATGTTCAGAGTGAGTGGGAATATCAGGTGTGATAGCAGTTGTTTGAGATGAAATCTCAACTGCTGGGATATCAACTGATGAACTTGATGAATCTTTATAAAATTGAAGGATATCAAGTGTATCCTCATCATCACTGTCATCAGGAATCAAACGGAATCGAGAGCTAAATTTGGCTGCTTTTTGTATTTTAATTAATTCCCTAATAGAGTTTTCACGGCAACTGGGAATCTAATTTAGCGACTGTTCTTCACTAACAATTCTTCCATGGAGTTTTGATTTGGATTATCTTGGGAGTGTTTACATTCCTTCAAATCTTTCACTAAATCCAAAAGATCAAGGAGAAGATTTTGAGGAAGTGGATTAGGCTGAGGTGGTTCCCATTCATTTGGTACGTAGAGGTTGGTCATGATACGAAGAGTCGTAATTTTTACAAGGAAATGGATTCCTTGTTTGACAATCAGAGCTAAAGTGAGGACCTCCACAATACTCACAACAAGTAAAACTGATGTGGCTGTGAGTCACATGTGTTGTAGTCAAAATTGTTATCAGGAACTTGCTCATAGACAAGCGTGTTTCCCGATTGACAATCAGAACTGGAGTGTGAACCACCACAAAGTTACTCACAACAGAAAAACTGCTGAGTCTCACAGTGTGGTAGCTGATGGAATAAATCAGTTGTGTTATGGTAGGAATAGGGATCTTGGTTATAGACAGACCCGTTTCCTGATTCCACCATGCTACAACTGGGGCAATTGCCACCATTATAAGGACCACCACACCATTGACAACCAAGAGGGTGAGGATAAGACATAGAAAGAATCAAATGTTTTCAGAGGGGTAGGGATGAAGAATCAAAGATGTGAGTGGGTAAAGATGAATATTTTTGGTATTTTTGAAAAACATTTTGTAAAAACAAGGAATGAAAATCTTTTTGGGTTTTTGATTTTTAAAAGAAAATATAAACACATACAGATGGTATAAACAAGGGGTGAATATCCAAATCACTAATCTGCTAGACGGAAGATAATCAGCACACACACCGGCTCCCGCAGGCGCCAAAATTTGATGTGTGCCAAACAGTCAAGCTAAATCACACAAGCCCGCCACTTGTGAATGGCGGACCGTAACCAGCTTAAAACTGCTTAAGCACGAATGCAATGAAGATCTGAGGAGTATAGAGTCTCCCCGGGTCGTTATGTCCCAGCGAACTATGCAATGGATTATCAAACGTAAAGTGATCGGGAGATTTGGACGGAAAAGGAGATTTGTGATAATTATTATAACTACAGAAGAAGGACATAAACTACAAGGGTTAAAATGCAAATTAAAAGAAATTAAAAAGATAAAATCTATTAAATAAACGCTATCACTATATTTAAAATGATGTTTTTGTTTTTATGTTTTTATAAAACTGAAATTAAAATCTACGTGACGTACAAATTAAAAAGTGAAACTTACACAATATTAACCCTAAAAATATGAAAATGATATTTTTACAATCCTAATGATAAAAGAAAATTTATGGAAAAAGAAAATTATTTTTATAACTATTTATCTAATTAAAAACTATTTTTTACTATTTAATAATTACCTAAAATACAAGAAAATGTGAAATAAAGCTAGAAAAATAAAATTAAGACTTAGAAAAATCTAAAATATCAAAATAGAATTTTCAAAACTATTTTTGTATTTTTCTGATTATTTTTCTATTTTCTAGGAATATTAAACTATTAAAAACTAATTAAATTACTAAAAATTACAAAATAAACTATGAAAAATCTGGAAAATTACTTTTTTTACTTTTTATATTTATCTAAACCTAAGAAAAATGAAAAATTATTTTTTTGAACCTTTTCTTAATTTTTTTGTATTAAAGACTAATTAAAAATGCTTCAAAACTAATTAAATTCAAGAAAAATAGCAAATGAACTTGGAAAAATCTGAAAATTGCAGGAAAAGTCTAAAATGGTATTAGGAAGCTGGGAAAAATAGAAAAACCAGGGCTTGTGTGTAAGATTATGGAACTGATGTGTCAAGTGCTTGAAAATAAGCACTTGAATAAGCTAAATGAGGACCAACAAGCACCAACTGAAAACAGGGACTATAATAAGCTAAAGGAACTAGAATGGAACAAAAAACAACAGGCTAAAACCTCTGAAACAACAAGCTCAACAAATTTGATGTTGTGAGCTTATATGCTAAATCAGTAACTGGGGGGCTACTTTGAGCAAAGAAATAAGCACACCAATAAGCTAAAACCTAAAACCAGAACTTGGGATCTACACTAGACCTGGTTGGGACCTTGTAAACTAAATTACAGACCTAGGTGAGCCAAAATGAAACCTGTGCAGGACCTTTCAAAACCTGCATAAACCTGCAAGCAGCAACAGTCCCCTGCACAGGGCATTTATGCCATTCTTGAACAACAAATTTGAAACTTAAACAAAATTCACAAAAATGTAAGAAATTGGACATAAGAAAATATACCAGGAGCACTTTCTAAAACTACAACTTTCATGGAGATTGACTCAGAAATGAGTGAATGAAAAATCATTCTCAGTTGCCAAAAATCGAGTTTTTTTACTTTTGACTTTTATATAAAACTAAAAGTTTGACTAATCTGAGGTTTGCAACTGATTTAAAGGACTTGTATGTTATATTAAGCTAAACTAAGGTTGGATTAAGCTATATTATCTAGTTATAAGCAGATTTGATGAGATTTGAATCCCAAAATCCTAACAGTTAACTGTTAAGGAAGGGACAAGGAAGATTTTGACTTTTGAGCTTTGTGGGCTTAAGTTAAAGACAGGTATGAGCACCTATTGGCTAACCAAACTTGAACCAACAAATATAAACCACTGGACTAACCTTAAGGACAGGTTTAGAGGCAATTCCAAACACCCTTTTTAAAACTGAAATGAACTTAAAACTGATATTGATACTTAACTAACCACTATCACTGATCAAGATAAGTTTAAATCACCTAATTATAGCTAATTAAACACATAAAAATCACTTGTGACCACAGACACACTTACAATCATAAACTGCAATATTGAAGAGAAAATAGAAATGAGAACAAAACTCACAATTGTCCAGCTGGTGCCACAGGCTAAACCCAAACCAGATTCTGATCTAACCTAACTAAATCTAACCCCAAAGCATCCTCTGCATCACCCACAACCTGTCCAAACTGCTATTAAGCTCAGTTTTGACTTTTGTTGACCATGCTACAAAACTACTTAAAAATGATTCCAAAGCTTGTGAAAAGCTTTAAATAGCTTAAATAACTTATTGTAACTCAAAATCAAACTGTTAAAGGCTTGGAAATAAGCTTTTGAAACTGAAATTCTCAACAGTGGATTATCAAAACATGAAATTTAACCAAACTTTGATATTGATTCTTAAAAGTACAATGCAATGCTATTTTAACTTAAAAGAGATACAATTAAACTGAAATTACAACACTTTGCATTAAACTAAGACATTTATAAAAAATTCGACATTAAGAAAAATTAAAAAGCTAACTACTCCCTTTGCTTGCTTCCTCTTTCTTCTTTTATAGCTCCATCTCTTTCTCTTTCATCTCTGATTAAATCCCATCAAAAATCTCCACCATTGGATGAGTTTAGAACAATCTTAGCCATTTGATGGTTTTGGCGCCAAAAAAATAGTTTTGATACTAGAGACAGGAACAAGGCTGCATTTAATGCAATGGGTTGTTAGGTGGGGAGGGGGGAGACAATATGTGAAGTAGGGTGGGTTGTTGGTGGCTGGAGGAGGGGAGTTGCAGACATAAATGTCGGGGGATGACAGGGAAAAGGGGGCGGGTATATTATTTTAAACAATGGGTGTTGGGTTGGTCGGGTTGTGGATTTGGACCGGGTTGGTAGATTGGGCCAAGGGGTGAGTGGATTGGGCTTGGCATAATAATAGGGTCCGGTTGGTTTGTGAAATTAATAACACCAAGGACCACAATTGTAACTTCTGAATTTCCAAGGACCAAACATGTAAATTATGAAGATGTAGTCAAGGGTTGGTTTTGCCAAACTTTAATAATCCAAGGGTTAATTTTTGACACTTTTGAAATTCCCAAGGACTAATTTTGACCATTTTTGGATTTTCAGGGACTAAACTGTAATTTCTCAAATATTTTTGGATTTTCCACCAAAGGACTAAATATGATAATTTATGTTTTCAAAAGGACCTTTGGTGACTTTTCTTTTAAAATAAATGCCTAGGGACTGATTTTGCCATTTTCTGAAAGTCGGGGGACTGAAACTGCCAATTATGCAAACTTTGCTCATTTTTCATCTGATTTTAAACATTTTGCATCTGAAACATATAAAATGCACTTTTGAGATATTTTCAGTATTTTGATGCATTTCTGAGCATTTTTAAACGTTTTGCAGTTCAGATTTAACCAAAAATGATGAGTATTTACACACTCATCAATTATATTCGTGTTTGTTCCCATTGTATATGTTGCAGGGTTGAGGGTCATCTTGTCAATGTTGTAAGTTTATAGTTTGTATTGTGAGGATAATCTTGTTGGTGTTTGTAATTTTAGCATGTTGTTATACTATCTCTATTACATTAGACTAAAATACACCGTTCGTCCCTAAACTTGGCATGGTGCATCGTTATGGGACAAAACCCGGCCTTTTCATCGCCATAGGTCCAAACCTTGGCCATTAAATGCCAGAATCGTCCCTTGACCAGAATTGGGACAGTCAAACCGATTTCCTTTGAGGGTATTATAGACCATTCACTCTTTTGACCCAACCTAGTTAAAATGTAACCCAACCTTCAACCATATATGTATCGGCTACGACCAAGAGTGAACCCTAAAATACAATCAACACACATTCTACCCAAAGCAAAAAGAAAAACAATAATGGCACAAAACGATAAGGGGAAGGGTTTGTTGAGTTCGTTGAGGAAAGCAGACTGCGCAAATGAAAAGCGTTTGGGTGTTAAGAAGGAGAAGGAAGAGGATGACATCTTGTTATCAAAGTTTAACGATTTGGGAGAATAGATTAAAAATCTGGAAATTTTGTTTAAATATCTTAAGGAAAGGAAGGAAAAGAAGGAAAACGATGATAGGGAGAGTTGTGGGTCTAGCTAAGTGTATGTTTTGATGATAGTAAACATTTGTAGTTCTTGAGAACATGAAATCGATGAATAAAATTTTGTGTTCTTATTTAAGTAATTGTGTTTGATATCGTTTTGCATTTCTTAATAGGTTTGACTTACCCAAGTCATACCACAATAGTAAGTTACAATTTGTTGGTTTTCATAAGTTTGTTTGACTTTGCTAAGTCAAACAAAAAGATGTTAAAATACACCATTGTCAATACATTGTTGTTTACTGCTAAAGCGTTTGCATTTTGAACCCGTGTTTTGAAACCACTGCCTCTAATTTTTCTGATACGGGGGTGTTTGGTTTTCTTTGTAACAACTTTTGCTGATAAAAGGGGTCGTTTGGTTTAGCTGATACAACCGGATGTTTGTTGATACATTATGATTTAGTGCTAAAGTATTTGCATTTTCACCACATCTTTTTAAACCATTGCCTTTGCTTTTGCTGATACAAGGGGGTGTTTGGTTTTACTGATTAAAGTTTTGCTGATACAAGGGCCTGTTTAGTTTTGCTGATACAAGGGCCTGTTTGGTTTTGCTGATATAAGGGGATGTTTGGTTTTGGTGATACTAATAATGTAACATATTGGATTTCACATACACATCAAACCACAAACATACTTGGGCGTACAAGAGATGAGTTTTAAAGAGAGAAAGCTAGAGGTTTGGGAACTTTAGTGAGAGAAAGAAAAATCTTATTATGAGCTCCAACTCTCTACCTTGGGAGGTAGAGAGTATTTATAGTACTTACATAAAACGCCACCTGACGGGCTGTGGATCAGGCATACAGTGGGTAAAGACCCGTCCGTCCTCCACGATGTTACATAACTAAATACTACTTAACATTAAATAACTACGACTACGAGCTTTCTAACGATTACACATACTTGAGGTGACCGACACTTTAACCACTGGATTTTCCAAATCCTAACAATCTCCCCCTAAGGGAGGTCACCTCAAACACACATTGCATTACATAGAAAAACAAACAGATATTACAATTGAGATTGTTCTTAGATTCTTGTTATGTAGCTCGTAGTCTTTGATTCTTCATCTTTGCATGTTTTGGATAATCTGAGTGGAGGTCTTTAACTGATCCACGTGATACTGAGTTTTGAGCTAGCTTTGAGATCATCAGCAACATTAAATCTCTGACTCATCCTTTGTGGTGTTGGTATTATGTGATTTTGTGACTTTTGTACCGACACCTTTATGAAAGTAGGGCTACCTTTTTTATTCAAGCCTAAACTAGGAATGGGCTAATAGCAATAGCAAAAGAAAGGTTAAGGCGGTGAGGCGAGGTAAAGTAAATCAACAATAGGCCCTATCTAAAGAAGGGGTCTAGTCTCAAAATGGTCTCGTGCTAGATTCAACGCAATGGGCTTAGAAGGCTGACATGAAGGCTTTCATCGAAGGCAAAGTGGTGGGAATTCTCTTTCAAGGCGGCCCGCACGACTCATCCTAAGTGAGGGCTTAGCCAACGACACGTGCCTTCACATTCTGGATCATGATATCTTCTTATCAGAGTAGCGGAAGCTTTCGTTGATTCATGATATTGGCAAATAGCCAGCGTAAAGCATGGAGTGAAAATATCAGAGTCATTGATTTACCAATCATGATTTCTTTAGATATGAATGTGTTGTGTGAGCATGCGGCTATGGATTGACCGCTCCATTCTGATCACCGCAAACGCCGGGTGTACCGCATAAGACAGTTAGCAATAAAGCGCACGAAAGTGTCTTTGATCACTTTCGTGAATTGAGGTACACGGACCACCGTTCACCGTTGATCAGTACAAGTACTGCCTGTGATCAGGTATAATTCCGATGAATTTCCTTGACAGGGTTTCGCAGCTGCTCTAGCTGTTCTCAAACCGGAACGTCTCAAAGAAGACAACACGGAGTGAGTGAACCAAATAAAACAAGATTCACTGATTGATGAAAAGAGATTTGAAAAACAATCGTGTATTGCTCAATAGAAATTGTTTTTGCAATACAACGAAGGTTTTAATGAAAATCAATTATCAATCATAAACACCTTTTATATTGAGAAATAAGTACACAGTCGATGTGCTAAAGAAAAGAGTTTTTAAGTACAACGACCGGTTTTTCAAAGGTATCCGTCAATCCATAACCTGAACCAGGATTGACTCAAAAGATTGAATCTCTCCATTGTTTCTGTCCAGTTGTCACATGGTTGATCTATTGGATAGATCTCACATGCCACCTACCGGGAGCTTGTTTGATGTTGGCTCCAGAAGGCTTTCCATCTTCATCGTGAATATGTATGCATATCACTCGGATGTTCTGGCAATACCACAAGGATAATGCGTAGGACTCATAAGATATAATCTCTTTCCACATTGTGTGAAACAGAGAGTCTTCATTGTAAGGGTCCTAATGAGATTTATTGGATGATCTCTTGGCTCTAGACTCAATTGTGCACATTTGGTTCCTATGTCGGAGACTAGGGAGAGGGTCTCCTTCTTCAATATCAACAATCTCTAAGAGAAAGTCGATAGACTATGTCGGTTCCCCGTGAGAATGAAACAAGCCCTTTTAAGAGGAACTTGAGTGGTTTGAAAAGTTGAAGTGCAGTGCGTCACTGGGTCCATGACGTCTTGTCTTCAATACCGATGTTACCTTGGTAACCACCAATAGTATATGAATTGAACCCGGTTTCTGCCCTAAGGTTGAATAAATGGAGGGCTATTTCTTTTCACCCTTTTTCACATTCAATTCTTTTTCATTCTTCAACCCTTTCAGTGCTTACCGAGATTTCATTACTAGAACCTTGTTGGGTTTATTCCAGTACTAGCTCGCCTCACCACTCTTCCCATATATTACTTTTCTCCTTTTTTCATCATACCTAAGGACTTCTACACTATCTAGTGGATTGTCCCTGGGTAGATCCCTCCGGTTCTGGCAGATCATGGGACCTCAACCTAACCTTATCATCCTTATATCACCATACATAAAGTAAAGTTGGTCGGTCTTTTTGGTATCGTTCATCTGCCATTGGAACCAATTGAAAAACCATTTGAAAAATCAATCAAGATATGTGATATATAATCAAGGCATTTTGTATCTTAATTGTTTTGATATTTTAGAAATGCTCCCCCTCAACATATGCATAAAAATTTAGAAATTGTTTAGCACATGGAGGCAAGAGATCTTTGAAATCGTTAGATTAAGAGTGAAATGTCCAATATTTTGATTAACATTTTCTAAAATGATCATCATCACTTCCCAATCAATTTGAGTAGATAAAACATTTTGAGGAAGGATGAGGTTTTCAAAAGTTTGCTCCCTCAATATGTACCTAGAATTTTGAAAGAATTTTGCACATATTAGAGGAACCGCACTTAGAGACAATTCAGTCACGTTTCAATAATTTGAGGTTTAAAATAGTTGCTCCCCTCAACATGTGCATGGAAAATTTGAAATCGTTTGTCACTTGCGGGGGAGGCAAACATGCTAAACACTTATGAAACCATTTATCGAATTATCAGTTTTAAATCCAATTTAAATCACAAATTCTCCCCCGATCACAATTATCAAATCATTTGAGATTTGTGATCTCCGTAGATTTAAATTGATTTTGAAAGCTTTTAAGGAGAATTGTGACTTGATTATGAAAGCGTTTTAACTGATAAGGATTGGATTTTGAGACTTTAAACTCCATTGATTAAACATGCATAATTATCTTTTGAAGACATAATAATAACCAAGGTCTGGAACCAATTGTGTAACAATTTGTAAAACATTTAGAATAAACCTTACTCATTTAAGTGCAAATTGTTTGAAAAGAACACTTTTTAATTTAAAAATCATTCTCCCCCTCAATCAATGACGAAAGTCGTTGATTGATGAATTGAGATTTTGACACTTGATAAGTTCTTTTGATTTTCAAAAATAGAGTCCGAAGTGTTTTTCAAAACAATTGACTTTTCAAAAGATTACAAATATTTTTCAGAGGAATCTTTAGAAGGAAAAATATTTGAAATTAAACACTTGTCTTGTTGATGACAAACATTTGTTTTTAGAATCAGAGCATTAGGTTTGAAACATGAGATAAAGCATGGCTCTGTTCTTTCTTTGAGAAGCGGGTTACTGCCTGAAATAACAGTAAACCATTGTTTCTCTTTCTCCCAAAAATATTTTTTGTTTTTTTTTGTTTTTTAAGAACATTCGAACAACATCTAAAGTCCCGTATCATTCTTTGAATGACAGCATTAAGACCGTAGATATTATCGAATCGAGAAAAGCATGAGAAAATGACAATATTTTTGAGGTTTTTCGAATTTTTCAAATTTTTTATGGATTTTGAAAGTTTTATATTTTTCTATTTGATTTTTTGAAGGTTTTGTAATTTTGTATTTTGTTTTTCGAATAGATATTTACAAGAGATAGATGAAGGAAACCTTTTACTCCTCTTCTTCCTCTTGAAGACGTTTGACTGTTTCTGGTTGTAGGCTCTTAAGACCCAGTCGTGGAAGAATAAACTCAAAACGTTCTCTAGGAAGAGCTTTTGTGAAGATGTCTCGCTAACCGTATCCGTCCTCACAAAGTAAAGTTTCACCACACCGTTTTCAACTTGTTCCCTGATGAAATGATGTCGAATGTCGATGTGCTTTGCTCTTGAGTGTTGATCGTTGTTGCATGAGAGAGCAATAGCACTTTTATTATCACAAAGACAGGGATTTTGTTAAATTCAAAGCCATAGTCAGATAATGGGATCTCATCCATAGGATTTGAGCACAACAAGATGACATGGCTATGTATTCACCTCTGTAGAGGAAATAGAAGTACTCATTTGCTTCTTTGAAGACCAGCTCACAAGCTTATCACCCAAAACTAAGCACCTCTAGACGTACTTCGACGAGTATCTTGACATCCTGCATGATCGGCATCGCATAGGTCGTTAGTGACATACCAGAGTCCTTCGGGTACCAAAGTCCCATATTGATGGTTCCTTGGAGATACCGAAAGACCCGTTTAACCGCTTCAAGGTGCCTTTTAGTAGGCTTAGCTTGGTATCTAGCACACATGCAAACAGCGAACAAGATGTCTGGTCTACTAGCCGTGAGGTACATCGTGGATCCAATCATACTACGATATTTCGTTTGGTCTACCATGATCCCCGAGTGGTCCTCATCTAGTTTAGTACGTTCAATCATGGGAGTGTCAACATGGTCACTTGAATCAAATCCAAATTTCTTTAAAATCTCATTTGCATATTTAGATTGATTTATGAAAATGCCTCCGGGACTTTGAGAAATTTGTAATCCTAAGAAAAATGACATTTGTCCCATCATTGACATTTGAAATTTAGAACCCATTTCATTTGAAAAGCGGTCACACTCATTGGGGTCAGTCGAGGCAAAGATGATATCATCAACATAAATTTGAACATGAATTAAATGTTTGCCGACTTCTGGTGAACAATGTTGGATCAACTGCTTCTTTAATCAGTAGATAGAAGAAAATTTGATAGCGTATCATACCATGCCCTTGGAGCTTGCTTTAAACCGTAAAGAGCCTTCTTCAAACGATAAACGTGAGTAGGATGCTCTGGATTCACAAAGCCTTCGGGTTGGCTGACGTAGACGACTTCTTTAAGATCTCCGTCACGAAATGCCGTCTTTACATCCATCCGATAGACTACCATGTTCTTACTAGCAAAGATTAGCCAAGAAGATTATGATTGCCTCGATACGAGCAACAGGAGCAAAAGATTCTTCAAAGTCAATACCCTCCTCTTGACGGTATCCTTTAGCAACCAATCGAGCCTTGTTCTTTAACACATCACCATGCTCATCAAGTTTCACTTTGAAGATCCATTTTAGAGCAATGATCATCGCACAATCTGGAGCAGGTACTAACTCCCATACATCAAGTCGATCAAACTCATGAATTTCTTCTTGCATGGCATTGAACCAGCAGTCTTCATTCATGGCGGTTTTAATGTCTTTTGGTTCGACCTTAGAGAGTACGGAGTTGAAGAAGCACCATAAGGCATCGGTTGCAAGTTGTTTCCGTGTGGATACTGGGCGAGAGGGGTTTCCAATGATGTTGTCCAATGGGTGATCATGTGTCCATTTTATAAGGTGTTCATGTGGTTGTTGTTGTGGAACTGAAGTAGCAGACTCGATATCTCCGATGAAGAAGGTTCGATGATGATTCAGGAGAAAAGATATTTTCAAATGGAGCATCTTCGGGAGAAGCAAAGGGATTAACTTCATCATTGATGCCGTAACACAATTCCATGATGTACATTTGATGATTGATGAATTGTTGATGAGACAGAGTGATCAGCAGCAGGCGCTTCTTGACTTAATGATATTGAGATGAAGGGTTCACTTCATTCACAGGGGATAGGAGCAGCCTCTGTTGATGGAGTTGACATTTCATCAACATTCGGTTCATAGTATTCATCAAACATTGGATCAAACAATTTTTAAATCATCTTCGATGGAGGTACATATGGAGTTCTTGGAAATGAGTTTGGTACAAGGGATGAACCAATGGGACTGTTTTGAAGTGCGGGTCCAGAACTGATTGTCCAGGAGCCATTTGACCGGTCAGCTCATCGAACATAACGTGTATTGTTTCCATGATATTTCGGGTTCTCTTGTTGTAGATACGGTAACCTTTCTTGTTTGGTGCATAACCAACAAAAACTCCAATATCTGCCTTTGCTCTTAGTTTACCTAAGTCTTGACCATCATTCATTGGGTAACACAATGCACCAAACACACGAAGGAATGAGAGATTAGGTTTTCTATTGTGGACAAGTTCATATGGAGTTTTTCCATGAGCAGTGTGAATTAGGGACCGACTTTGAGTATAGCATGCAGTGGCAATGGCTTCAGCCCATAAAAATATTGGAACCTTTGAGTAAATCAGCATCGTTCTTGCGGCTTCCACAAGAGTTCGATTTCATCTTTCAACTACATCGTTCTGTTGAGGAGTTCGTGGAACACTTCTTTGATGACTGATTCCAACACTTTCATAAAACTCACTAAGTTGTTTATTAACAAACTCGTTCCATTGTCTCTGTTCGGATGATTCCGACAGCTTTTGTTAAGTCGAACCTGCAGTACTGTTTGATAAGTTTGATGATGATATCTAGAGTTTCATCCTTTGTCTTGAGGAACTTAACCCAGGTGAATCGAGAGTAATCATCAACCACAACTAACACGTATTTCTTCCCAAAGATGTTCTGCACTCTCATGGGTCCACATAAGTCCATGTGGATTGTATGAAGAACTTCTATAACAGAGTTTGTAGGTTTAGGTTTGTGAGCATACTTCTTGCTTTTTCCCAATTGTCATGCTGAACAAAGATGATCCTTTTCATACTTTAGTCTAGGTAATCCTATAACTAAGTCCTTTCTGGAGATATCATTGATGGTGCCGAAGTTCAAGTGATTGAGACGACGATGCCATAACCAAGACTTGGTTTTTGAAGCCTTTGACAACAAGCAAATTGGAGAGGACTTCATCATATCTTCGATAGAGATGGTGTATAGATTTGAACCACGTGTTCCTCTTAAAAGTTCCTTACCATCAAGTTCTCTAACGAAACAAGTATGTTTTCGAAGGCCACTTCTAGATCAGAATCACAGAATTGTCCGACAGAGAACAAGTTATGACCAAGACCTTCAACATAATATACCCTAGAGATAACACTATCACCGACAACATAATCTCCATAACCCATAATAGCACCGAAATGATCGTTACCGAATCTAACAGTCCTGATGAATTTGCTCACGAAGTTCATGAGCCGCGACCGGTCTCCAGTCATATGCTTGGAACAGCCTGAGTCCAGGTACCACGGAACGATTTGAACGATCTGCGCAGTTGAACACGCACAAGAATGGATAATTAGATAATTAGGATCCCCATGCAAGAATGGGTTCCACTTGGTTAGTAAAAGTGATTGGAACACCCACATCGGAAATAGAAACATCCATATCGAAATAGAGGCAATGGAATCATTAAGAATAGATGCAAAGCTAGTGTCCGTATTTGACCTATTCAAAGTATGTTCACTTCTTAAGGGAATAGTTCTACCAAGTAGGCATCCATTTTCTAGTGGGCATTGTCTAATTAATTTTATGACCAACAGGTATCCATTAATAACCTATCTTACTAAATGTTCTTCCTGTGGGGTTCCTCTGTTTTCTAACTTTCTTTCGTTTTTACCTTCTAGCCTTCTTAGCATGATTTTTTTCATTAATAATTTCATATGGGCATTTGACAAAGATTAGACAAATCATTCATACCACATTCAAGATTATTAACAGAAACCACGCAATCATCATTACATGTTTTGCCATAAGTAGTAGAATTCGCATTAATTACAGTACGCTTAAAGCTAACACTAGAATCAACACGATTTGTTTTATTCAAATTCTCCCTACGGTGACCTTCTACTTTCTTCCAATGCACATTCTTAGCTTGCGAGGTCCTATCATTCCTTGTATTGTCTTGAGACTTTGACCGCCGCTTTAATGTCATGATTACTCTATAGAGGGAATGGGAACATTAGTTGGTTTTGCTACTTTTTGCCTTTCTTGTTTTGATGTGTTGGGATGTAAGCTATTTGAAGGCGCATGAAGTTCACTTTCTTAACACTAGATGTCTTTGCCGGATCTCGAACTGCTTGAAGGCATACAAAGGTTCACATTCATAACATTGGGCATTGAATGAGTTGCATACTTGGCACTAGGCATGGAACAAGGTATCAAGGGATTGACTTGTTCACCTAAGGTTTTAGGGCATATTGTAATTAGGCATTCTAGAAGTTCTTGAGATCGTTTGGCATATAAGCATGCATGGCCAATTGCATTATCATGTGGTTTCTCTATCTTATCCTCTTCTACAATCTCACGAAGACATTCTAGACTATCCTTAAGGTATGAGAAATATGTTTGAATGGCAAGTTTGTTATTCCTAAGATAAGGAGGAACATATTTCACAGACAAAGCATATTTATTACCGACATGCACCTTTGAAGCACCATTCTCTCCATTTGTCATTGGCATTTTCCCTTTGACCTGACTGTTCATATTCTCAATTTCTCTTTGCAACGAAGTTATTTTTTCATTATTTTTGTTACGAGTGACTTTTATTGACTCAAATAACTCATTGAAATGACGTTTAACCTTTTCATTTTCTTCTAGAAACCTCTCATTTTCCTTTTGTAAAGTATTAACCAAATTTTGAAGATGAAAATTTTGAGAAATCCGAGAATCTAAAGGAGGAGGCATTAGGGAGCCAGTCACATTGTTCTTTTCACCTTTTAACTGAGAAATTTGGGCTTTCAACTTTCTGATCGTGTTACAGTGAGCTTGAATCTGTTCATCACGTTTGTATATTTCAAAACGCATCAAACTCGGAACATCCGTGGATATCTTGATATATGAGGTTTTAACATTTTCTTTGAGATGTTGATATTTAAGTTGTAAATCAAAATGTTCAACTTCTAGTTTAGAAAATTTTTTACCAAAGTATCGTGATCATCCTGTTCAATTTTCTCACTTAGTTTAGAGTTTTTGATTTCAAGCTCAATGACACGATCATGGGAGACTTTTAAAGCAACAGATAGTTCATGAAATTGAGAAGCATTAATGGAGCAATTTGTAGCAGTGTAAAACACATCTTGAGCAATACATTCAGAAATAAGATTCTCATTCAAGGTATGCAAGTTTTTCCTCTCAATCTTATTATATTTTAATGCTCGCTCATAGTCACTAACCTCAACTATCATTGCATCAAATTCCTTTTCCATTCCTTTAATGTCTGAATCTATCCCCTTTTTAAGACTCTCAAAATGATCTTTTAGTTGTTTAAAGAAAGGCATAACCTCAGTTAAATAGCATTCTTTTGTTTGCTCAAAACCCCTTTCCCCTTCAGTTATCCCAGTGGGTGTGATCCTTTTCTTACAAGTTTTCTCAAAATCGACAAATAGTTGAAAAATAACAAATTGACTGATTAAGGTCTTGCTCTTAGTGACAATAGTTCTAGGAACTAAATGCATTGGTGTATTTGGAGGATACACATCGCGCAGCATTTTCCTAAGGGGAAGGTTTGTTTCAACAAGATTTTCAGCTTTTTGCTTATCTAAGTCCCTTTTCCAGAAAACTTGTTCAGGTGTTAACAACGTTTGAGGCTTAAATTTGTTTAAGGAGATCCAGTTTTCCTTCTTGTAATCATGGGGTTTGATTGTGATGTTATTCTTTTTACATACAGGATCTTCTAGCTTCTTATTCATTTTCTCCCTAGATGCATCATCTAATTTTCTATCTTCCAAAGTGCACTCAACGCAACTAGGTTTCTGTCTAGGTTTAAGAATCTCATTGCCATCATAAATTACATTTTGAGCTGCTTTTGCAATCTTACCGTACTCAGGGTTATGTTTATCTATAATGGGAACACTATGCTTATCGCTTTGAACTCTATGCTTAGTGACCATGTGAGCAGTCTGAATGGTATTCCCTTGTACGTACAACTTATTTTCAAGCTTGTTCTTCAAAGTTTTAGATTAGAAAAATCATTCAAAAGTTTTGATTCCTTAGCATGAAATTCTTGCTTAAGCACTTTAACATTTTCTTGAAGTTCTTGTTTTTGCTTAGCAGCTTTTAGAAAACTTTTCTTGTAAGGAGTTTAACTCTTGTTTTAACACTTCTTCTCTAAAATTACTTTTCTAATAATTGTACGCATTTGGTTATCCAACTCCTGCTCACGAGTAGTTAGCTCAAAGTTAGCACGTTGTTCATAAATGGCAACTCGTTCTTTATAGGCATTAAGTTCAGAGATCACAGAATCATCAGGGGCACATGCAGTGTATTCATTAAAAACATAGTCATCGTTGATCGCAGAAGATGCATCACTTTATACGACCTCACTTTCACTTTGTTTCACATATTGATCATATGGGACAACATTGACATTACCCATATTTTCAATATTTGACTCAATAGTTTCAGTTGATTGTACTTTGTCATGCATCTTTTGCACATCAACCTCATCGTATAGTTTTAATACCTCAGAGATGATTTTGTCTTTGGATGGACCAACTTGTGGTGATGAAGCAACTTTAGGAGAGACCATTGGAGAAATGCTAGCCATGAAAATGGTTTGTGCAGAGAGGTTCATCATCAATATCGAGTCGTATGCATCACAATCAGCTACTTGAAAGGCATTCGATGATTATGGCCTATCTCCGAATTGGTCGCTCATCCACATCCATCATACGTCTTGGCATTTCCTTTAGCAAGAAACAACAACTCTTCTTCATCCAAAGCTGCACCATTATCCCGAGCTTGAACAAGCAACATCTTATCCCTCAAGTACTCGCATTCGAGGCGTTTTGGCGATGTGCAATTCCTTGCAATGTGTCCCTCACCTCCACAGTTGTAACATTTGATTGGCTTAGTTGGACCCTGGTTTCCATTCGTTCCCCTATTCTGATTTGCAACATAACCTCTACCAGCTCCATCTCTTCCTTGTTCATAATGTCTTTCTTGAATTGGTTACACCATAACTTTCTCATCTCCAGATAAAGGCTTGATTGTGTGGATTGGATGCAGTTCTGAGATTGTTGTTGGTGTGTGAAAGAGAGTTCATGTTTTGACTAATCAGAAGAGCCAGTTGATTAATGAAGTTTCCACGTGTGCATCAAAGATCGCCTTGTTTGAACATAGTATCGGGAATGAGCTTGTGATTACCATTACCCATGGGTATAACTTGAGATGCTTTGGTGGTAATTCCAATGTTTGAGTAGAAAGCAGTTGAATCATTTGATGAGCTTGTCTCTCCCTGGTTAGTTTTGAACTGATCAAGAATCCTTTTTTCAAACATAGCATGTCTCTCATTCTGAAGAAGGAAGGCATAGAGTTGCTCATAGTTTGTTTCCTTCAATCCTTTAGTTAGCTTCACAGAGGTGACAAACTTATGCCATTCGGGATTCATGTTGTTCACAAATTTAGAGTTCAGCTGAATGTTTGGCATGGTCATTCTGATGTTCCTCATGTCATTAACAAGCTTGTGGAATCTCACGTAATACTCATAAACACTCTCTTCTGGTTTCATCTTGAAGTGCTCAAATTCATCATAAATCGCTAATACCAAGTCGCTAAGAAACTTAATAACAAGTCGCTATCAAAATTGAAAGCAAGTCGCTACCTTATCAAGTCGCTACCCGTAGTGGAGTATCCACCAACAGTACTTTTTGTCGGTTTGTCTCTAAAGGCAAGTCGCTAGGACCAAATCGCCACCAAACAACACTACAACTCGCTAAATTTTTCTGAAGCAAGTCGCTATCAAGAAAAATACACCGAGAGCCAAGTCGCTAACTTGAAAAACTTCCAAAACACACTTTTCAATCCAAAAACAACCCAACCACGATGATTCAAGCCTTCCAAATCAAAACCTAAACACTTATGATGATCCTAAACACAAAAGTACAATCAAAATCCAAACTTTAACACTAGAGATCAACCAAATGATTCAAAAACCACTAAACTTTCTCAAACTCAAAAACCACCTAAAAACCACTAGAAATCCAAAGATATGTAAGAGATGATCTAACCATGGCTCTTGATACCATTTGTAACATATTGGATTTCACATACACATCAAACCACAAACATACTTGGGCGTACAAGAAATGAGTTTTAGAGAGAGAAAGCTAGAGGTTTGGGAACTTTAGTGAGAGAAAGAAAAATCTTATTATGAGCTCCAACTCTCTACCTTGGGAGGTAGAGAGTATTTATAGTACTTACATAAAACGCCACCTGACGGGCTGTGGATCAGGCATACAGTGGGTAAAGACCCGTCCGTCCTCCACGGTGTTACATAACTAAATATTACTTAACATTAAATAACTACGACTACGAGCTTTCTAACGATTACACATACTTGAGGTGACCGACACTTTAACTACTGGATTTTCCAAATCCTAACAAATAACACTAAAATACACCTATTATGACAATACAAGAATA
Source organism: Chrysanthemum makinoi (assembly GCA_910596185.1). NCBI lineage: Eukaryota > Viridiplantae > Streptophyta > Magnoliopsida > Asterales > Asteraceae > Chrysanthemum > Chrysanthemum makinoi. Next base: position 170,705,971 of record OU343219.1, on the reverse strand, counting down.
GATTAAACAACACATAACCCAAATGATATTTTATCATTAATAAAGTCTGTTAAACATCATAACCAACTACATCAAATCTAATTTACATACCCTTTTTAGCAAAACTATCACCCAAAAGACCGCCTTTATCTACCCCATGGAAAACCAAAAATTCAAGCATTATGTTCAGCCATTTTCTTAACAAACTCTTGGTTGAACCGAATACCTTCATCTGTTTGACCAACAATCTGTATGAGTTGGGCAAGTTGGTTTGTGTGCCTCGAGTGGATTTTGGTCAGCGCCTCCACACAAGCCGCAATTCCACGAGGTCCCAGAGCTTGATTCTCTTATCACTCCCTACGCTTGATGATTCCTGTCTTCAGATGCTGAATGCACTGAAGAACTAGCTTCCTCATAATCCCTTCTTGGGCAGCCTCTTCTTCAAACCAGATAGCCATACGATCATTCAAATTTGGCGAATCAGCCACCTCCATGAGTTCATTTAAAATGGGGAAATCTGCCATTGGAAAATTGTTTGTATGTGGAAAAAGTGGTAGATGAGTTTATCGTTTAGTGTGAACTAGTTAATATCGTCTCCGGTAAGAGACGGTCAAGGGTCTAATAGTTACTTTTTTTCACACTCGGTCCCTGAATTTGTCTTGGCAGTCGTTGTCATACTTAAAACTCCCGCCCAATAATCACTTTAGAATACACAATTGGTCCCTCAAGTTGCCAACTTACGTAAAACCATTAGAAGTTTGACTTTGTTAAGTCAAACTTATAAAACATATCAAATTATCAATTCACTCCAAAACAAATATTTAGTAATGGTTTTGATATATTGACTTTTCAAAGTCAAATACCATTCTATATATTATTGAACATTCCACTAGCCATCCTTATCATCAAAATTAAAATACCATTATGCCTTTTGCAATTAATCTTCCAAAGGTTTTCAATCCTTCTGACATTACGACTCTCGTTCACAGTTAACCCATTCACCATTTTCAAGTATTGACTAACTAAAGTAAACTCGAAATGCAGTTTTACTTGCTACAATCAAATTAAAATGCTAAATGAAAGTTTGACTTTCGAATGTCAAACTTTCATCACCTACAATACACACAAACAACAACATATGAACAATCTAATTTTAAGCAAACCATATAAACAATTACTGTACAAAATTACCAAAACTATTTTGCAACATTAATTGTCTAAGGGTATTCAACCCAAACTTAAACTACAACCAGTCAAAGAAATCTACCACAGCTGTGGGGGAAGCTCGGTGGAGTTTCAACAGCTTCCTAGCCAACTCCCAGTTATTCCTGGTATTTTCATTCCCATCATGACTCCTATCGCTTTGCCTGATATTGATTGTCTTTAGCGACCGGGAACACGCAAGTATACACTTTATTAAAGTTATTTCATGCTCCGTTCTGGGAAAAGCTCGAAACACCACCGTCAGTGACCATGGTGAATGTGTTTGTGTCTACAACAGTGGAACATTTTTGCAAAGGTAGATCACTAAGCGTGTTTGCTGCCTAAAAAATCAAATAGTGTTGAGATACACAAACATGGCAATTTAGGAATGTTTTATTTGATACATATGCATTACAACATTACACTTACTCGGTATCCAAGATTTTCAAATTCGGAGATGTCCGAATCATTACAATGGTGAACGCTACCATAACACTATTCCCAAAATCGACATCGGACAGCTTAAGATTAATCAGGGAAACAAAGGACACCTTCATCCTAGGATTAGCTTCATGTATCAACTACAAGAAGTTTTACATATTAAATTTCATTACTATTACACATCTCTATAACATTGTTAAATTATAAGTTGTAAAACTGAAATTGTTCTTACCGTGCAATCACCAAAATCCAATGTAAGGGTCTCAAGATTTTGAAGTCTTGTCAAGTGAAAGATATCGGATGTTGTGATTGTCGTCCAACAATTATAACGACCTAATCACAAATGTAACTTCTTCAAATTCCCAAGTTTTGCAATATCCCATAGTCTCATCTCGTTTGTACTAAGACGATTCATTTTAAAAGACTCAAGTGAGGGACAACCAGCAATAAAGTCCCAAACTGTACCACTTAGAAAATTGACATGAATCAATTCTAGGCTCAGTAGATTTGGAAAGCCATGAAAATATTCCAAAGTAGCCATAGCACAAACATGAAGTACCAGATGTTTCAACTCACTACGAGAGTAAAGTTGGGTTGGGAACGTAACTGGGTCACCATACCAGTTTGTAATAATCAGCTCCTCAATTCCATTGTCAGCCAAAAACAAGAGCCACTCATGAAACTGTTCATAATGAAAGTTGTCTATTCCAATAATTGATCTTGGCTCTACAGCGAAGACAAACTTTCTTAAAGGACCCATAAGCCGATTTAAGAATCTAGTAACAAGCCTACCATCAAACTCGTATGTTAAATAATAAAAGAAATACTCATCAAGTATGACATCGGTGAGCAAAGTCCACTTAGACCTCCAGTTTCGCGCTAAACTAGAGTTTCTTACCGCTTCTAACAAAGGTAAGCGATTCAAAATGTTAGTGATGACTTCATCTGGCATGTTGGTAAAACGATCGATCGACATGGTTTTGTTGGAAGTTGGGTTGGTGTTTTGAGTTCTGGAAATGAGGATTTATGTTCTTTATTTCGATTTGCAGTTTATCGTTTCTGGATAATGTGGTTTTATGTGATTGGTAAAGTTGTTTGTTGGGTGGGTGTATTGGTTCCCGCGAAATTAAATGCAGCGATCGTGGAAGAAACGCTAGTAGCCATACTCAAAATTGGTCCCTGGGTTGAAGGTTGGGTCGAAAAAGTGAATGGTCTATAATACCCTCGAAGGAAATCGGTTTGACTGTCCCAATTCTGGTCAAGGGACGATTCTGGCATTTAATGGCCAAGGTTTGGACCTATGGCGATGAAAAGGCCGGGTTTTGCCCCATAACGATGCACCATGCCAAGTTTAGGGACGAACGGTGGATTTTAGTCATCTATACTACTTATAATACACAAACCACTCTCTCTCCTATTTAATTTTCAGACTTTTCAGACTTCAAAGTACTAAAGCATGATGTACAACACATTAAAGCACAAAAATTCAGACTTACAACCACATATGCATAATATACACCACATTTATACACATATTAAATATAGAAACCACATTAATACATCCAAGTACAGTTTGCGTATGGGAAAAGATTCCCACCCCACACGAAAAAACATGCTTTATAATGCATTTAGTTTTTCTAACCAAACCCGACATCAAAATGAGTCAACTCAGACTTACGAGATGAAGAAGAAGACTAAGGCTCTTGACGTAAATACGAGATGAAGAAGAAGACTCAGACTTAACCACGACCACAAACTAAATACTAAACTCTTGACTTCAGATTATCACATCACAAGTCAAAACCGAAAATGAAATGAAAAACATTCGGACTGTTAAGTTTCAAAAACCAAACTCCACCAACTCCATCTCTATTCTAATCCCTCAACCACAATAAACTCCATATCTACAAATCAATTATAGATCTCAGTTTTATTTTCTTTCGCTTGGTTTAAGGAAACATCAAAACATTGAAGGTTCATTCGAAAGAAAAAAAAATCATCATCAATCAATACATACATGAAGACTCGAAAACTATTGTATCTCAGATTTATTTCGTGCTCATAGATGACCTTGAAGGTCTTCACACGAAACATCATCACTGACCAATTTGGAAGTCAAAACTTCATTTTTTATCCGAACTAAAAGAAAAAGAATCATAACAAAATTGCTATTCTCTTTTTCTTGGGTTCGTTCTCAAACACAAACACAAAAACCAAAAAAACAAACGTCTAAACACAAATAAATCACCTGCCCGAGACCCAAAGGATCTTGATGTCACGTTATGATGTCTTGAGTCGTTGAAGCAGAACACGAAGATATTTGGTACGAGTGTGGTTGTGTATTAAGTGTTTAATTTGATTATGATTGTGTTTGATGTAGTGATGGAGATTGATCAGTGATTTGATGAGATCTAGATTGGAGAGTTTTTTATGGAAGAGAAATATAATTTGTAGTAGGCGTACATATTAGAAGTGAGTTTTAGGGTTAGGTTTGACTGAAGTGTGAATAACGGTGTGATCGTACGTTTTATCTTGGTTATAACATTCGATGCTTAGATTGGAGTTGGGCTCAACTAATGGATCGGGTCTATGGGACTTTGGAGAGTATTATTTCATTTAGTATGGGCCGGGTATTACAATCTGTTACCAGTCATGGGGCTGAAATTGACAAATAATTACATGGGCTGGTGGTACTCGAATATATGTATATCATGGCCAAATGTCTCTTCTAATCTGAATTAGATGTTTAAGTAACGATGTAGCATTTGGCTTGATAATTGGTATGATTCATACAATGAGCCTTCTAAAATGTTACTAAAGTTTTCGTTATAAAAAATATATAAATGAAAAACATTTTTTCGCCGCAAAATATAATCACAGTGCGCCGCCGCATACCGCTAGTTACATTATAAAGCATTTGAGACATGTTCAGACTGAAAGTCTTAAAATATTAAATCAACACTTACTAAATATAGAATTGTGTTGGTTTTGCTATCAAATCAATAGCTTGCAACATACTCATTATAAATAAATGCAAATTGAAATAAGTATATGTATAAATAGCATTAGTTACAACACTTTAAAACAATTTTTGTAAACATGTTTCATTAATTGAAAAAATACAATGTAAAAATAATACTCCGTATAAGAAAAAAAATGTCGGTAACAATAACTATCTATTAACTTTTCAACTCTTCTAATAAATATTTTAAAACACTCATAAAATAAAAAATACATATTATTATACATATTATACAAACTAATAAAACACAAAAACTTCGTACAATCTATATGCAAACAAGTTGATGGTACATATGGTTTTAAAAATCGGATCGCACCAGACCAACGGTTCAACCGGGAACCGAAATCGCCACAAGTTCGGCTAACAAATAAAAGCCGTCCGAAAATAAACCTGAGATACCCGTTGGAACAGGTAAAAATGGATGAAATAAATCATGATCGCTTTGTCCGATTAAGTTGATCATAATTAAGCTAGTAAAATAAGTCATGATCGCTTCATGATTCTATCATTTCTTTTGAAGTTTTCTCGTACTAAACTCTCATCTCCTCGATCACTTTCCTACCCTCAAAGCCATGATGGCTCTATCCCTCTCGAGCTCTCCCCCTACCTAGGTCATTCTTATCACGTTCTCTTCTATATTTCGTTTCTTCTTTATCTCGATGTTAGATATTTCTATTTGTTCCATTTTGTCAGCCAAATATTCTCTAAATCATAATGATATTCTATAAAGACCTCTTAAAATTTTAGCTATAAGAATATAGTCACAGTTGAAAAAAGAAAGAATTTCATTAAAAAAAATAGTTATAAATGAAAACTACTTTGTCAACAGAATAAAATATAATTTTGATGAAAAATAATTTGTGATACGACTACATCTGCCTTATTAATTACGGGTAATAAATACATGTAAAAGGGTATTATATACAGTAAAACCTTTATAAATTAATAGTGTTGGGATCGAGATATTTTATTAATTTAGATAGATATTATTATATCGATAAATTAATAATTTATTAATATAAAAAGGTTAAGTTTTACTTATGACTTTAAAATTTGAATGTCTAATATACTAGCTAGTTAAAATGTATACTCATTAGAGATTAAAAATATATTTGAAAAACAAGTTCCAATTAACATTTTATGAATTCATATTCACACTTTATGAAAATAAAATTAACACTTTTTGTTTCAATACGAGAAGATAACGCACCAACTCTTTAGCGCAATAAAGAGATTTTAAGATAAACTCAATATAGATTTGAAGTTCAGTAAAAAAACAAGTGACTATGGATTCATTTTTTACTAACCGATCTTAGGATTTTGAAGTGTATCTCACACACACATACACACATATACATATATATATATGGAATTTTTAGTAATTATTAATTTACAATTTCGTTGAGACTAATATATATACACGAGGGTTTCAAAAAAATTATTATCTTATTATTTTATCGATTAGAGTCCAATTTGTACTGGTCCCAAGTTGGGACCGGATAAATTATTAATTTTGTCGAGGTTATTAATTTATCGAGTATTAATTTATAGAGGTTTTACTGTACGTTCTTTGCAACTAAATTGTTTTTTTTTTTCCTCCTTAGATTAGTGAACTTAACAAAATTTCAAGGTTACTTTGACTTACAACCCTAACACTCATTTTTTTAGATAAAATAAGTAACATAAATCTCATATTTTGTGAGTTGAGTCGTGAGTGACATGCAAACATGATTTTAATAAGTCCAGTGACTCAAGCATCGTGTTTGTAAGTTCAATGATTTATATGAACAATATTATAGTCTAGGTGAAAAAATAAAAAAAAACAAAAAAAAAAACGCGAAGTTCAGTAACATCCGTCTATATGAAATCTATACGTTGCTATGATGTACACTAGCTTTAGGAGGTGTTTAGTTAAGCCTCTTGAAAGGAGATTGTTGTGTTATGTGACCATATCTCCTAACATATGATGTGTTATCAAACATATTTATGTCTTTAACTCTAGCTTTTTTAGAAGTGCCTAGTTAAGTTTACTGTGTTTTGATTACAAATAATTGTTAAAGAAGGTTAGCTAAAGCACTTTTTGATATGTTATTCTCCTAATCAAACTATAATGTAAACGTTTCTTATTCCTCGTGGCTTTCTTGGTTCAAGGTGTTGCGGATGTGTTCTAGCGCTAAAAAAGTTCTAGAAGGAGTTTTTTATACAACTTGGTGGAGCATTTGGGTTTTTCGAAATCAGCTTCTTTTTCCGTCAAAAATTCCTCAGAAAAATGTTATTTTTGATGATGTTGTTATGCTCTCTTTTTCTTGGCGTAGTGCTAGGCGTAAAAGTAGTATTGGTTGGGATAGTTGGCTTCAACACCCTATTTACTTTTCTTGTAATGTTCTAGCTTCTTGCTAGTGGTTTTCTAATAATATCGTTGCCATTCAAAAAAAAATAATGTAAACGTTTCTATAATCAAATCAAACGAATTAGATTTTCTTTTGCATAAGTTATAACCCATTGAGTTTATGCGGTTTTCATTAGCAAACGTTGAATTTATGTTCAATCATTCTACTTTTAGAACATTAGATATTCAAGAAACTATACAAGTGTTTAATTTAACGTACAGAAAATACAATATTGCATAGATGTTTGTTATCACCTTCAGTTCGGTTAAAAGAGACAAATAAATAAATAAATAAAATAAAATAAAATAAAAATTTGCAATAGAAAAAGCAGAATTATTAATTTCGATTACCAAATATTAACTGTTCAAAAGTAATTTTATTCAGAACGAATTTTTTTGTATTTCTGACGAGTAAAATCTCTTTTTGAATATGTCACAACATATACTTAATGGCCGAACAGCAATTTTTAGTGATCTATAATACATTTTGTAATCTTTTTTACGAAAAGCCAAAATTTTTACTCTTCCGTTCTAAAATATAAGTCCATTTTAACTTATTGAATCGAATTTTGATCTTAAATATTTTTGCTTTTATTATATAATACTTGATGAAAATTATACCAAATAAAAATATATTTAAAACACAATTTATTTATATATTTTGCGTCAAATATAAAATAATACAAACAAAAATATTTATGGTCAAAGTTCGATTCAAAAAGTTAAATTGGACTTATATTTTAGAACGACTCCAAGCACGAACAAAACAACTGAACTTTAAAATAAGAAACAAAATGGCAAAAAGACTACGAATGACAAAAAAAATAGACTACAAGACCCATCACTGGAATTAGACCTCCAAACTTCTTCGGTTGAAAATCTACTTGTTCCAGTTTAAATTACGAGCTGACTGCTGAGCAGCGCATGCCAATCCAAAAGGACGATCGAGAGCCTTAAAAACTTAAATTGATGGAAACAGGTCTTCCTATCGAATCGCCATCACATAATCAATATGAGTGTCAAAAATCTTGTTCTGCCATCTCCATTCTCCATATAAATCAAATGACAAAAATAAACTCCTTGCAATATTAATCTTGAAATAAAATAGTTTTCTAGAATCTAAAAACATTGAAAATCAGTCAACAACATAAAGTTTTTTGTTTTTTTTTGAGGCCGAATAACATTAGATTAGCAGCCAAAAATGCTTTCTGTCGTACATATTTATATATTATTCCAAACATATATTCTATTTGTTATATTTAAAATTTGAAACTATTAAACAAGTGAAAACAAAATTTACTGTAACATATGCCTTTTTGAGATGGCATTTGTAACGAAAAAACAAAATGCGCGCCTTTTTCTCATTGATTTTGCTATCACAAATTCACAATAATTTTCTCCATGACAAAAACAGATGATTTGTGCACATCTTTAAAAAGATTGTTGATAATGCGTAGGTGTGATGGTTGATATGTTTTTTCACTCTTAAAAAAACATGTTAGGTTCAAAATTCATAATGATATATACATGCAGAAATTAAAGCAGTGTTGTAGAGATAAATATAACCAGTGATAAACATGAATCAAACCAGCCTGTAAGATTTTATTTGAGGGGGCGATGCATGCGCCAAGAGAAGGTTTTGTATAACTCTACATGTTGATCGAATATGCGACAAATGCACATGACAAAATCATATGATGCATGCCTAGCTTATATATGAAAGCAGCAGGTTCTTAAGGTTGGCGACGTGTGACGTGTGCTATAAATTATAATGGGTCTTAGAGCAGACGGTGTGGAGTTGGTTGTGGCTCGCCGTGGGTGACGTGGAGGTCGCCGTCATTTCGCGCCGCCACACGACCTCCCTCGTTGTGGCTCGCCGTGGACAACAAAATCGTGGGGACGACGAGCTTAGCTTCGACACAAAAAGCAACAAAGTTTACGTTATAACGTAAACTTAATTTTTAACGTAAACTTTTTTTGCAAACGTTAACTTTTTTTTTTAAAAACCCATCACTCCTATATAAACTATCTTCATCTTCATCATTTTACACATCTTCAAACCCAAAATACATAACAAATCTTTCTTAACCAACAATATCATTTTACACAATGTCTCAAAACCCACATGACGGAGGATACTTCACAAATCTACTTAACTCAAACCCACAATAACAATACGGGGTTCTTCAAACCCGTCTACCCCCTCTTCGACCAATTCCAACCCGTCTCCACAAGAAATAATACTTAACCAACAGATCGGCCAACAAGCATTCGCAGCTTACCCCTCCCGATTTCAATCACCTCGTTTTAACCCGTCACAATCTCCCGCGTTTTTAACCCGTCCCAGTCTCCACAATTGCCTCAAATGGAATCACAACCGACCGGTTCACAATTCAAAGTTCCAAAAGCACGTGAACCGCAAAAGGCAGGGCAAAAAGTCGAAGGCAAAAAAGCTGCTTTGTAGATTTGGACGAGGGCGATGGCAGATGTTTAAAGTCATAGCACAGAGGGCCGGGAGGAAGTGGACCAAGTCTGAAGAAATGTTACTGCGGTGTTGGATAGAAATTTCCCAAGATAAAGATATGGGCAATGACCGTCGGAGGAGTACTTTTGAACGACATTCTCGAAATGTTCAATTCTAAGACAAGATAACACAGTGGCAAGAACATGATAACGGGTAAATGGACAAGGATTAACGGTGATTGCTAGAGTTCAATTTGTTTACAAACATCTTCATCGTCGAAGTGGTGAAAATGAGCAAGATCATGTCGAGAATGCCAAAGTTAACTTTATGCATCGTTTTGGTGGGAGGGAGTTTTGCATGAAAAATGTTGGGTCATTTTGAAAAATTATCCCAAGTGGGATGCGAAGATCCTATTGACATTACATGTCGAGGATATCGGGCGGACAAACGACCTGCATACGAAGAGATGGATGCAAACGGCGGGAAAGAAGCAGTCGACTTCAACGTCAAGGCGCAAGCTCGGTGGAAGTCAAACGGGTAGTTTTTCGGGACATATATCCGAAATATATGCTCAAAAAGCCGATGCTCAAAGGGCGGGTTAATATACAAAAAAGTTACTAAACTTTCAAAAAAAATTGTCCTAAGTCACTAATGTTTATCTTACGTCATCTAGGTTACTATACTTCACGAGGTTTTCACATATGTTACTAAACTTTTTTATATGTGTCACCCTAGTCACTACAGGGAAGGGCAACCGGTTGTGGCACACTTTTTCAATATATGTGTCACCCAAGTCACTAAACTTTGCCAAAAATTTGTCTTAAGTCACTAATGTTTCATTCCTGTCATCTAAGGTACTAAACTTTCTGAAAATTTGTCCTAAGTCAGCGATGAAAAATTTGTCCTTAGTCCGAGTTGTGGCACATGTTCTTGAACCTTTAAAATTATCGCTTTTATTCATTTTCATTCGTTTTATACATTTTATTCATTTTCATTCGTTTTTATCGTTTTTGTTTGTTTTCTTACGTTTTTGTCGTTTTATCGTTTCGTCCGTTTTGTCCCATTTTTCACGTCTGTTTTTATATGTTTTATGTTTTCATCCGTTTTTATCGTTTTGTCGTTTTATACGGTTTTGTACGCTTTTTATACATTTTATTAGTTTTCATCCATTTTTATATGTTTTCATCCGTTTTATACATTATAAAATAGAAAACGGGCAAAACATAAGAAAATGGGCAGCGTAAAAGCGAATAAAAACGATATAAAAACAATACAAAACCATATAAAAGCGAATAACGTATAAAAGCGGATGAAAACATAAAACGTATAAAAATTGCAAAACCATATAAAAGCGGACAAAATAGAGCGGATGAAAACATAAAAGCGATATAAAATGGGCGTAAAAACAAACAAAAGCATTATAAGCGAATGAAAATGAATAAAAGCGTTTAAAAGGTGTATAAAATCATATAAAGCATTATAATTTTAAAGGTTGTTAACATGTGCCAACTACGTGACTTAGGACAAAATTTTCATTAGTGACTTAGGACAAATTTTTCGCAAAGTTTAGTACCTTAGATGACAGGAATGAAACATTAGTGACTTAAATTTCAAGCAAAGTTTAGTGACCTAAATAACATGTGCCACAACTTGGTGTGTATACACGTCAGCCAAAATACCGGTAAAAAAGGTTAGTGACTTAGATAACCGGTTACGTAAAGTATAGTAACCTAGATGACAGAAGATAAACATTAGTGACTTAGGACAAATTTTTTGAAAGTTTAGTAACTTTTTGTATATTACCCCTCAAAGGGCTTGTTGGTAGGGAGGAAAAAAGCGTGGCAAGAGAAGATGAGATGGATTTTCTTATGATAGATCCGAGTACCAATCGACGGGTGAAAGAGAAATCATCCATGGCGAGGAGCGTCTAGTCAAGAAATATCATCAAATCATCGACGAGTAGTATTGTATTTTTTTTACCCGTGTCATTTTTTACCGTGTGTTGTATTTTTACCCGTAATCGTTTTTTTCGTATCGTTTTTATTAGTAAGTGTTTTTTTTATGTATTGTATTTTTAATTTGAATGAAATGAATTTATTTAGTTTATTTGGAAATGAAAATTGAATAAAATAAAGTGGTAGTGGTGGGGCGAATGAAAAGGTTGAGGTTTGTTATGAGTGAGGAGGGGGTTTGTTGTGGTTAGTTGTGGGAAAATTGGATGCTGATGTGGCGCTGAGGTTGCGCGACGACGAAGTTAAGCCTTGTTATGACACCTTGTGCTCTTATCTAGATGTCTGCGAGCAATATTAATATTCTGTTTTTTTAAGTATTGATCCATCATTAGCATTCGAGAAATCTAAAGTTTTTGTATAAAACTTAAAGACATTGGGTAGACTATATAAGCCTCCAATGTTTTAGAGATTAATTTCGATCTCAACAGTAATTCGCAAGTGCAAAACTTTGTTTAAATTGGGACGGACCTTCAACACCAAATGTACATACGCCTTCAAAAATATTTTTCTTAAATATTTAAGAATTTTGTACAATCTCTGCATGAGACTATTTCAAACCATAAAATGCTAAATTCCTTGCATGGACACTTGTGGAGATATAAAAAGACGAGACTAGAAGGTAGAAGCCATCAATTGTCATGACTCAATAATAACATTCCTACTTTGCTAGAAGAGTAATTTATTATCCCACGAAGCACATGCCATAATATATTCTTATAATACAAAAATAGTAGCCAGTTTCAATTAATAAAACTATATCCTTATTACAAACAAGCAAAATGTTAAATTAGATAGATACAACAATCCCGCTGTTGGCGTATGTCCCAACATACACCTCGGCAGTCGACAAACCGCGGATAGCCTAACTCGGCGGTCGGTAAAAGCTGCGGCACATTATGCAATCCCAAGATAAAACACGCAAACCAACTTAGAAACGAACAAACCTAGTCCGGCATATACAGGGGTCAAACATAATCCTCGCCTAACGGACTTGACATCACCATGCATAAGAGGAAGGGAATCTTGGTCGGGACTCTTGACGTTCAGACGGAATCCAAGCGAGGGTAAAGTCAACTCCCTGAAAGAGTCACTTTATGCCTACGTGACCTTGGTGAGGACAAAAGCTCTCATCTATAAAGGAGCTAAGCAACAACATTCAAGGTAGACCATTTTCTTATTCACCTTTTACATTACTCGACATATCATCATACTCATTCTCAGCCGGGTTCTAGGATAAAACCCAGGCGAGGCTGCTGGCGTGTTGTTTTCGTGTTCACGGATCCGAAGCGAGGTTAATCAGAAGAGATTTCTTGAAGGGTTAACCGAAAGATTCGCTGTTTGGAGTAATCACGAGACTTTTACTTCAACAAATTGAAACCATCCGTGGGACCCGCTATTCTAACTACCAACACTAGAAAATGGCGAGTCCTACCAGAAACACCCCGGTACCTCCACGGAAACAGGTCCGGAAGCAACTCACCTAGCCTAGAAGAGGGATACAAAACCACATATCATCGTTGAAGGCATTGATACGACAACATAACACCCAAGGAAAAACCGTTACAACCCATACGAATAGATTTGAGATGAAGTCAGGGGACCCACCATAGCAGAGAAGGAAAAAGATCCGAAAGGAAAGCAAGTCATGGAGGATCTACACAAAGCCATCTGAGAGATGCCCCAGGTCCCCGTTCACGAGGCGGATAGTAGAATTAGCCAGGGCCAAGATCACGAGTTACCCAAGAACATAAAACTCTAGCGGATCTTGGGGCCGGATGACCATGTAACTCGTTTCTCGGGCGGCTAACCACGGAGGTTGGCCAATGCGGTATGGTCTTTGGATGTTCCGGCAAACTCACGGGCGGTCCGGCAAGCGGGTGGTTCGGCGATTACCAACGGCGGCATGGCAAGTGGGAGGAGCTCGAGATAACTCCTAGAGATTGCACTCGAGGAGGAAGTGCCTAAAAGACCGATGGAGCTCACGAAGATCGTGCGGAAGGCTCATGAAACCACTAGAATTCAAGGAAAGGTGGACCGGCGAAGCTAGCTACATCCCGGGTGCGAAATAATGCAAATATCCTCATTCACCAGCGGAAGCAAATGCCGGAATTGGTAAAGCGGTTCTCAGCGGGATCCCCAAGCGATCCACGGAAATGATGAAGAGGGTAGAAGATTTTTGTGCGTTAGGAGGAAGCCTACAACACTACGGAGCTCCCTAAAGGGAATGGAACCGCGAGGATATGCCGAGGAAGCGGCCAGTCAGAACCTCGGTAGCAAACCTCCCCGACAAGCGAAGAGAGCGGAGGGCGGAACAAAAGCCACGAAACGGTACAACCCCTACTACAGGCAAAGGCCGATAATTACAGTACGACCCGAGAAGTGATTACAAGAGGAACCAAAGACAGAGCGAGGCGGACCCATAGATTTGAACCTCCTCTCAAAGCCCTAAAGAAATTTTGGCTACGGAACTTCAACTAAACCTACCGCCACCACCTCGAGAGGAGCACCAAGAAGAAAACTTAGACAAGTTACGTGACTATCACGGAGAAAAGGGCCATCTCTGTGGCTGCTACCAACTCAAGGAACACCTCAGAAAAGCCTTGGAAATAGGCAAGTTAGATCATTTATTAAAAGAAGTGAGGCAAAGGGGAAGGAACCCACCCGAGAACATCCCGGCAGCGGAGGAAGGGTGATAAACATGGTGTCTGGGAGGAAGAATGGGCAGAAAAGCGAAAGAGCAATGCCAGAGAGAAGGCGGATGAGCGTCCCTATAGCTTTCCCCGTTCTGCAGGGGGCGTTTCGAAGAGCCACTAATAATTGAAGCAGATGTTGAAGGATACACCGTAAGGAGAGTTTATGTCGATCGAGGCGTGGTGGAAGTTATGTCGAACAACGTTTCAAAACCTATGTCCGAAAATCAAAGGGAAGTTAAGAGAAGCGAACACACCTCTAGTGGGATTTTCGGGAGAGCGATAAAGCCCCTGGGAAAATAGACCTAAAGTGTGTTTAGGAAGCGATGGCCTCTATCGTAGAGCCGTAATGGCGTTTGCGGTGATAAGATCCCCTCCGTATAACGTTATCACGGGGCGATCGGGTATTAGGGAATTAAGAGCGTCCCTCGACCATCCTCCATGATATAAAATTCCCAGCGCCAAGGGGTGGCCACAGTTACGGATCAATAGTCATCTCACGAATGTAGGAGGCTAGAAAGACATTTCATAACAAAGGTAGGAAAGTAAGGGGAGAGAAGATCCTCCGAGCGAAGAAGGATCTAATGATAAAAGCAGTAATAATGGTAAACCCCAATTCCCGAGCAAATGATCACTATCGGGAGCAATTTTTCCCAAGAATGCAAGAGGCGATTGGTAGAGCTGGCGAAGGACAACAAGGACATATTAAAGCAGCAGCCGTGACATGGCGAGGGTCCCGTCGAATCATAGAGCACAAACTAAATGTCAATGTGAATGACAGGACCAATAGCTCGGAAGAACCTTCTGGCGAAAAGAATCGGCGATCAACAGAAGTAGAAGAATGGTGGCGAGAATTGTCGAGGCGGTGAAATATCCTACATGGATTTCCAATCTGTGTTGGTAAAGAAAGGATGGATCATGGAGAATGTGCATGGATTTCAAAAGCATCAATGCCATGCCCCGAAGGATTACTACCCACTCGAAAATTGATTGGAAAATTGAATGCGTAATGGGTTACAAGTACAAGTGTTTTCGATGCATACAAGGGATACCACCAAGTCGGATGGCCAAAGAAGGCGAGGAAAAGCGACCTTCTATACGAGCATGGAACCTTTTGCTACACCAAAATGCCATTCGGTCTAAGGAATCTTGAGGCGACATACCAAAAGGCGGTGGATTCAAGTTTTAAGAGCAAATGGCGAAATTTGGAAGTATCGTCGATGATATGGTAATCAAAAGCGGTGAAGTGGGTACTTTGGTGACATGGCGAAACGCGACAACCTCAGAAGGATCAACATGAAGCTCAACCCTAAAAAGTGCTCTTTTGGAGTGGAAGAAGGAAAATTCCTGATTCACGTCGTAACATCAGAAGGAATAAGAGCTAATCAAAGAAAACAAAGGCGATAGCCGACATGCGATCGCCAAAACACTCAAGGAGATCGAGAGCCTCGGAAGTGGCGGCTATGAACGAGTTCTGTCTCGTCGGGAGAGCGTTACCCTTCTTCAACACTTTGAAAAATGTCACGAAAGATAACCAAAAATGCAGGTGGAGCAAGGAGGCCGAAGAAGCGTTCCAAAAGATGAAAGGAGTGATTTTAGAGCTACCCAATCTACGGCCCGGTGGCGGAGAAGATCTCTTACGTATACCTAGCGGCGGAGAAGAGGCCATAAGCGCCATTCTAATGGTAGAAAGGAAGGGGAAACAAATGCCGGTACACTATGTTAGCGAGAACACTTCAGCGCCGGCGAAATTATGCTCCCACGGAAAAATTAGCTTTAGCACTACTGACCTTTGCTCTAGAGACTCGGAGGTATTTTGAAGCACATCACATCAAGGTGATCTGAGACCAACCCATCCGAGATGTATTAAACAAACACGAATCTTGGACGAGCCGATGAAATATGCGATAGGGTGGGAGCATACAAGATCACTTACCTTCCCGAGAAAGCGCCGTCAAGGGCCGGTCCTAGCGGACTTTATCAGCGAGATACCGGTCGACCAAAGCGGGGAGAAGGGAAAGAGCAAGGAAGTATGCAACGTCTCGCTACAAAGGAGGAATGGACACTTGTTCACGGGGCGGGACATCCCAACAAGGATCAGGAGCGAGGTTTGGTGTTGATAAGTCGACCAAGCGAGTATACATATGCTCTTGGCTTAACTTCCCGGCACAAATAGCGGCGAGAATCGGCGTTGGCGGCGGTTGAGGATAGCAAAGGACATGAAGATCAGTGCTAAGTGCCAGGTAGACTCCAACCTAGTGTCAAGTCAAATCAGCGGAGTTCACCACCTACAAAGAGAGCATGACCAAGTATTTGGCTAAAGAAGGAATATATCGGATGTTTCGGCGTTCGAGAATACAAAATATTCCCGAGCAGAATCAAAGGCCGATGTCTTTGAGCAGGCTGGCATCGGTCGCATTCGATCATTTAACAAAAGAAATACTTCGTCAGTATTGGAAACACCATCAACAGAAGAAAGTTATGAACAATAGTTGAAGAAGAGGAAGAAAAGCTGGATGTCTCCCATCATTGATGCATCAAGGAAAATGGCCTAGCGATGAAAGCAAAGCAAGAACTGGGATGAAGATACCCATCGTACACCATGGAAGGCGGGGTATTGTTCAAGAAGTCATATTTAGGCCCAATGATGAGGTGTGTGGGTCTCTGCGGGCCAATTCGTGGTGGGGAGGTACCTGGAAGGGGCATGTGGCATGCACTCCCGGGACCAAGATCCGTGGTAGCAAAATTTGG
>OU343219.1:170559824-170688920 GCA_910596185.1 Chrysanthemum makinoi | reverse complement strand
TTTTTTCCCAACAATTTATCTGTTTACTCCGTATTTTTATATAAAGTTTGAAAAATGAAAACTGACTGTGTTTATGTAGTGCGACATGTTTTTCAATTAAATAGATGTAAAATCAATTAAAGGGCACGTAGTTCAACGATAATCATAAATTGAGAGATTGCTGGTTATGTGTTCAAGTCATAGTCATGTCTAAAATATATACGTAGTATGTACTATATTTAATTTAAAAATCAATTATGAGAATAAACACTTAAAAAAATTATAAAAATCGACACTTTTTAAAATTTATCAAAATTGACACATCGAGCATTTTGATTTTGCTAAGCCTTCTTTTTCTTCGCCGTTTTCGAGAAGAGAAACAAGCATTTTTTTAAAGATAAAACAGAGAGCAAAATGTTTTCACCGCTTTACATATTTTGCTTCGCCGTTTTTCTAAAGACAAAGAACATGGCGCGGCAAAATGGTTTCTTCGCCCAAATGTTTTGCTCACTTCGTTGATTTTGGTAAATCATTTTAAAAGTGTTTGTTTTGATAATGGTTTATATAAAGTGTTCATTTTAAAAAAATGACACTTTATTTATGAATATATATAGTGTGAGATTGTTAGTTTAAACTTTTTTTTAAACAAAAGTTTTCACTTTAAGTAAGGGACAATTAAGTGTGTTAGGGTTAACTTGTCGAGTTGAGTATCACATCAACCCAAACATAGGTCATATACTAATCACGAAACTCAATCCTGATTTAAACTTATATAACATGTATAACCTTTGACCGGTGTAACTCATTTAACTAAGAGTGAAAGATAAGATCACGAACATATTTATTCAAAACATACGATCTACGCAACAAACTTTGGAAATTATTATTCTACGTAAATTACTTTCAAATTAGGAACGATCTACGCAAGATTATCGGGAACTAGCAGGTTACCAGGTTACCAACTTTGAAAAGTTACAGTTTCACCGGTCGTCCTTTGATTTTTTTTCACTTAAACGGTTACGGTAATGGTCCCTATGGTTTCGTTGACTTTTCCTTTAGTCCATTGTCTTTTTTTACCTTATAACTATTTGAGTTAATTACATAAATCGTCATGGTCTTTTTTTTCACTTATAAATCTTTGAGTTAATTGCATATACGTTTTTATACGTTTTCATCCGTTTTATACGTTGTCGTCCGTTTTCGTACGTTTTCGTCCGTTTTCATACGTTTCCGTCTGTTTCCATACGGTTTTATCCGTTTTTATATGTTTTCATCCGTTTTTGTACGCTTTTTGTACATTTTAATACTTATCGTCCGTTTTTGTGCATTTTATACATTTTCATCCATTCTTATCACGTTTTCATCCGTTTTTTCGTCCACTTTTTTATGCGTTTGTGTATGGTTTTATATATATTTTTTATCGTTTTCGTCCTTTTCGATACGTTTCGTACATTTTTTGCGTTTTTATACGTTTTCATCATTTTATCGTTTTTGTACGATTTTATATGTTTTAATACGTTTTCATTATAACCTTATTTACTTTCGTTATAAGGCAAGTATTCAAAACAATTGTGTCATTAGTAAAAAGGGGGTAAAATACAAATTTTGATAAGTAAAATTTGCATCAATCGAATAATTTTTATTTTTGGGCAATTAAATTAAAGCCGAATGAAGAAAACATATCTACAAGTTGTATGAAACAAAACATAAATAAATAAGGTGTACAGGGAAAAAAATAAAATAAAAAAGCCATATCCAAAGGCAAAAAAATAAAATAAATAAAAAATACATTAATACTAAAAAAGGTTTAAAACACTACTTATGGAGACAATGATTAAAAATAGAAAGTTGATACAACATCTTAAGAAGACATCTTTATCCAATACTTACAACTTACAACTAATATCTAACAAACTTTTGAATACTATCATAATACTATTCCTTATACAACTGTCTTCTCTCTTTCACCATAAACACGCATTCTTTCTTTTAATCATTGACTCCAACCTCAAAACTTCGAATCCTTAAATATTATCATTAAACTCGACAAACCCATAGCCCAAAAAATCATGCAATCCCCACAAATGGGTCGAGACGACGAAAACTCGAATAATGCCATGATCACTGAAATTCAGTCTCTTTTATGTGATGTGTCCAAAAGCTCTTGCATTGGATTTACAGGAGTGTTCAAGAAGGATTGTGTTGACTTGTCTAGAAGAGTTGCATTGTTGTATTATTTGTTGGAAGAGATTAAGGATTTTACGTCGTCTGTGGGCTCGTTGTCTGAGCTAATGGAAGCGATAAAAAGTGTTAAGGGACTTATTGTCTGTGCAGGGAGGTTTGATCATGATATTTACTCTGTAAGTTTATTTCAGTTTTGTTTCTAGATTATTGTTTAGAAATTTAGTATGTGATTTGTTAGGATTGTTACGGCCTAGAATCTCGCCCAAGTTTAGCATATAAGCTCGACTGTGTATCCATTCTAAAACCAATTGACGATAAAGGAGTATCTCATTAAGCTTATATGTTAACTTTGAGATTATTTAATCAGAATCCTTTAGTAATTTATTAGATTAGATGCTTATCGATATTTTAGCAAAAAGGAAAGCTGTAAAATGCAGTTAAAGGTGATGAAAAATGATCTAATAGCTTAATAGGTTGTTTACTTTAGTTTAGAATATACATCTGTGATAACTGATTCATGTGATCATCTCTAGGTAGATACATGTTTTAGTATATACTAGTATATCCGTACTTATGAGTGAATACTTTATCTAACCATCATACTTGTTCCATGTTTAAGGGCGGAGAAGCCCAGAAAATCGTGTTACAATTCCACAGTGTTACGTGGAAATTGGAAAAAGCGCTAGCTAACTTGCCATATGATCAGTTTGACATATCAGAGGAAGTGAAAGAACAGGTAAGAATGTAAGATTTAACACTTTGATTGTATTGTTATACTTGGGAATTATGTTGTTAATGCATCTGATTTTTGTAGGTTGATTTAGTGAGAGGTCAGTTGAAAAGAGCCACCAAAAGATACTGTGGACCACATGATTTGATGAGTCTTTCTTGCAGCGTATCTGATTCATTAGCGAAAGAGTCTGGTTCTACTCAGGCAATTATGAATGATCATCAGGAAGTTGAATCAAAGGTGGAAGTAATTGAAAATGAAACACTTTCAAATGATTCAGATGATATGATTGATCAAGTGGAAATATCGAGGATCGAGTCTGCAACTGCTTCATCTGACGTATCAGGCCTGTCAAAACCTAGTGGAGATGATGCAGGAAACAACATTGAGGAGAACAAGAAGGTTGGTTCTCCTGTGATTCCTGATGATTTCCTTTGCCCGATTTCGCTTGAGCTCATGAAAGATCCTGTTATTGTGTCCACAGGACAGGTATGTTGAATTTGTAACTAGCGGAGTGTTTGGATATGCGTTTTTAAAGTGATTATGTGATAGTATTTTTATCCTAGTATAACCCTTTGTTGCACCTGGTATGAAACTGACTGTCCAACTTAGATAAGCAGATATAGAGCATGTATGAATCTAATTATTTCTATTATTTTGCAGACTTACGAGAGATTATACATACAACGATGGATAAATTGTGGGAATACAACGTGCCCAAAAACTCGACAGAAACTTCAAAACATGACTCTTACTCCTAATTATGTCTTAAGAAGTTTAATCACGCAATGGTGTACAGATCACAATGTTGACCACCCAACTCTACTAGCAAACCGAAGACTAAAGAAGAGTGATGGAACGTTTCTTGATGTAAGTCAAGACATTGATCTCATTGAAGCAATCGTCCAAAACCTTTCAAGCCACTCAATTGAAGAACAAAGAATAGCTGCCTCTAAAATTAGATCTTTATCAAAAGTACAGACAATCGAATACTAATTGCTGAAGCAGGAGCAATTCCAATTCTTGTTGATTTATTAACATCTGAAGATACTATTACTTTAGAGCATGTAGTGACTTCAATTCTTAACCTTTCAATATACGACAACAATAGGGAACTCATAATGCTTGCAAATGCAGTACCTTCACTTGTGCAAGTCCTTAAAACAGGAACAATGGAAACACGAGAAAATGCAGCTGCTACCCTTTTTAGCTTATCACTTGATGATGAAAATAAAATCATAATTGGTGCATCGGGAGCAATTCCACTTTTGGTTGATCTGCTTAGAACTGGAAGCAAAAGAGGGAAGAATGATGCTGCTACAGCTTTATTTAACTTGTGTATTTATCAAGGAAATAAGGGGAAGGCGGTTAGAGCTGGAATCATTTTTGTATTGATCAATATGTTGACAGAGTCGAATGGTTTGATGGTTGTGAAGCTTTGACTATACTATCTATTCTTGCTAGTCATCAAGAAGCTAAAGCTGCTATGGTGAGAGCTTGTGTCATACCTAATTTGGTTGATCATCTAGCATCTGGGAATTCAAGAAATAAAGAAAATGCTACTTCAATTTTGCTTTCGTTGTGTAAGAGAGACAACGACAATCTTGGCTTTATAAGTAGACTCGGGGCAGTGATACCGCTGACTGAAATTGCTGAGAGTGGTACAGAACGAGCTCAACGAAAGCTAATTCACTGTTGGGGTATCTTCAAAGGTTTCAAGACTCTCAACAACAACCTCCTGAACAGGTTGACTAACTTCTTTCTGGTACTTGATTCATTTCATTCTTAATATTTACACGATTTTTTTTACGTTTTTTAATTTATCGACATGAAGAATAAACAAAGAGATGAAGCAACTTCTTGTGCTTTCTTTGTGTTTTCTTCTTTGGTTACAAGTTTGCAAAGTTTCATTTGATTTCATCATGTAATTGTTTGTTTCACATGTTACATTTGTGTTTGTTTAAAGATAAATTAATACCACAGTTTATACAAATGATTGGAGTTGTATATTATGTTTGCCTAACATATATTCTGTATGTTGCAAAATCAATGTCCTCAATATATTTTAAAGATTGGCAGTGGCAGGTGAATCTTTTACTTTTAAAACCTTATTTGCAAGTGTAGAGGCAATTAAAATACATGCATTCAGATTGGGATACTTGTTTAGGCATTGACACCCTGGTTAGAATAATTATCTGATTATGCCAATCAACTACAGTATTCATCAACAATCATTGAACTAACTAATCATTAACTCATAATTAGGACATATCGTTTACACAACTAATAAACTATTCATTAAGCCTATAATAAGTGCACATAAAATTCCTAAAAGTTAACATTCTCATAATCAGATGGCAGCTGACTTTCGAGTTTCGACCTGTTGCAATACCAAATAGGACGAATATAAGCGACCGTCGACCAAAAATAGACTATCAAACTCACTATTAAGTTCTTTTCTTAACATTAAAAACATGATGTTATTTTTCTACAAAGTAAGAGAAACAAAGTTTGATGTTAACAATGATGGTAACCATACATATATAGTCAATATGAAAAGTCCGCAATGGAATTCATGCATCTACATTTAACCATAAAACTTGGCCTATAGCTCATTATCCGCGCGAGACATAGCATCACAGTAAACTAGTAAAGGGAGCAAATGTAAACAAGCATGTATATCAGATGAGAATCAGAACAATACCTTCGATAGGTATGAATGCAAGAACCTTTTTTGTTGGATAGAATTGATCAAAATTGAAATAGTGTAAACATTTAGGCTTGGGTAGAAATAACAAGAGTTCGAGTTATTCTGAGCATGCTCTATGACCTTATTCTTTGAATCGTTCTACCACCAAGTATATAGATATCATAAAATGTGATTATGGAACAAAATGCTTGCAGACGGAAAACAAACTAAAAATTATATTATATAAGTAACTACGCTCGTTTTGTGCCTTCCAACTTCAATGCCAGCTCTGTCGATTTTTAGGGATATATCAAGTGCTTTCACCGAGTGTGTTAATGCTCCACTACAAACATAAACAAATCACACATTTGAATCATAGACTTTTTCATTCACAATATACACTTGATCTAAAATGCATAAATAGATGGTAGTACCTAGATATGTATGTCACTCCCGTTTGCCCAATCTTGTGTACTGTTTCCAGGGTTACATTTCCAGATGCCTGTTAATATAGACCAAGTTATTGTTTAAGGACTTATGATATTCAATTTTATAATATAACATAAAAAAATAACTCGTATGATTTTAGACTTTACCTCAGTCTCGAACTTCCCATTAATCAGCTGCACAGCTTCTTTAAGCATGGATACATCAATATCCCCATCAGGTTGAGGGACAACCATATTATCCAACATTATCCTACTTAACAAAGTTTCATTTTGTGAAGCATAATCTAGTACCTCGTGTATTTCTTCAAATGTCCTAGTCTCCACCTGTTCATAAGAAAGCAAAATTAAACAAATTGTACAAAGGATATGGGAATTTGCAATAAAAGAGATGATTTCAAGAAGTTACCTCAACCCCCATTTGAAAATTATTATTCTTCAAATAAAGGTCTACTGATTTGAGAGCATTTGAAACACCTCCAGCTACGGAAATATGATTGTCTTTTATCATCACCATATCGAATAAACCCATCCTGTGATTCTGGCCTCCACCTATCAGTACCTGTTCGTTAGAAGATAAACACGTGTGTTAGGAAAAGGTGATTTCGTGTATGTGTGAAGATAAGATTACAAGGGAGACAAGGACACTACACCGCACTTATCCACCAAGCAATACTGGAGCCGTCTTTCTTGTTTCCAAAATGCATGCAGGATGAGCAGCATCTGCCATACCTGTTATAAAATTATCAAAATAAATGCAATTTCCAAGTAATATGACTTCATCAAACTTACTCTCTACCATCATTCAAAATTCAAACTAAATGGTCGTCATAAATATTTACTAATTGATGGAGCCTAAATATTTGGTTTATGTTTGGTCAAACTTGAGACAAATAAATCACTCCATGGTGTGTAGGCGCTTGAGTGCAGGATAAAGCATATACTGAAAAAACACAGTATAAACTTTGGAATGAACTTGTGACAGTCCAGATTACAGTGTCTCAAGGCTATCACGAAATCAATTCTATATAGTTATGATTAGTTAATTACCAACTTAAATGACTTGATATGGAGATTCCTTTGTTGCTGGTAGTTGTGAGTTTTGTTATAATAATCTATTCCTGTATTTCTCAATCGATACTCTTCTAATGGTCTTTGTCTAAGCTTGTTGTCTTCATCTTTTTCTTGAATTTTTGTATAATTTCATGATTTAGTCTAGCTCCTGTGGGTGCTTACGTGTTGTATATCAATATTATCCTTTTAGCTAACAAAATCGTGTAACAATAAATCACAACTGAGTCTTAAATAGGTCACAAATAGATATAGTAATTAAGGAAAGTTGGAAACTTTGATTATTTCTATTCATTGACATAATTGGTAGATGAAAATGTCTAATTGTTGATAGGTACAGACTATTTGAAAACTTGAGTGTTCTGCATTAAAAATAAATTTGACTAACATGATCCTAATTCCACATGATATACATGTTTTATAAAACTATGCGAGGTATGAAAAATCCTAATTCCACATGATAAACATGTTTTATAAAACTATGCGAGGTATGAAAAATCTTTCTTTCTTTCTTCTATAATTCTTATGTGTAATAAAAAGCTATAGTACAATGTGTGGTGGTGCATCATCGATGCTGGTGCATGGGCGATTGTATTTGGGTAATGACATTAAACAAGTCTGAGTAGAGATAAAGCACATGCACCAACATAGAAGTTTTATTATGCTAATACCAGACCACGATAAGATATATTTTTTAGATAAAAATACCATACCTTTGTCAGTGTGGCTATGCCACTCATCCGCTGCATAAAATTGAGCACGACCCTTTCTGCTACAACAATGCTGTGTGCCCGCCCTACAGAGATGAAACACCAACATGGTTGACGTAGTCATTTTTTAGACAACCTGCATTTATATTCAAAAACATGCTTACCGTGCACTTTGCCAAACTTCATTCCTTTACTAACATTATTTCCATCCTTCTTAAACCATTCCACCTGATACAATTTTAATCAAACAAAATTTACTAACATTCAGCAAATAACAAGATGCTACATTTTGGTATGAGTAAATTGCATTTTTGGTCCTTAAGGTATGGCCAAATTGCAGGTTTCGTCCCTAACGTTTCGAAAGTGCAGCGATAGTCCCCATTTTGAAGGTTTTGTTGCATGTTTGGTCCCTAATATGCAACTTAAGGACCAAACATGCAACGAAAACTTTAAACTTTTAGGGACCAAATCTGCAATTTAGGGACCAAACATGCAACAAAACATTCAAAATAGGGACTACCGCTGCACTTTCAAAATGTTAGGGACGAAACCTGCAATTTGGCTATACCTTAGGGACCAAAAATGCAATTTACTCTTTTGGTAATGTATTTTGTCTCTTAATACCTTCAATGTAGGATCAACTTCATTAAATATCATTTCAGCAAGTGCAATCCCTGCAACAATTCCATCATCCTTGGCCAGAAAAAAAGCCTCGACTTCCATCTCAGTTGGTATGGTCGCCAAACAAGTGACATCCCCTATAATAAAACCAAAATAATAGTAAATTATATTTAAATCATGTCTACTAATTCAACTATTTCCTTCTAGCCCCTAACATGTAAGCTTCAAGAAACAGCTGCAAAAAGGTGACATTAGTTTTAATGTTTCGTTTCTTTTTAATAAAGAATATAACAATAGTTGGATGATACAAAAACATTGTTTATCTTGTCAAATTTTGGGTTTAAGAAAGAGTCGTTTAGAGGTGTTTGTTTAAGCTTATTTGAGGGTCTATGAGCGTATTAGCTTATCTAACTAATATAAGCCCAATCAAGTGTTCGGGGTAAGATAATATGATTGGGCTTATGAGCTTACTAACCTACAATTTTGTGTCTTATTTGTGGGAGGTGGACTTATGTAAGGGTGTTATAAGCGAAAGCACACCCTCATATAACAATTACAGTTATGTTCATGTAATTTTGGTCATATTACCTCGTTAACTTTAATATGCTAACCCAAACACAAACACCGGCGAGGCTTATGAGCTTATTATTTATAAGCCATAATCTGCTTATGATAAATAAGCCTCAACCCAAAACATAAGCTCAGACAAGCACCCCCTTAGTGTAAAATGACAAAATGTAATCAAAACTACTACTCATGATTAATTATACCAAAAGTCTTGGCGAATTTCGAATGTAACTGACTTACACACCATCAGCACTCATTACACATGTGAGAAAGTCAATTTGACATTTTCTTGTATGCCTAATCCCCTTTTGACAATAACCAACTTCAATGTACATAGCTTTCAAATTAACAACACGCCTAAAATTTCAACAGAAACTAGACCCTTTATCTCCATCATCATGAAGGGCTAAACAAACGACTCACAAACAAATATCAACACTATTTAACACAAGTAACAAAGTCAATGCGACATTAAACCAAAACCGAAAGAACCAATGCTTTTCCCCCTTTTCGCCATAACTACACCTTCAATGTACATATCTTGCAAATAATTAAAACGTAACAACACAAGTAAAAAAAATCAATAAAAACCAAACCTTTATCTCCAGCATCTTCAGACAAGGCTAACTTAATGACACCCTTTAAATCATAAGTAGGATGCACAGGCGGCTTCACAACAATCGACTCAACTGATTTTCCATTTTTCACAGTCACACTTGCTGCCATTTTAACAACCAAGCTATTTCTAGCACAACACCTACATATACGAAACAAACACCATTCTCACACTCACAAAACAACATATTTTTACAACATAGGATTAATATAAAAAAAACATGAATCTAACCTTGAAGAAGCTGTAAATAAACTAGTACTAGGTGCAACTAATTGACAAAATGAAATTCCATACATTTATTAAGCTTATGATTATTTTCTTATTTCCCTGCAAGTAAAAAAAGAGTAAAGTTTTAATTAATATCATATCAAGAAACATAAAAAGACACATAATTTATAATAAAGATTCAATTTTGATCATAACCCAGAAATGATATAACAATTGAATTGTAAATTACTTACTAACCACTGATGTAGGCAGCTTTTGGATGCTAATTTAGCTACCAAGGTTCAAGATTTTGGTGTTGAAATAATGGGCTGAATCTCCTCTATAAGGTGCTTATATTGGTAATAGCCAATACCCTTGAAAAAACCCTAAAAGGTTAGCGAATTTAAGCACCTTTGCTGCTTTTTAGTCACCTTTATGTTATTCGCTTTGTGTATGTGTGACTGTGAGCGCTGAGCAGAATGGGCTAGGTGTTCAAAGCTAAAACAAA
Source organism: Chrysanthemum makinoi (assembly GCA_910596185.1). NCBI lineage: Eukaryota > Viridiplantae > Streptophyta > Magnoliopsida > Asterales > Asteraceae > Chrysanthemum > Chrysanthemum makinoi. The sequence goes on along the minus strand of OU343219.1, from coordinate 170,678,592 downwards.
GTTACAATTTGGTCCATGTTATTGCTGTATTTGTATGTTTACAGTCCCTAAACTTAATATTGGTAAACGGGAAGGTTTTTTCTTTGTTTAGGTTATATGCGAAATGCAAGTTTTTGACTCATATGTATCTAGTCAGATCGAAGTGTCCCCGTAACCGTCTTTGTCCTTATCCATAAGTACCCTTACGTATGTACCAGTGAGACTTACGCTAGACCTCTTGTAAGGACATCATATGTTGTTGATAATAAAAGAAACTTCGAACTAATATAAAGACATCAACCGCCATCTTCTTTGGCCGTTGGCCATAAGGCCCCTTCCAATGTTCTAATTTAAAGATACTTTCATTCTTTTACTTATTTTCTAATAAGAAAATTTCTTCATACTTTCATAAATGTTCCGGTTATAACGTTTTTTCGATAGGTTATCATGGCTTCAGATAGTGATGGTTTCGCTTTTTATGCTAAAAACATTTATTTCAGAAATGGGTCTTGGTGGTTGTGTTTGTTTGTTTTCCGATTCATTTTTTTTTTATCTAGCTAAAGGTTCAAGATAGTGAGGTCATGTGGTGGCGAGGTCATTAAATGGAGCGATTCTGAGATGGTTTAGATCTTGAGGTCGTGAAATGGTTATGGTCAGTGAGATGCTTGTGGTCATGATATGGTTTTGGTCATGAGATGGTTGTGGTCGTGAATATGATGTGGTCGTGAGATGGTTCAAATTGTGAGAAGCGTTGCGTGGACTATGATTGTAGTTATGCGGTTCGAATTGTAAAGTTACTGAGGTCTTGGGATGGTTTTGGTCGCGATATGGTTTAGGTCGTGATATGGTGGAAATGGTTAAGGTTTGTGGAGATGGTGAGGTCGTGTGTTGGTATTCTTCAGCCATTTGTTACTCAAGGGTCGTTGAAACATAGATCGAGGTTTTAGGGTCGGGAATGGTCTTTCAACATGGGTTAGATCGTTTGAGTAGGCAGGGTTCACACATTCTAGGATATATATATTCTTTTGATCAGACATCTTTACTTTTCGCACTGTCACCATTCGGTTTGATTGTGTGTTTGGAATTGTTGGATTTGAGGTTCAAGTAGGTTTTATCTTATGTGTTGCTTCTAGTTCATGATTTTTGTTGGTTGTGCTCACTTCTTGATATTGAGCTTGGTGGATTTGCTAGGTGAGGTTTTATCTTAGTGTGTCGATTCTTCACTCTATTATTGATGCGTGCCAAACAGTCAAGCTAAATCACACAAGCCCGCCACTTGTGAATGGCGGACCGTAACCAGCTTAAAACTGCTTAAGCACGAATGCAATGAAGATCTGAGGAGTATAGAGTCTCCCCGGGTCGTTATGTCCCAGCGAGCTATGCAATGGATTATCAAACGTAAGGTGATCGGGAGATTTGAATGAGGAAAAGGAGATTTGTGATAATTATTATAACTACAGAAGAAGGACATAAACTACAAGGGTTAAAATGCAAATTAAAAGAAATTAAAAGATAAAATCTATTAAATAAACGCTATCACTATATTTAAAATGATGTTTTGTTTTTATGTTTTTATAAAACTGAAATTAAAATCTACGTAGCGTACAAATTAAAAAGTGAAACTTACACAATATTAACCCTAAAAATATGAAAATGATATTTTTACAATCCTAATGATAAAAGAAAATTTATGGAAAAAGAAAATTATTTTTATAACTATTTATCTAATTAAAAACTATTTTTTACTATTTAATAATTACCTAAAATACAAGAAAATGTGAAATAAAGCTAGAAAAATAAAATTAAGACTTAGAAAAATCTAAAATATCAAAATAGAATTTTCAAAACTATTTTTGTATTTTTCTGATTATTTTTCTATTTTCTAGGAATATTAAACTATTAAAAACTAATTAAATTACTAAAAATTACAAAATAAACTATGAAAAATCTGGAAAATTACTTTTTTTACTTTTTATATTTATCTAAACCTAAGAAAAATGAAAAATTATTTTTTTGAACCTTTTCTTAATTTTTTGTATTAAAGACTAATTAAAAATGCTTCAAAACTAATTAAATTCAAGAAAAATAGCAAATGAACTTGGAAAAATCTGAAAATTGCAGGAAAAGTCTAAAATGGTATTAGGAAGCTGGGAAAAATAGAAAAACCAGGGCTTGTGTGTAATATTATGGAATTGATGTGTCAAGTGCTTGAAAATAAGCACTTGAATAAGCTAAATGAGGACCAACAAGCACCAACTGAAAACAGGGACTATAATAAGCTAAAGGAACTAGAATGGAACAAAAAACAACAGGCTAAAACCTCCGAAACAACAAGCTCAACAGATTTGAAGTTGTGAGCTTATATGCTAAATCGATGAATGGGGGCTACTTTGAGCAAAGAAATAAGCACACCAATAAGCTAAAACCTAAAACCAGAACTTGGGATCTACACTAGACCTGGTTGGGACCTTGTAAACTAAATTACAGACCTAGGTGAGCCAAAATGAAACACTGTGAGACCTTTCAAAACACATAAACTGTATGCGGGAGAACAGCGATCCCCCCGAGGGCATTTATGCCATTCTTGAACAACAAATTTGAAACTTAAACAAAATTCACAAAAATGTAAGAAATTGGACATAAGAAAATATACCAGGAGCACTTTCTAAAACTACAACTTTCATGGAGATTGACTCAGAAATGAGTGAATGAAAAATCATTCTCGGTTGGCCAAGCGAGTTTTTTAACTTTGACTTTTATATAAAACTAAAAGTTTGACTAATCTGAGGTTTGCAACTGATTTAAAGGACTTGTATGTTATATTAAGCTAAACTAAGGTTGGATTAAGCTATATTATCTAGTTATAAGCAGATTTGATGAGATTTGTATCCCAAAATCCTAACAGATTAAGCTGTTAAGGAAGGGACAAGGAAGATTTTGACTTTTGAGCTTTGTGGGCTTAAGTTAAAGACAGGTATGAGCACCTATTGGCTAACCAAACTTGAACCAACAAATATAAACCACTGGACTAACCTTAAGGACAGGTTTAGAGGCAATTCCAAACACCCTTTTTAAAACTGAAATGAACTTAAAACTGATATTGATACTTAACTAACCACTATCACTGATCAAGATAAGTTTAAATCACCTAATTATAGCTAATTAAACACATAAAAATCACTTGTGACCACAGACACACTTACAATCATAAAGCGCAATATTGAAGAAAATAGAAATGAGAACAAAACTCACAATTGTCAGGTGGTGCCACAGGCTAAACCAAACCAGTTCGATCTAACCTAACTAAATCTAACCCCAAAGCATCCTCTGCATCACCCACAACCTGTCCAAACTGCTATTAAGCTCAGTTTTGACTTTTGTTGACCATGCTACAAAACTACTTAAAATGATTCCCAAGCTTGTGAAAAGCTTTAAATGGCTTAAATAACTTATGGTAACTTAAGAGAAAACTGTTAAAGGATTGGAAATAAGCTTTTGAAACTGAACTTCTCGACAGTGGATTATCAAAACATGAAATTTAACCAAACTTTGATATTGATTCTTAAAAGTACAATGCAATGCTATTTTAACTTAAAAGAGATACAATTAAACTGAAATTACAACACTTTGCATTAAACTAAGACATTTATAAAAAATTCGACATTAAGAAAAATTAAAAAGCTAACTACTCCCTTTGCTTGCTTCCTCTTTCTTCTTTTATAGCTCCATCTCTTTCTCTTTCATCTCTGATTAAATCCCATCAAAAATCTCCACCATTGGATGAGTTTAGAACAATCTTAGCCATTTGATGGTTTTGGCCAAAAATAGTTTTGATACTAGAGACAGGAACAAGGCTGCATTTAATGCAATGGGTTGTTAGGTGGGGAGGGGGGAGACAATATGTGAAGTAGGGTGGGTTGTTGGTGGGTTTGGAGGGAGGAGTTCTTGAACATAAATGTCGGGATGGACAGGGAAAAGGGGGCGGGTATATTATTTTAAACAATGGGTATTGGGTTGGTCGGGTTGTGGATTTGGACCGGGTTGGTAGATTGGGCTTGGCATAATAATAGGGTCCGGTTGGTTTGTGAAATTAATAACACCAAGGACCACAATTGTAACTTCTGAATTTCCAAGGACCAAACATGTAAATTATGAAGATGTAGTCAAGGGTTGGTTTCGCCAAACTTTAATAATCAAGGGTTAATTTTGACACTTTTGAAATTCCAAGGACTAATTTTGACCATTTTGGATTTTCAGGGGACTAAGCTGTAATTTCTCAAATATTTTTGGATTTTCCACCAAAGGACTAAATATGATAATTTATGTTTTCAAAAGGACCTTTGGTGACTTTTCTTTTAAAATAAATGCCTAGGGATTGATTTTGCCATTTTAGAAAGTCGGGGGCTGAAAGCGCCAATTATGCAAACTTTGCTCATTTTCATCGATTTTAAACATTTTGCATCTGAAACATATAAAATGCAATTTTGGGATATTTTCAATATTTTGATGCATTTAGAGCATTTTTAAGCGTTTTGCAGTTCGATTTAACCAAAATGATGAGTATTTACACACTCATCAATCCCCCCCACTAAACTATTGCTAGTCCCTAGCAATCTTTTGAGAAAAACTTAATGGATTTGCATCTCTTTACCAAAAGCCATTACTTCTGGGGTAGCCAAATGTTTCAGTTCAAGCAAGAACCATGGTACACAGATAAACCATCGATTTATTGGCAAATCATAAACCATATAACGGATTTGATGTGTCTTTACTAGAAGCCGTTTGCTCTGGACTAGCCAACTCTTAGATAAATTATCAGTATTATCTTTGGTGAGCTGAATACCAATTATGGTTTTTCCACTGCCTTTAGCGGGCTAGCCAACTCTTTACTTTTTAGGACATGGTGAGTTGAGAACCATACAATTTTTTGCAAATTGCAAGCACGGATTTGAAGAATCTTTACCAAGAGCCGTTTGCTCCTGGATTATAATCCTTTAGTCTATTAGACAAGGCGGACTGATAACCAATTGAGTAAGTGTAAAACACTTACTCCAAAAAAAAATTTTGGCCAAAACGGGGGATTAGGCGGTATAATTATATGATAAAATTCGTGAGAATCTCCCCACACTTAGAAATGAATATTGCCCTCAATATTCAAAGTACCGGCGGTTCTGCCGAAACATAGAACGTAAAAGGGAAATACTACGGCCATTATTTAGAAAGATTTTTTTTAAACATGTGGGGCAACCCCACACTAGGGTGGTAGAAAATAGAAAGAAGTCAGAAATATGGGTGAAAACCCATATCGCGTGCTCTTGTTTTTTTTTGATTCGAGTCGCTAGCTTGACTTCGACCCAATTAATGGTTCATGGGAAGCAAAGTGGAAAGAAGAGTCTCCATCGGACTTTCATTCAAGATGTTTGTATAAACATTGAAGTACGCGAAAGTTCCACACCGATGAGATATATTCCCGGCTCAATATAATGGTACATGGAAATGCCGGGGTCAAAGATAGTGTCCTCACTCCCGAACGAGTGAAGAAGAGAGGAAGTCACCAGGTAGGTGAAGAAAAGAAGGAAAATCATGATGACTATCATGATAAGATCTTCCTCAGGGTCAAGTGCAGTTGCACTTGTTTGGATTATATCGGTTGAGCTCTTAGGTTTGGAAAGCATCTCGGGGGGGAGGGTTGGAAAATTTGTCATAGAAATACAAACTCTCATGATTGAGAACTTTTCCCCCCGATCATGATTTTTGCCATCCACGCAATCATACTCTGGCGGAGTCATGATATGAGTGAGTTCACCGGCGAACTCCTCATGAAGAGAATCATTCACATGATGTGAATTTGTGAACTCTTGTTCCATTGTGGGCTCATCACTATCCTCAGTCTGAGTATCAAAGAGTGGATTCTCAGAAATTGAAGTGAATTCAGAGTCGAATTCAAATAGAGGATTGGTGAAAGTAGCTTTGAATGTTTTGGGAACAAAGTGATCAACATTCTCTATTGGACTGTTAGGATAAGAAGTGAGTGAACGATCATTATCAATGAGATTTTCAGTCTCTCCCAGTTGGCTTGAAATCAAAGAGTGGATTGATGTGAGTGAGTTCACCGGAGAACTCCTCAAGAAGGGATCACATCAGTTGTGGGAGTGATGCCTCAACGTACTCGATGTTTTCATAAGAAGTACAATCTTCGCTACAATTGGAGAAAGTTTCAAAATGATCATTTGAACACTCAAGAGGGGAAAGAGAATCACACATCGATCAAAAGTTCCTGTGACTCTCTCGGGATTGAGACAAGGTCCTCAACACTAGACTTTATAAATTCGTCCGATTCCTTTTCAGGAACAGTGTCAAGATGCTCATCCCCATGTTTAGAGAGTGAGTGGGAATATCGGGTGTGATAGCAGTTGTTTGAGATGAAATCTCAACTGCTGGGATATCAACTGATGAACTTGATGAATCTTTATAAAATTGAAGGATATCAAGTGTATCCTCATCATCACTTGTCATCGAGGAATCAAACGGATCGAGAGCTAAATTTGGGCGCTTTTTGTATTTTAATTAATTCCCTAATAGAGTTTTCAGCGGCAATCTGGGAATCTAATTTAGCAGACGTTCTTCATAACAATTCTTCCATGGATTTTTGATTTGGATTATCTTGGGAGTGTTTACATTCCTTCAAATCTTTCACTAAATCCAAAAGATCAAGGAGAAGATTTTGAGGAAGTGTCTCAGGCTGAGGTGGTGCACGATTCATTTGGTACTGTAGAGGTTGGTCATGATCTGAAGAGTCGTAATTGTTACAGGAAATGGATTCCTTGTTTGACAATCGAGAGCTAAAGTGAGGACCTCCACAATACTCTATGATAAAACTGATGTGGTTTGTGAGTCACATGTGTTGTAGTCAAAATTGTTATCAGGAACTTGCTCATAGACAAGCGTGTTTCCCGATTGACAATCAGAACTGGAGTGTGAACCACCACAGAACTCACAACAGTAAAAGCTGCGAGTCTCACATTGTGTGGTAGGCGATGGAATAAATGGGTTGTGTTATGGTAGGAATAGGGATCTTGGTTATAGACACGGACCCGTTTCACGATTCCACCATGCTACAGCTGGGGCAATTGCCACCATTATAAGGACCACCACACCATTGACAACCAAGAGGGTGAGGATGAGACATAGAAAGAATCAAATATTTTGGAGGGTAGGGATGAAGAATCAAAGATGTGAGTGGGTAAAGATGAATATTTTTGGTATTTTTGAAAAACATTTTGTAAAAACAAGGAATGAAAATCTTTTTGGGTTTTGATTTTTAAAAGAAAATATAAACACATACAGATGGTATAAACAAGGGGTGAATATCAAATCACTAATCGCTAGGCGGAAGATAATCGGCACACCACGGCTCCCGGCGTAAAAATTTGATGCGTGCCAAACAGTCAAGCTAAATCACGCAAGCCCGCCACTTGTGAATGGCGGACGGTAACTAGCTTAAAACTGCTTAAGCACGAATGCAATGAAGATCTGAGGAGTATAGAGTCTCCGGTCGTTATGTCCCGGTGAGCTATGCAATGGATTATCAAACGTAAAGTGATCGGGAGATTTGGACGGAAAAGGAGATTTGTGATAATTATTATAACTACAGAAGAAGGACATAAACTACAAGGGTTAAAATGCAAATTAAAAGAAATTAAAAAGATAAAATCTATTAAATAAACGCTATCACTATATTTAAAATGATGTTTTTGTTTTTATGTTTTTATAAAACTGAAATTAAAATCTACGTGACGTACAAATTAAAAAGTGAAACTTACACAATATTAACCCTAAAAATATGAAAATGATATTTTTACAATCCTAATGATAAAATAAAATTTATGGAAAAAGAAAATTATTTTTATAACTATTTATCTAATTAAAAACTATTTTTTTACTATTTAATAATCACCTAAAATACAAGAAAATGTGAAATAAAGCTAGAAAAATAAAATTAAGACTTAGAAAAATCTAAAATATCAAAATAGAATTTTCAAAACTATTTTTGTATTTTTCTGATTATTTTTCTATTTTCTAGGAATATTAAACTATTAAAAACTAATTAAATTACTAAAAATTACAAAATAAACTATGAAAAATCTGGAAAATTACTTTTTTACTTTTTATATTTATCTAAACCTAAGAAAAATGAAAAATTATTTTTTTGAACCTTTTCTTAATTTTTTTTGTATTAAAGACTAATTAAAAATGCTTCAAAACTAATTAAATTCAAGAAAAATAGCAAATGAACTTGGAAAAATCTGAAAATTGCAGGAAAAGTCTAAAATGGTATTAGGAAGCTGGGAAAAATAGAAAAACCAGGGCTTGTGTGTAAGATTATGGAACTGATGTGTCAAGTGCTTGAAAATAAGCACTTGAATAAGCTAAATGAGGTCCAACAAGCACCAACTGAAACAAGGGACTATAATAAGCTAAAGGAACTAGAATGGAACAAAAAACAACAGGCTAAAACCTCCGAAACAACAAGCTCAACAGATTTGAAGTTGTGAGCTTATATGCTAAATCATGGCGGGGGCTACTTTGAGCAAAGAAATAAGCACACCAATAAGCTAAAACCTAAAACCAGAACTTGGGATCTACACTAGACCTGGTTGGGACCTTGTAAACTAAATTACAGACCTAGGTGAGCCAAAATGAAACAATGCTGAGACCTTTCAAAACACTGCATAAACACGTGCCAGCAGGTCCCACCGCGGGGCATTTATACCATTCTTGAACAACAAATTTGAAACTTAAACAAAATTCACAAAAATGTAAGAAATTGGACATAAGAAAATAGACCAGGAGCACTTTCTAAAACTACAATTTTCATGGAGATTGACTCAGAAATGAGTGAATGAAAAATCATTCTCAGTTGGCCAAAGCGAGTTTTTTTAACTTTTGACTTTTATATAAAACTAAAAGTTTGACTAATCTGAGGTTTGCAACTGATTTAAAGGACTTGTATGTTATATTAAGCTAAACTAAGGTTGGATTAAGCTATATTATCTAGTTATAAGCAGATTTGATGAGATTTGAATCCCAAAATCCTAACAGTTAACTGTTAAGGAAGGGACAAGGAAGATTTTTGTCACAATTCTCAAATTCCGGTCATTTCTTAAATTGCATATGCATCATATTAGTCCATTCATGGCATTTCATTTCACATTAATCGTGTAATTTTTATATTTAATAAACTTTATCGCGTGAGTTATTATTTTTAATATTTAACCCGTTACTTTCAAAAATGATCCCGATGTATTTTTAAACTTACATTTAGTATAAAAACTATATTTTGAGTTTTCCCAATATTTTAAATTTATTTGGTACATAAATCGTTAAAGTTAAATTATTACGACACTTTTCTTAAAAATTATACGGTAATTATTTTATCACTCAATTTTCACAAGGAATGTATTTTTACAATTTTTATAATATCATTATACTCTATTTTGATCTATTAAAATTTTACTTGTACCTAAAAGTACCATTTACTCTACAAGTTATTAATATTAACTTATCTCCTACACTTTACTTACAACATTTTAACAATTATGTATATATAAAAAATGATATATTGAGATATTCACCCCCCAAAAATCCGGTCCTATGGAGTGTATGCATTAAATAACTTGGTCTCATTTTTCTTTGAAAGTTTATAAGTATACTCCAAAGTCAATTATTCAAACAACCACAAATAATTCACAAGATAGATAAAGTCTTCTTCCTCCCTTGTTCTTTCATCCTCAAACCGGCCATAAGGTGTTTTCAAAGAGATTCATCAAAATTTTCAAGTTCAAGTTAATAATCAATCTAGATAACTCTCTTTATTAGGTTTCGAAATAAAAACCAAGAGTGTTTAGGCTAATCCTTGTTACTTGCACCTCATCATAATCATTTGTAAGCTTGTTTTTATCATTTTCATGTTTCCTTTTCATTTTCATATGCTTCTTTTCATTTTTGGAGCAAGTATGCATGTTATGTGATTTATACCATTTTTATTTGATTTTTGAAGTTTTATATACATATTGGTCATCCTATAAATATTCCCATGGTATTCTTTGGTCTTGATGGTGATTAGGAACCCATGACACCCTAAGAAGGTGTATGGTAGGATTAGATTAGCTTTGGAGTTGATTTGAAGGGATTAGAATAGGTTTTGTCCGAGAAAAACTATTTTCGATAAGTATATATAAGTGTTCTGTCCTTGTTTTGTTTTTCTGGAAAATCCGACAGTAGGCACGAAGTTTTGGCCTTGATATTTAGAAAATATACTTTAAAACGAATCCGTGGCGCTTGAGCGAATTAAAAGCGGAGTTATAACGAAGAAGTTATGGATTTTACAAGTTTGTCGACGAAATATATATTTTTCTGAAATTTCAGCAAAGTGTTTTTGGTTTGTGCGAGTCAAAAACAGTCCTAAGCTTCACAAATTATTTCGACTTCTCAAAAATATATTAGTATACTTTGATCTGAAGCTAAGGACGTATAAAAGTAGAAAAGCGGTTTGAAGCGACAAAGATATGCACTTTTCATAAACTTGCCGTAACTAATTTTCTGCACACAATTAGCCAAAACCACTATCTTTAACCCTTAATATCTTTATGTCCGAGACCTTTTGGGCGAAAACTCTGAACTGAAACTTCTAGATTTCGATACAAACTTTCCAAAGCCGTCGAGTTCGTTCTCTAACGTTCGACGTACACCATTTTACGACTAGTTTTTCAAAGCTATTTTTGTTACTTTCAAGAAATTCCGACAACATTGTTTTGCTGACGGCGATAATTTCACTATAAATCATTATAAAACCATTGTAGGATGACATTTTGACGTAAATACTTGTAAAGTGATTTTTGAGTGGTCAAGACGTCAAAAGAGTATTTTCGACGATAAGTATTATTTTCAAAACTCACAAATGGTATAAATATCATCAATGCGTGCATAACATTACATCGTGACTTATTTCATATCATATCATTCATAATAGGTCAGTTTCGAGATTCCCGCTACATTTCGGTGTAACCACTTTTGTCATCATCTGTTCATCAAGTGAGTATTCAGACTCCCTTTTTAAATGCTTTAAATTGTTTTGGGGTGGAATGCATGATTTATACTTGAACTAAACTATCTATGTTTTATGAACTTATTGAACATTTTATGCTAGTGAGTAATCACATCCCCTTTTTACCGTTTTACTATATTTTGGGGCTGAATGCATGAATCATAATTGAACTAAATTGATTCCTACTTTTGTGAATTCTTTTGGCTTGAACTTTTGAACTTGAATCAATCCTTGAACTTAATTACGAAATTATGACTTGTTAGAACTTATTGAACCGTACATGTTATGACCTTGTCCCAAAGTCTCCTATGTTCGGAGCATCACTATAAAGTCTCGCCTTATTGGGGGAGCGGTCTCAATAAATCTCGTGCTAGTCGTGGTCTAGGTGGTGAGTGACAAAGAAGTCTCGCCTTATTGGGGGCGGTCTCAATAAATCTCGTCTAGGTGGTCGGTGACAAAGTCTCGCCTTATTGGGGAAGCGGTCTCAATAAATCGTCTAGGTGGTCAGTGACAAAGAAGTCTCGCCTTATTGGGGAGCGGTCTCAATAAATCTCGTCTAGGTGGTGAGAGTGACAAAGGAGTCTCCCTTGTTGGGCGGTGCAAAGTTTACCATGTCGAAGCATCTCTAAATTATTATATACTTGATACGCTATATTTTGTGCAATGGGTTGTGTACACACAGGTTGCAAGTTTTGTATGGGCGGAATTTGGGCTGAGTGGATACACAATGCCTTTGCTTTGTGGACCATTTTCGTTGACCGAAAGCTTTGAATATTTCTTACGAGTTTTCTTATTTCGCTAAACGTGTTTACTCACCAACTATTTTCATAGTTGACCCGTTTTTCTCTCATGCATTTCAGGTGATCGTAGTAAGCTTTTTCTATCAAGTCTTTCATAAAGAAGTTTTCACTTGTCGCTACAAGTCGTATGTAATAAAACTCAATATTTTGGAATCTAAACTTTGTAATATATTTGCCGATGATGGCTAAACTAGTATTGAAATGGAGTATTATTTCCTTTTAATCTTAATGTTGGTATGTTCTATTATCTTGTGCTTATGTTCCCTTCCGTTACACCTCGTGTTTCCGCCTTTGGCGAGGGTGTGACATGATTGGTACCGAGAGCCAAAGGTTATAGAGAATGCCGATTTTTCAAAAATAAAAATCACAGCTATAACCGGAAAAAAAAAAAAAATTATTTTATTTTATTTTATTAAACATTTAACATCATCCGAGTCATCTAGTCCTATCGTTGCATCGTTAATCATAAATTATACATAGCCTGATCAACTATGTCTAATTTATGAAGAACCATGCAATGATAAGAAGAATAAATTTAAATCATGTTTAGTCAGTCTTTTGAGTCACGGTCACTGAAGTTGCATTGGTCTGGTGGGTATGCATAGCATGTTTTTACGTTCACGTCTACATTACCGTACCTTGTTCATATCTTCTCTTTTCCATCTTTTGACTTGTTAGACATAGCATGTCTCTGTTCCTCATATTCGATTCACTGTAACACACATTACCACCGTTCTACACCTCATCTGACTTCGTTCGAATGTCGTTTACTCAACCCGATGTTTTGGTCCTCAGTAGGATCATGGCTGCGGAAACACACGCTCAGGAGGTAACAACAACGGCAACCCAAACAACAATGACAATCCGGACAACAACGCGCTGGAATAGCGGATTACTCACTCAAATTATAACTCAACTTCGATGCTAGGCGAACCAACGCGGAGAAGGTTTAACTAGGATGGTTCCTCACATGGTTTCTCTTGTGGAAATTAGAAGGGATGTCACCTCGTCGAACACAACCACTCGCAAGCCGCATTGTGAGCATGGCATATTGCTTGACAAATGATGTGATCAGTGCGGAGAACTAACAAAAGCAAGCGGCGATTGGACGAAGCGCAGGAGGATCACAGGGAAGCGGGACCGAGGTCGACAAGAAAGAGGCAACGAATAACCAGGAACTATGGAGCGACTACCCAGGAGCGCAAAAGATATAAAGGTCCACATCCTTTGTGTACTCGATGTAATTATCATCACTTAGGAGACTGCCCAAGGTGCAACAAATGTGGACAGACGGGCCACTTAAATTGCTCAAACAGAGCTGGAAATCAGGAATCAGGACAGAGAAAAGCATGTTACGAGTGTGGAAGTCTAGATCACCTTCGCAATACACAATCCAAAGGCTGAAAAGAACTCCCAATCAAGGAGGTAATCGTCCAAGCCTGGCATTGGCAATAGAAGGCCCACAAGATCCGAACATTGATGTTTCCCCATGCGTGGTCGAGCATTCTATCTCGGATACGAGGAAGCCCTTAGCGCTTAATGGGTACATTCTTTGAGCGACTACCTTATTTCGGCGACATGATTTTGAGTGCATAACTTCCTTCCAATCTTTACCACGTTCACGACATCGATTAATTTGAGACCTATTGATATCGACCTTATTTGTTATATATTTTGTTGATTGGATTTGATTGTGTAAGCAAATCGAATATCGAGTGAATCTTTCAAAAGACTTCATTCAAGGATGTGGCATCCTACCTTTCTAACAACTTGTTTCCTAGCTTGATCTAGTGACAGTTCTTGTTTGATGAGTTGCGAAAATCAAGCTAAGAGACAAGTTTACTCAAGTCGGTTTAGTTTAATCTCATTACAGTTCTTGTTTGATGAGTTGTGAGATTAGATTATAATCGACAACCTAAAGGTCTTTTGAGAGCTACGTTCGATATTGGGTAAGTTTACCCTATCAAATCTAATCACGGGCACATACTTAGTTGTATGGGAACACATGTACGCATGGGCAGTGATATGATCATTTAGGCTGTTCGATGCGAGCATGAACTTTTAGAACTCTTGTCGAGGTTCGGACCATAGTATCGTTAATCGAATCATGAGGACATGATTCCGCTGACATGGGAAGAATGTCACAATTCTCAAATTCCGGTCATTTCTTAAATTGCATATGCATCATATTAGTCCATTCATGGCATTTCATTTCACATTAATCGTGTAATTTTTATATTTAATAAACTTTATCGCGTGAGTTATTATTTTTAATATTTAACCCGTTACTTTCAAAAATGATCCCGATGTATTTTTAAACTTACATTTAGTATAAAAACTATATTTTGAGTTTTCCCAATATTTTAAATTTATTTGGTACATAAATCGTTAAAGTTAAATTATTACGACACTTTTCTTAAAAATTATACGGTAATTATTTTATCACTCAATTTTCACAAGGAATGTATTTTTACAATTTTTATAATATCATTATACTCTATTTTGATCTATTAAAATTTTACTTGTACCTAAAAGTACCATTTACTCTACAAGTTATTAATATTAACTTATCTCCTACACTTTACTTACAACATTTTAACAATTATGTATATATAAAAAAATGATATATTGAGATATTCACCCCCCAAAAATCCGGTCCTATGGAGTGTATGCATTAAATAACTTGGTCTCATTTTTCTTTGAAAGTTTATAAGTATACTCCAAAGTCAATTATTCAAACAACCACAAATAATTCACAAGATAGATAAAAGTCTTCTTCCTCCCTTGTTCTTTCATCCTCAAACCGGCCATAAGGTGTTTTCAAAGAGATTCATCAAATTTTTCAAGTTCAAGTTAATAATCAATCTAGATAACTCTCTTTATTAGGTTTTGAAATAAAAACCAAGAGTGTTTAGGCTAATCCTTGTTACTTGCACCTCATCATAATCATTTGTAAGCTTGTTTTTATCATTTTCATGTTTCCTTTTCATTTTCATATGCTTCTTTTCATTTTTGGAGCAAGTATGCATGTTATGTGATTTATACCATTTTTATTTGATTTTTGAAGTTTTATATACATATTGGTCATCCTATAAATATTCCCATGGTATTCTTTGGTCTTGATGGTGATTAGGAACCCATGACACCCTAAGAAGGTGTATGGTAGGATTAGATTAGCTTTGGAGTTGATTTGAAGGGATTAGAATAGGTTTTGTCCGAGAAAAACTATTTTCGATAAGTATATATAAGTGTTCTGTCCTTGTTTTGTTTTTCTGGAAAATCCGACAGTAGGCACGAAGTTTTGGCCTTGATATTTAGAAAATATACTTTAAAACGAATCCGTGGCCGCTTGAACGGAGTAAAACGGAGTTATAACGAAGAAGTTATGGATTTTACAAGTTTGTCGACGAAATATATATTTTTCTGAAATTTCAGCAAAGTGTTTTTGTTTTGTACGAGTCAAAAGCAGGTCCTAAGCTTCACAAATTATTTCGACTTCTCAAAAATATATTAGTATACTTTGATACTGAAGCTAAGGCGTATAAAGCGTAGAAAACGGATTTGAAACGACAAAGATATGCACTTTTTCATAAACTTGCCGTAACTAATTTTCTGCACACAATTAGCCAAAAACCACTATCTTTAACCCTTAATATCTTTATGTCCGAGACCTTTTGGACGAAAACTCCTGAACTGAAACTTCTAGATTTCGATACAAACTTTCCAAAACTGTCGAGTTCGTTCTCTAACGTTCGACGTACACCATTTTACGACTAGTTTTTCAAAGCTATTTTTGTTACTTTCAAGAAATTCCGACAACATTGTTTTGCGACGAAAAGCGATAATTTCACTATAAATCATTATAAAACCATTGTAGGATGACATTTTGACGTAAAAACTTGTAAAGTGATTTTTGAGTGGTCAAGACGTCAAAAGAGTATTTTTCGACGATAAGTATTATTTTCAAAACTCACAAATGGTATAAATATCATCCGAATTGCGTGCATAACATTACATCGTGACTTATTTCATATCATATCATTCATAATAGGTCAGTTTCGAGATTCCCGCTACATTTCGGTGTAACCACTTTTGTCGTCACATCTGTTCATCAAGTGAGTATTCACAGACTCCCCTTTTTAAATGCTTTAAATTGTTTTGGGGTGGAATGCATGATTTATACTTGAACTAAACTATCTATGTTTTATGAACTTATTGAACATTTTATGCTAGTGAGTAATCACATCCCCTTTTTACCGTTTTACTATATTTTGGGGCTGAATGCATGAATCATAATTGAACTAAATTGATTCCTACTTTTGTGAATTCTTTTGGCTTGAACTTTTGAACTTGAATCAATCCTTGAACTTAATTACGAAATTATGACTTGTTAGAACTTATTGAACCGTACATGTTATGACCTTGTCCCAAAGTCTCCTATGTTCGGAGCATCACTATAAAGTCTCGCCTTATTGGGGGAGCGGTCTCAATAAATCTCGTCTAGGTGGTCGAGTGACAAAGAAGTCTCGCCTTATTGGGGGAGCGGTCTCAATAAATCTCGTCTAGGTGGTCGAGTGACAAAGAAGTCTCGCCTTATTGGGGGAGCGGTCTCAATAAATCTCGTCTAGGTGGTCGAGTGACAAAGAAGTCTCGCCTTATTGGTGGGGCGGTCTCAATAAATCTCGTCTAGGTGGTCGAGTGACAAAGGAGTCTCCCTTGTTGGAGCAGTGCAAAGTTTACCATGTCGAAGCATCTCTAAATTATTATATACTTGATACGCTATATTTTGTGCAATGGGTTGTGTACACACAGGTTGCAAGTTTTGTATGGGCGGAATTTGGAACTGAGTGGATACACAATGCCTTTGCTTTGTGGACCATTTTCGTTGACCGAAAGCTTTGAATATTTCTTACGAGTTTTCTTATTTCGCTAAACGTGTTTACTCACCAACTATTTTCATAGTTGACCCGTTTTTCTCTCATGCATTTCAGGTGATCGTAGTAAGCTTTTTCTATCAAGTCTTTCATAAAGAAGTTTTCACTTGTCGCTACAAGTCGTATGTAATAAAACTCAATATTTTGGAATCTAAACTTTGTAATATATTTGCCGATGATGGCTAAACTAGTATTGAAATGGAGTATTATTTCCTTTTAATCTTAATGTTGGTATGTTCTATTATCTTGTGCTTATGTTCCCTTCCGTTACACCTCGTGTTTCCGCCTCCGGCGAGGGTGTGACAATTTTGACTTTTGAGCTTTGTGGGCTTAAGTTAAAGACAGGTATGAGCACCTATTGGCTAACCAAACTTGAACCAACAAATATAAACCACTGGACTAACCTTAAGGACAGGTTTAGAGGCAATTCCAAACACCCTTTTTAAAACTGAAATGAACTTAAAACTGATATTGATACTTAACTAACCACTATCACTGATCAAGATAAGTTTAAATCACCTAATTATAGCTAATTAAACACATAAAAATCACTTGTGACCACAGACACACTTACAATCATAAACTGCAATATTGAAGAGAAAATAGAAATGAGAACAAAACTCACAATTGTCCAGCTGGTGCCACAGGCTAAACCCAAACCAGATTCTGATCTAACCTAACTAAATCTAACCCCAAAGCATCCTCTGCATCACCCACAACACCCAAACCTGCTATTAAGCTCAGTTTTGACTTTTGTTGACCATGCTACAAAACTACTTAAAAATGATTCCAAAGCTTGTGAAAAGCTTTAAATAGCTTAAATAACTTATTGTAACTCAAAATCAAACTGTTAAAGGCTTGGAAATAAGCTTTTGAAACTGAACTTCTCAACAGTGGATTATCAAAACATGAAATTTAACCAAACTTTGATATTGATTCTTAAAAGTACAATGCAATGCTATTTTAACTTAAAAGAGATACAATTAAACTGAAATTACAACACTTTGCATTAAACTAAGACATTTATAAAAAATTCGACATTAAGAAAAATTAAAAAGCTAACTACTCCCTTTGCTTGCTTCCTCTTTCTTCTTTTATAGCTCCATCTCTTTCTCTTTCATCTCTGATTAAATCCCATCAAAAATCTCCACCATTGGATGAGTTTAGAACAATCTTAGCCATTTGATGGTTTTGGCGCCAAAAAAATAGTTTTGATACTAGAGACAGAACAAGGCTGCATTTAATGCAATGGGTTGTTAGGTGGGGAGGGGGGAGACAATATGTGAAGTAGGGTGGGTTGTTGGTGTGGAGGAGGAGTTGCGGAGACATAAATGTCGGGGGATGACAGGGAAAAGGGGTCGGGTATATTATTTTAAACAATGGGTGTTGGGTTGGTCGGGTTGTGGATTTGGACCGGGTTGGTAGATTGGGCCAAGGGGTGAGAGGATTGGGCTTGGCATAATAATAGGGTCCGGTTGGTTTGTGAAATTAATAACACCAAGGACCACAATTGTAACTTCTGAATTTCCAAGGACCAAACATGTAAATTATGAAGATGTAGTCAAGGGTTGGTTTTGCCAAACTTTAATAATCCAAGGGTTAATTTTTGACACTTTTGAAATTCCCAAGGACTAATTTTGACCATTTTTGGATTTTCAGGGACTAAACTGTAATTTCTCAAATATTTTTGGATTTTCCACCAAAGGACTAAATATGATAATTTATGTTTTCAAAAGGACCTTTGGTGACTTTTCTTTTAAAATAAATGCCTAGGGACTGATTTTGCCATTTTTCGAAAGTCGGGGAATGAAACGCCAATTATGCAAACTTTGCTCATTTTCATCTGATTTTAAACATTTTGCATCTGAAACATATAAAATGCACTTTTGAGATATTTTTAGTATTTTGATGCATTTCTGAGCATTTTTAAACGTTTTGCAGTTCAGATTTAACCAAAAATGATGAGTATTTACACACTCATCAATCCCCCACACTAAACTATTGCTAGTCCCTAGCAATCTTTTGAGAAAAACTTAATGGATTTGCATCTCTTTACCAAAAGCCATTACTTCTGGAGTAGCCAAATGTTTCAGTTCAAGCAAGAACCATGGTACACCGATAACCATCTGATTTATTGGCAAATCATAAACCATATAACGTATTTGATGTGTCTTTACCGAAGCCGTTTGCTCTGGACTAGCCAACTCTTAGATAAATTATCAGAATTATCTTTGGTGAGCTGAATACCAATTATGGTTTTCCACTGCCTTTACCACAAGCCATAACCTTGCGGGCTAGCCAACTCTTTACTTTTTAGGACATGGTGAGTTGAGAACCATACAATTTTGGGCAAATTGCAAGCCATATAAACGGATTTGAGAAATCTTTACCAAGAGCCGTTTGCTCCTGGATTAGCCAATCCTTTAGTCTATTAGACAAGGCGGACTGATAACCAATTGAGTAAGTGTAAAAACACTTACTCCAAAAAAAATTTTGGCCAAAAACGGGGGGATTAGGCGGTATAATTATATGATAAAATTCGTGAGAATCTCCCCCACACTTAGAAATGAATATTTCCCTCAATATTCAAAGTACCGGCGGTTATGCCGAAACATAGAACGTAAAAGGGAAATACTACGGCCATTATTTAGAAAGAAGAATTTTTTTTTTTTTTTTTTTTTTTTTTTTTTAACATGTGGGGCAACCCCCCCACACTAGGGTGGTAGAAAATAGAAAGAAGTCAGAAATATGGGTGAAAACCCATATCGCGTGCTACTGTTTTTGATTCCCGAGTCGCTAGCTTGACTTGACCCCGAATTAATTGGTTCATGGGGAAGCAAAGTGGAAGAAACAGTCTCCATCGGACTTTCATTCAAGATGTTTGTATAAACATTGAAGTACGCGAAAGTTCCACACCGATGAGATATATTCCCGGCTCAATATAATGGTACATGGAAATGCCGGGGTCAAAGATAGTGTCCTCACTCCCGAACGAGTGAAGAAGAGAGGAAGTCACCAGGTAGGTGAAGAAAAGAAGGAAAATCATGATGACTATCATGATAAGATCTTCCTCAGGGTCAAGTGCAGTTGCACTTGTTTGGATTATATCGGTTGAGCTCTTAGGTTTGGAAAGCATCTCGGGAGGGAGGGTTGGAAAATTTGTCATAGAAATACAAACTCTCATGATTGAGAACTTTTCCCCCCGATCATGATTTTTGCCATCCACGCAATCATACTCTGGCGGAGTCATGATATGAGTGAGTTCACCGGCGAACTCCTCATGAAGAGAATCATTCACATGATGTGAATTTGTGAACTCTTGTTCCATTGTGGGCTCATCACTATCCTCAGTCTGAGTATCAAAGAGTGGATTCTCAGAAATTGAAGTGAATTCAGAGTCGAATTCAAATAGAGGATTGGTGAAAGTAGCTTTGAATGTTTCGGGAACAAAGTGATCAACATTCTCTATTGGACTGTTAGGATAAGAAGTGAGTGAGCGATCATTATCAATGAGACTTTCAGTCTCTCCCAGATTGGCTTCGAAATCAAAGAGTGGATTGATGTGAGTGAGTTCACCGGAGAACTCCTCAAGAAGGGGATCAGCATCAGATTGTGGGAGTGATGCCTCAACGTACTCGATGTTTTCATAAGAAGTACAATCTTCGCTACAATTGGAGAAAGTTTCAAAATGATCATTTGAACACTCAAGAGGGGAAAGAGAATCACACATCTGATCAAAAGTTCCCTGTGACTCTCTCGGGATTGAGACAAGGTCCTCAACACTAGACTTTATAAATTCGTCCGATTCCTTTTCAGGAACAGTGTCAAGATGCTCATCCCCCATGTTCAGAGAGTGAGTGGGAATATCGGGTGTGATAGCAGTTGTTTGAGATGAAATCTCAACTGCTGGGATATCAACTGATGAACTTGATGAATCTTTATAAAATTGAAGGATATCAAGTGTATCCTCATCATCACTGTCATCAGGAATCAAACGGAATCGAGAGCTAAATTTGGCTGCTTTTTGTATTTTAATTAATTCCCTAATAGAGTTTTCACTGGCAATCTAGGAATCTAATTTAGCGAGCCTGTTCTTCACTAACAATTCTTCCATGGATTTTTGATTTGGATTATCTTGGGAGTGTTTACATTCCTTCAAATCTTTCACTAAATCCAAAAGATCAAGGAGAAGATTTTGAGGAAGTGGATTAGGCTGAGGTGGTGCCTGATTCATTTGGTACTGTAGAGGTTGGTCATGATACGAAGAGTCGTAATTGTTACAAGGAAATGGATTCCTTGTTTGACAATCCGAGCTAAAGTGAGGACCTCCACAATACTCACAACAGTAAAACTGATGTGGCTGTGAGTCATATGTGTTGTAGTCATAATTGTTATCGGGAACTTGCTCATAGACAAGCGTGTTTCCCGATTGACAATCAGAACTGGAGTGTGAACCACCACATTACTCACCAACATAAAAGCTGAGTCTCACAGTGTGGTAGCTGATGGAATAAATCAGTTGTGTTATGGTAGGAATAGGGATCTTGGTTATAGACAGACCCGTTTCTGATTCCACCATGCTACAACTGGGGCAATTGCCACCATTATAAGGACCACCACACCATTGACAACCAAGAGGGTGAGGATAAGACATAGAAAGAATCAAATGTTTTCAGAGGGGTAGGGATGAAGAATCAAAGATGTGAGTGGGTAAAGATGAATATTTTTGGTATTTTTGAAAAACATTTTGTAAAAACAAGGAATGAAAATCTTTTTGGGTTTTTGATTTTTAAAAGAAAATATAAACACATACAGATGGTATAAACAAGGGGTGAATATCCAAATCACTAATCTGCTAGACGGAAGATAATCAGCACACACAGGCTCCGGCGGCGTAAAAATTTGATGCGTGCCAAACAGTCAAGCTAAATCACACAAGCCCGCCACTTGTGAATGGCGGACCGTAACCAGCTTAAAACTGCTTAAGCACGAATGCAATGAAGATCTGAGGAGTATAGAGTCTCCCCGGGTCGTTATGTCCCAGCGAGCTATGCAATGGATTATCAAACGTAAAGTGATCGGGAGATTTGGACGGAAAAGGAGATTTGTGATAATTATTATAACTACAGAAGAAGGACATAAACTACAAGGGTTAAAATGCAAATTAAAAGAAATTAAAAAGATAAAATCTATTAAATAAACGCTATCACTATATTTAAAATGATGTTTTTGTTTTTATGTTTTTATAAAACTAAAATTAAAAAGTGAAACTTACACAATATTAACCCTAAAAATATGAAAATGATATTTTTACAATCCTAATGATAAAATAAAATTTATGGAAAAAGAAAATTATTTTTATAACTATTTATCTAATTAAAAACTATTTTTTTACTATTTAATAATCACCTAAAATACAAGAAAATGTGAAATAAAGCTAGAAAAATAAAATTAAGACTTAGAAAAATCTAAAATATCAAAATAGAATTTTCAAAACTATTTTTGTATTTTTCTGATTATTTTTCTATTTTCTAGGAATATTAAACTATTAAAAACTAATTAAATTACTAAAAATTACAAAATAAACTATGAAAAATCTGGAAAATTACTTTTTTTACTTTTTATATTTATCTAAACCTAAGAAAAATGAAAAATTATTTTTTTGAACCTTTTCTTAATTTTTTTTGTATTAAAGACTAATTAAAAATGCTTCAAAACTAATTAAATTCAAGAAAAATAGCAAATGAACTTGGAAAAATCTGAAAATTTCAGGAAAAGTCTAAAATGGTATTAGGAAGCTGGGAAAAATAGAAAAACCAGGGCTTGTGTGTAAGATTATGGAACTGATGTGTCAAGTGCTTGAAAATAAGCACTTGAATAAGCTAAATGAGGACCAACAAGCACCAACTGAAAACAGGGACTATAATAAGCTAAAGGAACTAGAATGGAACAAAAAACAACAGGCTAAAACCTCTGAAACAACAAGCTCAACAGATTTGAAGTTGTGAGCTTATATGCTAAATCGATGGCGGGGGCTACTTTGAGCAAAGAAATAAGCACACCAATAAGCTAAAACCTAAAACCAGAACTTGGGATCTACACTAGACCTGGTTGGGACCTTGTAAACTAAATTACAGACCTAGGTGAGCCAAAATGAAACACGTGCGACCTTTCAAAACCTGCATAAACACAATGCAGGCAGCAAGTCCCCACGGGGCATTTATGCCATTCTTGAACAACAAATTTGAAACTTAAACAAAATTCACAAAAATGTAAGAAATTGGACATAAGAAAATATACCAGGAGCACTTTCTAAAACTACAACTTTCATGGAGATTGACTCAGAAATGAGTGAATGAAAAATCATTCTCAGTTGGCCAAAACTGAGTTTTTTTTAACTTTTGACTTTTATATAAAACTAAAAGTTTGACTAATCTGAGGTTTGCAACTGATTTAAAGGACTTGTATGTTATATTAAGCTAAACTAAGGTTGGATTAAGCTATATTATCTAGTTATAAGCAGATTTGATGAGATTTGAATCCCAAAATCTTAACAGTTAACTGTTAAGGAAGGGACAAGGAAGATTTTGACTTTTGAGCTTTGTGGGCTTAAGTTAAAGACAGGTATGAGCACCTATTGGCTAACCAAACTTGAACCAACAAATATAAACCACTGGACTAACCTTAAGGACAGGTTTAGAGGCAATTCCAAACACCCTTTTAAAACTGAAATGAACTTAAAACTGATATTGATACTTAACTAACCACTATCACTGATCAAGATAAGTTTAAATCACCTAATTATAGCTAATTAAACACATAAAAATCACTTGTGACCACAGACACACTTACAATCATAAACTGCAATATTGAAGAGAAAATAGAAATGAGAACAAAACTCACAATTGTCCAGCTGGTGCCACAGGCTAAACCCAAACCAGATTCTGATCTAACCTAACTAAATCTAACCCCAAAGCATCCTCTGCATCACCCACAACCATCCAAACTGCTATTAAGCTCAGTTTTGACTTTTGTTGACCATGCTACAAAACTACTTAAAAATGATTCCAAAGCTTGTGAAAAGCTTTAAATAGCTTAAATAACTTATTGTAACTCAAAATCAAACTGTTAAAGGCTTGGAAATAAGCTTTTGAAACTGAACTTCTCAACAGTGGATTATCAAAACATGAAATTTAACCAAACTTTGATATTGATTCTTAAAAGTACAATGCAATGCTATTTTAACTTAAAAGAGATACAATTAAACTGAAATTACAACACTTTGCATTAAACTAAGACATTTATAAAAAATTCGACATTAAGAAAAATTAAAAAGCTAACTACTCCCTTTGCTTGCTTCCTCTTTCTTCTTTTATAGCTCCATCTCTTTCTCTTTCATCTCTGATTAAATCCCATCAAAAATCTCCACCATTGGATGAGTTTAGAACAATCTTAGCCATTTGATGGTTTTGGCGCCAAAAAAATAGTTTTGATACTAGAGACAGGAACAAGGCTGCATTTAATGCAATGGGTTGTTAGGTGGGGAGGGGGGAGACAATATGTGAAGTAGGGTGGGTTGTTGGTGGCTGGAGGAGGGGAGTTGCAGACATAAATGTCGGGGGATGACAGGGAAAAGGGGTCGGGTATATTATTTTAAACAATGGGTGTTGGGTTGGTCGGGTTGTGGATTTGGACCGGGTTGGTAGATTGGGCCAAGGGGTGAGAGGATTGGGCTTGGCATAATAATAGGGTCCGGTTGGTTTGTGAAATTAATAACACCAAGGACCACAATTGTAACTTCTGAATTTCCAAGGACCAAACATGTAAATTATGAAGATGTAGTCAAGGGTTGGTTTTGCCAAACTTTAATAATCCAAGGGTTAATTTTTGACACTTTTGAAATTCCCAAGGACTAATTTTGACCATTTTTGGATTTTCAGGGACTAAACTGTAATTTCTCAAATATTTTTGGATTTTCCACCAAAGGACTAAATATGATAATTTATGTTTTCAAAAGGACCTTTGGTGACTTTTCTTTTAAAATAAATGCCTAGGGACTGATTTTGCCATTTTCTGAAAGTCGGGGGACTGAAACTGCCAATTATGCAAACTTTGCTCATTTTTCATCTGATTTTAAACATTTTGCATCTGAAACATATAAAATGCACTTTTGAGATATTTTCAGTATTTTGATGCATTTATGAGCATTTTTAAACGTTTTGCAATTCAGATTTAACCAAAAATGATGAGTATTTACACACTCATCAATTATATTCGTGTTTGTTCCCATTGTATATGTTGCAGGGTTGAGGGTCATCTTGTCAATGTTGTAAGTTTATAGTTTGTATTGTGAGGATAATCTTGTTGGTGTTTGTAATTTTAGCATATTGTTATACTATCTCTATTACATTAGACTAAAATACACCGTTCGTCCCTAAACTTGGCATGGTGCATCGTTATGGGACAAAACCCGGCCTTTTCATCGCCATAGGTCCAAACCTTGGCCACTAAATGCCAGAATCGTCCCTGACCAGAATGGGACAGTCAAACCGATTTCCTTTGAGGGTATTATAGACCATTCACTCTTTTGACCCAACCTAGTTAAAATGTAACCCAACCTTCAACCATATATGTATCGGCTACGACCAAGAGTGAACCCTAAAATACAATCAACACACATTCTACCCAAAGCAAAAAGAAAAACAATAATGGCACAAAACGATAAGGGGAAGGGTTTGTTGAGTTCGTTGAGGAAAGCAGACTGCGCAAATGAAAAGCGTTTGGGTGTTAAGAAGGAGAAGGAAGAGGATGACATCTTGTTATCAAAGTTTAACGATTTGGGAGAATAGATTAAAAATCTGGAAATTTTGTTTAAATATCTTAAGGAAAGGAAGGAAAAGAAGGAAAACGATGATAGGGAGAGTTGTGGGTCTAGCTAAGTGTATGTTTTGATGATAGTAAACATTTGTAGTTCTTGAGAACATGAAATCGATGAATAAAATTTTGTGTTCTTATTTAAGTAATTGTGTTTGATATCGTTTTGCATTTCTTAATAGGTTTGACTTACCCAAGTCATACCACAATAGTAAGTTACAATTTGTTGGTTTTCATAAGTTTGTTTGACTTTGCTAAGTCAAACAAAAAGATGTTAAAATACACCATTGTCAATACATTGTTGTTTCTTGCTAAAGCGTTTGCATTTTGAACCCGTGTTTTGAAACCACTTGCCTCTAATTTTTACGATACGGGGTGTTTGGTTTCTTTGTAACAACTTTTTTGATAAAAGGGGTCGTTTGGTTTAGGCGATACAACCGGATGTTTGTTGATACATTATGATTTAGTGCTAAAGTATTTGCATTTTCACCACATCTTTTTAAACCATTGCCTTTGCTTTTGCTGATACACGGGGGTGTTTGGTTTCTTGATTAAAGTTTCTTTGATACAAGGGCCTGTTTAGTTTTTTGATACAAGGGCCTGTTTGGTTTTCTTGATATAAGGGGATGTTTGGTTTTGGTGATACTAATAATGTAACATATTGGATTTCACATACACATCAAACCACAAACATACTTGAAGTACAAGAGATGAGTTTTAGAAAGAGAAAGCTAGAGGTTTGGGAACTTTAGTGAGAGAAAGAAAAATCTTATTATGAGCTCCAACTCTCTACCTTGGGAGGTAGAGAGTATTTATAGTACTTACATAAAACGCCACCTGACGGGCGTGGATCAGGGCATACGGTGGGTAAAGACCGTCCGTCCTCCACGATGTTACATAACTAAATACTACTTAACATTAAATAACTACGACTACGAGCTTTCTAACGATTACACATACTTGAGGTGACCGACACTTTAACCACTGGATTTTCCAAATCCTAACAATCTCCCCCTAAGGGAGGTCACCTCAAACACACATTACATTACATAGAAAAACAAACAGATATTACAATTGAGATTGTTCTTAGATTCTTGTTATGTAGCTTGTAGTCTTTGATTCTTCATCTTTGCATGTTTTGGATAATCTGAGTGGAGGTCTTTAACTGATCCACGTGATACTGAGTTTTGAGCTAGCTTTGAGATCATCAGCAACATTAAATCTCTGACTCATCCTTTGTGGTGTTGGTATTATGTGATTTTGTGACTTTTGTACCGACACCTTTATGAAAGTGGGCTACCTTTTTTATTCAAGCCTAAACTAGGAATGGGCTAATAGCAATAGCAAAAGAAAGGTTAAGGCGGTGAGGCGAGGTAAAGTAAATCAACAATAGGCCCTATCTAAAGAAGGGTCTAGTCTGAAGCTGGTCTCGTGCTAGATTCAACGCAATGGAGAAGGCGACATGAAGGCTTTCATCGAAGGCAAAGTGGTGGGAATTCTCTTTCAAGGCGCGCCTTGCGACTCATCCTAAGTGAGGGCTTAGCCAACGACGCGTGCCTTCACATTCGGATCATGATATCTTCTTATCAGAGTAGCGGAAGCTTTCGTTGATTCATGATATTGGCGGCAGCGTAGCAGAAGCATGGAGTGAAAATATCAGAGTCATTGATTTACCAATCATGATTTCTTTAGATATGAATGTGTTGTGTGAGCATGCGGCTATAAATTGACCGCTCCATTACGATCACTACAAGCGTCGAGGTGTACCGCGCATAAGACAGTTAGCAATAAAGCGCCGCGAAAGTGTCTTTGATCACTTTCGTGAATTGAGGTACACGGACCACCGTTCACCGTTGATCAGTACAAGTACTGCCTGTGATCAGGTATAATTCCGATGAATTTCCTTGACAGGGTTTCGCAGCTGCTCTAGCTGTTCTCAAACCGGAACGTCTCAAAGAAGACAACACGGAGTGAGTGAACCAGCGAAACAAGATTCACTGATTGATGAAAAGAGATTTGAAAAACAATCGTGTATTGCTCAATAGAAATTGTTTTTGCAATACAACGAAGGTTTTAATGAAAATCAATTATCAATCATAAACACCTTTTATATTGAGAAATAAGTACACAGTCGATGTGCTAAAGAAAAGAGTTTTTAAGTACAACGACCGGTTTTTCAAAGGTATCCGTCAATCCATAACCTGAACCGGGATTGATTCAAAAGATTGAATCTCTCCATTGTTTCTGTCCGGTTGTCACATGGTTGATCTATTGAATAGATCTCACATGCCACCTACCAGGAGCTTGTTTGATGTTGGCTCCAGAAGGCTTTCCATCTTCATCGTGAATATGTATGCATATCACTCAGATGTTCTGGCAATACCACAAGGATAATGCGTAGGACTCATAAGATATAATCTCTCTTTCCACATTGTGTGAAACAGAGAGTCTTCATTGTAAGGGTCCTAATGAGATTTATTGGATGATCTCTTGGCTCTAGACTCAATTGTGCACATTTGGTTCCTATGTCGGAGACTAGGGAGAGGGTCTCCTTCTTCAATATCAACAATCTCTAAGAGAAAGTCGATAGACTATGTCGGTTCCCCGTGAGAATGAAACAAGCCCTTTTAAGAGGAACTTGAGTGGTTTGAAAAGTTGAAGTGCAGTGCGTCACTGGGTCCATGACGTCTTGTCTTCAATACCGATGTTACCTTGGTAACCACCAGTGGTATATGAATTGAACCGGTTTTACGCCTAAGGTTGAATAAATGGAGGGCTATTTCTTTTCACCCTTTTCACATTCAATTCTGTTTCATTCTTCAACCCTTCGCTTACCGAGATTTCATTACTAGAACCTTGTTGGGTTTATTCCAGTACTAGCTCGATCTCAGTCCGCACTCTTCCCATATCTCACTTTTCTCCTTTTTTCATCATACCTAAGGACTTCTACACTATCTAGTGGATTGTCCCTGGTAGATCCCTCCGGTTCTGGCAGATCATGGGACCTCAACCTAACCTTATCATCCTTATATCACCATACATAAAGTAAAGTTGGTCGGTCTTTTTGGTATCGTTCATCTGCCATTGGAACCAATTGAAAAACCATTTGAAAAATCAATCAAGATATGTGATATATAATCAAGGCATTTTGTATCTTAATTGTTTTGATATTTTAGAAATGCTCCCCCTCAACATATGCATAAAAATTTAGAAATTGTTTAGCACATGGAGGCAAGAGATCTTTGAAATCGTTAGATTAAGAGTGAAATGTCCAATATTTTGATTAACATTTTCTAAAATGATCATCATCACTTCCCAATCAATTTGAGTAGATAAAACATTTTGAGGAAGGATGAGGTTTTCAAAAGTTTGCTCCCCCTCAATATGTACCTAGAATTTTGAAAGAATTTTGCACATATTAGAGGGAACCTGCACTTAGAGACAATTCAGTCACGTTTCAATAATTTGAGGTTTAAAATAGTTGCTCCCCCTCAACATGTGCATGGAAAATTTGAAATCGTTTGTCACTTGCGGGGAGGCAAACATGATAAACACTTATGAAACCATTTATCGAATTATCAGTTTAAATCCAATTTAAATCACAAATTCTCCCCCGATCACAATTATCAAATCATTTGAGATTTGTGATCTCCGTAGATTTAAATTGATTTTGAAAGCTTTTAAGGAGAATTGTGACTTGATTATGAAAGCGTTTTAACTGATAAGGATTGGATTTTGAGACTTTAAACTCCATTGATTAAACATGCATAATTATCTTTTGAAGACATAATAATAACCAAGGTCTGGAACCAATTGTGTAACAATTTGTAAAACATTTAGAATAAACCTTACTCATTTAAGTGCAAATTGTTTGAAAAGAACACTTTTTAATTTAAAAATCATTCTCCCCCTCAATCAATGACGAAAGTCGTTGATTGATGAATGAATTTTGACACTTGATAAGTTCTTTTGATTTTCAAAAATAGAGTCCGAAGTGTTTTTCAAAACAATTGACTTTTCAAAAGATTACAAATATTTTTCAGAGGAATCTTTAGAAGGAAAAATATTTGAAATTAAACACTTGTCTTGTTGATGACAAACATTTGTTTTTAGAATCAGAGCATTAGGTTTGAAACATGAGATAAAGCATGGCTCTGTTCTTTCTTTGAGAAGCGGGTTACTGCCTGAAATAACAGTAAACCATTGTTTCTCTTTCTCCCAAAAATATTTTTTGTTTTTTTTTTTTGTTTTTTAAGAACATTCGAACAACATCTAAAGTCCCGTATCATTCTTTGAATGACAGCATTAAGACCGTAGATATTATCGAATCGAGAAAAGCATGAGAAAATGACAATATTTTTGAGGTTTTTCGAATTTTTCAAATTTTTTATGGATTTTGAAAGTTTTATATTTTTCTATTTGATTTTTGAAGGTTTTGTAATTTTGTATTTTGTTTTTCGAATAGATATTTACAAGAGATAGATGAAGGAAAACCTTTACTCCTCTTCTTCCTCTTGAAGACGTTTGAGTGTTTCTGGTTGTAGGCTCTTAAGACCCAGTCGTGGAAGAATAAACTCAAAACGTTCTCTAGGGAGAGCTTTTGTGAAGATGTCGCTAACTGGTATCCGGTCCTCACAAAGTAAAGTTCCACCACACCGTTTTCAACTTGTTCCCTGATGAAATGATGTCGAATGTCGATGTGCTTTGCTCTTGAGTGTTATACGTTGTTGCATGAGAGAGCAATAGCACTTTATTATCACAGTCTGAGAGGGATTTTGTTAAATTCAAAGCCATAGTCGATAATTGGGATCTCATCCATAGGATTTGAGCACAACAAGATGACATGGCTATGTATTCAACCTCTGTAGAGGAAATAGAAGTACTCATTTGCTTCTTTGAAGACCAGCTCACAAGCTTATCACCCAGAAACTGAGCACCTCTAGGCGTGCCGACGAGTATCTTGACATCTGCATGATCGGCATGCATAGGCATTAGTGACATACCGGTGTCCTTCGGGTACCAAAGTCCCATATTGATGGTTCCTTGGAGATACCGAAAGACCCGTTTAACCGCTTCAAGGTGCTTTTTAGTAGGCTTAGCTTGGTATCTAGCACACATGCAAACAGCGAACAAGATGTCTAGTCTACTAGCTGTGAGGTACATCAGGGATCCAATCATACTACGATATTTTGTTTGGTCTACCATGATCCCTGAGTGGTCCTCATCTAGTTTAGTACGTTCAATCATGGGAGTGTCAACATGGTCACTTGAATCAAATCCAAATTTCTTTAAAATCTCATTTGCATATTTAGATTGATTTATGAAAATGCCTCCGGGACTTTGAGAAATTTGTAATCCTAAGAAAAATGACATTTGTCCCATCATTGACATTTGAAATTTAGAACCCATTTCATTTGAAAAGCGGTCACACTCATTGGGGTCAGTCGAGGCAAAGATGATATCATCAACATAAATTTGAACATGAATTAAATGTTTGCATGACTTCCTGGTGAACAATGTTGGATCAACTGCTTCTTTCTTTGAATCGGTAGATAGAAGAAACTTTGATAGCGTATCATACCATGCCCTTGGAGCTTGCTTTAAACCGTAAAGAGCCTTCTTCAAGCGATAAACGTGAGTAGGATGCTCTGGATTCACAAAGCCTTCGGGTTGGTTGGCGTAGACGACTTCTTTAAGATCTCCGTTCAGAAATGCCGTCTTTACATCCATCCGATAGACTACCATGTTCTTACTAGCAGCATTAGCCAAGAAGATTCTGATTGCCTCGATACGAGCAACAGGAGCAAAAGATTCTTCAAAGTCAATACCCTTCTCTTGACGGTATCCTTTAGCAACCAATCGAGCCTTGTTCTTTAACACATCACCATGCTCATCAAGTTTCACTTTGAAGATCCATTTTAGAGCAATTAATCATAGCACAATCGGGCGGTACTAACTCCCATACATCAAGACGATCAAACTCATGAATTTCTTCTTGCATGGCATTGAACCAACAATCTTCATTCATGGCGGTTTTAATGTCTTTTGGTTCGACCTTAGAGAGTACGGAGTTGAAGAAGCACCATAAGGCATCGGTTGCAATTTGTTTCCGTGTGGATCTTGGCGAGAGGGTTTCCAATGATGTTGTCCAATGGGTGATCATGTGTCCATTTTATAAGGTGTTCATGTGGTTGTTGTTGTGGAACTGAAGTAGCAGACTCGATATCTCCTGATGAAGAAGGTTCTGATGATGATTCAAGAGCAAAGATATTTTCAAATGGAGCATCTTCGGGAGAAGCAAAGGGATTAACTTCATCATTGATGCCAGACACAATTCCATGATGTACATTTGATGATTGATGAATTGTTGATGAGACAGAGTGATCAGCAGCAGGCGCTTCTTGACTTAATGATATTGAGACTGAAGGGTTCACTTCATTCACAGGGATAGGAGCAGCCTCTGTTGATGGAGTTGACATTTCATCAGCATTCGGTTCAAAGTGTTGATCAAACATTGGATCAAACAATTTTTTTAAATCATCTTCAGATGGAGGTACATATGGATTTGCTGGAAATGAGTTTGGTACAAGGGATGAACCAATGGGACTGTTTTGAAGTGCGGGTCGAAGGCTGGATTGTCAGAGCCATTTGACCGGTCAGCTCATCGAACATAACGTGTATTGTTTCCATGATATTTCGGGTTCTCTTGTTGTAGATACGGTAACCTTTCTTGTTTGGTGCATAACCAACAAAAACTCCAATATCTGCCTTTGCTCTTAGTTTACCTAAGTCTTGACCATCATTAGTTGGGTAACACAATGCACCAAAACACGAAGGAATGAGAGATTAGGTTTTCTATTGTGGACAAGTTCATATGGAGTTTTTCCATGAGCAGTGTGAATTAGGGACCGACTTTGAGTATAGCATGCAGTGGCAATGGCTTCAGCCCATAAAAATATTGGAACCTTTGAGTAAATCAGCATCGTTCTTGCGGCTTCCACAAGAGTTCGATTTCATCTTTCAACTACATCGTTCTGTTGAGGAGTTCGTGGAACACTTCTTTGATGACTGATTCCAACACTTTCATAAAACTCACTAAGTTGTTTATTAACAAACTCAGTTCCATTGTCTGTTCGGATGATTCTGACAGTTTTGTTAAGTCGAACCTGCAGTTGTTTGATAAGTTTGATGATGATATCTGGAGTTTCATCCTTTGTCTTGAGGAACTTAACCCAGGTGAATCGAGAGTAATCATCAACCACAACTAACACGTATTTCTTCCCAAAGATGTTCTGCACTCTCATGGGTCCACATAAGTCCATGTGGATTGTATGAAGAACTTCTATAACAGAGTTTGTAGGTTTAGGTTTGTGAGCATACTTCTTGCTTTTTCCCAATTGGCATGCTGAACAAAGATGATCCTTTTCATACTTTAGTCTAGGTAATCCTATAACTAAGTCCTTTCTGGAGAGATCATTGATGGTGCCGAAGTTCAAGTGATTGAGACGACGATGCCATAACCAAGACTTGGTTTTTGAAGCCTTTGACAACAAGCAAATTGGAGAGGACTTCATCATATCTTCGATAGAGATGGTGTATAGATTTGAACCACGTGTTCCTCTTAAAAGTTCCTTACCATCAAGTTCTCTAACGAAACAAGTATGTTTTCTGAAGGCCACTTCTAGATCAGAATCACAGAATTGTCCGACAGAGAACAAGTTATGACCAAGACCTTCAACATAATATACCCTGAAGATAACACTATCACCGACAACATAATCTCCATAACCCATAATAGCACCGAAATGATCGTTACCGAATCTAACAGTCCTGATGAATTTGCTCACGAAGTTCATGAGCCGCGACCGGTCTCCAGTCATATGCTTGGAACCGCCTGAGTCCAGGTACCACAGAACGATTTGAACGATCTGCAGTTGAACACAGACAAGAATGGATAACTGGATAATTGGGATCCCCATGCAAGAATGGGTTCCACTTGGTTAGTAACAGTGATTGGAACACCCACATCAGAAATAGAAACATCCATATCAGAAATAGAGGCAATGGAATCATTAAGAATAGATGCAGTACTAGTGTCCGTATTTGACCTATTCAAAGTATGTTCACTTCTTAAGGGAATAGTTCTACCAGTAGGCATCCATTTTCTAGTGGGCATTGTCTGATTAATCTTATGACCAACAGGTATCCATTGATAACCTATCTTACTAAATGTTCTTCCTGTGGGTTTTCACTGTTTTCTAACTTTCTTTCGTTTTTGCCTTCTAGCCTTCTTAGCATGATTTTTTTCATTAATAATTTCAACTGGGCATTTGACAGCATTAGACAAATCATTCATACCACATTCAAGATTATTAACAGAAACCACGCAATCATCATTACATGTTTTGCCAAAAGTAGTAGAATTCGCATTAATTACAGTACGCTTAAAGCTAACACTAGAATCAACACGATTTGTTTTATTCAAATTCTCCCTACGGTGACCTTCTACTTTCTTCCAATGCACATTCTTAGCTTGCGAGGTCCTATCATTCCTTGTATTGTCTTGAGACTTTGACCTGCTCGCTTTAATGTCACTGATTACTCCTATAGAGGGAATGGGAACATTAGTTGGTTTTGCTACTTTTTGCCTTTCTTGTTTTGATGTGTTGGGATGTAAGCTATTTGAAGGCGTACTGAAGTTCACTTTCTTAACACTAGATGTCTTTGGGATCTGAACTGCTTGAAGGCATACTAAGGTTCACATTCATAACATTGGGCATTGAATGAGTTGCATACTTGGCACTAGGCATGGAACAAGGTATCAAGGGATTGACTTGTTCACCTAAGGTTTTAGGGCATATTGTAATTAGGCATTCTAGAAGTTCTTGAGATCGTTTGGCATATAAGCATGCATGGCCAATTGCATTATCATGTGGTTTCTCTATCTTATCCTCTTCTACAATCTCACGAAGACATTCTAGACTATCCTTAAGGTATGAGAAATATGTTTGAATGGCAAGTTTGTTATTCCTAAGATAAGGAGGAACATATTTCACAGACAAAGCATATTTATTACCGACATGCACCTTTGAAGCACCATTCTCTCCATTTGTCATTGGCATTTTCCCTTTGACCTGACTGTTCATATTCTCAATTTCTCTTTGCAACGAAGTTATTTTTCATTATTTTTGTTACGAGTGACTTTTATTGACTCAAATAACTCATTGAAATGACGTTTAACCTTTTCATTTTCTTCTAGAAACCTCTCATTTTCCTTTTGTAAAGTATTAACCAAATTTTGAAGATGAAAATTTTGAGAAATCCGAGAATCTAAAGGAGGAGGCATTAGGGAGCCAGTCACATTGTTCTTTTCACCTTTTAACTGAGAAATTTGGGCTTT
This sequence comes from Chrysanthemum makinoi, assembly GCA_910596185.1. NCBI lineage: Eukaryota > Viridiplantae > Streptophyta > Magnoliopsida > Asterales > Asteraceae > Chrysanthemum > Chrysanthemum makinoi. Next base: position 170,643,498 of record OU343219.1, on the reverse strand, counting down.
CAACTTTCTGATCGTGTTACAGTGAGCTTGAATCTGTTCATCACGTTTGTATATTTCAAAAGCGCATCAAACTCGGAACATCCGTGGATATCTTGATATATGAGGTTTTAACATTTTCTTTGAGATGTTGATATTTAAGTTGTAAATCAAAATGTTCAACTTCTAGTTTAGAAAAATGTTTTACCAAAGTATCGTGATCATCCTGTTCAATTTTCTCACTTAGTTTAGAGTTTTTGATTTCAAGCTCAATGACACGATCATGGGAGACTTTTAAAGCAACAGATAGTTCATGAAATTGAGAAGCATTAATGGAGCAATTTGTAGCAGTGTAAAACACATCTTGAGCAATACATTCAGAAATAAGATTCTCATTCAAGGTATGCAAGTTTTTCCTCTCAATCTTATTATATTTTAATGCTCGCTCATAGTCACTAACCTCAACTATCATTGCATCAAATTCCTTTTCCATTCCTTTAATATCCGAATCTATCCCCTTTTTAAGACTCTCAAAATGATCTTTTAGTTGTTTAAAGAAAGGCATAACCTCAGTTAAATAGCATTCTTTTGTTTGCTCAAAACCCCTTTCCCCTTCATTATCCCGATTGGGTGTGATCCTTTTCTTACAAGTTTTCTCAAAATCGACAAATAGTTGAAAAATAACAAATTGACTGATTAAGGTCTTGCTCTTAGTGACAATAGTTCTAGGAACTAAATGCATTGGTGTATTTGGAGGATACACAGTCATTTCGAGGCATTTTCCTAAGGGGAGGGTTTGTTTCAACAAGATTTTCAGCTTTTTTCTTATCTAAGTCCCTTTTCCAGAAAACTTGTTCAGGTGTTAACAACGTTTGAGGCTTAAATTTGTTTAAGGAGATCCAGTTTTCCTTCTTGTAATCATGGGGTTTGATTGTGATGTTATTCTTTTTACATACAGGATCTTCTAGCTTCTTATTCATTTTCTCCCTAGATGCATCATCTAATTTTCTATCTTCCAAAGTGCACTCAACGCAACTAGGTTTCTGTCTAGGTTTAAGAATCTCATTGCCATCATAAATTACATTTTGAGCTGCTTTTGCAATCTTACCGTACTCAGGGTTATGTTTATCTATAATGGGAACACTATGCTTATCGCTTTGAACTCTATGCTTAGTGACCATGTGAGCAGTCTGAATGGTATTCCCTTGTACGTACAACTTATTTTCAAGCTTGTTCTTCAAAGTTTTTAGATTAGAAAAATCATTCAAAAGTTTTGATTCCTTAGCATGAAATTCTTGCTTAAGCACTTTAACATTTTCTTGAAGTTCTTGTTTTTGCTTAGCAGTTTTAGAAAACTTTTCTTGTAAGGAGTTTAACTCTTGTTTTAACACTTCTTCTCTAAAATTACTTTTTCTAATAATTGTACGCATTTGGTTATCCAACTCCTGCTCACGAGTAGTTAGCTCAAAGTTAGCACGTTGTTCATAAATGGCAACTCGTTCTTTATAGGCATTAAGTTCAGAGATCACAGAATCATCAGGGGCACATGCAGTGTATTCATTAAAAACATAGTCATCGTTGACTGCAGAAGATGCATCACTTGATACGACCTCACTTTCACTTTGTTTCACATATTGATCATATGGGACAACATTGACATTACCCATATTTTCAATATTTGACTCAATAGTTTCAGTTGATTGTACTTTGTCATGCATCTTTTGCACATCAGCCTCATCGTATAGTTTTAATACCTCAGAGATGATTTTGTCTTTGGATGGACCAACTTGTGGTGATGAAGCAACTTTAGGAGAGACCATTGGAGAAATGCTAGCCATGAAAATGGTTTGTGCAGTAGGTTCATCATCAATATCAGAGTCGTATGCATCACAATCAGCTACTTGAAAGGCATTCTGATGATTATGGCCTATCTCCTGAATTGGTTGCTCATCCACATCTGCATCATACGTCTTGGCATTTCCCTTAGCAAGAAACAACAACTCTTCTTCATCCAAAGCTGCACCATTATCCTGAGCTTGAACAAGCAACATCTTATCCCTGAAGTACTCTGCATTCTGAGGGCGTTTTGGCGATGTGCAGTTCCTTGCAATGTGTCCCTCACCTCCACAGTTGTAACATTTGATTGGCTTAGTTGGACCCTGGTTTCCATTCGTTCCCCTATTCTGATTTGCAACATAACCTCTACCAGCTCCATCTCTTCCTTGTTCATAATGTCTTTCTTGAATTGGTTACACCATAACTTTCTCATCTCTGACAGTGGCTTGATTGTGTGGATTGGATGCAGTTCTGAGATTGTTGTTGGTGTGTGAAAGAGAGTTCATGTTTTGACTAATCAGAAGAGCCAGTTGATTAATGAAGTTTCCCACGTGTGCATCAGCATCAGCTTGTTTGAACATAGGATCGGGGAATGAGCTTGTGATTACCATTACCCATGGGTATAACTTGAGATGCTTTGGTGGTAATTCCAATGTTTGAGTAGAAGCAGTTGAATCATTTGATGAGCTTGTCTCTCCTTGGTTAGTTTTGAACTGATCAAGAATCCTTTTTCAAACATAGCATGTCTCTCATTCTGAAGAAGGAAGGCATAGAGTTGCTCATAGTTTGTTTCCTTCAATCCTTTAGTTAGCTTCACAGAGGTGACAAACTTATGCCATTCGGGATTCATGTTGTTCACAAATTTAGAGTTCAGCTGAATGTTTGGCATGGTCATTCTGATGTTCCTCATGTCATTAACAAGCTTGTGGAATCTCACGTAATACTCATAAACACTCTCTTCTGGTTTCATCTTGAAGTGCTCAAATTCATCATAAATCGCTAACACCAAGTCGCTAAGAAACTTAAGAACAAGTCGCTATCAAAATTGAAAGCAAGTCGCTACCTTATCAAGTCGCTACCCGTAGTGGAGTATCCACCAACAGTACTTTTTGTCGGTTTGTCTCTAAAGGCAAGTCGCTAGGACCAAATCGCCACCAAACAACACTACAACTCGCTAAATTTTTCTGAAGCAAGTCGCTATCAAGAAAAATACACCGAGAGCCAAGTCGCTAACTTGAAAAACTTCCAAAACACACTTTTCAATCCAAAAACAACCCAACCACGATGATTCAAGCCTTCCAAATCAAAACCTAAACACTTATGATGATCCTAAACACAAAAGTACAATCAAAATCCAAACTTTAACACTAGAGATCAACCAAATGATTCAAAAACCACTAAACTTTCTCAAACTCAAAAACCACCTAAAAACCACTAGAAATCCAAAGATATGTAAGAGATGATCTAACCATGGCTCTTGATACCATTTGTAACATATTGGATTTCACATACACATCAAACCACAAACATACTTGGGCGTACAAGAAATGAGTTTTAGAGAAAGCTAGAGGTTTGGGAACTTTAGTGAGAGAAAGAAAAATCTTATTATGAGCTCCAACTCTCTACCTTGGGAGGTAGAGATTATTTATAGTACTTACATAAAAGCCACACTGCGGGCGTGGATCAGGCATACAGTGGGTAAAGACCCGTCCGTCCTCCACGGTGTTACATAACTAAATATTACTTAACATTAAATAACTACGACTACGAGCTTTCTAACGATTACACATACTTGAGGTGACCGACACTTTAACTACTGGATTTTCCAAATCCTAACAAATAACACTAAAATACACCTATTATGACAATACAAGAATAGATTAAACAACACATAACCCAAATGATATTTTATCATTAATAAAGTCTGTTAAACATCATAACCAACTACATCAAATCTAATTTACATACCCTTTTTAGCAAAACTATCACCCAAAAGACCGCCTTTATCTACCCCATGGAAAACCAAAAATTCAAGCATTATGTTCAGCCATTTTCTTAACAAACTCTTGGTTGAACCGAATACCTTCATCTGTTTGACCAACAATCTGTATGAGTTGGGCAAGTTGGTTTGTGTGCCTCGAGTGGATTTTGGTCAGCGCCTCCACACAGTCAAGCGCAATTCCACGAGGTCCCAGAGCTTGATTCTCTTCTATCAGCTCCCTACGCTTGATGATTCCTGTCTTCAGATGCTGAATGCACTGAAGAACTAGCTTCCTCATAATCCCTTCTTGGGCAGCCTCTTCTTCAAACCAGATAGCCATACGATCATTCAAATTTGGCGAATCAGCCACCTCCATGAGTTCATTTAAAATGGGGAAATCTGCCATTGGAAAATTGTTTGTATGTGGAAAAAGTGGTAGATGAGTTTATCGTTTGGTGTGAACTAGTTAATATCGTCTCCGGTAAGAGACGGTCAAGGGTCTAATAGTTACTTTTTTTCACACTCGGTCCCTGAATTTGTCTTGGCAGTCGTTGTCATACTTAAAACTCCCGCCCAATAATCACTTTAGAATACACAATTGGTCCCTCAAGTTGCCAACTTACGTAAAACCATTAGAAGTTTGACTTTGTTAAGTCAAACTTATAAAACATATCAAATTATCAATTCACTCCAAAACAAATATTTAGTAATGGTTTTGATATATTGACTTTTCAAAGTCAAATACCATTCTATATATTATTGAACATTCCACTAGCCATCCTTATCATCAAAATTAAAATACCATTATGCCTTTTGCAATTAATCTTCCAAAGGTTTTCAATCCTTCTGACATTACGACTCTCGTTCACAGTTAACCCATTCACCATTTTCAAGTATTGACTAACTAAAGTAAACTCGAAATGCAGTTTTACTTGCTACAATCAAATTAAAATGCTAAATGAAAGTTTGACTTTCGAATGTCAAACTTTCATCACCTACAATACACACAAACAACAACATATGAACAATCTAATTTTAAGCAAACCATATAAACAATTACTGTACAAAATTACCAAAACTATTTTGCAACATTAATTGTCTAAGGGTATTCAACCCAAACTTAAACTACAACCAGTCAAAGAAATCTACCACAGCTGTGGGGGAAGCTCGGTGGAGTTTCAACAGCTTCCTAGCCAACTCCCAGTTATTCCTGGTATTTTCATTCCCATCATGACTCCTATCGCTTTGCCTGATATTGATTGTCTTTAGCGACCGGGAACACGCAAGTATACACTTTATTAAAGTTATTTCATGCTCCGTTCTGGGAAAAGCTCGAAACACCACCGTCTGTAGCTGACCATGGCTGAATGTGTTTGTGTCTACAACAGTGGAACATTTTTGCAAAGGTAGATCACTAAGCGTGTTTGCTGCCTAAAAAATCAAATAGTGTTGAGATACACAAACATGGCAATTTAGAAATGTTTTATTTGATACATATGCATTACAACATTACACTTACTCTGGTATCCAGCATTTTCAAATTCGGAGATGACCGAATCATTACAATGGTGAACGCTACCATAACACTATTCCCAAAATCGACATCGGACAGCTTAAGATTAATCAGGGAAACAAAGGACACCTTCATCCTAGGATTAGCTTCATGTATCAACTACAAGAAGTTTTACATATTAAATTTCATTACTATTACACATCTCTATAACATTGTTAAATTATAAGTTGTAAAACTGAAATTGTTCTTACCGTGCAATCACCAAAATCCAATGTAAGGGTCTCAAGATTTTGAAGTCTTGTCAAGTGAAAGATATCGGATGTTGTGATTGTCGTCACAACATTATAACGACCTAATGACAAATGTAACTTCTTCAAATTCCCAAGTTTTGCAATATCCCATAGTCTCATCTCGTTTGTACTAAGACGATTCATTTTAAAAGACTCAAGTGAGGGACAACCAGCAATAAAGTCCCAAACTGTACCACTTAGAAAATTGACATGAATCAATTCTAGGCTCAGTAGATTTGGAAAGCCATGAAAATATTCCAAAGTAGCCATAGCACAAACATGAAGTACCAGATGTTTCAACTCACTACGAGAGTAAAGTTGGGTTGGGAACGTAACTGGGTCACCATACCAGTTTGTAATAATCAGCTCCTCAATTCCATTGTCAGCCAAAAACAAGAGCCACTCATGAAACTGTTCATAATGAAAGTTGTCTATTCCAATAATTGATCTTGGCTCTACAGCGAAGACAAACTTTCTTAAAGGACCCATAAGCCGATTTAAGAATCTAGTAACAAGCCTACCATCAAACTCGTATGTTAAATAATAAAAGAAATACTCATCAAGTATGACATCGGTGAGCAAAGTCCACTTAGACCTCCAGTTTCGCGCTAAACTAGAGTTTCTTACCGCTTCTAACAAAGGTAAGCGATTCAAAATGTTAGTGATGACTTCATCTGGCATGTTGGTAAAACGATCGATCGACATGGTTTTGTTGGAAGTTGGGTTGGTGTTTTGAGTTCTGGAAATGAGGATTTATGTTCTTTATTTCGATTTGCAGTTTATCGTTTCTGGATAATGTGGTTTTATGTGATTGGTAAAGTTGTTTGTTGGGTGGGTGTATTGGTTCCCGCGAAATTAAATGCAGCGTATCAGGGAAGAAACGGCTAGTAGCCATACTCAAAATTGGTCCCTGGGTTGAAGGTTGGGTCAAAAAAGTGAATGGTCTGTAATACCCTCGAAGGAAATCGGTTTGACTGTCCCAATTCTGGTCAAGGGACGATTCTGGCATTTAATGGCCAAGGTTTGGACCTATGGCGATGAAAAGGCCGGGTTTTGCCCCATAACGATGCACCATGCCAAGTTTAGGGACGAACGGTGGATTTTAGTCATCTATACTACTTATAATACACAAACCACTCTCTCTCCTATTTAATTTTCAGACTTTTCAGACTTCAAAGTACTAAAGCATGATGTACAACACATTAAAGCACAAAAATTCAGACTTACAACCACATATGCATAATATACACCACATTTATACACATATTAAATATAGAAACCACATTAATACATCCAAGTACAGTTTGCGTATGGGAAAAGATTCCCAGCCCCACACAGAAAAAACATGCTTTATAATGCATTTAGTTTTTCTAACCAAACCCGACATCAAAATGAGTCAACTCAGACTTACGAGATGAAGAAGAAGACTAAGGCTCTTGACAGAAATACGAGATGAAGAAGAAGACTCAGACTTAACCACGACCACAAACTAAATACTAAACTCTTGACTTCAGATTATCACATCACAAGTCAAAACCGAAAATGAAATGAAAAACATTCGGACTGTTAAGTTTCAAAAACCAAACTCCACCAACTCCATCTCTATTCTAATCCCTCAACCACAATAAACTCCATATCTACAAATCAATTATAGATCTCAGTTTTATTTTCTTTCGCTTGGTTTAAGGAAACATCAAAACATTGAAGGTTCATTCGAAAGAAAAAAAAATCATCATCAATCAATACATACATGAAGACTCGAAAACTATTGTATCTCAGATTTATTTCGTGCTCATAGATAAATCTGACCTTGAAGGTCTTCACATGAAACATCATCACTGACCAATTTGGAAGTCAAAACTTCATTTTTTATCCGAACTAAAAGAAAAAGAATCATAACAAAATTGCTATTCTCTTTTTCTTGGGTTCGTTCTCAAACACAAACACAAAAACCAAAAAAACAAACGTCTAAACACAAATAAATCACCTGCCCGAGACCCAAAGGATCTTGATGTCACGTTATGATGTCTTGAGTCGTTGAAGCAGAACACGAAGATATTTGGTACGAGTGTGGTTGTGTATTAAGTGTTTAATTTGATTATGATTGTGTTTGATGTAGTGATGGAGATTGATCAGTGATTTGATGAGATCTAGATTGGAGAGTTTTTGATGGAAGAGAAATATAGTTTGTAGTAGGCGTACATATTAGAAGTGAGTTTTAGGGTTAGGTTTGACTGAAGTGTGAATAACGGTGTGATCGTACGTTTTATCTTGGTTATAACATTCGATGCTTAGATTGGAGTTGGGCTCAACTAATGGATCGGGTCTATGGGACTTTGGAGAGTATTATTTCATTTAGTATGGGCCGGGTATTACAATCTGTTACCAGTCATGGGGCTGAAATTGACAAATAATTACATGGGCTGGTGGTACTCGAATATATGTATATCATGGCCAAATGTCTCTTCTAATCTGAATTAGATGTTTAAGTAACGATGTAGCATTTGGCTTGATAATTGGTATGATTCATACAATGAGCCTTCTAAAATGTTACTAAAGTTTTCGTTATAAAAAATATATAAATGAAAAACATTTTTTCGCCGCAAAATATAATCACAGGGTGCCCGCCGCCGCATTGCGCGGGTACCCTGCTAGTTACATTATAAAGCATTTGAGACATGTTCAGACTGAAAGTCTTAAAATATTAAATCAACACTTACTAAATATAGAATTGTGTTGGTTTTGCTATCAAATCAATAGCTTGCAACATACTCATTATAAATAAATGCAAATTGAAATAAGTATATGTATAAATAGCATTAGTTACAACACTTTAAAACAATTTTTGTAAACATGTTTCATTAATTGAAAAAATACAATGTAAAAATAATACTCCGTATAAGAAAAAAAATGTCGGTAACAATAACTATCTATTAACTTTTCAACTCTTCTAATAAATATTTTAAAACACTCATAAAATAAAAAATACATATTATTATACATATTATACAAACTAATAAAACACAAAAACTTCGTACAATCTATATGCAAACAAGTTGATGGTACATATGGTTTTAAAAATCGGATCGCACCAGACCAACGGTTCAACCGGGAACCGAAATCGCCACAAGTTCGGCTAACAAATAAAAGCCGTCCGAAAATAAACCTGAGATACCCGTTGGAACAGGTAAAAATGGATGAAATAAATCATGATCGCTTTGTCCGATTAAGTTGATCATAATTAAGCTAGTAAAATAAGTCATGATCGCTTCATGATTCTATCATTTCTTTTGAAGTTTTCTCGTACTAAACTCTCATCTCCTCGATCACTTTCCTACCCTCAAAGCCATGATGGCTCTATCCCTCTCGAGCTCTCCCCCTACCTAGGTCATTCTTATCACGTTCTCTTCTATATTTCGTTTCTTCTTTATCTCGATGTTAGATATTTCTATTTGTTCCATTTTGTCAGCCAAATATTCTCTAAATCATAATGATATTCTATAAAGACCTCTTAAAATTTTAGCTATAAGAATATAGTCACAGTTGAAAAAAGAAAGAATTTCATTAAAAAAAATAGTTATAAATGAAAACTACTTTGTCAACAGAATAAAATATAATTTTGATGAAAAATAATTTGTGATACGACTACATCTGCCTTATTAATTACGGGTAATAAATACATGTAAAAGGGTATTATATACAGTAAAACCTTTATAAATTAATAGTGTTGGGATCGAGATATTTTATTAATTTAGATAGATATTATTATATCGATAAATTAATAATTTATTAATATAAAAAGGTTAAGTTTTACTTATGACTTTAAAATTTGAATGTCTAATATACTAGCTAGTTAAAATGTATACTCATTAGAGATTAAAAATATATTTGAAAAACAAGTTCCAATTAACATTTTATGAATTCATATTCACACTTTATGAAAATAAAATTAACACTTTTTGTTTCAATACGAGAAGATAACGCACCAACTCTTTAGCGCAATAAAGAGATTTTAAGATAAACTCAATATAGATTTGAAGTTCAGTAAAAAAACAAGTGACTATGGATTCATTTTTTACTAACCGATCTTAGGATTTTGAAGTGTATCTCACACACACATACACACATATACATATATATATATGGAATTTTTAGTAATTATTAATTTACAATTTCGTTGAGACTAATATATATACTGGGGTTTAAAAAAAAACTATTATCGTATTATTTTATCGATTAGAGTCCAATTTGTCTTGGTCCCAAGTTGGGACCGGATAAATTATTAATTTTGTCGAGGTTATTAATTTATCGAGTATTAATTTATAGAGGTTTTACTGTACGTTCTTTGCAACTAAATTGTTTTTTTTTTCCTCCTTAGATTAGTGAACTTAACAAAATTTCAAGGTTACTTTGACTTACAACCCTAACACTCATTTTTTTAGATAAAATAAGTAACATAAATCTCATATTTTGTGAGTTGAGTCGTGAGTGACATGCAAACATGATTTTAATAAGTCCAGTGACTCAAGCATCGTGTTTGTAAGTTCAATGATTTATATGAACAATATTATAGTCTAGGTGAAAAAATAAAAAAAAACAAAAAAAAAAACGCGAAGTTCAGTAACATCCGTCTATATGAAATCTATACGTTGCTATGATGTACACTAGCTTTAGGAGGTGTTTAGTTAAGCCTCTTGAAAGGAGATTGTTGTGTTATGTGACCATATCTCCTAACATATGATGTGTTATCAAACATATTTATGTCTTTAACTCTAGCTTTTTTAGAAGTGCCTAGTTAAGTTTACTGTGTTTTGATTACAAATAATTGTTAAAGAAGGTTAGCTAAAGCACTTTTTGATATGTTATTCTCCTAATCAAACTATAATGTAAACGTTTCTTATTCCTCGTGGCTTTCTTGGTTCAAGGTGTTGCGGATGTGTTCTAGCGCTAAAAAAGTTCTAGAAGGAGTTTTTTATACAACTTGGTGGAGCATTTGGGTTTTTCGAAATCAGCTTCTTTTTCCGTCAAAAATTCCTCAGAAAAATGTTATTTTTGATGATGTTGTTATGCTCTCTTTTTCTTGGCGTAGTGCTAGGCGTAAAAGTAGTATTGGTTGGGATAGTTGGCTTCAACACCCTATTTACTTTTCTTGTAATGTTCTAGCTTCTTGCTAGTGGTTTTCTAATAATATCGTTGCCATTCAAAAAAAAATAATGTAAACGTTTCTATAATCAAATCAAACGAATTAGATTTTCTTTTGCATAAGTTATAACCCATTGAGTTTATGCGGTTTTCATTAGCAAACGTTGAATTTATGTTCAATCATTCTACTTTTAGAACATTAGATATTCAAGAAACTATACAAGTGTTTAATTTAACGTACAGAAAATACAATATTGCATAGATGTTTGTTATCACCTTCAGTTCGGTTAAAAGAGACAAATAAATAAATAAATAAAATAAAATAAAATAAAAATTTGCAATAGAAAAAGCAGAATTATTAATTTCGATTACCAAATATTAACTGTTCAAAAGTAATTTTATTCAGAACGAATTTTTTTGTATTTCTGACGAGTAAAATCTCTTTTTGAATATGTCACAACATATACTTAATGGCCGAACAGCAATTTTTAGTGATCTATAATACATTTTGTAATCTTTTTTACGAAAAGCCAAAATTTTTACTCTTCCGTTCTAAAATATAAGTCCATTTTAACTTATTGAATCGAATTTTGATCTTAAATATTTTTGCTTTTATTATATAATACTTGATGAAAATTATACCAAATAAAAATATATTTAAAACACAATTTATTTATATATTTTGCGTCAAATATAAAATAATACAAACAAAAATATTTATGGTCAAAGTTCGATTCAAAAAGTTAAATTGAACATATTTTAAACGACTCCAACGAACAAAACAACTGAACTTTAAAATAAGAAACAAAATGGCAAAAAGACTACGAATGACAAAAAAAATAGACTACAAGACCCATCACTGGAATTAGACCTCCAAACTTCTTCGGTTGAAAATCTACTTGTTCCAGTTTAAATTACGAGCTGACTGCTGAGCAGCGCATGCCAATCCAAAAGGACGATCGAGAGCCTTAAAAACTTAAATTGATGGAAACAGGTCTTCCTATCGAATCGCCATCACATAATCAATATGAGTGTCAAAAATCTTGTTCTGCCATCTCCATTCTCCATATAAATCAAATGACAAAAATAAACTCCTTGCAATATTAATCTTGAAATAAAATAGTTTTCTAGAATCTAAAAACATTGAAAATCAGTCAACAACATAAAGTTTTTTGTTTTTTTTTGAGGCCGAATAACATTAGATTAGCAGCCAAAAATGCTTTCTGTCGTACATATTTATATATTATTCCAAACATATATTCTATTTGTTATATTTAAAATTTGAAACTATTAAACAAGTGAAAACAAAATTTACTGTAACATATGCCTTTTTGAGATGGCATTTGTAACGAAAAAACAAAATGCGCGCCTTTTTCTCATTGATTTTGCTATCACAAATTCACAATAATTTTCTCCATGACAAAAACAGATGATTTGTGCACATCTTTAAAAAGATTGTTGATAATGCGTAGGTGTGATGGTTGATATGTTTTTTCACTCTTAAAAAAACATGTTAGGTTCAAAATTCATAATGATATATACATGCAGAAATTAAAGCAGTGTTGTAGAGATAAATATAACCAGTGATAAACATGAATCAAACCAGCCTGTAAGATTTTATTTGAGGGGGCGATGCATGCGCCAAGAGAAGGTTTTGTATAACTCTACATGTTGATCGAATATGCGACAAATGCACATGACAAAATCATATGATGCATGCCTAGCTTATATATGAAAGCAGCAGGTTCTTAAGGTTGGCGACGTGTGACGTGTGCTATAAATTATAATGGGTCTTAGAGCAGACGGTGTGGAGTTGGTTGTGGCTCGCCGTGGGTGACGTGGAGGTCCGTCGTCGCTCGCCGCCACACCGACCTCCCTCGTTGTGGCTCGCCGTGGACAACAAAATCGTGGGGACGACGAGCTTAGCTTCTGACACAAAAGCAACAAAGTTTACGTTATAACGTAAACTTAATTTTTAACGTAAACTTTTTTTTTTCAAACGTTAACTTTTTTTTTAAAAAAAACCCACCACTCCTATATAAACTATCTTCATCTTCATCATTTTACACATCTTCAAACCCAAAATACATAACAAATCTTTCTTAACCAACAATATCATTTTACACAATGTCTCAAAACCCACATGACGGAGGATACTTCACAAATCTACTTAACTCAAACCCACAACAATACGGGGGTTCTTCAAACCCGTCTACCCCTCTTGACCAATTCCAACCCGTCTCCACAAGAAATAATACTTAACCAACAAGTATCGGTTTCAACAAGCATTCGCAGCTTACCCCTCCGATTTCAATCACCTCAGTTTTAACCCGTCACAATCTCCACGGTTTTTAACCCGTCCCGGTCTCCACAATTGCCTCAAATGGAATCACAACCGACCGGTTCACAATTCAAAGTTCCAAAAGCACGTGAACCGGCAAAAGGCAGGGGCAATAAGTCGAAGGCAAAAAGCTGCTGTAGATTTGGGCGGGGCGATGACGAATGTTTAAGTCATAGCACAAGCGGACAGGAGGAAGTGGACCAAGTCTGAAGAAATGTTACTTGCGCAGTGTTGGATAGAAATTTCCCAAGATAAAGATATGGGCAATGACCGTCCGGAGGAGTACTTTTGGAACGACATTCTCGAAATGTTCAATTCTAAGACAACCGATAACCAGCGTGGCAAGAACATGATAACGGGTAAATGGACAAGGATTAACGGTGATTGCTAGAAGTTCAACTTGTTTACAAACATCTTCAGCGTCGAAGTGGTGAAAATGAGCAAGATCATGTCGAGAATGCCAAAGTTAACTTTATGCATCGTTTTGGTGGGAGGGAGTTTTGTATGAAAAATGTTGGGTTGTTTTGAAAAATTATCCCAAGTGGGATGCAGAAGATCCTATTGACATTACGTGTCTCGAGGATATATTGGGCGGACAAACGACCATACGAAGAGATGGATGCAAACGGCGGAAAGAAAGCGAAGTCGACTTCAACGTCAAGCGGCGCAAGCTCGGTGGAAGTCAAACGAGTAGTTTTTCGGGACATATATCCGAAATATATGCTCAAAAAGCCGATGCTCAAAGGGCGGGTTAATATACAAAAAAGTTACTAAACTTTCAAAAAAAATTGTCCTAAGTCACTAATGTTTATCTTCTGTCATCTAGGTTACTATACTTCACAGGTTTTTCACATATGTTACTAAACTTTTTTATATGTGTCACCCTAGTCACTACAGGGAAGGGCAACCGGTTGTGGCACACTTTTTCAATATATGTGTCACCCAAGTCACTAAACTTTGCCAAAAATTTGTCTTAAGTCACTAATGTTTCATTCCTGTCATCTAAGGTACTAAACTTTGCTTAAAATTTGTCCTAAGTCACGATGAAAAATTTGTCCTTAGTCACGAGTTGTGGCACATGTTCTTGAATCTTTAAAATTATACGCTTTTATTCATTTTCATTCGTTTTTATACATTTTTATTCATTTTCATTCGTTTTTATACGTTTTTGTTTGTTTTCTTACGTTTTTGTCCGTTTTTTTACGTTTTCGTCCGTTTGTCCCATTTTTCGTCTGTTTTTATATGTTTTATGTTTTCATCCGTTTTTATCGTTTTGTCCGTTTTATCACGGTTTTGTACGTTTTTATACATTTTTATTAGTTTTCATCCATTTTATATGTTTTCATCCGTTTTTATACGTATAAAAATAGAAAAACGGGCAAAAACATAAGAAAATGGGCGCGTAAAAGCAATAAAAATATAAAAAATACAAAACCATATAAAACGAATAAAACGATATAAAGCGGATGAAAACATAAAACGTATAAAAATTGTACAAAACCATATAAAAGCGGACAAAAAAGTAGAAAAGCGGATGAAAACATAAAAGCGTATAAAATGGGCGTAAAAACAAACAAAAGCATTATAAGCGAATGAAAATGAATAAAAGCGTTTAAAGGTGTATAAAATCATTATAAAGCATTATAATTTTAAAGGTTCGGTAACATGTGCCACAACTCGTGACTTAGGACAAATTTTTCATTAGTGACTTAGGACAAATTTTCGCAACGTTTAGTACCTTAGATGACGAGAATGAAACATTAGTGACTTAAGACAAATTTTTAAGCATGAAGTTTAGTGACCTAGATAACATGTGCCACAACTTGGTGTGTATACACGTTAGCCAAAATACCGGTAAAAAAAGGTTAGTGACTTAGATAACCGGTTACGTAAAGTATAGTAACCTAGATGACAGAAGATAAACATTAGTGACTTAGGACAAATTTTTTTGAAAGTTTAGTAACTTTTTTGTATATTAACCCCTCAAAGGGCTTGTTACGAGGCGAGGCGGGAGAAGGAAAAAACGTGGCAAGAGAAGATCGAGATGGATTTTCTTATGATAGATCCGAGTACCAATCCTGACCCGGTGAAAGCAGAAATCATCCGCAAGAGGCGAGGAGCGTCTAGTCAAGAAATATCATCAAATCATCGACGAGTAGTATTGTATTTTTTTTACCCGTGTCATTTTTTTTACCCGTGTGTTGTATTTTTTTTACCCGTGTCGTTTTTTTTCGTATCGTTTTTATTAGTAAGTGTTGTTTTTTTATGTATTGTATTTTTAATTTGAATGAAATGAATTTATTTAGTTTATTTGGAAATGAAAATTGAATAAAAAAAATAAAGTGGTAGTGGTGGGGCCCAAATGAAAAGGTTGAGGTTTGTTATGAGTGAGGAGGGGGTTTGTTGTGGTTAGTTGTGGGAAAATTGGATGCTGATGTGGCGCTGAGGTTGCGCGACGACGAAGTTAAGCCTTGTTATGACACCTTGTGCTCTTATCTAGATGTCTGCGAGCAATATTAATATTCTGTTTTTTTAAGTATTGATCCATCATTAGCATTCGAGAAATCTAAAGTTTTTGTATAAAACTTAAAGACATTGGGTAGACTATATAAGCCTCCAATGTTTTAGAGATTAATTTCGATCTCAACAGTAATTCGCAAGTGCAAAACTTTGTTTAAATTGGGACGGACCTTCAACACCAAATGTACATACGCCTTCAAAAATATTTTTCTTAAATATTTAAGAATTTTGTACAATCTCTGCATGAGACTATTTCAAACCATAAAATGCTAAATTCCTTGCATGGACACTTGTGGAGATATAAAAAGACGAGACTAGAAGGTAGAAGCCATCAATTGTCATGACTCAATAATAACATTCCTACTTTGCTAGAAGAGTAATTTATTATCCCACGAAGCACATGCCATAATATATTCTTATAATACAAAAATAGTAGCCAGTTTCAATTAATAAAACTATATCCTTATTACAAACAAGCAAAATGTTAAATTAGATAGATACAACAATCCCGCTGTTGGCGTATGTCCCAACATACACCTCCCCGGCAGATCAGCAAACCGCCGGATATCCTAACTCCCCGGCAGATAAAAGCTGCACATTATGCAATCCCAGATAAAACACGCAAAACCAACTTAGACGAAACAAACCTAGTCCGGCATATACCGAGGGGTCAAACATAATCCTCGGCCTAACGGACACCTGACATCACCATGCATAAGAGGAAGGGAATCTTGGTCAGGACTACTGACCCGTTCGACGGAATCCAAGCAGGGTAAAGTCAACTCCCGCTGAAAGAGTCCTGTCGCCCACGTGACCTTGGTGAGGACAAAAACTCCTCATCTATAAAAGAGCTAAGCAACAACATTCAAGGTAGACCATTTTCTTATTCACCTTTTACACACATTACTCGACATATCATCATACTCATTCTCACGCCGGGCTGGGTCTAGGGATAAAACCCTGGCGAGGCTAACGCGTGTTGTTTTCGTGTTCACAGATCCGGCGAGGTTAATCGAAGAGATTTCTTGAAGGGTTAACGAAAGATTCGCTTGTTTGGAGTAATCACAGACTTTTACTTCAACAAATTGGCGCCATCCGTGGGACACGCTATTCTAACTACCAACACTAGAAAATGGCGAGGTCCTACCGAAACACCCGGGTACCTCCACGGAAACACCGTCCGGAAGCAACTCACCTAGCCTAGAAGAGCAGATACAAAACCACATATCATCGTTGAAGGCATTGATACAGCAACATAACACCCAAGGAAAAACCGTTACAACCCATACGAATAGATTTGGAGATGAAGTCGAGGACCCACCATAGCGAGAGAAGGAGAAAGATCCGAAAGGAAAGCAAGTCATGGAGGATCTACACAAGCCATCTGAGATGCCCCGGTCCCGTTCACGAGGCGGATAGTAGAATTCGCCGGGCCAAGATACAAGTTACCCAAGAACATAAAACTCTACAACGGATCTTGGGACCGGATGACCATGTAACTCGTTTCTCGGGCGGCTAACCACGGAGGTTGGCCAATGCGGTATGGTCTTTGGATGTTCCAGCAAACTCGGGCGGTCCGACAGCGGGTGGTTCGGCGATTACCAACGGCGGCATTGGCGGTGGGAGGAGCTCGAGATAACTTCCTAGAGATTCGCACTCGGGAGGAAGTGCCTAAAAGACCGATGGAGCTCACGAAGATCGTGCGGAAGGCTCATGAAACCACTAGAATTCAAGGAAAGGTGGACCGCGAAGCTAGCTACATCCCGAGGTGCGAAATAATGCAAATATCCTCATTCACCAAGCGGAAGCAAATGCCGGAATTGGTAAACGGTTCTCGAGCAGGATCCCCAAAGCGATCCGGAAATGATGAAGAGGGTAGAAGATTTTTATGCGTTAGGAGGAAGCCTACAACACTACGGAGCTCCCTAAAGGGGAATGGAACCGCAGGATATGCACGGGAAGCGGCCAGATCGAACCCTCGAGTAGCAAACCTCCCGACAAGCGAAGAGGAGCAGGAGGGCGGAACAAAAGCCCCGAAACCGGTACAACCCCTACTACCCGACAAAGACCGATAATTACAGTGCGACCACGGAAGTGATTACAAGAGGAACCCAGCGAGCGAGGCGGACCCATAGATTTGAACCTCCTCTCAAAAGCCCCTAAAGAAATTTTGGCTACGGAACTTCAACTAAACCTACCGCCACCACCGCCTCTGAGAGGAGCACCAAGAAGAGAAAACTTAGACAAGTTACGTGACTATCACGGAGAAAAGGGCCATCTCACCAATGACGCTACCAACTCAAGGAACACCTCGAGAAAAGCCTTGGAAGCAGGCAAGTTAGATCATTTATTAAAAGAAGTGAGGCAAAGGGGAAGGAACCCACCCAGAGAACATCAGCCAGGCAGAGGAAGGGTGATAAACATGGTGTCTGGAGGAAGAATGGACGAAAAGCGAAAGAGCAAGCTGCCGAGAAGAAGCTGGATGAAGCGTCCTATAGCTTTCCCCGTTCTGCGGGGGGCGTTTCCGAAGAGCCACTAATAATCGAAGCAGATGTGGAAGGATACACCGTAAGGAGAGTTTATGTCGATCCGAGGGCAGCCGTGGAAGTTATGTCACGAACACTTGTTTTCAAAACCTATGTCCGAAATCAAAGGGAAGTTAAGAAGAAACGAACACACCTCTAGTGGGATTTTCGGGAGAGCGATAAAGCCCTCGGGAAAATAGACCTAAAAGTGTGTTTAGGAAGCGATGGCCTCTATCGCCGAGCCGTAATGGCGTTTGCGGTGATAAGATCCCCTCTCCAGTATAACGTTATCACGGGGCGATCGGGTATTAGGGAATTAAGGGCGATCCCTCGACCATCCACTCCATGATAAAATTCCCAGCGCCAAGGGGTGGCAACCACAGTTACGGATCAATAGTCATCTCTGAATGTAGGAGGCTAGAAAGACATTTCATAACAAAGGAATCGGAAAGTAAGGGGAGAAGATCCTCCGAGCGAAGAAGGATCTAATGATAAAACAGAAGAAGTAATGGTAAACCCCAATTCCCGAGCAAATGATCACTATCGGGAGCAATTTTTCCCAAGAATGCAAGAGGCGATTGGTAGAAGCTGGCGAAGGACAACAAGGACATATTAAAGCAGCAGCCGTGGACATGGCAGGGTCCCCGTCGAATCATAGAGCACAAACTAAATGTCAATGTGAATGAGACCAATAGCTCGAAGAAGAGAACCTTCGGCGAGAAAAGAATCGGCGATCAACACCGAAGTAGAAGAATGGCGAGGAATTGTCCGAGGCGGTGAAATATCCTACATGGATTTCCAATCCTGTGTTGGTAAAGAAACCGGATGGATCATGGAGAATGTGCATGGATTTCAAAAGCATCAATGCTTCATGCCCAAAGGATTACTACCCACTCCCAGAAATTGATTGGAAAATTGAATCTGTAATGGGTTACAAGTACAAGTGTTTTCTCGATGCATACAAAGGATACCACCAAGTCGGATGGCCAAAGAAGGCGAGGAGAAAAGCGACCTTCTATATGAGCATGGAACCTTTTGCTACACCAAAATGCCATTCGGTCTAAGGAATGCCGGGGCGACATACCAAAGACTGGTGGATTCAAGTTTTAAGGAGCAAATAAATTTGGAAGTATCGTCGATGATATGGTAATCAAAAGCGAAGTGAAGTGGAGCTGTTGGTGACATGGCGAAACGTTCGACAACCTCAGAAGGATCAACATGAAGCTCAACCCTAAAAGTGCTCTTTTGGAGTGGAAGAAGGAAAATTCCCGATTACGTCGTAACATCGAAGGAATAAGAGCTAATCCGAAGAAAACAAAGCGATAGCCGACATGCGATCGCCAAAACACTCAAGGAGATCTGAGCCTCGGAAAGCTGGCGGCTATGAACAGGTTCTGTCTCGATCGGTGAAAGCGTTACCCTTCTTCAACACTTTGAAAAATGTCACGAAAGATAACCAAAAGGAGTACCAATGGAGCAAGGAGGCCGAAGAGGCGTTCCAAAAAATGAAAGGTGTGATTTTAGAGTTACCCAATCTAACGGCCCCGATAGCAGGAGAAGATCTCTTCGTATACCTAGCGGCAGCCGAAGAAGCCATAAGGGGTGTTCTAATGGTAGAAAGGAAAGGGAAACAAATGCCGGTACACTATGTTAGCAGAACGCTCCACGACGCCGAGCGAAATTATGCTCCCTTGGAAAAATTAGCTTTGGCACTACGGCCTTTGCTCTAGAAGACTCGGAGGTATTTTGAAGCACATCACATCAAGGTGATCACAGACTAACCCATCCGAGATGTATTAAACAAACTGAATCTTGGCAAGCGATGAAATATGCGATAGAATTGGGAGCATACAAGATCACTTACCTTCCCGAAGCGCCGTCAAGGGCGAGGTCCTAGAGACTTTATCAACGAGATACCGGTCGGCAAAAGCAGGAAGAGAAGGGAAGAGCAAGGAAGTATGCAACGTCTCGCTACAAAGGAGGAATGGACCTGTTCACGGACGGAGCATCTAACAAAAAGGATCGGAGCGAGGTTTGGTGTTGATAAGTCGACCAAACGAGTATACATATGCTCTTGGCAACTTCCCGGCACAAATAACGAAAGCGAGAATCTGGCGTTCTTGGCGGGTGAGGATAGCAAAGGACATGAAGATCCAAGTGCTAAGTGCCAAGGTAGACTCCAACCTAGTGTCAAGTCAAATCAACGGAGAGTTCACCACCTACAAAGAGAGCATGACCAAGTATTTGGCTAAGGCGAAGGAATATATCGGATGTTTCAGCGTTCGAATACAAAATATTCCCGAGCACGAGAATCAAAAGGCCGATGTCTTTGAGCAAGGCGGCATCGGTCGCATTCGATCATTTAACAAAAGAAATACTCGTCGAAGTATTGGAAACACCATCAACCGAAGAGAAAGTTATCGGAGCAATAGTTGAAGAAGAGGAAGAAAGCGGATGTCTCCCATCATTCGATGCATCACTGAAGGAAAATGGCCTAGCGATGAAAACGAAGCAAGAACCTTGCGGATGAAGATACCTCATTACACCATGGAAGGCGGGGTATTGTTCAAGAAGTCATATTTAGGCCCAATGATGAGGTGTGTGGGTCCTCTGCGGAGCCAATTACGTGGTCGGGGAGGTACACGAAGGGGCATGTGGCATGCACTCCGGACCAAGATCCGTGGTAGCAAAGCTGATCAGACAAGGATACTCTTGGCGAAAATGCACAGGACACCCGAGAGGTCATTCAAAAATGTGAATCTGCCAAATACACTCCCGGTTCCCAAACTACCGAAGACTCTCATGACTTCTATCATGTCACCTTGGCCTTTCTTCCAATGGGGAATGGATGTATTGGGCCCTCTTCTGAAGCACCGGGAAAGTCAAATATGTCATCGTGGCCATCGACTACTTCACAAAGTGGATGGAAGCAAAACCTCTAGCAAAAACCACAGGCAAAGAAGTCATAAAATTTGTGTGGAATAACATTGTATGCCGCTTGCACTTGCCACACATAATTGTAACTGACAACGGCAGCAACTTCATCCATGATCCCTTCAAGCGGTGGTGTGAAAAGCTCAACATCAAACAGATAAATACTGCCGTAGCACATCCTCAAGCTAATGGTTTGGTAGAACGTGCGAACAAAAGTCTAATGCACGGTTTCAAGACGAGGCTAGGCAAAAGTAGGTCGGATGGGTGGATGAACGCCAAGCGTTTTGTGGGCTCATCGGACATCCTTAAAGGCGAGTAACGGTGAAACGCCGTTCGAGTCGGCGTCTGAAGCTGTGATTCCAGCGAAATTGGCATGCCTACATTCGAACAATGATGATGACCGAAGAAGGAAGTGAAGAGGAGAGGCGTTTAAACCTAGATCTGTTGGAAGAAAGAAGGGACTTAGCGGCCGTTGAAGAGGCGGATACAAGAAAAGGGTGGAGCGATATTACAATCGAAGGGTTAAAGGCGAAAAACACAGAGTAGGAGACTTAGTCTCTGAAAAAATGAAGCCGTGACAAGAAGACTTAGGAAAGTTGGGACCCAACTGGGAGGGCCCATATCAAGTAATAGAGGCATACGATAACGGTTCATACAAGCTACTGAGACGGTAGAAGGAAAAGAAGTTCCCGCACTTGGAGCAGTGAACTTAAGGAAATGTTTCTTGTAGGAAAATCTTTGTAATAGTAAAAGCCCATGAGGCAATTGTGGACGTATGTTACTAATGAAATGATTAGCCACCGGATATCGGAGAGGCAATTTTCCGCATACTTTATTTTCTGAACATAATTAGTAAATGATCTCCCCGATAGGCTCGCGACCTCAGGGAAAAGTGATCGATGTTCAAAGATGGTTTATATCCAAAAGGATTGCCATGAAAGTGCGAGCGGTTTATACCCAAAAAGGGTTGCCCGGCGAAATATCGGATGGTTCATATCCGAAAAGGATTGCCATGAAAGTGCCGAACGGTTTATACCCAAAAGGGTTGCCCGGCGAAATATTAGATGGTTCATATCCAAAGAGGATTGCCATGAAAATGCCGAACGGTTTATACCCAAAAAGGGTTGCCCAGGCGAAATATTAGATGGTTCATATCCAAAGAGGATTGCCATGAAAATGCCGAACGGTTTATACCCAAAAAGGGTTGCCCAGGCGAAATACTAGATGGTTCATATCCAAAAAGGATTGCCATGAAGGTGCGAGCGGTTTACCCAAAAAGGGTTGCCGGAAAAATTTCAAGCAGTTCACATCCAAAAGGAAAGGCCATATACCGAGCGGATACATCGAGCGAATCATACTTAAACAAGAGGGCGAAGCAAGCGTAAAAGCACACATAAAAAAAAGGGGGGAAAAATACATAATACATGGATGTGCACACTGAGAGATACATGAAAAAGAACGATTAACGATTTCATGAAACAATTATAGATTCCCAAAATAAATTTCCTTAAGCATTACAAGCTTCAACTAATAACATTGTTCGACAAGATATCCATTACATACAAAAAAAAAGGGTAATAATAACTAAGTTTCACTTCGAAGCACCGGTTTCTCCGCCCTTACCCTCGTCTAATCCTTCCACCAAGACATGCTCGGTCGGGTCGGGCACCAAAGCCACAATGTCAGCAATCGGGCGGTGACAAGCATTCCGGACCTTGGCAACATAGGGATACTTCTTTACAAACAACTCGTTATACATTGCCAAGTACTTGTTGGGAGCATCCAAATCTAAATCCTCAGTATCCGACAAAATCTTCTTCACCTCCTCTTCGGAACGATCAATGGACACACCCTCCAACCATCCAGCCATTCCACTCAAGCTAAAGGAGCAGCCGAGAAGCTTTGTACTCATGACTGCCGAGGAGGCGAGCCACGAAAGTAGGAATAAAGTCACGGACCAAGTTCGACCGATCAATCTCTAAATTCCCGGCCGCCACGGCCGACTCTTGGCTGTTTGAAGAAGGGCAGCATTTTCCTCCTCCTCGTTCTTCAAAGCCCCCTTGGCCTCCATCAATTCTTTCTCCAAGTTGGCTATCTTTTCACCACGAGCATGAGATAACTTAGACCACTCGGCTTTCTCGCCCTCTAAGGATGCCTTGTTTTTCAAAATTTCTTCGGGCGGAAGTCTGCCAAGTTCATCCTCGCAGACCTTCACTCTCCCAAGTTTTATCCAAAACTTGAAATTGTCCTTGGCGTGACCTCACACCCACCATGCTCTTGACCAACTCCCTATGCTCCAGCTCAAGACTCTCCAAAGCGGACAAGCAAATCGACGAAAGAAAGAGAACTCGGGCTAGGAGACCCATGATCTCTGGCGACCTCGATGTCCGTTAAAGTGCATATATTCCTCTTCGGTATGGGGGGCAAATGAACCATCATATCCCTATAGTTTTCATATCCCTTGACCCTTTCGTCCTTTTTGATCGACCACCCGGACGTAAGTGGCCTTTGGACGAGCGCCTTCCTCTTCAGCAGTACCACTTACCTTGGCGGAGGAGGAGGAAGTTCTTTGGGGCAATCCAAAGCAAATGTTAAGAACACCAAAATGAAGCAAGACACATACATACATAAATAAATAATAATGGGGAGAAAAACGAGCAGAAATAATAAACCAACTCACCATCATCTTGAAGAGCAGGTTGTTCAACAAATTGAGAGGCCCAGCGCCGGGATCCTTCGGATCGGGATTTTGCTCTTGAGGATCCCCGGCATTCACATCAACATCGGCACCGGCATTCTCCAACCGGTTCTTTGGAATGACCCTCAAATTCTCTTTCTCAACGGCGGGAGGATCATTCATTGTTGACCATCCGGGCGTCGGATTAGCGGTAGAATCCAAGTTCACCACAGAGATAGGGCTTTCCTTCCTTCGTTTTGGTTGCACGGAACCACCTTCCCCGGCTGGCGCTTACGCGGCTTGTAACCCCGGCTTTGGCCTCAGCAGCTTTTTCTTTTTCTTTAGCCTCCAAGACTTTTGGATCAGCCACTTCAACCTTTTCATAGCATCGGTTTTGGCGGAACCGAAGTGCAGGCGGACTCGGAAGTGTCACATGCATCATGTGAGCTTGACCCTCGATACTTTTCTCCGGGTCATAGCGCCCCCTTGCGATAGCTAGGCTTGATGAGATACTCAGACATGGTGATAGCTGCAAAACACACAAGAAATACTAAGTCACAAGAAAGCATAAAACTCTAACTAAGTAAATAATGTGCAGGCCAAGTACCATTCCCCTCGGCATCCTTGAGCCGCCCGATAACCGGATACTTCCATTTGGCAGATAACCCAACGGCATAAAGAAAACCCGGCGGAATTTTTATCAAATCTATAACATTAGCCGACACAAGTCGGCATAAGGCATAGAAAACTCCCGGTCGGAAAAGGATCGGAGACATCAGAATCCGGATGCCTCCACGGCATAGCAAAGGTCTTGCCGGCGATCAATCAAAAAGAACGCCTTTTCCAACCCTTCGCGAAGACAAAATCTCTTGAAAACAGACCTTGCGTTGCTTACCATCCCGCTTGGCAAAAGTGAACCAATGCCCTTGCTTATGCAATTTATAAAAAGCTCGGAACAAAGAAGTCGTGGGAATAATGTGAAGACTACTGCAATACACTTCAAAAGAGTAACCCTATGCAAACCTATCGGCACTAACTGAGAAATATGGACTTTATAATAGTGTAGAACGTCTAAAAGAAAACTAGAAAAAGGGACGGAAATTCCACCTTCGATGAAATATTCTAGATACAATCCTATAGCATCATCTCCTAGTTGACCCATCGTAAAATTAGCCGGTGGGAGCCTCGGATGAAGATCGGAAGGTATACCAAATTCCCTCACGGCCTTTGTAAGGATTTATCAGTCATGACTGAAGTATACTTGTCCAAATCAAATTTGGGTTTTGGTTGCGACGGACCTTCGGAAGCTGGTCCGGACCCTCGGACAGGTGAAGAACCGGACGGTTCGACATTTTAGCCGAAGGGAATGGTTAAACCTTAAAATCTAAAGAGGATAAACTAGAAGAATACGGGTAGTAGGCGAAGAGCAAAAAAATCGTCCGGCCAAATAACGCACACGAGTTGTGTAAATGAAAAATTTTACTGTGGTAAAAAGAAGAAAAACACCGATATTTATAGGCAACCAAAGGAGGTGAAGCGTCTCATCATGTCGAGAGGATGGCGTGGCACCATCGTCACCACACAAGGTCCACCCGACTGCCGGTGTCCTCACGCGTCGCAACAAATCGTGGCGTGTCTTGCGGCGTGTCGTCGTAAAAAGGAGGTTATTAGAAAAGAAAGTTAAACGGCCGAGACAACACTCACCGAAGGTCACCACATACTCCAATATCATGCAAATGAAGACACCCATTAACATGATCTTGGGGACATGTTGGCGTATGTCCCAACATACACCTCCCCGGAGATCGGCAAACAGCCGGATAGCCTAACTCCCGGCGGATCGGTAAAAGCGCGGCACATTATGCAATCCCGAATAAAACACGCCAAACCAACTTAGACGAAACAAACCTAGTCCGGCATATACCGAGGGGTCAAACATAATCCTCGGCCTAACGGACACCTGACATCATCATGCATAAGAGGAAAGGAATCTTGGTAGGACTCTGACCCGTTCGACGGAATCCAAAGCAGGGTAAAGTCAACTCCGCTGAAAGAGTCACGTCATTAAGCCCACGTGACCTTCGGGTGAGGACAAAAGCTCCTCATCTATAAAAGGAGCTAAGCAACAACATTCAAGGTAGACCATTTTTCTTATTCACCTTTTACACACATTACTCTGACATATCATCATACTCATTCTCACGCCGGAGCTGGGTCTAGGGATAAAACCCTAGGCGAGGCTAACGCGTGTTGTTTTCGTGTTCACAGATCCGACGAGGTTAATCCGAAGAGATTTACTGAAGGGTTAACCGAAAGATTCGCTTGTTTGGAGTAATCACAGACTTTTACTTCAACACCCGCAAATGATGATCTATGGTGGATTCAGTCAAATGTATAAAGAAATATATATCTTTTAAACTGATTTTATGTAACATTTTATGCCCAATCTGTTTAAGTAAATTCACTTTATTCGTTAATATGATTATGTATATTAAGTTAAGTGTTGTAGACTTGTAAAAAGTTGAAGAACAGATCATATTGCTTTGCCTTGACTAATATAAGGTTTTAATTATGTCTTTGTTTTGACTCTTTGTTCTATTGTATACTCCGTATTTTTTACTTAAGCTTGAAAATTGGCTTTCTTTATATATATTGAATGTAACATAGAAAAATTCTGCTATATAAAACTAATATAAATTCTCTCTATTGCAATACGCATTTACATTTCTCGTGAATGTCAACTTCTTTGAATTCAGTTCATTAAAACTCAGTCAAATTTACAACAACCATCCATACAATGGTGTGAGCTTGGCTTATAACAAGTCAAACAAATAGGCTAGCTCATTCAAACTCAATCAATGTTTTTGACAAGCTAGTTCACAAGCCTCACTATTTTTATTCATATTTTTTTTTTCTCTAAATCCCTTATTACGCTAATTTAATTATTCGTTAATCTCACTATGTATACTAGTTATAATATCTGTGCACGCACAGGGTTTTGATAAAAAAAATTATTTTATATCAATGCTGAATATTGTGTCTTTAAAAGTAATTACATATAATTATATACTTATGCACGAGTTTTTCATTATCCATTTATATCCATTAGAATTTTGTATAATCAAATTTTGTAAAAACAATTTGTTAGATAACTCAAGATTCATCTATATTTAGCTGATATAGATGTTGATATTGCTATTTAAATTTCACTATTAATATTATGATGTACACAAGATGCGAGTTTAGTTGCACTTAATAAACGCTGATGAAGTTAAAATATACTCCTTAAAGTTTTTTTTAAAATGTTTTTCTACATATCCTTATATAAATAAATAAATATTATATGAGTAGTTGTTATAAGTACAATCACGTTTTCTTTTCTCATATTACAGTAGCTCGTACTTATAATATGATAATTATATTCTCGTTTTCAATAATTTAGCCGTATTTAATATTCAAATTCATGTCCACATTTGTCATACTTTTAATATGAAATAAATGAGTCCTTAGTAAACATATATAGTAAAAAAAATGATATTTATAATTTTATATATATTTATATGTTGGAAATTAAAAACAACATATATATTGTATTTTTAAGTTATAAAGTATAAGGGGTTATTTGTTTAATTTCCAAAATTATTAAAAAACATGGAAAATTATAATATTACACTTAACTCTATACAATTTCTAAAAATTTAACAACTAAAGTTTTATTAGTTATCCCATCTTTTTATAAGTTTTTGTTTTCACAAATTTGACACATATATTTTTATGTGTTTTTCTTCTCAATCAAATTTCTCCACCAAATTAATTAAAGGTTGACCAAAATCAATTTAATTTTGACTTTTATTAACCAATCACATCACACGATTTTGCTTACGTGGCAAAATCAAGCTCTTCTATTGGCCCAAATTTTTTTTCAATAAGAATGAATTGACAAAATCACTCCGAAATGATGTAATTCTTATATTATATAAAAGATTAAGTTAAGTGTTGTAGTAAGCGGAAGAAATGAGGAAGAACTATTCAAACAAAGCATTGAGTGGAGGATTATTTTTATTATTATTATTATTATTATTATTATTATTTTTTTTTTTTATATTTTGGATAGCACAAATCAAGTAATTATAGATGCAATTAGTTATCGAAATTTGCTAGACACACATAAAACTATTCACAAAAATAATCCACTCGTTGAGGTGTCAGCGGGTGATTGGTTTTTGTGAGATGTGGATCCCACAAAAATCCAATCACCCGCTGACACCTCAGCGAGTGGATTGTTTTTGTGGATAGTTTTATGTGGATGTATCATTTCTCTTAGTTATCCCTACATCACTAAACATAATATTTTTATTTTAATTGACATATGACATTTACAAAGAGGTGGACGACAAAACGGGCAACAAGTTGCGCCGCTAGCCCTTTTTGAATAGCAAAACTAATCGTTTTGAAAACTACATCTATGGATCTATATGTCATAATATTACTATGCATAACCCTTTGAACTCTGTTGAAGAACTCCACTGCCTCAGGTGCAAGGAAACCAAAAGTATCAAACGCGAAAGGGATAAAAACATGTTGATTTTCAATGCACGCTTTCTCGTGTTTTGCCACTTTGTACGAAGCGGCTTTCCAAGCAGTCTGCCCTACTGTAAAACCCCGGCTGCTCAAACCCACGAGAGGAGAAACTCGAGTTAGATCCACACACCCAGTTAGATCGACGAGAGGAACAAATTGGTGTCCATGAGAGTAACGAATTTTGTAGAAGTGCAGAACATTGAATGTGCCTGAAATGTGAAGTTTATGAAGAATGATCATGGGAAGACTACTTAATGTTGATTTAGCCATGTTACTAGAAAAGGGTGAGTCATGAAAGATGGGACGACCATGTTCTAGTAAATGGTGTTGGATGTGTTAAGATGAGACTTTAGATTATCTTAAATCCTAGATGACGCCTGCTTGTGATAGTACTTTGAAGCTATATGTGAAGTTGTAGTTGCATATAGTCTTCAGGGTAATCTTGCAAGAAGGAAATGTAGTCATGGATGATAGATATCCATAGAGTTTATGTTTTGATTCATGAAAGAGCTCTGGTTAGTGGTGTTGCCAATCTTATTCAGGTCATATAAATGTTGTTGTTCAGTTTATATGTGCTTGTTGAGATGGAAATGTAGCCAATGATTTGGTGTGAGCTAGCTTTTAGTGATTCTGAACATTGATGATACCTTTTTGTGATAGGATCTAGATGCCTTTTGTGAGGATGAAGTTGCAAATGATTTTCTAGATAATCTTGCAAAGAGGAAATGTAGTTAATGTGATGAAATATCCTAAAATGATAGATAAAGGTGAATGAAAGGTGTTGTTAAGATTTGTATTGAATACTGGTCTTATTTCTGATTCAGGGCAGTTAGAATGTTTGCAGGATGTATGTTGATTGTGATGAAGACAAGGCCAAGAAAACGTAGAAGGGCTTAAACATTGTCTACGTCGTATATGTTAAGAATCAATTTTGGCTGTTTTCTTAGCTTGTCTACGCCGTAGTAGGAACCCCGTATCTACTATGTATAGATGACGGTTCCAGAATCTTCTTTATTTACTTAATTCGTTTTTTACTCTAATTGGGTTACTTTCACTATAAGTTTCACTTCCCTATAAATATAGGGCTCATTGTCATTCTAATTCAATTTTTGATTATTAATAAACTTGTGTTTTGTAGTTTTATCTCTTGTTTAGGTTTAATTCCCTTGAGGTGCACCTCATTTATCTACCTTGGATTAGGGTTTATCAAAATTCGCTTTCGCTTGCTATGTCAGTTGGCATAAGAGCTTGTTAGTATCCTGGTGGTAATTGGTGTAAAAGGTTCTGCGTCAAGTAACGTCTAGAACTTGTTAGTATCCTAGATGGTGAATGGTGTAGATGTTATTAAAACTCATACTGTTTGTGAGGTATGGTCTGAAGAGTAGATGAATCATGGTTTTACCAATTCCAAGAAAGAACTTGTCAACTGTTACACTATGCTAGAAAACTACGTTCCGTGATCGTAGGTGAGGCATTAATCCACAAGAATCGCGAGGGGAGCAAACACGAAGGTCGAAGAATTCGTCCAGGTATAGGATATTTTGGAGGCAATTGTGCAAGCAACCAATCTTCGTTCAACAATAGGAGGGTTGATGAATGGGAGGAAAGAATGAAGATAGAGGATCAGTTACTTACAACAAAGTTTTTTCGTTCGAAACTTTTAATCAATAATTCGGTATGTTCTTTAGCTATTGATTGTTGTAATATAAATAATTTGGTTTCAAGAAAATTGGTAGATTTCCTAAAATTTCCAATGAAGATTTGGCCAATTGAAGATTACAAAGTTTGTTGGGTTCCGGTAACTATCAGGAAATTTTATAAAAGGGAAGTGCTTTGTGTTGTGGATGATATTGAAGAATTCCATATTTTTCTTGGAAAACTACGGCAATGTGAAGTAAAGGGTAAGTATGATATTCAAAAGAATCTCTATTTTTTCTCATGGGAAGGAAGGAGAATTGCTAAGGTCTTACCCAAGGTAAAACTACAATTACCAAATCTCGAGGTCAAGATTGAAGAAAGGTTGTTAAAACCCGATATCATTGCTGAAGTTGATAATCAATATGATGTTGAAGTTGACATGACTAATAAAAAAGCATCGACTGAAGTACCGGAGAAACAAAGGATTCTAGGGTTATGAAGAATCTTGAAGATGAAGTTGTTGAGTCCGAAGTCTTTAAAGGGTCATGGGTTGATCGCTCGGAGTGTGGTAGATGTGTCAAGAAAGTTGAAGGTTTTCGAGTTATTGTGAAGCACATATATTATACCAAAGATAAAGTTCGTCATGAGAAGATGTCTAAGGTAGATGAAGCCTTTGATGGTGAGAATTCGAGGGTGAATTCTTCTAAAGTGAGGGCGAATGATGAGGACAAGGTCAAGAAAACGTAGAGTGATTTTGTCTACGGCGTAGGGCTTAAGCCTTGTCTACGTCGTATATGCTAAGACGATTCCATAATCTTGTTTATTTACTTAACTCGTTTTTTACTTTAATTATGTTACTTTCTCTACAAGTTTCACTTCTCTATAAATATAGGGCTCATTATCATTGTAATTCAACTTTTGATTATTAATAAACTTATGTTTTAGAGTTTTATCTCTTGTTTGAGTTTAAT
This sequence comes from Chrysanthemum makinoi, assembly GCA_910596185.1. Classification (NCBI taxonomy): domain Eukaryota; kingdom Viridiplantae; phylum Streptophyta; class Magnoliopsida; order Asterales; family Asteraceae; genus Chrysanthemum; species Chrysanthemum makinoi. Next base: position 170,612,573 of record OU343219.1, on the reverse strand, counting down.
TCCTTAGAGGTGCGCCTCGTTTATCTACCTTTGTATTAGAGTTTATCAAAATTTGCTTCCGCTTCCTGTATCAGATTGTCTATTTGTTGTTTAGAGTTTTAAAGGGTGTTGGGGAATTGTCCAACTCCTTTCAAAAGTTGCTTATTTTGTACATATTAAGTTTGAAATAATATATTTCATCTTTTCACTAAAAAGATTATTCGTTAATCTATAGCTAGGAGATCAATTTAAAAGCAAAATTTTCAAGGTAATGAATATTATCTATCAAAGTAAATATAAACTTCAATTATAACAAACTTGTTTCTTATAATAAAAATGTTATGCATTTTCTAAATCTTAGGGTTCTAATTGTCCAATTTGGCCTGCCTCCACTCAAAATTTAATTCACCATCTTAACTTCATTGTCAAAGTCAAAATAAAAAACCAAACAACAAACAATCAAAGTCTTGCTACACTAAATTCTCACAAGTCGAATTAGACCGGCGCTTTAAGTTTAATTACCATTGCCCACAAATATACTCATAGTTCACACATCTGTCCCTCTATATATACCAGCTTTTAAGTTCAACCACTCTCATAGTTGGATCCATAATTAAAGACGTACACACATACATGTAGTGGCACAAGCTTTCAAATCAACGACCACCTACAATATTCCATGTCAACATAATATCTATCGAGATACATAAACACGACCATGCTCAAAACCCTTTGTTGATAAGAAGACGATCGAAGAGAGAGCTTAGCATGGTTTCGAGGCGTTTAGAGCTTTTTCTTGTTGTTATGATTCTAATATCGATAATTGCTTCGTCATTAACTACAGAGGCAACCAGGCTACTCACCGAAGATGATTGGTTGGACAAATATGAAAGATTGTTGAAACATAGACTACCACGAGGGTCGGTGCCACCTTCTGGTCCATCTCTATGCCATAACGCTCTTGATCCATACAAACAATCCAAGTTCGAGTCTACTGAAGATCAAAGCTATTGTCCATAATATTGCTTTTAGGGTTTGTACAAGCTTTCAATTCGTTTGTTTTGCCTACTAGATTTTTTTGTAGATTATATATATATTTTGATTCAAAGAACTCATGAATCCGAGTTATTTTTCTTCTTTTCTTTGGCTGGCAATAAGTTGCTTGAACACTACTGTAGTAATCTACATGCACTGAAATCATAACGAGGTTGATCTCTAACCTTTTTTTTGTTGTAATTATATATATATCTTTTTAAGTTGTTCTAAACACTCTTATGTTTACTATTTATGATTATGCATGTATTTATGTTCATTTGCCAATATATATCAAAATGAAAATTGGAGTTTGCCTGAGTTGATGAATTTTTTTATTTCAAGACTTGTGGGTAAGAATGTAAGATGCTAATTCATTTAAAAATTGAATGTGTTGGGCATGGTTGTGTTCAGGAGAATTTTTATATGATAAAATATAAAGATAAATGGAAAAGTAGTGGTGTTTTGTTGAATAAAATTAAATAACATGTTAGTTAAAAATGTCATTTTCAAGCATGGCTTATTAGAAGATTATGATAAATGGTAATTAGTATATAACACAGTTTTAACTTAAATTTTGCTACATGTCAAAAACTCGTCATAATGTTTATTTTGTCAAGTGTTTATTGTAAAAGCATTTTAATTGGTTAAATGTGAAAAAGTTTAGAAATTGATAACATGATCTTTATGAATTGGTCACTATAGGCGATGACAAACCCTCTCTACTTTAATTTCCTTTAACTAAAAGTTAGTGAAATCTATACATCTAGCTAAAAACGTCTACATCCTTGGTCTTTTGTCAAACATCCACGTACTAATCAAGAATATTTTTAGGAAGAAGATTGTAATGTTACACCATTAACTTTTGAATAGATCAGTAAAACTATACATTTCTACACAGTAAAACATAGATATTCTTTATACACATTTCGCCAAAAGCTATATATATGTGTATGAAATTGCTCTCCTTTATGTTTGAAAATGTGTTTTTAGCGAGAACACGTTGAGAGGGAAGAAAAATCTTTACTACTAATAATTCATGTTAATATATAGTATGTCTTTAGATATGAGAGGCCTAACATCTCTCATATATTCGGGCAAAATGGTGAAACTTATATACGCAATTAAATGTGAAAAACTGAAAATGATACCAACTTATTTGACTAAAAACGATATGCAGTAATCGTCCAATAAAATTAATAGCCGACTTCTTTTGCTCTACAAATTTAATGTTACTATTGAAATGCTGATCGACATGCCAATTTATATAGAATCTGGAAAATGGTATATATCTCTATATTATATATAACAGGAGGCATTGTTATATAGAGCCGATTTTTGTAAAAGTCGGTGCTCTTTGCATTCAGTAGTTAAGTATGTTTATGAATTTTGAAGTATTACAAAATATACAGTATTAAACTTACTAATTGTGATGATGTTTCATTCAAATATTACACTAGCCTAAATTAGTCTTCATCAAGTGCATACAGATTTTGTTCCTAGCTAACCAATGTTCAAGTTTAGTCATTGAGCATATTTTCCTCTCTTAGACACCAAACTTGATTATTACGTATTCGCTTTGATTCGCTAGGAAATGTAACCATTGAAGATCCATCAAGATTGATGATTGCTAAGGTGGGGTGCCATGTATTGTAAGTTCTTCTTTTGTTGGTTCTATGTCATTGTTGTCTTTCAAAAAAGAGATCGATGATTGCTATATCTACATGCAATAGTGACATTGTTTTCTCAGTTTGAGTTTTCTTATCTTCCACATTGTCTAGTGTTCTTCTTTCTCACTCTAAAAGAAATATACTAAAAGTGAAATTTGATGAAAGGTGCACTCCCTCAACCTTAAAAGCGCACTTTTTGAGTCTTCAGATTTTATAAAAAACTTTCAAAAACTTTTTTTTTTCTTTTTTCTTTTCTTTTTTTTTTTTAATAATTTTTAACTCGTTTTCTTACTTTTCACACCCCATAACCGATTAAAGTCTCAACTGTTGGAATCACTCATAAACTATATTTTAAGTGTTTGTAATTAATATGTAATAGGTTGCTTAATTAGGCTTTTATGTTAGTATTAATGGCAAGGCTTATGTAGAAAGCCCATAAGCATTGGCCCAAGCCCATAAGGAAGGAAGGGAACTTGTGGTGTTGCCCTAGTTCCTTCCCTATAAATAATGTTGTAAACCTTCATTTGAAGGTTGGTTGTTCACTTTCAATATCACTCTACGCATAACCTTTGTTACTCTCTATATCGTGTGTGTTTGATAGTGTTCATCCGATCACTTCTTACCTTATTTCAAACATATTGATGCTTGTGTTACAATATGGTGACCTAACAGTGGTATCATTCGCCATCTAGTTGGGTGAAACATACTTGTTTTTGAAGTTTATTATTCATACGCGTGGATTTTAATAAGCATAATCTTTCATGCGCATAAAGCTTTAAATTTTTCACTTAAAAACTCAAGATTCTTGTACTTTAAGGTTTATTTAGTGTTAAAGTTTAAGTTTTTAGCATCAAGTTTGAAACTTTACGTGTGTAGAATCATTTTAAAGCTTGGTTTTGTTCGTGTAGTATTTTCTACGCATAAGGGTAAAAGTTATCTTGGATCATCACGTTCTCAACTTTCGTGTTATTTTGGTGATATTGAAGCTTTTTCATCTTAAAAATCAGGTCTCTAAACACTTTTGGGCATAAAATCAGTTTTTGGTGTAAGTTGGTATTTTCTACTCGTAAGAAAACCCTAGTTTTACTCGTAAGCCTCAAAGTCTACGCCTAAGCAGTTCTTACGCATAAGCTTTTCTTCATTTGATCTTCAGTGCTGCTGGTTTACTCAGTGTTTTCTTGCTTGGATAAGCCTGAAAACACTTCGACTTTGGATATCTTTTACACTGGTATAAGTGTAAAGGATTTTTGGGCAATACCCTAGTTTTACGCATAAGCAAATTCTTACGCGTAGAATTCTCTTTGCCTAAGTATTTTCTTACGCCTAAGCCTAGTCTTACGCATAAGCCAATCTTACGCATAAGGATTCTACTACTAAACCTTTGGTTTACGCCTAAGCTAAGTTTTTCCTCAAGTCTACGCGTAAGCTAATCCTACGTGTAAGCTCTCTTGTTATGCGTAAGTTGGTCTTTTTTTACGCATAAGGTATTTTCTACGCCTAAGCTGGTTTCTACGCATAAGGTTACTTCATCAACATTGTTTCATTCGACTACAAAGATCCATCATCAACACAAGTTTCAAGATGTCTCAACCACCATACTCTAGCTACTTTCCTCACGTGTATCCTCAACAACAACAACAACAACAACAACAACAACTCTATCAACAATATCCTCCACCATCACCACAACAAATGCAACAATTTCAACAACAATTTCCTCAAGGAGCAATTCAACCACCCCCTAGTCTACAAGTATAACTTTACACAAACTTTCAAAATCAGCATCCATCCAAGTATGCTATGAAGGAGCCGTCTTGGTTTGCAAAGATGTGTGAAGCTTTAAGCAGCCAACAATCCATTCATGAAGTTGGATCCCTTGACAGACCTCCAATGCTCACTCCTGGAAACTACGATCAATGGGTGATAAGGTTCTTTAGGTTTTGTGATCTAAAGAAGCCACATGGAAAGTTCTTGAAGAAGGTCATCCTTGAAGGTCCATTTCAGATGCCTACTATCACTGTACCCGGAGATCCGAATGATGTTCCACCAAGAGATGATATTACCAACATTGTCGGTCTTGATCAACTTACTATTGACCAACTTCTACACTTAGAAGCCGATGAACTTGCAATGCAATATATCCTTTTGGGATTACTCAATCCGATACTTCGTAGTGTTGATGCTCAGAAGACTGCTAAAGCAATGTGGGAGCACATTCATCTTCTAATGGAAGGCACAGAACTCAATCAAGAAGACATGGAATCAAAAATCTACTTAGCATATGAGCACTTCATGATTGAACCAGGGGAGACATAAGAGTCATATCATCATCGATTTTCAGACATCATCAATGACTTGGAAAAACATAATATCATTATGCCAAGGATTGCAGTCAACACAAAGTCTTGGTCCTGATTGGGAAAAGTATGTTATTTTCATCCGTCAAGTGAAGAATCTTCATCAGGCTACATACGGATTGTTGTACGACTATTTGAAGCCCCATCAAAAGGAAGTTGACAAAGAAAGGATCATCCGTGGAGTCCCTGCTTCGCCTTCACTCCCGGATAATCAAACTCTAGCTTTGTGGGCTCAAGCATGTTATCCTCAATTCCCGACCTTACAAACGGTCTTCACAAATCCTCCACAACCAACTGCTCATATCACACCATATGACCCCTCACAAGAAACTCAACTGGTTCCATACAACAGCAACAATGATCAAGCACTTTATAGTGAATCTAATGAGGATGCAGAAGCTTTCGATGCATTGCAATGATAAAGCTACAAGCATTGTTCGGGGTCAAAGGAACTTCCTTTTCGTCGAGCAAGTTTTTCAACACCCTAGGCAGTGAACCTAATCGTTGTAGTGTAGTATTAGGGTAAGCCACGGGAATTGATATCGTTCTCTAGGGGAATAGGAATGCTAGTGAGAAGTTACTACGCTAAGGTTGGGGTTGATGAAGATTATTTTTTTTATCTTTTTATGTTTTTTAGGAAATGGAAAGGTACGAATCTCGGGGTTTGGATTTGGGGGTTTTGGTATTTCTACCGATTACTCTACTTATCTAATTATCTAATTTACTAAGCTAGGGTGAGGATAGTCTATGTCTATTGTTGTGTGCTCGTATGATAGTTAAAGATGTGTTTACCTAGATACTACTACTCCCTAGTTATCTCCTATTGATGGTTGAATTGTCACGTCCTTATTCTTAACGCGTGGTGTTTTCTAAGGTCGTAAGGTGTGCATTCCCTAACTCTTTGAAGTCACCTTTAAGTGTAGTAAATGAAATCCACTAAGTCATTCATAAACTAACTTTGAGGTTATCTTTGGGTTTAGTAAACAAAATCCACTAAGTCATTCATAAACTATCAAAGATTTATCAAGTATTAAACACAACGATATCCTAGTCGCACTCCTAAGCCAATTACAATTAAGATAAGAGACAACCTAACAATAATTAACAACTAGGTTTCATTTATCTAAGCAAACACACAAGTAATTTAGCCGGACATGGTAAACATGCAAGCATACACACAATCAATTGGAGACATACTTGAATTAATGAAGTAAAACACTTATCTTGATGTAAGATAGGGTATGAAACCCTAAAATACTGTACAAGACAGCCTTAGTTCGGTTTAGGTTTTTACTCTAAAGACTACACACTGAAAACTAAAAAATTCGGATTCTATATATAAGATTACACATGCGACGGCGTCACCCTTTGATTTGTGACGCCGTCGGGTCGCCGTTATTAGGGTTTCGTCTTGGCCACGTTAGTCTTGCGACGGCGTCGCCTTATGCTTGTGATGCCGTCCCTTTCAGTCTCTGACGTCGTCTGGATCAAATCTAGGCCGTCTGAGTTGCGACGCCCTACTCTTTTAAAACCTGAAGCCGTCACTTGTAAATGAGCAATTTGGCTACTGAGTCGTCACAAAAGTTGTCCGACGGCGTCGCTAGTTGTGCCTGACGCCGTCCCCTTCAGTTCCAGCAGCCTGAGTGTCTCGATTCTTGACTTTGGCCATTTTCTGCGTATATTCGCGCCTTTTCGTCCAATAAGTATCATTCCAGCATTTTGCCTTCAAGGTACCTAAAAAGTGAAAAGGAACGATATTAAGTAATAACGGATACAAAAGTGATCAAATAAGGGTTTAAACGACCCCTCAAAAAGGTACATTTTAAAACCTTATCAAATATCCCTACACTTTGTATTTGCTTGTCCTCAAGCAAATGTGCTTTTAGCCAATCAATTTATAAGTTAGAGGTCATGAAGCATTAGTTTAGAACGATTCACAACACATATAAGCCCCGCAAAAGTCATAACAAGCACGAAAATTACATACTAGCACCTCGCATGGGGTGTTTGGGTACTCACATCTCTCGGGTGTATATGAAATATAACAAGTTGGAAATGGAAGATAAACACTCATTAACCGGTCCTAGTACATAGATTACCATAGGCTTGAGACTAGATCAAACCTCCATCGCTTTGGCGTAAGCACATAGGAAAGACTATCCAAGAGGTCTTTTAAAGGGTTGCAATGTTAGGCTTACGGTAAGGAAACAAAGGGTTTGGTGGGATAGGCTATTTAGTGGTGGCAAGTCAAAAATCTTTATGTTACAAGCATGCGAAGAATGGCGTTGCTAAGCCAAGACTCGACACTCTAAACTCTAGATAACTGAAACAAACAAACATAAATAAAAAATAGATGTAGGATGGTAGCCCGTTTTTTTTTTGGAACACTCTAATTTTTTTCATACACTTTTACTCTACCATCCTCTAGATAACATCAAAATGATAGGGATTTATAGGCACATCCCTACACTTGAGTTTTTATTACTCTAACACTAATTTGACCCGAATTGAAAAGATCAAAACACTTGGAGTACATTATTATGCAAATAAAGGGAATTTGAATTTAACGTTCCTTTCTCGTCATCTCATAAAATTTAACTTTTCCCATGAGTCCCAATCGTCCCAAAACTGTGTACAAAGGATATGACTCGACTTAGCAACTTATGCAAGCAACTAGATAATTGAACTAAGGGTTTAGTGTGATAACAATAATGCACTAAAAGTGAGTGCATACAAGGTAGGCTAAGGCGATTTGGGTGTACATTTGGGGGTGGATTGTAAACAATGCTCTTCATTGATATTCCTGAAAACCGAAACATCACGAGAACCGCGAAAAGGATAGGCTCTGAGGGGTTAACTAGGGGTATCGTGTACTAAAGATGAGTACACCACAAAGGTGTGGGGGAATTACTCAACCGATGTGGAAGAAGTAATTATATTACGAGTATCAAACAAGGGTTATCCTAATGCCTCTTATCATTTAGTTATTCCTAACTACACAAGTGTAGTCTTACTAGCGATCTCGGGATGCATCACAAAACAAGTTCTAGAATCTATTATACTACCGGTTCACACTCTAAGCATTAAAGATGAATGCTTCAATTCCTACTAATCTAATGGCGATCCTCACATTTTGGGTGGAATTTAAGTGGTAAAGGGTTTTTTGTGCTAGTCATATAATTTCCTATCCATGAGACGCTTTATTAAGACTAATGGCCCACTCCTATATGTCATAAAAAAAAATTAATTTGGTGCCAAAATTACCCTAACCGATATTTCTCATGGTTTATTACACAAATGCAATTGGACAAAGCAAATATTCAAGGATAAGCATAGTTTCAAATTTCCCGTTTTATTTTCCCTCCCTACACTTAAACTGAACATTGTCCCCAATGTTCCCCGAAAGTATCAAAGTTATGATAACGGAAGGTAATAAAAGATGAAAGAAACTAATACTCCCCTGATTAGCTCGGTAGGATCCGTTTAAAGCGGTGGTTACATCTTTCTTCAAGAAGAACGTTTGCGTGAAAAGCCCCTTCTCATCTTATGTATCTTCTTCTTGGTAAATTAAACCTGCACACTTGAAGAAAACAAACGAAACCTTTCGCGTAAAATCGGCGGTAATAATATATATAGGACTCTACTAAACTAGGATATAATGCTTGTGGAATGGATGTTTACAAAATTTCTGGAAAATTAAGACCTGGAAAATTCCAAAATTTTATAAGTAGCTCAGAAAACGAGAAAACTAATCAGTTGTTTCTGCTCCTTCCTGACGCCGTCAGGTTGCGATCCTGACGCCGTCAGGTTATCCTGAAAAAACTGGTCTGCAATTTTCTGGAAAAAATTCTGGAAAATTTACATCTTTAGAATCTGGAAAAATTTTCTGCAAAACATCCATTATGACTCGATACAAGCATTTGACTCGAACAAACACACATGTGTATCTTTTAAGTAATTGAAATTCTCATGTTTACGTTTCTTTTGAAAACGTGTGTAATCCTCCCTACACTTATCCTTTATGTAAAATACCTTTATATGTAATTAAGACGAGGTTAAAGACAAAATAAAGCATTTTTACAAATTTAAACATGAGAATAAACAATCAATAAAAGATACACGACACAAACAAGCAAACAATTAAGCATGGGTTGCCTCTCACGAAGCGCTTTTCTTTATTTATGAGTCTTGTAGCTAGACTCGAAGTCATGCCCCTACGTACCGATATAAGTAATCCTATCCTCTAGAATGTCATAAGGATCAAACTTATCATTTAAGTTCCTAGTAGTACGTTTGGTTCGATATGCCTTTTCAAATTTTTCTCCATCGGGATCATAGATCGTTATCCTAATGTGCCACTCTCCATTACCATCACTAGGCGGTCTATCTCAATCCCACTTATGTTTAAGCTTATCGCTCTCAACTTTCCACTTATTCATGACAAGGTTGACGGGCAAGCTTCCTAGGAACTCGGTCATCTTCCTAAATGCTAAGGCGTCCTCGAACGGGTTCACTTCCATGTCCCTAGCCATTTCTTTTTCATGGAAAGTTGCTTTACTAGCAAAGGCTTCATCTAGGTAGAAAGGTCGTTGGGGACCTATGAAGTTCTTATCTAACCGAGGTCCATATCTAGATGGCGTTCTATCCAACCTAATCTCATGTGGGATTTCCTTTTCTTTGTAGTACGTATGCTTTTTGACATCGTAAATTGACCTAGCACTCTCCTCTCCTACCACTATTTTGGACATCTTACAATCAATGATGGCACTAGCGGTAGCTAAGAATCCTCTTCCTACTAGCAAAGGGCATGTCGGGTCCTTATTCATGTCTAGTACATGGAAATCCGCCAAAAGAGTCAATTCTCCTACGTGTACCACCATGTCTTTTATTATCCCTACCGGATATGCAATACTACCGTCCGCTAGACCTAAGATGGTTTCCGTTGGTTCTATCTTACCTAAGTTAAGGTTTCTATGGAGGGACAACGGAACAAGATTGATGCATGATCCTAAGTCGGCTAGAGCATCGAGAGGTTTGGAAGTTCCAAGCCTACACGGAAGAGTAAATAGCCCGGGATCGTCTAACTTCTTAGGTAGATTATTTCGCACAAAAGCGGACCCATGTTTTCCAAGTTTAAGTTCTAACTCATATTTTTCTTTTAAAGCATTATAATAAGGTGCATGAGCTAAGACTTCAAGAATCGGTTTTTCTTGATGGAGTTCCTTGTACTCCTCCTCTAGATTAGGTTTGGGTTCTTGGTTGCCGGGTTTCTCAAAAGTAGGTTCTACCAATGGTGCGGGGCCTTGGTACTTCATTTTGGATTGCTTGGAACCATTGTTGATAGCGTTTACCGAGTGAACCGTTTGGTGTGAGGGGCATGGATGTGCACTCTACCATGGTGAACAAGAACATGAAGTCGATGAAATCAAACTCACTTTTGGGTTCTTTATAGTATCACTTGGGAGTGCTCCAATTTCCCGGTCATTAAAGGCTTTTAAGAGGGCATCAAGCTTGTTTGTCATCTCGCCTTGTCGTCGCTTAAAATCGGCTTCAAGCTTAGTTAATCGAGTTTCTTGAGATGACATGAATCTAGATGCAATTGCCTCAAGACTAGTGAGGTTTCCGGTGTTTGGAGGATTGAACCTATTAGGTGGACTAGATGAGCTTTGGGGTGTGCTTGAATTTTGGTTCCACTTAAGGTTAGGGTGATTTCTCCATGAGGGGTTGTAAGAGTTTCCTAAGTTGTTTTGTTCGGGCTTGAAAGTTTACCACTTCTCTCCCGCTCCGTCGGTACGCGTGGAGGTGTAGTCCGCAAAAGCTTGTTCGGGGAGTCTTGTGCAATCACGAGTGTCATGGAGACCACTACATAACTCACAAAGAAGAGTGATTTTATTCACTTGATGTGAAGACTTAGGATTCTCGTAGGAGCTCATTAAGAATTTAACTTGATCTTCAAGTTCGAGCATCCTACGGTCGGAAGATTGTGAGTCAATGGGAGGCAAGGAGATTGCCTTAACTGTTTTGGGCAACTCACGGGGGTCATTCCAACTTTCGTTGTCATAGAGAGCAACGTCCTCTATTATACCCCATGATTCTTCCCCGGTGAGATCACTAAGTTTTCCACCGGCCACTTGGTCAATGGATCGCTTGGTAGGGAAGTTGACATGATCATAGAAGAGTTGGACTTGGAACCAAAGATCAATGCCGTGATGAGGGACTTTATGGAGTAAGTCCTTGAATCGAGTCCATGCTTCGTAGAGAGATTCACCTTGACGTTGTTGGAACATCAAGATATCATTCCTAAGCTTAGTGGTTCTCCCCGGAGGGAAAAATTGAGCAAGGAAGCGAGAGGTGAGATCATCCCAACTTGAGATGGAGCCGGCGGGAAGTCGCTCAAGCCAATTACTAGCTTGGTCACGTAGAGAGAATTGGAAGAGACGCAAACGCGTGGTCTCCCAAGTAGTAGCATCGAGGTCAATGGAATCGACAATTTTAAGGAAGTCCTTAAGATGCTGATTAGGATCTTCGGAACGAAGTCCATGGAATGCACATCCGTTTTGCACCAACCGGATGGTGTCGGATCGCAGGGCTGTAGTTTGGGCTTGGTCGAGAAGCTCAATGGTGTTCCTATAGCCTAGGTGGCTTGGTATCGAGTATTCACCAAGAGTACGGGCTCTTAGCGGGACAATCATTTGAGGGGGGTTATCACCTTCCATAATGAAAAGTGATGGGTTACGAACAAAGGTCACGAAGAAGAGGGATAGACTACGAGGAAGCTAAAAATGGAAAAAAGTTTACTTGATAGGAATCAAGCAAAGAAACCTAAACGAGGTGGACTCCTAACTAGCTATTCTATTCCCCGGCAGCGGAGCCAAAAACTTGATAACGCTACACGCGTTGTTCGGGGTCAAAGGAACTTCCTATTCGTCGAGCAAGTTTTTCAACACCCTAGGCAGTGAACCTAATCGTTGTAGTGTAGTATTAGGGTAAGCCACGGGAATTGATATCGTTCTCTAGGGGAATAGGAATGCTAGTGAGAAGTTACTGCGCTAAGGTTGGGGTTGAGGAAGATTTTTTTTTTATCTTTTTATGTTTTTTTAGGAAATGGAAAGGTACGAATCTCGGGGTTTGGATTTGGGGGTTTTGGTATTTCTACCGATTACTCTACTTATCTAATTATCTAATTTACTAAGCTAGGGTGAGGATAGTCTATGTCTATTGTTGTGTGCTCGTATGATAGTTAAAGATGTGTTTACCTAGATACTACTACTCCCTAGTTATCTCCTATTGATGGTTGAATTGTCACGTCCTTATTCTTAACGCGTGGTGTTTTCTAAGGTCGTAAGGTGTGCATTCCCTAACTCTTTGAAGTCACCTTTAAGTGTAGTAAACGAAATCCACTAAGTCATTCATAAACTAACTTTGAGGTTATCTTTGGGTTTAGTAAACGAAATCCACTAAGTCATTCATAAACTATTAAAGATTTATCAAGTATTAAACACAACGATAGCCTAGTCGCACTCTTAAGCCAATTACAATTAAGATAAGAGACAACCTAACAATAATTAACAACTAGGTTTCATATATCTAAGCAAACACACAAGTAATTTAGCCAGACATGGTAAACATGCAAGCATACACACAATCAATTGAAGACATACTTGAATTAATGAAGTAAAACACTTATCTTGATGTAAGATAGGGTATGAAACCCTAAAATACTGTACAAGACAGCCTTGGTTCGGTTTAGGTTTTTAATCCAAAGACTACACACTGAAAACTAAAAAATTCGGATTCTATATATAAGATTACACATGCGACGGCGTCACCCTTTGATTTGTGACGCCGTCGGGTCGCCGTTATTAGGGTTTCGTCTTGGCCACATTAGTCTTGCGACGGCGTCGCCTTATGCTTGTGACGCCGTCCCCTTCAGTCTCTGACGTCGTCTGGATCAAATCTAGGTCGTCTGAGTTGCGACGCCCTACTCTTTTAAAACCTGAAGCCGTCACTTATAAATGAGCAATTTGGCTACTGAGTCTTCACAAAAGTTGTCCGACGGCGTCGCTAGTTGTGCCTGACGCCATCCCTTTCAGTTCCAGCAGCCTGAGTGTCTCGATTCTTGACTTTGGCCATTTTCTTCGTATATTCGTGCCTTTTCGTCTGAATAAGTGTCATTCCAGCATTTTGCCTTCAAGATACCTAAAAAGTGAAAAGGAACGATATTAAGTAATAACGGATACAAAAGTGATCAAATAAGGGCTTAAACGACCCCTCAAAAAGGTACATTTTAAAACCTTATCATGCAACAAGGATTCGTCATGATTGCTAGAGCCTTCGGTCGATATTCTAACAAATCAAACAATCGCATTCGTACCTCATCCAACACAAGGAATCAGGCTGTTGTTAACAACGAAAGAGTTGAAGTTCAGAATCATGGTAATGTTCGTCAGATGGGTAGTGTTCAAGGGTTTAATGCTAATGGAAGGAATAACATGGGTGCTCCACAACAACGGGCTCAAGTGGTTGATCAAGGAAATGCTCATACTGGGGTTAATGGTCTTTGTTATTATAACTGTAATGAGAAGGGTCATCTGGCTAATGCATGCCCAAAGCCGAGGATAAGAGGCAGCGCTTATCACAAAGAAGCTTTACTCTTGGCTATCAAGGATGAAGCTGGTGGAACTCTTACCAACAAGGAACAAAGCTTCATGGCAAATGCAGATTCTAATGATGACATGGAGGACTTGCAGGCTAATGAAGCAGTGATGTTAATGGCAAACATGCAAGAACTCCACATGAGTGACACAGGCCCAGTGTATGACACTGACGGCTTGTCTCAGGTACCGGATCAAACTATATTCATTTCTGATCTGATATCTCCGCCAACATCTGCATCCGACGAGGCTCAGAGTGTTCAACATGAGTCGTCTACATCTCATTCCGAAGATAATCAAATAGATCCCGTAGTTATATTTGACGATCAAGATGACCTTATGGTTAATATTTATAATCAAGTTGACTCCGTGGTTATATTTGAGGATCTAAATAATGATCATGTTGAAACTCACGTTGAACAAGCTAAACCTGTGTCTAATCCAGATCTTGAGCTCATGACCAACTTAATTACGGACCAAAAATCTCGAATGGAAAAGTGCCAAGACATCAATAAGAAATTACACGATAAAATTGCACTGTTGACTAAGGATAATGAATGCTTAAAGTTCCAACTTAACATTTTTCAAACAAAAGAGAAACGTGAAAAAAGTTTTGAAGTCGCACTTGCTAAATCCTACCAAAATGAAAAATCTTTGGAAAAACAGATCTGTGATCTAGTTGCATCCAAGAATGCTTTGTTGTCTCAAATAGAACAACTGAAATATGATCATAAACAACAACTTAACGCTCTCACTTCGGAAACTCAAAAAAAGTCTGAGTTGTTAACTTGTCAAAAACAGTTTTGTGAATACAAAAAGCATTCAAGGAAACAACTAGATGACTATCTTGAGGAAATTGTCGACTTACAAAACAAAATCAAAGAGTTTTGAAATGTTGTTTATAAACATGGTGAGTCAATCACAACTATTCAAAAGTTTACTTTTAAACCAAATCCAAATGGATATGGACCGAATCTTGCTGATTACAAGCCAAAGTTTTCACATAGAGAATTCAAACCAAATCCTCAAGTTTACAGTGCAGAACATAGAATTGATGATTCCATTATGAATGTTGTTGAATATAATCGTATGGAGGAATTAGATGCAGAAGACGAGAGTCGGTCAAAATTAGAAAATGTTGTTTATTGCAAACCATTTAACTATTCAAAAGCCATAACTTTCGTCGCACAACAAGATTATTCTAACACACCTTGGGTTATCACGCCTACTTCTGAGTCTTTTAATGTTGGTCCCCAACCCAATACTGCACAAATTAATGGTCCTTTACCTTCACTCAGTGAAGTAAAAACATTACCCGAACGATGTCAAATTCTTAAATATTTTGATACATTCATATCGGACATCAAAATTTTGGAACGTGAAATTGAAATCAATTCTGAATAAAAAGTTGAACATTTTCAATCGCCTCATGCGCGAAATCAAAGAGATATTTTTCAGAAAAGAATTTTACCTCATGTCCGAAATTTGAAAATGTGTGCAATATATTGGGAAAGGGATTTTCACAAGGAGCTAGGACTTATAACAACAGTTTTCGAGAAAACCAAAACATCGATTTCAAATACTAAACGTAAAAAGAAAATGTTAAGAAAAGATGTTGATCGGCTCTTGGAAGATGTTATCTGTGTTGATACCATTAATGTTGTGTTATTACATTCTGTTTCATATGCATTTGATTATATCGCTGCTGATTCTGTTGAAAATGTTGAGAATACCGATAATGTGTCACAAATCAAGTCTTTAAAAGTTGAAAATAAGCGATTGTTAAACGAGCTTTCAAATGCAAAACGTCATCTTCAATGGTGTCAAAAAGATTGTCAAAATCAAGAACTCGCTTTGCAAAACAAAATCAACCAGTTGCATACCAAAACTCTTAATCCAAAACTTGATCAACTGGATGATGAAAACGTGTCTTTAAAGTGTCAAATTTCAAAATATGAACAAGAAATTTCAAAATTTAAAACGGAATATGGTGTCATATTCGATTTACTCAAAAAGACTCGTGCTCAAGTGTCAAAAGATGTTGATGATCATCTTGCATATACCAAAGATGTTTTACGACAAAATGGAAACACTCATTCTGAAAATCTAGATTTGTTACACACTATCCATGATCTAAAAGCAGAGTTGGTAAAACTTAAGCAAGATAGGAATAGTAACACAAACGTTATTACACCAGGAATTCTCAGACTGCCTAATGACACATCACAAGAAAATAATGTGCTTCCCTCTACAGAAACAAGAATAGTTGCCTCTTTTCCCAACGCTAGCACTTCACAGCTTAAGAGCACATCAAGGAAGAATAGGAAGTTGCGACCTAAGAAAAGAACAATAAAGACCTCTGAAGTAGAAGAACACCTTAGGACTTTGAATAAGACTCAAGTTGAACCCACTTTAGACATTGTGTTAGACAAATGTAATAGAAAAAGTGATGTAACGAATGCTGAACCTTTAAGTACTTTAAATGTTATGTTTGAAGCTTCTTGTGTTGGTTGTCGTAAAAGCATGTTTTCTGGTTGTCATGATAAATGTGTTGCTAATGCTATCTTATCTCGTAAGCGGAATAATAGAAAACGGAATACCTCTAGGCCCACTAATGCTTCTAAGTCTGTGCTAGGTAAACCACCCTCTAGTGTTCCGGCTACGATCATTGATATACCCATAGAACCCCCCTCACCTCCTAGGAAGATCTTATCACCTAGTGCATTTACAAAGACCAAAGCTAAGACTAGTTGGAGATGGCAGAAATGGTTACATAATACACTTGGCTTTAAATGGATACATAAAATCATAAACATTTGTGTTTCAACTATAACTGCATCGGAACCCTCTAACTCTTCGGGTTCCACATCTACTTCTATTCCATCTGTGTCGTCTGTGTGTAATGCAGGTGATACAGATCATCCTCTGGGTTGTTGATAGCGGATGTTCCCGACACATGACAGGCAATCTTAAACTGTTATCCAACTTTGTTTCAAAGTTCATTGGCACTGTCAGATTCGGGAATGATCACGTCGCGGCTATCATGGGCTTCGGAGATTACATCAATGGGAACATCGAAATTAGCAGAGTTTATTATATGGAAGGTCTCAGTCACAATCTCTTTTTAGTCGGTCAATTTTGTGATGGAGATTTGGAAGTTGCTTTTAGGGAGAAAACTTGTTTCATTCGTGATCTACAAGGAAATGATCTTATGTCTGGTCAACGCACATCAAGTCTTTACACAATCTCAATGCAAGACATGATTGCTTCATCTCCCATATGTCTACTTTCAAAGGCAACATCTACAAAATCCTGGCTATGGCACCGTCGCTTTTCACATCTAAACTTTCAAACCATAACCAACCTTGCACGTTTCAAACTTGTTGAAGGTCTCCCAAGATTTTGGTATTCTAAAGATCATCTATGCTCAGCTTGTGAACAAGTGAAAAGCACTCGTGCTCACTTTCCTTCAAAGGTGGAACACAGCTCACAGCATGTGCTTCATCTTCTTCACATGGATTTGTGTGGTCCAATGCGTGTGCAGATGATTAACGGCAAATGCTACATCTTGGTAATTGTGGATGACTACTCAAGATGTACTTGGGTTTATTTTATTTGAACTAAAGATCAAGCTCCACAGATGATCGTCACCTTTCTCACGAAAATTCAAGTTCAGCTCCGGAACACAGTCAGACAAATCAGAACAGACAAAGGAACTGAATTTGTGAATCAAACTCTTCGTGCATATTATGAGAAAGGGGGAATTGAGCATCAAACATCCATTGCACGAACACCAGAACAAAACGGAGTGGTTGAAAGATGAAACCGTACGTTAGTAGAAGCTGCAAGAACGATTTTGATAAATGCAAAACTTCCAGATTACTTGTGGGCTGAAGCCGTGTCAACTGCATGCTACACTCAGAACCGTTCAATGATTACCAAACGCCACAACAAAATACCTTATGAGCTTATCCACAACCGTAAACTGAATCTCAAACACTTTCATGTATTTGGATCCCTTTGTTACCCAAATAATGATCATGATGACTTTGGTAAGCTCAAAGCTAAAGCTGACATTGGAGTCTTTGTTGGATACTGTGAAAATTCTAAAGGATACCGAATCTGGAATCGTCGTACAAGGGAGATTATGGAAACGATTCATACCAATTTCGATGAGCTTACAGAGATGGCTTCTGAGCAAAATAGCTTGGAACCCGGACATAACCGTCTAAAATTCCCCCAAACCCCATCATCATCTGAACCAAGCTTACAGCTTACTCGACGTCAAATGGAACAGCTATTTTCTCCTCTGTTTAGTGATGATATTGATCAACGTGCTCTAGATGTATCAAATGTTTCCATTGCTCAACCGATAATAATCCAATACCGATACACGAAACAACAACAACTGTTGACGAAGCACCTCCAATTGATTCCACAACAAAAGCCGAACAAACCGCATCCAATGACGCTGAACCAGCTGATGATCTTCTGAACCATGAAGTACCCCAACCTGCAGATTATGATCCAAATGTGTTCTTCAACCCTTTTACAAATGAAACTGCCAATTCTGATGTTGCGGAATCATCTACAAGTCATTTGAATCCTCCTAATATGCATAATGTATATCAACATCAACCCTCCACACATCGTTGGACTAGATACCATCATCTTGTGAACATTATTGGAAACCCGAATCAACCAGTCGTAACTAGACAACGTCTTCAGACAGACGGTGAACATTGCATTTATGCACTCACCGTCTGCCAAGCTGAACCCAAAAATATTAAAGATGCCATGACATATGAAAACTGGATTGAATCCATGCAAGAAGAACTTAACCAGTTTAAACGTCTTGAAGTATGGGAATTGGTTGCAAAACCAACAGGGGTCTATGTTATTGGTCTGAAATGGATTTGGAAAAACAAGTTGGATGCTGACAGTACGGTTATCAGAAATAAGTCACGTCTGGTGGCTAAGGGTTATAGACAAGAAGAAGGGATTGACTACGAGGAATCATTCGCATCGGTTTCTAGACTTGAGGTTGTTCGGATTTTTCTGGCATTCGCGGCTCACATGCACATCACGGTCTTTCAGATGGACGTCAAAACTGCTTTTCTGAATGGTAAACTTAAAGAAATGGTCTATGTTAGTCAGCCAGAAGGATTTGTTGATCCAGAGTTCCCTAATCACGTCTACAAACTGAACAAGGCTCTCTACGGTCTCAAACAAGCCCCTCGGGCGTGGTATGATAAGTTGTCATCCTTTCTCATCTCTCATAATTTCGTCAAAGGATCGGTCGACCCAACACTATTCATACAATATCACGGGGAACACATTTTAATCGTTCAAATTTATGTGGATGACATCATTTTTGGGTCAACACATCTAAAGTACTCAAACGCTTTTTCAAAACTTATGAAAAAACATTTTGAAATATCCATGATGGGTGAACTTACGTTCTTTCTAGGACTGCAAGTTCATCAATCACCCCGTGGTATTTTCCTGAGTCAGTCCAAATATGCTCTTGAAATTTTAAACAAACCTGGAATGCAAAACTGTGATACCTATGCCACACCAATGGCACATACCAAGAAACTGGATGCTGATTTGCATGGGAAATTGGTTGACCCTACCAAATACCGAAGTATTATTGGGTCTCTCATGTATCTAACATGCAGTAGACCTGACATTGTCTTTGTTGTATATCTTTGCTCCCGTTATCAGTCGCGACCAACTGAAACTCACCTCTCTGAGGCTAAAAGAATCCTCCGATACATCAAGGGAACCATTAACTTGGGAATCTGGTATCCGAAGGATTCTGGTTTTGAACTAATAGCTTTTCAGACGCTGATCACGCAGGTTTCTTAGATTCTCGAAAAAGTACTTCAGGTGCTCTACAATTTCTTGGTGATAAACTGGTGTCATGGAAATCGAAGAAGCAGGATTGTACATCGTTGTCGTCAACCGAAGCAGAATATGGAGCCATGTCGGCGTGTTGTGCTCAAGTCATTTGGATGAGAACACAACTCAAAGACTATGGTTACGTATTTGACAGAATCCCGATGTACTACGACAATCGAAGTGCTATTGCGATCTCGTGCAACTCCGTCCAACATTCGAAGTCTAAGCACATCGATCTTCGATATCATTTCATCAAGGAGCTTATGGAAAAGGTATTGTTGAATTATATTTTGTGGGTACTGAATATCAACTGGCAGACCTTCTCACCAAAGCCTTAGCTCCTGCTAGGTTTACTGAGTTGGTCCACCGGATTGGTATGAGGTGTTTGAATCTAGAGGAACTGGACGAACTTTTGACATATTCTTAAAACCAGTCAAACACCAAAACCTCTTTTGTAAATATTTTATCAAAAACAAAATACAAAAATATAAAATTTATAAAATACAAAAATATTCTTCTATCTAAATTTCTTTTAACATGGCAAGTACAAATCTTCCGTCAACACTTCACTCTTTCTTAAATTTCAATATTTTCACAGTTAAGTGTTAAGGGGGAGAATGTAAATATTTTTATGTTTCATAAAACCTTGTACTTGCATATTACCTTGTTTTGGCTGTATCTTTGATAATGGTGGATACGTTTCTTGTTTCTTGACACTCCTCGGACCCAAAGTGGTAAAATTTCTCTAATTTTAAAGTCGAGGGGGAGTGTCGTCATGTTTCTTTCCAAACTTACACTTCATACTTAACCAAAATGGAAGTTTTGGGCTGTGGATGAAAATGGTTGAGGTGGAGGGACCATAATTGTCAAATGTTTAAACCTTACTTTAATAAAACCTTCCACCTAAAACACTTAAACATTTATTACACTCATTTAAAACTTTACCAACCATATCCCATGCTCCAAAATCAAAACTCAAATCCGTGTGAAAAACTTCGAATTTGTAAGTGTTTTAAGATTCCTTGAGTGATTCTAAACAATGGTTTTTAATGACATATAAATCCAACGGTTTGATAATACTCTAGGCGTGATTATGTGTTCTACGCGTAAGCATATGAACATGTGATCACGTTTGGTTGTTTGTTGTGAAATGGGTGTGTTAAAATGCATCTAATATCAATCCTAAAACTATTTCCAACATCTAAATCAACCCAGAAAATGTTTTTAATCATTCCTCATGAAT
Organism: Chrysanthemum makinoi; assembly: GCA_910596185.1. Lineage (NCBI taxonomy): Eukaryota > Viridiplantae > Streptophyta > Magnoliopsida > Asterales > Asteraceae > Chrysanthemum > Chrysanthemum makinoi. The sequence continues at coordinate 170,591,734 of OU343219.1, read as the reverse complement.
TAGGGTTTATGCGTGAATTGGTGTTTTCTATTGTGAGTAATTCGGGATAATTAGCTGCTTGTTTGATGATTGTTACATGTTTAATTAACCAAAACCTACCTTGAATCATACCCAGAAACTTTAATTTTGCTAGATTAAGAATTAGGGTTTAAGTACTCGTAAAATTAGGTACTTTTGATTCTTGAGGTTTTTGACGTTAAAACGTGTTGGAAACCTCTCACATAACTTCTAAGATGTCCCAGAATTAGATTGGTTGAATTCCCATGGTTGAAACGTTTACGCGTAGGATTTGAATCCTTAGAGTTTAAGTTTACGAATAAGCTAACTTTACGCGTAACCAATCTCTATTTGTGATAACATGTGTTTTTGAAAGAGGATTGAATAAAAATGTTAAATGAAATGTTATGAATAATTTATTTCAGGTTTTACGCGTGCAAAATCAGAATCAAGGTTAAGATTGGAATTCTACGCATAGGGAATACCTTATGCGTAGAGGTTACACGTAAGAGAAATCTTACGCGTAACACTTACGTGTAAGGGTCTACATGGGGACTACGCGTATCCTGTGAAGGATATGCGTAAACTTGGAGTCTTACGCATAAGGTTCACTCTTACGAGTAAACCTTACGCATAAGCTCCCAACATACGCTTACGCGTAAGCCTTATGCCAAGAGCCTTTTCCTACGCGTAAGAGGGTCTCCTACGCATAAGCTTAGGTCTACGCGTATGGTTACACATTGTTTACGCATAAGCTTGCATTCTTACGCTTAAGCCTAAATTTTAACTTTACCAATGAATTGTTACGCGTACAAACTTGTAAATAAGTTACTCATAACGTCACGAAACCAAAATGTCACTAATAAGCTAAAATGGTTAAAATGTTGTGTGAATGAGTGAAAACTTGAACTTTAAAATTCAAAATTAATATACTCACGAAACTTATCACGACTACTTTGAACTGTTGGACAACAAGTGACATTGGACTCGTAACATTCATTAACATAACATATTCAATAAATTGGACAATAAAATCAACTTTTGACTAACGTAATGTCTTTCGATATGTTGGTTCTTTTGGCTCAATATCTTTCAGATCACGATATGGACATCACAATGGAAAACGTTAACGCACCAAACGAGCTCACAATAGAAGACATTTTCCCTACTGGTTATAATATGAAGATTGGAAAGAACAACCTTAAAGTTGACTTTGAGAACTTCACATGCTCTGAGTCTTCATGCCGCATTGCTGTGGACATACTTAAGAGTCATCCCTACAACAACATGCTCACCAATTCAGCAACTGTACCAGAGATCTATATCCATCAGTTCTGGCACACAATGAAGAAAGCTGATGGTCTAGATGTTGTCACGATGACTCTCAACAATAAACAAGTCACCGTCACCGTTGCTGATTTACGAGCAATTCTTCTGCTCCCTGCCATCCAGCATGCTGAGTATGTTCCTACTCCAACTGAAGAGGCTACACTCAGATTCATGGTCGATATTGGTTATGATGAAGCAGCGGGGATCATTACTAAACATTCTTCGGTCGATTTAAAGAACATCCCCCAGCCGTGGAGAAATTTATACATCATGATCGCCAAGTCTGTTTCTGGACGAGACAGCGGTTATGAGCATCCTAAGCTCATGGAACTACAAATCTTCTGGGGCATGGTCAACAAGATGCATATTGACTACGCAAGTCTGATTTGGGAAGACATGATGTCTTACCTCAAGAAGCCTGGCACAAAGGTCCCTTACATCAAATACACAAAGTTGTTGATCCAGAGGATACTCGGGAATAATCAAGACATTCTCTTGAGACTTGATGACCCCAACCATCATTCTGCGTTGTTTGAGCCTACTTTAAATATTGTCAGATTCAAAGACTCATCAACAAAGAAGCAAGGTGTTGTTTTGAGTGACTGCCTACTCACTAATGATGTTAAAAGCCTTCAATCGTATTCACGATATCAAGAAGCTATGACCTTAGGCAAATTCGGCTTCATGGATGAAAAGTCTTCAGCCATCCCAGCCAAGAAGACCAGGAGATCAGGTAGTGCGGAAAGTGAAGCAAGCACTGGAAGTGCCCTAAAGTATCCAAAGAGAAATCCTCCCAGCAAAAGGAAAGTTCCATCTAAAGGAGCCACTCCTAATCCACAACCGGCACCCAAATTAATGGACGAAGACTCCAAGGATACTGAGACGGATGAGGAGGTTCACTATTCGGAGTCTGTTACGGATGATACAACAACAGTAGAAAAACCACAAAATCCCAAAGCAGATAAGGGCACGACTCCAGTGGATGAAGAAGAAGAAGAGAGTTCAGATGAAGAACCAAAGGACGAGCAGAAAGACTACCACAAAACTTTGAAGCATCTAAGGATTCAGCATGCTGCTTCAGAATTTAACCTTCAACAAACTCGTGGCCCTGGTGATTCCAGTGGTGGTGCACTTACCATACCAATTCGTGATGCGGTTAATCGACCCGATAAACGAACTGGTGCCACCGCCAAGGAATCCACAGAGCAGCAGCAGCAATCTTATGAGGTTCCATTCACCTTTAAAGAAGAAGAGGAACAAGAACATGATGAGATGATCACGGACAAAGACATTGAGGAAGCTGCTAAAGAAAAAGCTGACGAGGAAGCTCGAGCCAAAGCAAATGAAGAAGCTAAGCAAAAGACTGAAGCAGAAGAAGAGGCAAGGGTAAAGGCTGAAGAAGAGGCTAAATCTCGCAAATAAGCTGATGATTATATTCTAGATAATCCTGAACACAACGCGGAAGGAACTTCTGAACCGCCAAAAGACCCGGAGCCATCTCATGACTCATCATCTTCTGATTCGTCATCTCACTCATCACCACCACCATCCAAAGATGCTACCACCAGATCCACATCCAAATCAGTCAAGAAACCGACCAACACTTGGGCATCACGGGCTAAGACCAAAAGTGTCAAGGCTGTCAGGCAAGTACAGAAACGAAACGTGGTCAACAAGAAATTCAATCAACTGGCCGACAGACTTAATTTACTCCAAGATGTGATGAACGAGTTTTTAGAGGAAAGAGAGCAGATTCAGCAGTTTCTCAATCGAGATATCCAAGGGGAAATGGACAAGACGATCAGAGACTATACTCACAAGTTTCTTCTCGACACCGTCCCTGGAGTGACAAGAGAGATGTTCGCCATAAAACTCTATCCTAATCTCATGGCATTGGTCAAGCATACAATGTCAACTACTCCTATTGCTATGCAAATCAATCCAGTCCCGTCTCCGGTTGTCTCCGATGCTGAATTGATATCGAAGCTGGTAATGCAAATGTCTCAACGATCCGGCACTTTCACTTCTGACGAAGCTAAACTATCTGAGGCTTTGATAGAATATCAACTCAATACATCGTGTAAAGAGTCAGCTGAAAGGGCTAAGCGACCAAGAGACGATGATGATGCAGACAAGGATTCTGAGCTGAAACGCAACAAGAAAAATGACGAATCATCATCTATGCCTCCACCACCCCAAAGGACCACCACCACTAGAAGATCATCACAACGTCCTCCTGCTAGAGACAAACCTCAGGACTCTGAGTCTCCACCACCAACGGAGAAAACTGGTGATCATTTTGAATACACTGGTGGTGACGACGAGGAGATTCCAGAGCCCCAACAACAACCTCCTTCTTCTACATCAACTAAGCAACCAGCATCATCCTCAAAGCCTAAGAAGAAAAAGTCAACCTCAGTTGTATCATGGCTAGATGAAGATGAAACTGAAGAATATGAACGGTTTTCAAAGCTTGTTAATGCAACCCCTCAATTACCGAAAGGCCAAGAACCGGTAGATGGTCGAACTCTGGAGCATGTCAAGTTAATTCAAGAAAAGTTTAAGGTGAAGAAGGTGACGAAAGCAGAGTTAAGACGAATCAAGAACGATGCCTTTCAACTGCTAAAAGACAGCTCCGACAGTGCAATTGAAGTCGAATATCATCTCGACAACATTGCACGAGCCATGTCCAACAATATTGATTGGCTCAACCCTGAATCAAACATCGACTTCACCAGACCTGACAAGGCTCCTTACTACACTGACTGGACCAAGCCACTACCCACCATTGGTCGACCTGATCAACCAAGGATTCCCTACCGGTATTTCTTCAACAATGACCTCGAATTTCTTTAACATGGTAGCGATGTTAGCAAAAAATACGCTACCTCACTCACCTTCCCAATCCCGGCAACAATCTTCTCAAACAATGTGGCCATCGAGGAAGAAGCCACACGAATTTTTGTTGACAATGTGGTAAAGTATGACCTCGATGCACTATATGGAATTCATCATTGGCCTGAACGAAGAAGAATATACTACAGAAGCTGCCAGGTACTCAAATCGAAAAAGGAGGTGTACAGTGACCAACGGATCGTTGCCATAATGCATGTTAGCCTGTCTACTAAGTGGGACTACTCATTCCTGAAGAAAATCGTAGTCAAACGCCAAGACGAACAGGAATATGACTTTTCTGAAGCGGATTTTCCAAGATTGTCACTCAATGACATTGAAGATATATATCTTGCCAAGGTACAAGGACGAATGCGACACTTCTCCACAAACATCCAGCTCCAGTACATAAATCATTGCTAATATTCATCAAAAGCATCGTTATCCAGGAACGTATTGAAGACCTTCAACTTGCCGTGGAATCATACAAAAAATGTGTTAATCTCACCAAACCACAACTAGACCTTCCCGATATCAACCAACTTGCTCAGTACACCATCCTTAAGAAACCAATGTTTGGGGTAGTTTACCGCAGTGAACTTCACCGTAATTGCTTCATGGCGTGCAAGGAGCTTCACAAGTTTTGTGATCACACTTTAAAGAAGGTTCGGGACGGGTTAGCATATCGGTTAAAGGAGATTCATGAAGGCATAGGGTCGAAGAAAAGGTGGAATTCTAGGGAAAAGAGGGATGTGAAGAAGATCATTACAAGGATTGATGAAAGGTTGTTTCGTCGTGATCAGATAAGGACATTGGAAAGCTTCATGGGTGGACGTCCGAGTATTTCTATAACAGGCTATCAACGTCCAGAAAGAAATCCTGGTGTTATTGACGGACTTCCTGGTACTCCTTAATTTGTTTCTTTCACTAATATTTGGATGTGTTGATCTTTATTATTATCTATGGGTTGTGCACACATAACAGTGTACAACCCGTACTTGTAATGAAAGGACCATGTGGTACGCATCAGTGCCACAATCCTATAAAAGAAGCGAAAGCTTCTTACTTTTGAGTAAAAGTTATCAAAACTTACACTTTTCAAAGTTTTGCTCAAAAGAACAAGTACTTCCCCTTATGTTTTTCAAAACCTCAAAAGTTAGTATTACTTGTTGAGGGGGAGTACTTGCTTAAAATCTTTGTTCACAAATGATTCTTCGTGGAAATCTTCCCACAAAACTCGAAATGGACATATTCGATATCAAAATTTCGTCAAAAATAACATTTATATGCCATTTTTTAGGGGGAGAAAAATTGTGTGATACAAATATGTTGTGAAAATTGTGATTGAATCTTCGTGCTAAAGACTTAACCCATGAATTGACGAGATCTGAATTGTCATACATCAAAAATATTTGTCTTTCAAGACTTATCCAAGCAGATTGTACCTATTCGAGAAGCTCTTGATAGACATGAACTTTGACGGGTTTGACAACCTTTCGAGGTTTGTCCACACATTCAAGGTAGTTATTAGAGCTAGTTGTCACCTAAAAGCTGACAATGTAACTCTTTAACTATGCAACGTAACCGAGTCTCGCGGGGAATTGTCTATCTTGAGTCGATCAATTCCAATGTGTTCGCTCTTCTCTCACCGTGCAGATTTCTGTCAAAACACTTAAGCACGTGTTGAGGGGGAGTATTTCTGCAAAATACAAAACTCTCACAGTGGTACAAAATGTTTTTACTCATAACCACTTTGAGAGATTTTCATGAAAATGGTTTTATGGCAACATAGGTTAGTCATGGAGTTATAAGGTGACTAAGGTTAGGAATAACCGTCCTATGATCCGCCAGAGCCGGAGGGATCTACCCAAGGACACCACCAATAGTTAGAATTTAGAAGTCCTTAGGTATGATTATAAAAAGGAGAAAATGAGAATCGGAGAAAGAAGGAGTTGAAGAATTAAAAACTAAAGTAAAGAAAATGGTGAAAATAAATAGCCCTCCAAATTATTCAACTTAGGGCAGACACCGGGTTCAATTCATATGCTACTGGTTGTCACTTGATGATACCGGTATTGAAGATTATAGTCGTCATGGACCCAGTGACGCATGCACTAAACCTTCTTAGCCACTCAAGTTTCTCTCAACAGAAGCTAGTTTCATTCTCACAGGGAACCCTACGTAAACTATCGGCTTTCTCTTAGAGATTGCTGGTATTGAAGAAGGAGACCCTCTCCCTAGTCTCCTCTCAGGAAAACCAAAGCGCACTATTGAGTTTAGAGCCACGAGATTCATCAAAAGATCTCTTAGGAACACTCGACATTTCATCACTTGCCATTCAACAATAAGGATGCAAGTGATACTACTCAAGAGTCCTACACAGATCTTAGAAATCTGTCGAGAACATTTATGAGGGGTTCACAATTGTGATCCTCAGTGATTGAATAGAAAATCCTGCCAGGGTCAACATCAAACAGCCCTGACAGCAGGTCACTTCGGTAACTCCTTGTGGGTTACTCTTAGTGTTGTCCCAAACGGTCTACAGTCATGGGGTGATGCTTCGGTGTACCTCAGCGACTCACCTGAACTGTAGGTGTACTTCGGTACATCGTGTTATCCTACTTGAGGGACTCCAGTTCAGGAACAGCCTTTGCGAGAATTAGAGATGTGTTTTCACACTATGCTGTTAACACGCTCGAAGTTCGAACTTGTAAGTGCTGGAAATCCCGCTAAGGAGATTCCTTTCAAGAATCGAGTCCTGAAGATGTGGGTCATTACTTGAAATTGTTCAATGTAATGCCAACTGTCCTTTATGGGATTCGGACGGCTGATTTGCCCAACCAAGGTAAATGGAATCAAGACATTCATCAGAAGAACAATCGTAGTGGTCAAATTTTTAAGAAACGACCACAATGATCGATTGGTGTTTATCACTAACCCATTCTTATGTTTTTTTCTTATGGATGCTCCTGGGAGAAGATTTGTAGATTCTCCACATGCTCATACCAACAACAACACATATTGAAGTTCTCTCGAAAGGCAACACAAAGGTCAGAACGATTCTTCCTCTAAGCCAAAGAATCTACAAAGTATAAAGACTAAGAGAATTACATCTATCCTGATATCCAACGTCAAAGAGCGTGTGAGCATGTTGGAGAAGAACGTGGAGACACCTGAGAAACGAAGCGGACATGATGCAGATTACCACAACATAACATCACCATATCCACACCAGAACAAAGAACAAAGATAAATGAAGACGTCAAAGCTGAAAACTTCAAAGAAAACAAGATCCTCACACTGGGGAGATTGTTAGAATCAAGGCACTTCTTCTCACAAGAAAGAAGAATGTCAGAAGACGTCAAAGCAACTATTACATCAGCACCAACAACGTTTCAATATTACTTAAGTCATTAATTACCAACACTTAGGGGGAGATTGTTGGAATCACTCCTAAACTATATTTCAAGTGTTTGTAATTAATATGTAATAGGTTGCTTAATTAGGCTTTTATGTTAGTATTAATGGCAAGGCTTATGTAGAAAGCCCATAAGCCTTGGCCCAAGCCCATAAGGAAGGAAGGGAACTTGTAGTGTTGCCCTAGTTCCTTCCCTATAAATAATGTTGTAAACCTTCATTTGAAGGTTGGTTGTTCACTTTCAATATCACTCTATGTGTAACCTTTGTTACTCTCTATATCGTGTGTGTTTGATAGTGTTCATCCGATCACTTCTTACCTTATTTCTAACATATTGATGCTTGTGTTACAATATGGTGACCTAACATCAACATCTTTAATTTAATTATGTTTTACGTTCTAAAAATCATACCATTCAATCCACAATACTTTCCTCATTAATTTGAGATCGATTTCGACATGGTTTCAAGCCAGATAAAGCGTCTAAATTCCACAATACTTCACGATAGATCTACGACACTCGACAATGATTGTGATGGAAGCAATGAATCTTTTGGTGCATTTATGACCTGAAAAGTTTGTTACGACTGTCGATCACGAAGATATCTTCTCACGCTTTGAGATATAGTCACTTGTTTACGCTATCGCTTTAAGTCGAAAAGACATGATATCACGTGACACTACAGTTATAAATAGTAGTGTGTTTGAGATCTTTTATCATGGAGTATATTCTTTTCATTTTCATGCATATCCATGCACCAAATGACTTATTAGTTAGTAATTATTTCATCTTTGACAATTACTCATTCATTAGTTTGGTCAAGCATTGTTCACAATACACCGGTAGAGGGTTTCATATCCACTCATCGTAGTGGTAGCATTCTTTTTTGATTTCATCGAAGGTCGGAGTATAGAATGTGAACCTGAGTTTCTTATGTACCGTGACCAGCAGCCTGATCTAGAAAATCAGTACGAAAGCAGTTCGGTAAACCACTTCTTGAAGGATCTTCAGCTTTAAAAATGACAAAATTCATAACATGTTATTGATTCATGTCAGACCCTCGATGATTTGGTGATTCATAAAGGTTTTAATTATCTTAATCGTCCCTTCATACACGAGCTTTGCAATAATAAAGACGAACATGAAATTACACGCCCCATTAGTCTCCATTTCAAGTATTTAATTGTACATTTTATTCTTTTTTAGAGATATATCCAATATATCACGAATATGTAATATTTTTTTTGTTAATGTTAATGCGATATTTTATTAATGTATCTGATTCTTTTTTTTTCACATTATAAATGATTTTAGAAGTAACAAATATAAATGGAGTAACGAATACTTAAAACATATATTTTGTTTACCGATAATGACCGACACTACACGGAATAAGAACCCTAAATACATCAATGACACACAAAATATATCAGTAATCATACATTTAAAATATAACAAAGATTGATCGACTAAAGTATATTACGAGTTTGATAGATAAGCATCATAGTATTATTGTACTCAATTTTCTAATCCAGGTGTTCAATCTCCTCCTTAAGACGTGCTACCTCATCCTTAAGACGATAATACTTTACTTTGTATCTTCATTAAATTCAATCAAAACACCACAAATTTCGTCCACAACACCTTTAGGGTTTAAAATATGCAGAAGTTTTTCTTCGAATAAAATAATAGTAGTAGCGTGGTTGTCGAGTGGTGGTTGTACAACAACAGTGACCGGTGACGGGGCATGTACTCCTACAATCGAGGATGGTGGTTCTAGTGGTGAGTCAGTCGGTGGTGGTAGGAGTGGTGGTGGAGGTGGTTGTACAACAACAGCAACTGGTGACAGTGGGTTGACTTCATAAATCGAAGAAAGTGGTTCTAGTGATGAATTAGGCGGTGGTGATAGGTTTGGTGAGTTAGGCGGTGGTGATTCAACCATTAAACACTTATGTGATTTCGTTGCTTGATGTAATCACAATAAATGTTGTTAGGTGGTATAAATAGATGGACGAACATCATTTTTTCCCGCCAAATTGATGTATCAATATTACGTCACCCCTTATCGTGGTAAATCATAACTATTGAATGATGTGACAGTGTCTGTAACGGAAAATGTGGTTATTTTCCCTATGGTAAATGAAATTGTTACACAAAAAACCGTATGTTGTCGTTCGGTATCACCAGTGTTGTAAATATCGGTCTTGGCGGCCGATATATCACTGATATATCGCTTATCGGCGGTCCACCGCCACGATATTTTGCATATCGGTCAAATAAATCGGTCATGGTCAAAATCGGCTAAATATCGGTCAAAATCGGTCAATTGTTGGTAGAATACATAATTGGAAATGATGAGTAGAAGACATACCTTTTTTCAGAGATGGTGACAGTGGTGAGAAGGTGGTGGTTTGATATTCTAGAAGTTGCAGAACAGGAGGGAGAAGATGAAGGGAGAACAGAGGGACGGTATTTACAATTTTTAGCTAACCTAATAAGTTATATTGTTTTTAAGTGGTTTTTTAGCCCAATAAATAGCTAATACAATTGGCCCAACAAATAACTTGGTGGGCTTTAATTAAAACTTACAAAAGTCACACATAATATAAATTTTTGCAACATATAAATAAGTGTATAACTAAAAATAATAGAAAGACTAATAAATTTAATAAAAATATGTAAATTATGTACAATTTATATCAAATAAATGTTAAAATCGGTAAATTTCTTTATAATTTATGGTTTCCGATATATCATTGATATATCACCGCCAAGACCGACATAACGCTTGACGGAGGTCGACCGCCATAGTACTGCCGAGCGATATTTACAACTATGGGTATCACAGTTGTCGCTTTAACTGTTAATGATTTGACATAACATAAGAATTAAGCCCCTGAGGTCTACATTGCACAAGGTTTAGCCCATATTTTTATTCGAAAATATACTAAGCAATCAATATGAATACGATCAATATGTTTTGCATATAGAAAAAGGCATAAAAATTATAGAAAAAAATGAATTTCATCGATGATTAGGATGTCACCGAAACTTATATATATAGGTTGGTGGTTTAAATCATATATTTCCTAAAACAATTGATCATGTCCCAACTAAAGTCTTTCCCATGTCTATTGGTACGTACAAATTTCCCCAATATATTTTTAAACGTTTCTGTTAATACAAATAAGCCGTAAAAACGTTTATTTATATTTTACGATCTTCTAATGTTTTGTCGATAACAAAAGTAAAATCATTTTAACGAAACAAATAAAATACGTAAATGGTTTGGACTAATAGTTTTCTAAACACACTTACACTTTCACATAAAACAATAAAACAAGTATAAGTGATTTTATGATTTAGATACATATGTACAACAACTAGTGTTTACATATTGGGTTAAACATATACTTAAACTAAGTATACTAAAATGGGTAAAAACTAAGTGTATGCTAAAATAAGTAAATACAAGTATATACTAAATGGGTAAATACTAGCAAATGGTTTTGACCCATAACCCATGGTTTTATATATACCACTTAACCAAGTTCATTGTATCCTTAAGATACATTGTATCTAGAAAGAAAACCATGGATCAACTCATAACCCATGACCCATGACCCATTACCAAAAATACCCATGGGCAAAGAGGAGCGGACCACGGATCCCTAGCTTTGTGCTAGCCGGATCCCTTGTGGTAGGGATCCGTGGGATCCGGGGAACAGTAGAGGTTTTTCCTCTATAAATAGTGAGCCATTTCTTTATTGTTTCTCACCACTTTCAAATATACTTTCTCCCCTGAGTTAAATCTCACTAACCTTAGATCCAAGAGATCTATGTTTGTAGTTTTGTTTTTGTGTGATCTTTTAGGTTCCTCTTAAAGGCAAGATCACCACCTTTGAAGTCAAGCAAGCTCAAGTCCATGAGTTGCCATGCTTTCTCATCATCAAGGCTACTAAAGTCTTCTTGTTGATGATTCCTTTCTTTCTTCAAAGAAGTGTAGTGTTGAAGACATTAGTGAAAGATGTCTTAAAGAGTCAAGACGAAGATATTAGTGAAGGGTATCTATCGTCTATAGGATAAAGCACTTGTGGTAGGTGCTTGGAAGTTAAGACAAAGAAGCATTAGTGAAAGGTGCTTAGAAGTCAAGACAAAGAAGCATTAGTGAAAGGTGCTTAGAAGTAAAGACACAAGAAATTAGTGAAAGGTGTCTTGTAGATCTAGTCAAAGGCATTAGTGAAAGGTGCCTTAGATGTACATTCGATATGGTGTGTTTCGATGTACAAGATAGACTAGTATTAGATCCAAGGATAATGATATCCTTGATGATGTTGTAAAGGAGTAGATCTCCTTTGGGATTAGTCGTTGGTGTAGTGTGGAAGTAGTTCCTCCATTGCAATGGAACTAGGTGCTTAGCCTAGTACCTAATAAAGGGTAGGCGACGTTGTGAAGGTGTAGTTCACCTAAGGTGTGAAAGAACTAGGTACTTAGCCTAGTACCTTATAAAGGGTAGGCGACGTTGTGTAGGTGTGGTTCACCTTGGAGTGAAAGAACCCGGTGGTTAGCCTAGTACCGGAAAAAGAGTAGGCGACGTTGTGAAGACTTCTCCGCCATAAGGAGATTGGTGTAGTGATTACGAACTCTCGAGTAGGTGACTCGGGGAGTGGAGTAGGGCAAGGAAGGTGACCTTGTAGCCGAACCACTATAAATACTTGCGTTGTGGTTTTGTGCTTCTTACTCATATCTTTTCATTACTTACCTTTATATGTTTGTTTATCAACATCCAACACACACATCCAAATAGATTGACATAAGTCGATCTAAATAGTTTAAAATGAAGTTTTAATTGGTAAAACTATTCAACCCCCTTCTAGTTTTCCACAATTGGCATCAGAGCTTCGTTACCAAGGTTCTTGAAGTATATTGTACTTTAAAAACTTGATACGATCCATGGTTAATTGAAAACTACAAAGAAGGTTTTTCATAAAAGCAAACACCATGTTGTTCAAAACTATATGTTTGGATGTTGAAGTTGATAACAACATTTTTTTTCTTTTTATTTTTTTATTGCACTAATCATCTTTGTCATGTTGATTAGTCAAAGCTCATACCCACCAAGCTTTAGGAGTAGCTTGGTAACAAGAATGCCTTCCTTAAGGAGGTATCTTAATCGCAAAGGAGCGGGAATCGTCTAAGTGACATTTGTTGTGTCATTTGTAAAGACATTCCTAAGTGCGCTAGATGTATGATTCTCCTTTTATTGTGCTTGATAATTAAATATGCCTATTTAGGTATTTTCATGATTATTCTTTTTGTGCTCATACATGTTTTACGTAAAGCTTCGTTAGGAAGCCTTTTTCTTACAATACGTGTTATATTTATCATCTATGGTCATAGTATATAAAACTTATGTTTTATTTCTTTTAATCCTATAATAAAACAAAAACACGAATTTCAAAAATTCCTCCTTCCCTATTAATAATCCCACTCGACGCCCATTCTATCCGATCCTCACTTTTTCAAATTTCCCAATTTCAAAAATTCCCTCTCATTAAAAAAAACCCTCATCTTCCTCCTCATTTCATCTCATCCAAAACCAAGAAGATCCATCATCAACATGGTTTACATCACACTCGTGCTCATCGCCCTAACACTCATCGCACTTGTGTTCCCTATGATGAAGTTCACATACGGAGACATTTACTTTGTGTTGTTAATCTACATTGGGATCATATACCCAATCCTTTGTATCATCCTTAGTATTGAAATGCAATATTACTAATGATCTAGTTTATCTAGGTTATTGTTATCATAATGTGTTTGTCATTTCTTTTGATTTATATGTTTTATTTTCTTTCGTGATACATTAGAAGTCATGTGTGCATGCTAAAAGAAAATGTAGGACAAAACATATTTCGTGGTATAAAATTGTAAAACCTATTTCCTTATCAAAACTGTTTCTGTTACTACAGATCCACGGATCCCGGAGGATATACTAGCCGGATCCCTTTTGTAAAGGAACTGTGGGATCCGTATTACTGGAAAAGAGTTTTCATGCAAGATTAAAAGCCACTATCTTTCTAAACATAATAATCCACTAGAAAGTCAAAAACTTTAGTTAAGTGTCATTGTTGTTAAAAAAACCATTGTTAATAAAAATCTAGTAAAAACATTAGATTATCATAAGTTGATCACAAACATCTTCTTTTATTTACTTGTCATTCCTATAGGTTCAACTATGACGCATGAATATGAGTTTGATTTTTCACTCACTAGCGTCTACACTCCGAACATCTCTCTCGAACCCAACACACCTGGCAATCATGCCCGTGGGTTCAATAATCTCGAAAACGTCACTTCCATGAAGGACGTATTGTAGACACCTCTATACAATTCGAAGAAGGTATCAATACCTCCTTCCGAGCCATAGGACTAGAATGTCTTCTTGAAATCAACGAGAAGATATGTCCAAGGTTCATAATGGAATTCTTCCGTCAATTCGAACTTGTTCGTTACGAGGATCGCTCTCTATCTATTTGGTTTTATATCAAAAACCAAAAGTTCACTCTAACCCTTGGGCATTTTGCTCACATCCTCCGGATTCCGAATCATGGACAATGTGCCTTCACTGAAGATTGGTCTCTTGATTCTCTCTTCAACTTTCGTGAAGAAAATAGTCCATATTGTTCACACATACCCTCTCCGGAAGATTTAAATCGCATAATATGCAAACCTCGACCATATTACTCCGATCCAAACATTGTCTTTACAAGGGATATCCAAGAAGAGTACAAGCCTCTTGCACTCATCCTACGTGAAAATGTTTGGAGTCTTAGGGGAAATCGAGAAATCCTTCCCGCGTGTTGTGCTCACATGTTGTACTGTTTGCTAACACAACAACCATACAATCTCGCCTACTTCTTCGCAAGGCGAATTGCAAATCTTCAAGGCTCCAAGAATAAACTAATCCCTTATGGAATGTTCTTGACATGCCTCTATCATAATGTTATGCATTTCCATCCTCAATTTCAAAGTCCGTTGTACGTACTTGTGAACAAGATGATGGAACCGCTAAACATATCTCTCATGAAGACTTTCTTCATTCTTGATTCCACCAACACTCATCAATCACATAATGATCCTCCTAGCGAAAACACTCAAGGAAACTAATAGTATTCCAAAATAGGATCAAATCTCTTGTACTCGTGCTTTATCAATGTAATCCAATTTCCTTCATGAAATAAAACATTTGATATCTTAGTATTTAGAACTCTCTTTAGACTATCCTTGAGATATAATGCATTGTCAAGATCATTGCATACCTTTAGTAAAGGTCCTGCTGAGCAGATGGGCGGATCCCAAAAGTTACACTAGACGGATCCCTACTCTTAGGGAACCGTGGGATCCGTCGAACAGAAAATGCAATTACAAGCATTGTATTTCAAACACATTCTTAGAACACCTCACACTTAGCTAAACATAGTGTCATAAGGCAAATTAAGTCCTTATCAAGATAGGTTAATCTTTCCCATTCATACATAACTCACCGAGGTCACACTCTAAAAACGCTTGTAGATCTACCGTTTCGTTTTAATCCATTACTCTTCCGCTCTTAAACTCACACCTTATTTTCTACTTGATCCCTCACATCTAGTCTTAGAAATCTTTCAATTATGGCAAAAATTGATCATAAATCATCCTCATCTCCAAATTGATCAAATTTGATCAAAATCTAGTTTTCTCATCTCAAAGCTTCTAGGATATTTTCTAAAAAAACACTATCCTAAGACACAACCTGATCTCTAGGATCATCTAACTTCAATTGACATTCTAAATCTTTAGTGTCATCCTTGTCCATCCATTGGTACTCTTGAAAGTTCCAAAATCTTCCACAAAAGACAATCATTAGCTACATCATTCATTACCTTCAAGCACTCAAGCATCCCTTCATTTAAAACACTTAGGAGGACTGAAACACTCAAGATGACATAGGTCTTAGATCTTAGAAACATCATTTCCAATCTTCCATAGCTGCTGAGAGACGGATCCCTAGGATTAGCCTAGACGGATCCCTCTGAGGAGGGAACCGTGGGATCCGTATGACAGTTTATGTCAATTCTTGCAAAAACAATCATTTCAACTCATCTTCCTAACTCAAACACTCCATCTCATCTTAAATGAGTTCCTAGATCAGTGCATCCTCTGAAGTTGACTCATGTGCATGTCAATCATCACATTTCAATGAATTCTAGTGGCTTAAGGCTTAAATGCACTTGCCAAATCTCTTAGTTTATAAACCACCTTATTAGGACCTCCATATTCATCACTTTCATCCTAACTTGCAGCTCTTGCAAACTCTTGAAATCATCTTATCATGAGGAAAACCCCAAGTAGTAACTTATCCACCAAAGAACCACCCATGAAAAGAGCTCGTGTTATACACGAAATTTCCTCAACCGAATCATCTCCCATCAAACCAACAAATGATAGAACTCTTCATCATCCAATCAAACCAATTCCTAAAAAGATAGTACCCACAAAACTACCTATGCCAAACACCACCATACCTCCTAGGCCAAACAATGTCATCTCCACCAAACCATCACCATTGGTTCCTAGAGCTATTTCATTTACATCCCCACTATCATCACCACACCTCTACAATTTAGAGGACTTGCCTCCTAGGCCGTCTCATCCGCTTCCACCGACAACATTCTCCTCATTAGGAGGAATAATGGTTCAAAATCAAGGTGTTGAGTCAACACTTGCTCCGGCTTCCTTCTCGGCGTTTTCATCATATAATCCCATTTGGATTATGACAAATCATCAAAATCAACCACCCGACCATATGGAAGTTGACACTTCTCTACCACCACCATCATTCTTGGTTGAGTCATTCTTAAATGCACCTCTACCAATCCCTCCATCGTTTGAAGCTCCATAAGCCGCTTCACTTGATCCTTCGAATCAAGCCATTTCATTTCATCCACCACCACTACCTAGCCATGACAAAGATTGCTATCATTGTCAACATGTTGAAAGTTTGATACATGAAGTACGAGAAGACCAAAGTTTCATGTTCTATCATCTCCTCGAACGTTTCGACGAGATTAAACCTAAACAAAACTTGAGCTAGAAGATTATAGTGGTGTCTTAGCTTCAAGCGTTAGGTGATCTAGAAATTCCTAGTCATGTATTGTCTATTGTCTTGTTTTTCGAGTCATGTATATCATAACTCTTGTTTATTAAATGGAATTACATGCTACTTGCTATATTTCTGAGTATGTGAGTATACTATATAATCCATATCTCTTTTTAGCATTAACATTTCTTGTTATACCAATCTTTGCTGACTTTATTCATCAGCCAGACGGATCCCTCAGATTTGCCTAGACGGATCCCTACTAGGAGGGAACCGCGGGATCCGTGAGACAGAAAGCTTTCTTTCTACTAACTTGAATCACATTTGCAGGAAATTGTGAATTATACTTGATTTCTAACCTTTGTTTTGTAGTTATTTAATTTACATATGAAGACTTTGACATCCTAAAGCTAGGGGGAGCTTTATGTCAAAGCAATACATTGCAAATTACTTGCAATACTAGATTTATATTTCGTGACATCCCTTTGCAATAATCAAGGGGGAGCACATTCGTCTCGTAGACGATATCTTTTGCAAACTTATTTGCAAACAAACTAGAATAGTATCATTTACTTGACGTCCTTACATAGGGATGGACTCGTCAAGGGGGAGTAAAAGACGAGATTCTGTCCCGTTAATTGCTTTCTATTCCTTTTTACTTTTTCTTTCACATGTTTTTCTTAAAAACAATGTGTTGTCTTCCTTCAAACACTTTTTGTTTCGACAAAAAGGGGGAGAAGAAAGTAAAAACTACAAATTCAAATTTTTACGAATTTTAGCTTTTTCCTTAAAATAATTTTATGTTTTGTCATCAACAAAAAGGGGGAGATTGTTAATACAAATAAGACGTAAAAACGTTTATTTATATTTTACGATCTTCTAATGTTTTGTCGATAACAAAAGTAAAATCATTTTAACGAAACAAATAAAATACGTAAATGGTTTGGACTAATAGTTTTCTAAACACACTTACACTTTCACATAAAACACTAAAACAAGTATAAGTGATTTTATGATTTAGATACATATGTACAACAACTAGTGTTTACATATTGGGTTAAACATATACTTAAACTAAGTATACTAAAATGGGTAAAAACTAAGTGTATGCTAAAATGAGTAAATACAAGTATATACTAAATGGGTAAATACTAGCAAATGGTTTTGACCCATAACCCATGGTTTTATATATACCACTTAACCAAGTTCATTGTATCCTTAAGATACATTGTATCTAGAAAGAAAACCGTGGATCAACCCATAACCCATGACCCATGACCCATAACCAAAAATACTCATGGGAAAAGAGGAGCGGACCACGGATCCCTAGCTTTGTGCTAGCCGGATCCCTTGTGCTAGGGATCCGTGGGATCCGGGGAACATTAGAGGTTTTTCCTCTATAAATAGTGAGCTATTTCTTCATTGTTTCTCACCACTTTCAAACATACTTTCTCCCCTGAGTTAAATCTCACTAACCTTAGATCCAAGAGATCTATGTTTGTAGTTTTGTTTTTGTGTGATCTTTTAGGTTCCTCTTAAAGGCAAGATCACCACCTTTGAAGTCAAGCAAGCTCAAGTCCATGAGTTGCCATGCTTCCTCATCATCAAGGCTACTGAAGTCTTCTTGTTGATGATTCCTTTCTTTCTTCAAAGAAGTGTAGTGTTGAAGACATTAGTGAAAGATGTCTTAAAGAGTCAAGACGAAGGTATTAGTGAAGGGTATCTATCGTCTATAGGATAAAGCACTTGTGGTAGGTGCTTGGAAGTCAAGACAAAGAAGCATTAGTGAAAGGTGCTTAGAAGTCAAGACAAAGAATCATTAGTGAAAGGTGCTTAGAAGTAAAGACACAAGACATTAGTGAAAGGTGTCTTGTAGATCTAGTCAAAGGCATTAGTGAAAGGTGCCTTAGATGTACATTCGATATGGTGTGTTTCGATGTACAAGATAGACTAGTATTAGATCCAAGGATATTGATATCCTTGATGATGTTGTAAAGGAGTAGATCTCCTTTGGGATTAGTCGTTGGTGTAGTGTGGTAGTAGTTCCTCCATTGCAATGGAACTAGGTGCTTAGCCTAGTACCTAATAAAGGGTAGGCGACGTTGTGAAGGTGTAGTTCACCTAAGGTGTGAAAGAACTAGGTACTTAGCCTAGTACCTTATAAAGGGTAGGCGACGTTGTGTAGGTGTGGTTCACCTTGGAGTGAAAGAACCCGGTGGTTAGCCTAGTACCGGAAAAAAGAGTAGGCGACGTTATGAAGGCTTCTCCGCCATAAGGAGATTGGTGTAGTGATTACGAACTCTCGAGTAGGTGACTCGGGGAGTGGAGTAGGGCAAGGAAGGTGACCTTATAGCCGAACCACTATAAATACTTGCGTTGTGGTTTTGTGCTTCTTACTCATATCTTTTCATTAATTACCTTTATATGTTTGTTTATCAACATCCAACACACACATCTAAATAGATTGACATAAGTCGATCTAAATAGATTAAAATGAAGTTTTAATTGGTAAAACTATTCAACCCCCCCCCCTTCTAGTTTTCCACAGTTTCATCCCAAGTCTTAATCACTAAACGCCATTATATGTACCTTATGTCTTTCACAAAAAGATCATTTTAGTGAATTCAATCCCAATTTCAAAAAGACGGTGTTCCTCCAGGATATAGATGTTGAATCCCATCTTATATTCTCCTTACTCCTTTGGAGATAGAGGCGAGTCTCATCTTCTATTTTTGGTAGGGATTTTTTGAGCGACGATTACAACAAGAGTTGCGGAAGTCATATGGTACACAATCAAAGGTGTTATAGAGTATCATAATGTACACGTATTATTGTAAATCAAGTAAGATAAAATAAATTATATTAGGTTGAAACAATGGTTACAAATAAAATATAAAAGTCTTCAAAAGCTCCGCGTTGACGACGCTCTTGTCTTCTCCGTATGCTCCAGATTGAGAACTCTTCTTCACTTTGAAGGCAAACACTGTAATAAGTATAAACTGGATTAACTTCCCTTCAATTCATATGCCATGTCTTTAGAAGCTTCTTCATAATCTTTTTTTTGGCGAAGTTTCTGAATTGACTTTCCCCCATACTGAAAACCATCTTCTGCATATTCGAAACTTGTTATGTACATATCTTCTATCTTTGACTTTGAATGCAAATAGAAACATGTTGAAGATACAATATCTTTAACTTTGACATAGATTCTAAAACTGTTGCATATAATGTAGCACACTTAGTAACCTTCTCTTTTTTCTTCATTGAGTAAACGTTCAAGCACCTATCTTGAAACATACAACCATCCTCCAGCTTGACTCCAAGATAATTAAAGAAATTCAGTGATCATTTGAGGTAACATAAAAAAAATCAACAACATCTTCTCACGTCTACAGAATACTTCACACAAACAAACCACAAAAGTCTAAATCATAATACCTAGCGCGAATCTACCAAGCCAATGTTCATCGACCCAACAAATCCCTCAAAAAGAAATCATGATATACCCAACACGAATCCATCTGAACATGTCCATAAATTAGATAAATCCCTCAACAAAATACACTATTCCTTCCCCCTAATGGTTGCGATCTATTGTAATCATCATGAATATGTGCACGCCCAAATACTCAATCTTGTCTTAAGCAAAGTTTTGAAACATTTTGAACTTTGCTGAAAAACTTTGAAAAATTATGCTAAAGATTAAGACGATCATGTATGAAGCACCATAAACTTCTATGCTTAAAAAAAATTCCATGAGAATCAATTGCTGTTAATAATCCCTCTCTATAATAATCATCTGTTGCAAAACTCTTTCCAACCCCTTATCAGTAATGTCGGCTATTAGTAGTGACCACTATTGGATAAAACCAAATATGTCGAACTTGAAAATGAAGTAAAATCCCCCAGACTTGTGACTTAAGCTTGTACTATAATGTGACTAAGAACGATGTGATGACTTTGCGCTGCTGAGATTACGAATCACCAAGTACTCTATACCCTCGCAACCTAAAGTATAAGTAGTACAAAACCTCTTGACATATCCTCAACTACGTGAGACACTAAGCACAACATCATAACTTCTTAAAGTGATAGTTACTTTTTAGGTATAGAAAGAAAGAATCACAAGAGTAACCAGATATCAAAGTCTTCATCACAATTAATATATGCCCAAACAAGTCATCTTCGTGTGAAATAAGTATACGCATCCATAAAACGTCACTTCAAACCCAAATAAGTATTAAGGAATAAACTTCGTAGTCACATATTAGCATTCAAGTACCAAAACTAGGATTTGATGTTTTAAAGTGAATCTTGATAAGGATCGATCAGGTGAAGTGTAGATTGTGTTTGTTTAGATGAGATAAATTGGTTTTGTGTTAAAGTTTTGATTCTCCTTAACAAGTGTAAAACTGATAATCTCCATGGTGTTTTTGGTGAAATGTGGTGAGCTAGGTGTGTAGGATTTTGAAATTTTAGGGTTTTTGTCGAGTTGCAAAACTAATATAGGTTTTTAGGTAAAAATAACCCTAAGTTGGTATAGGAATCTTGCAAGATGAGGTTTGTACAAACTCACTAAACAATGAGAACAATCTTGCAAGACTAGGTTTGAAACCCTAACTCACTAAATGTGAGTTTGAAACTAACTTGCTAAATGAGTTAACTCACCAAACCAAACTCACCATACCAGACTCGCCATATCAAACTCGTCAAGCTAACTCGCCATACCAAACTCGCTAAATGAACACGCTATGCCTAACTCGCTAAACTGTCCACAAACTCGGTATACGAACTCGCTAAATTTAGGTTTTTGACCTTTTCAATTTTTGAACACACTCACTAAATTTGAATAGGCAAGAACTCGCCATTTTTGAACAAACTTGCCAAAATGTAGGAACGAGTTTGTAGACCAAAAACTACTTTAAAAACACAATTTTAATGTGTTTGAGCTCAAAAGTTTTTGCTAGAAACCTTCTAAACTCATAAATTATTGACAAAAACGTCTAATTTTGATGAAATGATCCTCAAGAAGTCAGTTTTTAAACCAAAATAGACATAATGCCCTAAAAACTTACGAACTCAAAAAATAACACGTTCTTTTTTTTAAAGATTTAAGCCCAAATTTTTTGTACAACCTTGTTCTAAAACACAAATAACATCACCATAACATCTACTATAGTAATGAAACTTTCTAGAACAAGGTTTTTAGACACAAAAGTACACTGTTTGGTTAAAAAAAGGTACAAACTCGCTAAAAAATCTCATTTTTAACGTTTTTCAAGACAAACACTCCACAAATCACACCGAGGCCCTGATGTCAATTGTATACATCAAGATTCTAGGTGATCGAGAGGTTAGGGAAGCTCTAAATAAGAGTTATACATTTTTAAAAAGAGAGTAGAGAGAGAAAGAGGAAAGATGTGTGTGTATTAGATTAGAGAGAAATTTTACACACACAAAAATGAGAGCTACACCCTCCTAGGAAAGTTTAAGAGGGTTAATATCTAACATGCATAACTTATGCATTATTACACTTCTAGTACTTACGTATATACTAAATATGATAACTAATGTAAATCCCGTAAATATCGTCATATTTTGAGTCTAACAAAAGTAGACGAACATAAACAATATAACTAACTTAAAATAGTATATATTAAAATTATAAAGATACATTTGGAATATCTATAAAATTACATTTGGTAAATCCATATAAAGATAAAATCTGTTTATTTTGTTAATAAAATGTATATTTTTGCTAGACCATGTAGAGTCGGATGGATATCAGACTTTTGATCTACCTGAAAGCATTCTTTTTCCTTTTCTTTGGCTAAGAATCTTACAAAGTAGATGCAAATCCTTGATTTTTGTATCAGATTAAAACCTCCTCCGAACTAGCTAGATTTTGATGTTAGGAAGTGAATCTTTAATGGGTTGACGAAACATGCCAACAAATGAGTAAAAACCCACGACATGAGGTGATAAAGGCTTAAGAAAAAAGACGCAAAATTTATTTTTTTAGTGCGTAAATGCATACACAAAAAATGAACACAAGAAACATGCAGTTGATTAAAAATGAGAAAAGAGAAGAGACATATAATGCTATATATAGTACAACTGACTATTTTCGCTTTGGAATGTAGTAAATTTTGCGAAAATCTCTTTAGGAAAATCAAATGGTATCGCCTCTATCATGTAATGTCGTGGAGGCATACGTCATAATCTCGTTTTTATTGACTGACATCATATTATTATCGCTTGGTATCTTACTAGTGTCAATTATTATCTTAAATCATCGTTTTCATGTAGTGGGACATCAATTAGACTATAGCGATAACTTTTTGAGGAAGATTTTAAAAAGTTTAACGTTCCAACGCATGATAAAAAGAGAAAGGGTAGTCTTAGTATTTTTTTATTTTGCAGCATGAAATTAAAAAAGTGCATTTTTAAAACACTTACACTGTGTTCTCAAGTTGAGTAAAAGGGAGGAAGTAAAGTGAAAGCGAAGAAGTTTGTGTTCTTCAGTTTTTTTTATGAAGTAAAGGGAGGTAAAGTGAAGTAAAGTGGTGATATTTTAGTTATTAAACTTTCACTCCACTTTTTGGGTGAAAGTCACTTTACTTCCTCTCTCTTACTTTACTTTCTCTTTCTTTCACTTTCACTCATTTTTTTTTTTTTTTTTTGAGAACGGAGCGTTAAAGTAAAAAGATGTGTATAATGAAGCACCTTTTATCAAATTTCAAAAAAAAATATACTATCCAACTAAAACTAGTTTCTTTTATTCAAATTAAAAGAGTGCACTTTTTTATTATTTTGTAGTTATCTTTTCTTGAGAAAATTAGGGTGAATTTCATATTTTATTTTCCCATGTTTAAAATAAGAAGTGCCAAATAGCTACCTAACTCCAAGTGATTGCTTTTGATCCGACTTTCCGAATCCAAAAAAAAGTCAAACTAGCTTTAACCGACTTTCAACTCAACTCTAGTGTGAGTCAAACCCCACATAGCTCTCATCTCCGGCAACTTTCTTAAAATATAAAAAAGCATGTCTTCGTTCACCGTTAAAATGATGTCCGGATCTTTGCCTCCGGTCCAAGGATCAAACGGATCTAATGTCATCAAAGGCCAACCTGCTCCTACTGCTGCTTCTGTGATCAAACCACCTACACTTCCTCTTCAGGTTTATTTTATACTCTATATATATGTAATAACATACATTAGTTCACACTTTGAATGTTTAGTTAATATATTAATGGATTCTTTTCATGCTGTTATATTGATGATCTCTATGTGTGTATTTTGTTTTACTTTAGCAAACGGTGTTTGATACTTGAGGTTTTGCTAGTGTCATTATTGAGTTTTTGGCTAAGCCTATATGATGGGCTTATTAGCTTATATGTGTTGAATAAGCCTAAACTAAGGGTGTGTTCGGTAAAAGTAGCAGGGGTAGCAGTGAGCTGTAGCCACGGCTCATAGCTTCTTAAAGAAACATTGGAAAAATGAGCATTCCTAAAAAATTAGCAAAGCTCACCGCTCCTTTGCCAAACGAACAATAAAAATCAAAAAGCTCATCGCTCACCGCCTCAAAAACTCTAAAAAGCTCTGCCCCAAACATAGCCTAAGTTTTTGGCTAAGCTTATATGACTGGGTTTATGAGCTTATATAAAAGGTTTTTTGTAAGCCCAAACTTTGTGGCTTATTTGAGGAGGGGGCTTATATAAGAATATTATGTGAAAAGACTTTTATACACTTATTTAATAATTACACCCATTTTTTTTTTTTTTTTTTTTTTGTCATTTTACTTTATTAATTATGATTAGCTAAAGGGCTTGTGAGCTCATGATATATAAGCCGCAAGTCGCTTATATAACATAAGCATAACTACATAAGCCCAGTTTATAAACTTAGCCAAAGAGATACAGTATATGAGTCTCCAATATATCTCTTTAATATTTATACAAAGTAAATGAAAGAAAGACACTTTCTATTCAAACATTTACATTTAGAGTCACAATTTAAGTTTTTAGATTTCTCGTAGAAATACTTGGCAAATTAATAGTAATTGGCACCTATTAATGCTAGAAGAATGGTGGCATATTAGGGAAGTAGTTCTCACTGTATGGCTGGGCAATGGCACCTTATAATGAATCTTTATATGTATGTCAAACGGATTAAGTTCAATATCTATATGGACTTTAAGTGTTAGATCTTAAATATATGTTAATGATATTAAACTTTGTAATAAGTACAAGACGTAGGCTATGTTTGGCGCAGAGCTTTTTGGGGCGATGAGCGGTGAGGAGTGAGCTTTTTTATTTTTAGTGTTCGTTTGGCAAAGGAGCGGTGAGCTTTGCTATTTTTTAGGAAAGCTCATTTTTCCAATGCTTCTTTAAGAAGCTGTGAGCGGTGAGCAGTGAGCTGTGGCTACAGCTCACAGCTACTGCTCACAGCTCGCTGCTACTGCTCACTGCTACTACTCACAGCTACTTTTGCCAAACATAGCCGTATACTAGTGTCGATATTAAAATCTTGAACAAATTTGTCAAATTTACGTTTGAAAGATTAAATAATGAATCAAGTCACATTGCAGCTTGTTTCACACAGCAATCTTCTTTTGATTCTGTGAGGCCAGCTCTAACACAACTAGATACTTTTGTTATATAATCTCAATAATTATTACTGCATATGGTCATACATTTTATATGCTAAATGTGGTTAGTTTTACGTGTGAATTAAAGTATCACAACCAAACTCGCCGTTTTTTTGTTTCTAGAAGAGCATGCCTATTACTAGCAGATATGTGCAAGTAACAATGTCAGAATTTTGGCTTATCCATATAAGTACAATAATTCTTGTTACTTTTGAATGGAAGAATAGTTTTCTTAATATTCATATGTCGCATGGGAACTTTTATTTATTCATTTAAATGTATAGTATTAGATTTGATCATTTGAAGGTAAGGTACATATTTCAGCAATCACTTTTCAGTATTGTGTTTGCTACTGGTATGAGATTATTAATATTCTCTTTTCCAATAGAATAAAACCAAAGATTCATGCTCCTAAGATTCATTTTATCTTTATTAAAGTTACTTTTCCACTTGATAACTATTCACTGCGTTGATGGTACCATCTTAATGAGTAGACTAGTATCCAGATAAAATTTGACAAGTAATGGAAGGTCGGATGGACTCTTTTGATTTTAGCTTGAATAGAGTGAGACTCCCACCCTGTCGAATTATAAGAATGGGGCGTTGTAGGCATTATTGAATACCAGTCTCGTCATATTTGAACACGTTACATAATGAATCTTATTTATATAGAGGAAAAATAACCACTTCTTTAATATTGACACATCAAAGAATAAAATCCTTTCAAGAAAGAATGTGAGTCGAATGCTATTAGTCTCATATTAAGGCATGTCTTTATCTTTGCTTGATGACGCAGGTGAGGGCTAAAGAACTTCAAAAGTTTGAAGTACCCGAGAAAACATCTATGAATGTCTCAAGAAGAGATTTAGCATTGTTTCTAACAGCAGCATCTTTTAGTGCTGTCACTCTATCATCACCCAAGCCAGCTGAAGCAGGCATGAGTAGAGCTGAAATCAAGAAGATGATATTAGACAAATTTAGGATTTTAAGAGAGAAAGTCGGGTTATCAAAGCCTGAACCCGAGGAAAAAGAAAAAATTGCCACACCGGCTCCATCGAGACCAGAGAAAAAAGTTCCTGCTTCGCCACCTCCGTCATTAGCGGAGAAAAAGACTAATGTTCCACCAGAACCACCACTTCCCAAAATACACAATGATAAGAAAATTGTAGTGGAAGCCGCCCCACTCCCATGATGATTGTCTCCAAATTGTCACATTATGTTGTTATTTTAGTTTTTAGTTTGCCTTTGTATGTTGAATGAACCGGAGGGAGTTTGACAGTTATTTATTTGTCATGTAAGATCAACAACTATTAGCGCATGTTTGGGAGGGAGAAATAAGAATCCGGAGATCCTTCTCTTATTTGGTAAACGCTAGGAAATGAGAACAAGGAGAAACGGTTTCCCAATGAAACTATTTCTCTGGTTTTCTTTAGGCTAAATAACGAACACATGGAGAAATTGTTTCTTCATGGATTTCTCACTTTGGGGGCGAAACCATTTATCTCATCTACTTCATTTCATCCTACCAAATACGGTGTTTTATCTACAGGTCAGCCGAGTTATTGAGGTTTAGGCCATGTCATGAATGAGAATATGCATTACTTCATCAAATGTCTTTTAAGTGCATCACAACTGTAGTTACATAAATCCAGCATTGTATTAGTTAAAGTAAGTAATTTTCTCCTAACATACAGAAGATAAGGTGTCTGAGTTGGAATCGATAAATTTTTAGTGTGGTTAAAACTGGTTTGGCCGCTGGGTTGACCTCATGACATATTGGTTTTCATTAATAAAGCAAATTGAGTAGGCTTTATGCACTTTGAAGTTTGAAGGCACCTTGATTATTGTTCGACATATGTGACACCCGTTCGACCAATTTTTCTCACGTCACGTCTTAGCATAAACTGTAAATCAAACTGATACGTATAATTACAGGTTTGCTAATGGCGGCTCTTTTAGAGCTGTGGTAAGAGATCACTTTATACTGCAAATGATTTTAAGAGATTAACTCATCAGATCACAATAGGTGGTCGTTGTATATCCAATTTTCTGAGATTGTGTCTATTTTTCAGAAGTTGTCGTCCAATCAGAATCATTCATGGGAGATTATGTTATGATTTTTTTCCCCTTAACTATAGTTCTTAGGGATGTTATTAACATAATCTTTTTACCAGCTAATGAAATGGTGTCCCCTTGCAGACAAGAAAAGAAAAAGAAAAGAGAAGGAACTACTACTTAATTGTTGGTATTGTTACTTTCTATCTTGTGGGCACGAGATAAGCAGGCAAAAAAGACACAAAAAGGACTCAAAGACCTAAAAAAAAACTTAAGACCCATAAAAATATTTATTTTTCGTTGGTTACCGTGTCTTTTTTGACTTCTTATCATGTGCACAAGATAGAAAAATCCTTGTTACAAAGAAAAAGAAAAGAAAAAAAAAATTGTAGCTGCATATATCAAGATCCATAAATGAAATAATATATTTGGGGTCAATTAGCCCATAAGTACAGATGAATTATATCCGTGACTTTAGTTGGGTTGGATACTTGATGGGCCATTACTTATTCCAAGCTTATAATACTATGAGAATTGGACTTCAGTCTTTCACCAAGGGAAATAAAGGAATGATTATATATTTTACAAAAAGAATAATTTAATTATATGTCTAACACTAAGAGCATACGGTGTCTCGGAGCCATAGGGCTCGTGTATAGCATTTTTTTGAGGTCATTTCACCTTTTTACCCTATAACTAAAAACCTATAACTTATACGACTATACGAGGAAAACTAAAAATTTAGCCAAGTCATACACGGGTAATGGGTTAACTTAATTGGGTCAAAAAGATTTAATGTCATTTAAATGCCCCTTTAAAACTTTTTCAGGTACTATTATGAAGTTGACGATTACCAAAACTGAATTGAAAACAAGTTTACCTAATATTCAACTCAAATATTTTCCTACGTTAATTTCATGTATTACTAATACACGTTATTGACTTATTTCAGTTTAGGATAAAAGTATTTATTTATTTTTCTATTTAAAAATATATATATATATATATATATATATATATATATATATATATATATATATATATATATATATATATATATATATTCAAGGAGTTCCCCCTTAGCCATACACGTTCGAAGAAATAGCAATTATTTTCGCAACTTTATGTCTCATCGATTCTTCGTCTCCTTTCTGTAACCTTTGACACGTATATAACACCTCCTTTCATATATTGCCAGCCTAAGAAATTGCTTGTTTCTTTTGTTATCTTATTCAATTATTTGAGCTAATTAAGGTCATTGAACATGGTCCTATGTATGTCTTTCCTAAAATATGAGGCAATAATGCCATCAAACCTGACTTTAAGGTTGGGATGACCTTATTCACATGCCCATCTTTAGGTACACTCTATCTTTACAATTTTAAAAATATACATATACAACGAATACTTTCAATTATAAATAAAAAAGTACATTTCACATATTCAATTTTGTTAATTACGAGTAGTTTATATAGCCGGTGGGAACATTTTTCGCAAATTGTTCAATGATTGGGATCATGTGCAGTGCAATAAGCAAGAAATTTAAAGAAATTAAGCCCATTAAAAATGTAAAGTCTATGTTTAGTTTATTTTGTATCTTATAAAGTTTTTATATTTTCCTAGAAAAAGATTAAGCTTTATTAAAGTAAGCATACAAAAAGTATTAAGTAAATTACATGCCTTTTTATATGTTAAAGATTTAACTTTGGGGTAATGACCTTTTACAAGGTAATCATGCCACTATAAGAAAAAAGGGCAAGACCCACAAAATTTTCTTAGAAAAATGTTTCGAAGGATCCAGGGAATTTCTACAATTTTCTCACAGATTATATGCGCATTTATTGGTGACAATTATCTTGGTAATTTTCTAGCAATTAGTGACAAAAAAAATCACCCTAGCCTATTGGAATTTCCTTGTGATTTTTTAAGGATATCTTTTGAATAATAATTATTAGGAAATCCTTAGGTGAATTATAACTATTCCATAGGAATTTTCTAGTAACTTGTCTAAAGAAATACTTAAGAATTGAGCCACAACTTCATCAATTATCTCGTACACTAGATGTCTTGCAATTATTTACGAGGATGTACAAGAGTAGAACTTTTTCATATGATATAGATAAGAATTCAAAAGTTAAAAACTCACTCGTTTAAATACAACAGTATTTAATTTAATTTTTTCGTAAGCAATCGATAGTTCAATTAAGTTGACTCACCAATTGACTAATTTAAGGTTCATGTTGATAAATAGCAAACACATCAAATGATTTTTAAACTAATCAAGGTAGCTATCAAATTACGTATTTACACACCAAAGTATATATGTACACTCTTACGTAATACTAAAGTCTGAGTTCTATCAATGTCGATATAATCAAGTGGAGATGGAGTAGAAAATATGAAAAAAGCTTTTGAGAATGAGGATATATAATGGGGTCCAACCTATTCACTCACCATTAGGTCATTGCCACATGCAAATGAGTGGAGCTAGGTGCCTTCTAGATTAAGCCAACCCACCAAACTTATAATTAGTCACATACCCATCACTTTAACACCTCTTCTCATTCACTTAATATTCACTTAACCAAACCAAACCACCACTACTCTCTTCAACCAAATTTCACCTCTCACCACTTCTCTAGTGGTGCTCACCTCCTCAAAAACATGTCTACACCCTTCCGAATCGCGCTCTTTGCAATCCTTGCACTCTTAGTGGTACTACCATCTCCTATCCAAGCCAAGAACCTAAGAAAACTCGATGAAACAACCACGAGCCCTCCCAACGATGAAATCAAGTGTGGAAGTTGCCCATGTGGTACAACATGCTATGCAAGTCCACCACCAATACCAAAACCCTCACCTCCACCACCTTCACCACCACCACCACCCAAGAAACCCTCACCACCTTACTGTCCTCCACCACCCTACAGTGGAGGAGGAGGTGGTTCTGGTGGTGGTGGAGGTGAATATACACCACCTAACTATATGTACATAACTGGTCCACCAGGAGACATATATCCTGTTTCTAATACTACTTCGGATGCTCCTAGGAGGTTCAGGTTCGCGGCGATGCAGGCGGTTATGGTGGTGTTTGGATTAGTGGGCATGATTTGTTTATGGTGAATATAGAAGTTGCTTACAGAATTTGTGTAAAAAACACTAATAAAAAGGTTCGAGATCATCATGGGTTGGAGTACTAGAATCAGATTCATTCTATGGAGGAAAAGAGCAATCTTTTTTGTGGTAATAGATTATGGTTACGTTGTGTAGCATATTACGTACAATTTTTATTGTGATAATCAATTTAATCCTTAATAAAAATCAGCTTTTGTTTCTTTTTTGGTTGATCATAGGGTGGTTATGTTCATGAATCATGATTATCTTTCTTATATGGTCTTCCTTCTTTTTTTGCATGATATGATAGTTGGTAAAATTTTGTGTTTTAGTTATCGAATATAATAATCGTTGAATATGCATTTTATGGTAGAAAAAGAATAGTTAAATTATTGACATATAGTTACAACGATGATTTTTTGTGGTGCGCGAGGTTAGTCTAAGGACCGTTCGTGTAACCGCAAGTAATGATAAGGATGATTTTTGTAATTTTCTGAGACTGCTTATATAACATAAGTAAACCCAATTCAAGGAGTGTTTATGTAAATTTTATGTAACATAAATAGTCTCTAGAATTGACGCAGGGACCATTCTGCAATCACATGTAAACAGCACGGTTTGTTTTTAAGATTTTTGAAGGACTATTTACACAACACACATACACTTGGAAGGACTGTCTTTGCCTTTTTTCCTCCTATTTTAGTGTTCAATGAATAATAAAAGGCTCCTACCTTTTGTTTATATTTAAAATGTGTCGAAATGAATCCAAAGTTGACAACTAGCAGCTAGTGTTTCCAATGCCGACCCAACTCAAACGTCTCTATACGTGTCTTATCTCTTTATCTTTGTCAATCGGTTCTAGTGGCTTCAACAAAATTTTATAAAATTTACTCAAAGTCTTGGTGATTTTTTTATAATATTGATGATAAAATTGATACTAGTTTATGCTTTGCATTGATGTATATTAAGTAGTTAGTTGAAAAGTTTGTTACACTAGGTCCCATCATTTCGAACACTATTGCTAAACAAAGAAGGGTTGCTTTTTCTACATAAAAGTTATGTTTTTCTTTTCTTGTAAATTAGTACTCGAATTTCACTAAGGAATTTGTTAACCATAGCTATCATAGCTATGATTATACCTGTAAATTTTAGATGAAAACTTTATTTGAACTAATTACAAATGTTTACATTTTTGTATGAATACTTAACTTCTTTCATAAAAAATCTTGAGATTTTGGTTCAGTTTTAGTTCGTAAGACATCAAAAGTATAGTTAAGTACATAATTAATCTTGTCAGTCGTCAATTTCCT